>CM056199.1:104405206-104496812 GCA_029692085.1 Gymnothorax javanicus
TGTATGTGTCCTATATGATGGAAATAAGAGATCAGATGGCATTAAAACATAACCATTCATGGGAATATGAGATTAAATGGCATTCAAGCTGAACCCTTCTTGTATATATGCAAATACAGCAATGTTAAAGTTTGAATTCTAATGCTGACTTGCTAATGCTAGCGATCTAATGCTAGTGCTAATATCTTGTAATTTTCATAATGTACTTGTCCTTTATGATGGAAATAAGAGGTCAGATGGCATTAAAGCATAACCCTTCATGGGAATATGAGATTAAATGTCATTCAAGCTTAACCCTTCTTGTATATATACAAATACAGCAATGTTAAAATTTGAATGCTAATGCTAACTTGCTAATGCTAACGATCTAATGCTAGTGCAAATATATGGTCATTTTCATACTGTATGTGTACTCTATGATGGAAATAAGAGATCAGATACCATTAAAGCATAACCCTTCATGGGAATATGAGATTAAATGGCATTAAAGCTTAACCCTTCTTGTATATATGCAAATACAGCAATGTTAAAGTTTGAATGCTAATGCTAAATGGCTAATGCTAGCGATCTAATACTAGTGCTAATATCTGGTCATTGTCATCCTGTATGTGTCCTCTAGATGGAAATAAGAGATCAGATGGCATTAAAGCATAACCCTTCATGGCAATATGAGATTAAATGACATTAAAGCTTAACCCTACTTGTATATATACAAATACAGCAATGTTAAAGTTTGAATCCTAATGCTAACTTGCTAATGCTAGCGATCTAATGCTAGTGCAAATATATGGCCATTTTCATACTGTATGTGTCCTCTATGATGGAAATAAGAGATCAGATGGCATTAAAGCATAACCCTTCATGGGAATATGAGATTAAATGGCATTAAAGCTTAACCCTTCTTGTATTTATGCAAATACAGCAATGTTAAAGTTTGAATGCTAATGCTAACTTGCTAATGCTAGCGATCTAATGCAAGTGCTAATATCTGGTCATTTTCATACTGTACTTGTCCTCTATGATGGAAATAAGAGATCAGATGGCATTAAAGCATAACCCTTCATGGGAATATGAGATTAGATGGCATTAAAGCTTAACCCTTTTTGTAAATATGCAAATACAGTCATGTTAAAGTTTGAATGCTAATGCTAGCGATCTAATGCTAGTGCTAATATCTGGTCATTGTCATACTGTATGTGTCCTCTATGATGGAAATAAGAGATCAGATGGCATTAAAGCATAACCCTTCATGGAAATATGAGATAAAATGGCATTAAAGCTTAACCCTTCTTGTATATATGCAAATACAGCAATGTTAAAGTTTGAATGCTAATGCTAACTTGGTAATGCTAGCGATCTAATGCTAGTGCAAATATATGGCCATTTTCATACTGTATATGTCCTCTATGATAGAAATAAGTGATCAGATGGCATTAAAGCATAACCCTTCATGGGAATATGAGATTAAATGGCATTAAAGCTTAACCCTTCTTGTATATATGCAAATACAGCAATGTTAAAGTTTGAATGCTAATGCTAACTTGCTAATGCTAGCGATCTAATGCTAGTGCTAATATCTGGTCATTGTCATACTGTATGTGTCCTCTATGATGGAAATAAGAGATCAGATGGCATTAAAGAATAACCCTTCATGGCAATATGAGATTAAATGGCATTAAAGCTTAACCCTTCTTGTATAAATTCAAATACAGCAATTTTAAAGTTTGAATGTTAATGCTAACTGGCTAATGCTAGCGATCTAATGCTAGTGCTAATATCTGGTCATTGTCATCCTGTATGTGTCCTCTAGATGGAAATAAGAGATCAGATGGCATTAAAGCATAACCCTTCATGGCAATATGAGATTAAATGACATTAAAGCTTAACCCTTCTTGTATAGATGCAAATACAGCAATGTTAAAGTTTGAATGCTAATGCTAACTTGCTAATGCTAGCGATCTAATGCTAGTGCTAATATCTGGTCATTGTCATACTGTATGTGTCCTCTATGATGGAAATAAGAGATCAGATGGCATTAAAGCATAACCCTTCATGGCAATATGAGATTAAATGGCATTAAAGCTTAACCCTTCTTGTATATATGCAAATACAGCAATGTTAAAGTTTGAATGCTAATGCTAACTTGCTAATGCTAGCGATCTAATGCTAGTCCTAATATCTGGTCATTTTCATACTGTATGTGTCCTCTATGATGGAAATAAGAGATCAGATGGCATTAAAGCATAACCCTTCATGGGAATATGAGATTAAATGGCATTAAAGCTTAACCCTTCTTGTATGAATGCAAATACAGCAATGTTAAAGTTTGAATGCTAATGCTAACTTGCTAATGCTAGCGATCTAATGCTAGTGCTAATATCTTGTCATTTTCATACTGTACTTGTCCTCTATGATGGAAATAAGAGATCAGATGGCATTAAAGCATAACCCTTCATGGGAATATGAGATTAAATGGCATTAAAGCTTAACCCTTCTTGTAAATATGAATGCAAATACACAATGTTAAAGTTTGAATGCTAATGCTAACTTGCTAATGCTAGCGATCTAATGCTAGTGCTAATATCTGGTCATTTTCATACTGTATGTGTCCTCTATGATGGAAATAAGAGATCAGATGGCATTAAAGCATAACCCTTCATGGGAATATGAGATTAAATGGCATTAAAGCTTAACCCTTCTTGTATATATGCAAATACAGCAATGTTAAAGTTTGAATGCTAATGCTAACTTGCTAATGCTAGCGATCTAATGCTAGTGCTAATATATGGTCATTTTCATACTGTATGTGTCCTCTATGATGGAAATAAGAGATCAGATGGCATTAAAGCATAACCCTTCATGGGAATATGAGATTAAATGGCATTAAAGCTTAACCCTTCTTGTATATATGCAAATACAGCAATGTTAAAGTTTGAATGCTAATGCTAACTTGCTAATGCTAGCGATCTAATGCTAGTGCTAATATATGGTCATTTTCATACTGTATGTGTCCTCTATGATGGAAATAAGAGATCAGATGCCATTAAAGCATAACCCTTCATGGGAATATGAGATTAAATGGCATTAAAGCTTAACCCTTCTTGTATATATGCAAATACAGCAATGTTAAAGTTTGAATGCTAATGCTAACTTGCTAATGCTAGCGATCTAATGCTAGTGCTAATATCTGGTCATTGTCATACTGTATGTGTCCTCTATGATGGAAATAAGAGATCAGATGGCATTAAAGCATAACCCTTCATGGCAATATGAGATTAAATGGCATTAAAGCTTAACCCTTCTTGTATATATACAAATACAGCAATGTTAAAGTTTGAATGCTAATGCTAACTTGCTAATGCTAGCGATCTAATGCTAGTGCTAATATATGGTCATTTTCATACTGTATGTGTCCTCTATGATGGAAATAAGAGATCAGATGGCATTAAAGCATAACCCTTCATGGGAATATGAGATAAAATGGCATTAAAGCTTAACCCTTCTTGTATATATGCAAATACAGCAATGTTAAAGTTTGAATGCTAATGCTAACTTGCTAATGCTAGCGATCTAATGCAAGTGCTAATATCTGGTCATTTTCATACTGTATGTGTCCTCTATGATGGAAATAAGAGATCAGATGGCATTAAAGCATAACCCTTCATGGGAATATGAGATTAAATGGCATTAAAGTTTAACCCTTCTGTATAAATGCAAATACAGCAATGTTAAAGTTTGAATGCTAATGCTAACTTGCTAATGCTAGCGATCTAATGCAAGTGCTAATATCTGGTCATTTTCATACTGTATGTGTCCTCTATGATGGAAATAAGAGATCAGATGGCATTAAAGCATAACCCTTCATGGGAATATGAGATTAAATGGCATTAAAGCTTAACCCTTCTTGTATATATGCAAATACAGCAATGTTAAAGTTTGAATGCTAATGCTAACTTGCTAATGCTAGCGATCTAATGCTAGTGCTAATATCTGGTCATTTTCATACTGTATGTGTCCTCTATGATGGAAATAAGAGATCAGATGGCATTAAAGCATAACCCTTCATGGGAATATGAGATTAAATGGCATTAAAGCTTAACCCTTCTTGTATATATGCAAATACAGCAATGTTAAAGTTTGAATGCTAATGCTAACTTGCTAATGCTAGCGATCTAATGCTAGTGCTAATATCTGGTCATTGTCATACTGTGGCATTAAAGCATAACCCTTCATGGGAATATGAGATTAAATGGCATTAAAGCTTAACCCTTCTTGTATATATGCAAATACAGCAATGTTAAAGTTTGAATGCTAATGCTAACTTGCTAATGCTAGCGATCTAATGCTAGTGCTAATATCTGGTCATTTTCATACTGTATGTGTCCTCTATGATGGAAATAAGAGATCAGATGGCATTAAAGCATAACCCTTCATGGGAATATGAGATTAAATGGCATTAAAGCTTAACCCTTCTTGTATATATATGCAAATACAGCAATGTTAAAGTTTGAATGCTAATGCTAACTTGCTAATGCTAGCGATCTAATGCTAGTGCTAATATCTGGTCATTTTCATACTGTATGTGTCCTCTATGATGGAAATAAGAGATCAGATGGCATTAAAGCATAACCCTTCATGGCAATATGAGATTAAATGGCATTAAAGCTTAACCCTTCTTGTATATATGCAAATACAGCAATGTTAAAGTTTGAATGCTAATGCTAACTTGCTAATGCTAGCGATCTAATGCTAGTGCTAATATCTGGTCATTTTCATACTGTATGTGTCCTCTATGATGGAAATAAGAGATCAGATGGCATTAAAGCATAACCCTTCATGGGAATATGAGATTAAATGGCATTAAAGCTTAACCCTTCTTGTATATATGCAAATACAGCAATGTTAAAGTTTGAATGCTAATGCTAACTTGCTAATGCTAGCGATCTAATGCTAGTGCTAATATCTGGTCATTGTCATACTGTATGTGTCCTCTAGATGGAAATAAGAGATCAGATGGCATTAAAGCATAACCCTTCATGGCAATATGAGATTAAATGGCATTAAAGCTTAACCCTTCTTGTATATATGCAAATACAGCAATGTTAAAGTTTGAATGCTAATGCTAACTTGCTAATGCTAGCGATTTAATGCTAGTGCTAATATCTGGTCATTTTCATACTGTATGTGTCCTCTATGATGGAAATAAGAGATCAGATGGCATTAAAGCATAACCCTTCATGGGAATATGAGATTAAATGGCATTAAAGCCTTAACCCTTCTTGTATGAATGCAAATACAGCAATGTTAAAGTTTGAATGCTAATGCTAACTTGCTAATGCTAGCGATCTAATGCTAGTGCTAATATCTGGTCATTTTCATACTGTATGTGTCCTCTATGATGGAAATAAGAGATCAGATGGCATTAAAGCATAACCCTTCATGGGAATATGAGATTAGATGGCATTCAAGCTTAACCCTTCTTGTAAATATGCAAATACAGTCATGTTAAAGTTTGAAAGTTTGAATGCTAATGCTAATGCTAGATCTAATGCTAGTGCTAATATCTGGTCATTGTCATACTGTATGTGTCCTCTATGATGGAAATAAGAGATCAGATGGCATTAAAGCATAACCCTTCATGGCAATATGAGATAAAATGGCATTAAAGCTTAACCCTTCTTGTATATATGCAAATACAGCAATGTTAAAGTTTGAATGCTAATGCTAACTTGCTAATGCTAGCGATCTAATGCTAGTGCAAATATATGGCCATTTTCATACTGTATGTGTCCTCTATGATGGAAATAAGAGATCAGATGGCATTAAAGCATAACCCTTCATGGGAATATGAGATTAAATGGCATTAAAGCTTAACCCTTCTTGTATATATGCAAATACAGCAATGTTAAAGTTTGAATGCTAATGCTAACTTGCTAATGCTAGCGATCTAATGCTAGTGCTAATATCTGGTCATTGTCATACTGTATGTGTCCTCTATGATGGAAATAAGAGATCAGATGGCATTAAAGAATAACCCTTCATGGCAATATGAGATTAAATGGCATTAAAGCTTAACCCTTCTTGTATAAATTCAAATACAGCAATGTTAAAGTTTGAATGTTAATGCTAACTGGCTAATGCTAGCGATCTAATGCTAGTGCTAATATCTGGTCATTGTCATACTGTATGTGTCCTCTAGATGGAAATAAGAGATCAGATGGCATTAAAGCATAACCCTTCATGGCAATATGAGATTAAATGGCATTAAAGCTTAACCCTTCTTGTATATATGCAAATACAGCAATGTTAAAGTTTGAATGCTAATGCTAACTTGCTAATGCTAGCGATCTAATGCTAGTGCTAATATCTGGTCATTTTTCATACTGTATGTGTCCTCTATGATGGAAATAAGAGATCAGATGGCATTAAAGCATAACCCTTCATGGGAATATGAGATTAAATGGCATTAAAGCTTAACCCTTCTTGTATGAATGCAAATACAGCAATGTTAAATTTTGAATGCTAATGCTAACTTGCTAATGCTAGCGATCTAATGCTAGTGCTAATATCTGGTCATTTTCATACTGTACTTGTCCTCTATGATGGAAATAAGAGATCAGATGGCATTAAAGCATAACCCTTCACGGGAATATGAGATTAAAAGGCATTATAGATTAACCCTTCCTGTATAGATGCAAATACAGCAATGTTAAAGTTTGAATGCTAATGCTAACTTGCTAATGCTAGCGATCTAATGCTAGTGCTAATATCTGGTCATTTTCATACTGTATGTGTCCTATATGATGGAAATAAGAGATCAGATGGCATTAAAACATAACCCTTCATGGGAATATGAGATTAAATGGCATTCAAGCTTAACCCTTCTTGTATATATGCAAATACAGCAATGTTAAAGTTTGAATGCTAATGCTAACTTGCTAATGCTAGCGATCTAATGCTAGTGCTAATATCTTGTAATTTTCATAATGTACTTGTCCTCTATGATGGAAATAAGAGGTCAGATGGCATTAAAGCATAACCCTTCATGGGAATATGAGATTAAATGTCATTCAAGCTTAACCCTTCTTGTATATATACAAATACAGCAATGTTAAAATTTGAATGCTAATGCTAACTTGCTAATGCTAACGATCTAATGCTAGTGCAAATATATGGTCATTTTCATACTGTATGTGTACTCTATGATGGAAATAAGAGATCAGATACCATTAAAGCATAACCCTTCATGGGAATATGAGATTAAATGGCATTAAAGCTTAACCCTTCTTGTATATATGCAAATACAGCAATGTTAAAGTTTGAATGCTAATGCTAAATGGCTAATGCTAGCGATCTAATGCTAGTGCTAATATCTGGTCATTGTCATCCTGTATTTGTCCTCTAGATGGAAATAAGAGATCAGATGGCATTAAAGCATAACCCTTCATGGCAATATGAGATTAAATGACATTAAAGCTTAACCCTTCTTGTATATATGCAAATACAGCAATGTTAAAGTTTGAATGCTAATGCTAACTTGCTAATGCTAGCGATCTAATGCTAGTGCTAATATCTGGTCATTGTCATACTGTATGTGTCCTCTATCATGGAAATAAGAGATCAGATGGCATTAAAGCATAACCCTTCATGGCAATATGAGATTAAATGGCATTAAGGCTTAACCCTTCTTGTATATATAGAAATACAGCAATGTTAAAGTTTGAATTCTAATGCTAACTTGCTAATGCTAGCGATCTAATGCTAGTGCTAATATCTTGTCATTTTCAAACTGTACTTGTCCTCTATGATGGAAATAAGAGATCAGATGGCATTAAAACATAACCCTTCATGGGAATATGAGATTAAATGGCATTAAAGCTTAACCCTTCTTGTATATATACAAATACAGCAATGTTAAAGTTTGAATGCTAATGCTAACTTGCTAATGCTAGCGATCTAATGCTAGTGCTAATATCTGGTCATTTTCATACTGTATGTGTCCTCTATGATGGAAATAAGAGATCAGATGGCATTAAAGCATAACCCTTCATGGGCAATATGAGATTAAATGGCATTAAAGTTTAACCCTTCTTGTATATATGCAAATACAGCAATGTTAAAGTTTGAATGCTAATGCTAACTTGCTAATGCTAGCGATCTAATGCTAGTGCTAATATCTGGTCATTTTCATACTGTATGTGTCCTCTATGATGGAAATAAGAGATCAGATGGCATTAAAGCATAACCCTTCATGGGAATATGAGATTAAATGGCATTAAAGCTTAACCCTTCTTGTATATATGCAAATACAGCAATGTTAAAGTTTGAATGCTAATGCTAACTTGCTAATGCTAGCGATCTAATGCTAGTGCTAATATCTGGTCATTTTCATACTGTATGTGTCCTCTATGATGGAAATAAGAGATCAGATGGCATTAAAGCATAACCCTTCATGGGAATATGAGATTAAATGGCATTAAAGCTTAACCCTTCTTGTATATATGCAAATACAGCAATGTTAAAGTTTGAATGCTAATGCTAACTTGCTAATGCTAGCGATCTAATGCTAGTGCTAATATCTGGTCATTGTCATACTGTATGTGTCCTCTATGATGGAAATAAGAGATCAGATGGCATTAAAGCATAACCCTTCATGGCAATATGAGATTAAATGGCATTAAAGCTTAACCCTTCTTGTATAAATTCAAATACAGCAATGTTAAAGTTTGAATGCTAATGCTAACTTGCTAATGCTAGCGATCTAATGCTAGTGCTAATATCTGGTCATTTTCATACTGTATGTGTCCTCTATGATGGAAATAAGAGATCAGATGGCATTAAAGCATAACCCTTCATGGGAATATGAGATTAAATGGCATTAAAGCTTAACCCTTCTTGTATGAATGCAAATACAGCAATGTTAAAGTTTGAATGCTAATGCTAACTTGCTAATGCTAGCGATCTAATGCTAGTGCTAATATCTGGTCATTTTCATACTGTATGTGTCCTCTATGATGGAAATAAGAGATCAGATGGCATTAAAGCATAACCCTTCATGGGAATATGAGATTAAATGGCATTAAGATTAACCCTTCTTGTATAAATGCAAATACAGCAATGTTAAAGTTTGAATGCTAATGCTAACTTGCTAATGCTAGCGATCTAATGCTAGTGCTAATATCTGGTCATTGTCATACTGTATGTGTCCTCTATGATGGAAATAAGAGATCAGATGGCATTAAAGCATAACCCTTCATGGGAATATGAGATTAAATGGCATTCAAGCTTAACCCTTCTTGTATATATGCAAATACAGCAATGTTAAAGTTTGAATGCTAATGCTAACTTGCTAATGCTAGCGATCTAATGCTAGTGCTAATATCTGGTCATTTTCATACTGTACTTGTCCTCTATGATGGAAATAAGAGATCAGATGGCATTAAAGCATAACCCTTCATGGGAATATGAGATTAAATGGCATTAAAGCTTAACCCTTCTTGTATATATACAAATACAGCAATGTTAAAGTTTGAATGCTAATGCTAACTTGCTAATGCTAGCGATCTAATGCTAGTGCTAATATCTGGTCATTGTCATCCTGTATGTGTCCTCTAGATGGAAATAAGAGATCAGATGGCATTAAAGCATAACCCTTCATGTCAATATGAGATTAAATGACATAAAAGCTTAACACTTCTTGTATATATGCAAATACAGCAATGTTAAACTTTGAATGCTAATGCTAACTTGCTAATGCTAACGATCTAATGCTAGTGCTAATATCTGGTCATTGTCATACTGTATGTGTCCTCTATGATGGAAATAAGAGATCAGATGGCATTAAAGCATAACCCTTCATGGCAATATGAGATTAAATGGCATTAAGGCTTAACCCTTCTTGTATATATAGAAATACAGCAATGTTAAAGTTTGAATTCTAATGCTAACTTGCTAATGCTAGCGATCTAATGCTAGTGCTAATATCTTGTCATTTTCATACTGTACTTGTCCTCTATGATGGAAATAAGAAATCAGATACCATTAAAGCATAACCCTTCATGGGAATATGAGATTAAATGGCATTCAAGCTTAACCCTTCTTGTATATATACAAATACAGCAATGTTAAAATTTGAATCCTAATGCTAACTTGCTAATGCTAGCGATCTAATGCTAGTGCAAATATATGGTCATTTTCATACTGTATGTGTCCTCTATGATGGAAATAAGAGATCAGATACCATTAAAGCATAACCCTTCATGGGAATATGAGATTAAATGGCATTAAAGCTTAACCCTTCTTGTATATATGCAAATACAGCAATGTTAAAGTTTGAGTGCTAATGCTAACTTGCTAATGCTAGCGATCTAATGCAAGTGCTAATATCTGGTCAATGTCATACTCTATGTGTACTTTATGATGGAAATATGAGATCAGATGGCATTAAAGCATAACCCTTCATGGCAATATGAGATTAAATGGCATTAAAGTTTAACCCTTCTAGTATATATGCAAATACAGCAATGTTAAAGTTTGAATGCTAATGCTAACTTGCTAATGCTAGCGATCTAATGCTAGTGCTAATATCTGGTCATTGTCATACTCTATGTGTCCTTTATGATGGAAATAAGAGATCTGATGGCATTAAAGCATAACCCTTCATGGGAACATGAGATTAAAAGGCATTATAGATTAACCCTTCTTGTATATATGCAAATACAGCAATGTTAAAGTTTGAATGCTAATGCTAACTTGCTAATGCTAGCGATCTAATGCTAGTGCTAATATCTGGTCATTGTCATACTGTATGTGTCCTATATGATGGAAATAAGAGATCAGATGGCATTAAAGCATAACCCTTCATGGCAATATGAGATTAAATGGCATTAAAGTTTAACCCTTCTAGTATATATGCAAATACAGCAATGTTAAAGTTTGAATGCTAATGCTAACTTGCTAATGCTAGCGATTTAATGCTAGTTCTAATATCTGGTCATTTTCATACTGTACGTGTCCTCTATGATGGAAATAAGAGATCAGATGGCATTAAAGCATAACCCTTCATGGGAATATGAGATTAAATGGCATTAAAGCTTAACCCTTCTTGTATATATGCAAATACAGCAATGTTAAAGTTTGAATGCTAATGCTAACTTGCTAATGCTAGCGATCTAATGCTAGTGCTAATATCTGGTCATTTTCATACTGTATGTGTCCTCTATGATGGAAATAAGAGATCAGATGGCATTAAAGCATAACCCTTCATGGGAATATGAGATTAGATGGCATTCAAGCTTAACTCTTCTTGTAAATATGCAAATACAGTCATGTTAAAGTTTGAATGCTAATGCTAGCGATCTAATGCTAGTGCTAATATGTGGTCATTGTCATACTGTATGTGTCCTCTATGATGGAAATAAGAGATCAGATGGCATTAAAGCATAACCCTTCATGGCAATATGAGATAAAATGGCATTAAAGCTTAACACTTCTTGTATATATACAAATACAGCAATGTTAAAGTTTGAATGCTAATGCTAACTTGCTAATGCTAGCGATCTAATGCAAGTGCTAATATCTGGTCATTTTCATACTGTATGTGTCCTCTATGATGGAAATAAGAGATCAGATGGCATTAAAGCATAACACTTCATGGGAATATGAGACTAAATGGCATTAAAGCCTAACCCTTCTTGTATGAATGCAAATACAGCAATGTTAAATTTTGAATGCTAATGCTAACTTGCTAATGCTAGCGATCTAATGCTAGTGCTAATATCTTGTCATTTTCATACTGTCCGTGTCCTCTATGATGGAAATAAGAGATCAGATGGCATTAAAGCAAAACCCTTCATGGGAATATGAGATTAAATGGCATTAAAGCTTAACCCTTCTTGTATAAATACAAATACAGCAATGTTAAAATTTGAATGCTAATGCTAACTTGCTAATGCTAGCGATCTAATGCTAGTGCAAATATATGGTCATTTTCATACTGTATGTGTCCTCTATGATGGAAATAAGAGATCAGATGGCATTAAAGCATAACCCTTCATGGGAATATGAGATTAAATGGCATTAAAGCTTAACCCTTCTTGTATATATGCAAATACAGCAATGTTAAAGTTTGAATGCTAATGCTAACTTGCTAATGCTAGCGATCTAATGCTAGTGCTAATATCTGGTCATTGTCATACTGTATGTGTCCTCTATGATGGAAATAAGAGATCAGATGGCATTAAAGCATAACCCTTCATGGCAATATGAGATTAAATGGCATTAAAGTTTAACCCTTCTAGTATATATGCAAATACAGCAATGTTAAAGTTTGAATGCTAATCCTAACTTGCTAATGCTAGCGATTTAATGCTAGTGCTAATATCTGGTCATTTTCATACTGTACGTGTCCTCTATGATGGAAATAAGAGATCAGATGGCATTAAAGCATAACCCTTCATGGGAATATGAGATTAAATGGCATTAAAGTTTAACCCTTCTTGTATAAATGCAAATACAGCAATGTTAAAGTTTGAATGCTAATGCTAACTTGCTAATGCTAGCGATCTAATGCTAGTGCTAATATCTGGTCATTTTCATACTGTATGTGTCCTCTATGATGGAAATAAGAGATCAGATGGCATTAAAGCATAACCCTTCATGGGAATATGAGATTAAATGGCATTAAAGCTTAACCCTTCTTGTATATATGCAAATACAGCAATGTTAAAGTTTGAATGCTAATGCTAACTTGCTAATGCTAGCGATCTAATGCTAGTGCTAATATCTGGTCATTTTCATACTGTATGTGTCCTCTATGATGGAAATAAGAGATCAGATGGCATTAAAGCATAACCCTTCATGGGAATATGAGATTAAATGGCATTAAAGCTTAACCCTTCTTGTATATATGCAAATACAGCAATGTTAAAGTT
This sequence comes from Gymnothorax javanicus, assembly GCA_029692085.1. Taxonomy (NCBI): domain Eukaryota; kingdom Metazoa; phylum Chordata; class Actinopteri; order Anguilliformes; family Muraenidae; genus Gymnothorax; species Gymnothorax javanicus. The sequence continues at coordinate 104,418,139 of CM056199.1, forward strand.
TGAATGCTAATGCTAACTTGCTAATGCTAGCGATCTAATGCTAGTGCTAATATCTGGTCATTTTCATACTGTTGTGTCCTCTTTGATGGAAATAAGAGATCAGATGCCATTAAAGCATAACCCTTCATGGGAATATGAGATGAAATGGCATTAAAGCTGAACCCTTCTTGTATATATGAAAATACATCAATGTTAAAGTTTGAATGCTAATGCTAACTTGCTAATGCTAGCGATCTAATGCTAGTGCTAATATCTGGTCATTGTAAATCCTGTGTGTCCTCTATGATGGAAATAAGAGATCAGATGGCATTAAAACATAACCCTTCATGGCAATATGAGATTAAATGGCATTAAGGCTTAACCCTTCTTGTATATATACAAATACAGCAATGTTAAAGTTTGAATGCTAATGATAACTTGCTAATGCTAGCGAACTAATGCTAGTTCTAATATCTTGTCATTTTCATACTGTACTTGTTCTCTATGATGGAAATTAGAGATCAGATGGCATTAAAGCATAACCCTTCATGGGAATATGAGATTAAATGGCATTAAAGCTTAACCCTTCTTGTATATATACAAATACAGCAATGTAAAATTTGAATACTAATGCTAATTTGCAAATGATAGCGATCTAATGCTAGTGCAAATATATGGTCATTTTCATACTGTATGAGTCCTCTATGATGGAAATAAGAGATCAGATGGCATTAAAGCATAACCATTCATGGCAATATGAGATTAAATGGCATTTAAGCTTAACCCTTCTTGTATAAATTCAAATACAGCAATGTTAAAGTTTGAATGCTAATGCTAAGTTGCTAAAGCTAGCGATCTAATGCTAGTGCTAATATCTGGTCATTGTCCTACTGAACATGTCCTCTTTGATGGTAATAATTGATCAGATGGCATTAAAAGCATAACCCTTCATGTGAATATGAGATTAAATGGCATTAAAGCTTAACCCTTCTTGTATTATGCAAATACAGCAATGTTAAAGTTTGAATGCTAATGCTAACTTGCTAATGCTAGCGATCTAATGCTAGTGCTAATATCTGGTCATTTCATACTGTATGTGTCCTCTTTGATGGAAATAAGAGATCAGATGCATTAAAGCATAACCCTTCATGGGAATATGAGATTAAATGGCATTAAAGCTTAACCCTTCTTGTATATATGCAAATACAGCAATGTTAAAGTTTGAATGCTAATGCTAACTTGCTAATGCTAGCGATCTAATGCTAGTGCTAATATCTTGTCATTTTCATACTGTACTTGTCCTCTATGATGGAAATAAGAGATCAGATGGCATTAAAGCATAACCCTTCATGGGAACATGAGATTAAAAGGCATTATAGATTAACCCTTCCTGTATATATGCAAATACAGCAATGTTAAAGTTTGAATGCTAATGCTAACTTGCTAATGCTAGCGATCTAATGCTAGTGCTAATATCTGGTCATTGTCATACTGTATGTGTCCTCTATGATGGAAATAAGAGATCAGATGGCATTAAAGCATAACCCTTCATGGGAATATGAGATTAAATGGCATTAAAGCTTAACCCTTCTTGTATATATGCAAATACAGCAATGTTAAAGTTTGAATGCTAATGCTAACTTGCTAATGCTAGCGATCTAATGCTAGTGCTAATATCTGGTCATTTTCATACTGTATGTGTCCTCTATGATGGAAATAAGAGATCAGATGGCATTAAAGCATAACCCTTCATGGGAATATGAGATTAAATGGCATTAAAGCTTTAACCCTTCTTGTATATATGCAAATACAGCAATGTTAAAGTTTGAATGCTAATGCTAATTTGCTAATGCTAGCGATCTAATGCTAGTGCTAATATCTGGTCATTTTCATACTGTATGTGTCCTCTATGATGGAAATAAGAGATCAGATGGCATTAAAGCATAACCCTTCATGGGAATATGAGATTAAATGGCATTAAAGCTTAACCCTTTTTGTATATATGCAAATACAGCAATGTTAAAGTTTGAATGCTAATGCTAACTTGCTAATGCTAGCGATCTAATGCTAGTGCTAATATCTGGTCATTTTCATACTGTTAATGTGTCCTCTTTGATGGAAATAATTGATCAGATGGCATTAAAGCATAACCCTTCATGTGAATATGTGATTAGATGGCATTAAAGCTTAACCCTTCTTGTATATATGCAAATACAGCAATGTTAAAGTTTGAATGCTAATGCTAACTTGCTAATGCTAGCGATCTAATGCTAGTGCTAATATCTGGTCATTTTCATACTGTTCGTGTCCTCTTTCATGGAAATAAGAGATCAGATGGCATAGAAGCATAACCCTTCATGGGAATTTGAGATTAAATGGCATTAAAGCTTAACCCTTCTTGTACATATGCAAATACAGCAATGTTAAAGTTTGAATGCTAATGCTAACTTGCTAATGCTAGCGATCTAATGCTAGTGCTAATATCTGGTCATTTTCATACTGTATGTGTCCTCTAGATGGAAATAAGAGATCAGATGGCATTAAAGCATAACCCTTCATGGCAATATGAGATTAAATGGCATTAAAGCTTAACCCTTCTTGTATATATGCAAATACAGCAATGTTAAAGTTTGAATGCTAATGCTAACTTGCTAATGCTAGCGATCTAATGCTAGTGCTAATATCTGGTCATTTTCATACTGTATGTGTCCTCTATGATGGAAATAAGAGATCAGATGGCATTAAAGCACATAACCTTCATGGGAATATGAGATTAAATGGCATTAAAGCTTAACCCTTCTTGTATATATGCAAATACAGCAATGTTAAAGTTTGAATGCTAATGCTAACTTGCTAATGCTAGCGATCTAATGCTAGTGCTAATATCTGGTCATTTGTCATACTGAACATGTCCTCTTTGATGGAAATAAAGAGATCAGATGGCATTAAAGCATAACCCTTCATGGGAATATGAGATTAAATGGCATTAAAGTTTACCCTTCTTGTATATATGCAAATACAGCAATGTTAAAATTTGAATGCTAATGCTATCTTGCTAATGCTAGCGATCTAATGCTAGTGCTAATATCTGGTCATTTATATACTGTTCGTGTCCTCTTTGATGGAAATAAGAGATCAGATGCATTAAAGCATAACCCTTCATGGGAATATGAGATTAAATGGCATTAATGCATTAACCCTTCTTGTATATATGCATAATACATCAATGTTAAAGTTTGAATGCTAATGCTAAATTGCTAATGCTAGCGATCTAATGCTAGTGCTAATATCTGGTCATTTTCACACTGTACTTGTCCTCTAAGATGGAAATAAGAGATCAGATGGCATTAAAGCATAACGCTTCATGGGAATATGAGATTAAATGGCATTAAAGCTTAACCCTTCTTGTATATATGCAAATACAGCAATGTTAAAGTTTGAATGCTAATCCTAACTTGCTAAAGCTAGCGATCTAAAGCTAGTGCTAATATCTCGTCATTTATATACTGTTCTTGTCCTCTTTAATGGAAATAATAGATCAGATGCCTTTAAAGCATAACCCTTCATGGGAATATGAGATTAAATGGCATTAATGCTGAACCCTTCTTGTTTTTATGCATAATACATCAATGTTAAAGTTTGAATGCTAATGCTTACTTGCTAATCCTAGCGATCTAATGCTGGTGCTAATATCTAGTCATTTTCATACTGTTCGTGTCCTCTTTAATGGAAATAAGAGATCAGATGGCATTAAAGCATAACCTTTCATGGCAATATGAGATTAAATGGCATTAAAGCTTAACCCTTCTTGTATATATACAAATACAGCAATGTTAAAGTTTGAATGCAAATGCTAACTTGCTAATGCTAGCGATCTAATGCTAGTGCTAATACCTGGTCATTTTCATACTGTACTTGTCCTCTATGATGGAAATAAGAGATCAGATGGCATTAAAGCATAACCCTTCATGGGAATATGAGATTACATGGCATTAAAGCTTAACCCTTCTTGTATAAATTAAAATACAGCAATGTTAAAGTTTGAATGCTTATGCTAACTTGCCAATGCTAGCCATCTAATGCTAGTGCTAATATCTGGTCATTTTCATACTGAACGTGTCCTCTATGATGGAAAGAAGAGATCAGATTTTATTAAAGCATAACCCTTCATGGGAATATGAGATTAAATGGCATTAAAGCTTAACCCTTCTTGTATATATGCAAATACAGCAATGTTAAAGTTTGAATGCTTCTGCTAACTTGCTAATGCTATCGATCAAATGCTAGTGCTAATATCTGGGCATTGTCATACTGTACGTGTCCTCTTTGATCGTAATAATTGATCACATGGCATTTAAGCATATCCCTTCATGTGAATATGTGATTAGATGGCATTAGAGCTTAACCCTTCTTGTATATAAGCAAATACAGCAATGTTAAAATTTGAATGCTAATGCTAACTTGCTAATGCTAGCGATCTACTGCTAGTGCTAATATCTGGTCATTTTCATACTGTTCGTGTCCTCTATGATGGAAATAAGAGATCAGATGCCTTAAAAAGTATAACCTTTCATGGGAATATGAGATTAAATGGCATTAAAGCTTAACCCTTCTTGTATATATGCAAATACAGCAATGTTAAAGTTTGAATGCTAATGCCAACTTGCTAATGCTAGCGATCAAATGCTAGTGCTAATTTCTGGTCATTGTCTTCCTGTATGTGTCCTCTAGATGGAAATAAGAGATCAGATGGCATTAAAGCATAACCCTTCATGGCAATATGAGATTAAATGGCATTAAAGCTTAACCCTTCTTTTATAAATTCAAATACAGCAATGTTAAAGTTTCAATGCTAATGCTAACTTGCTAATGCTAGCGATCTAATGCTAGTGCTCATATCTGGTCATTTTCATACTGCACGTTTCCTCTATGATGGAAATAAGAGATCAGATGGCATTAAAGCAGAACCCTTCATGGGAATTTGAGATTAGATGGCTTTAAAGTTTAACCCTTCTTGTATATATGCAAATACAGCAATGTTAAAGTTTGAATGCTAATGCTAACTTGCTAATTCTAGCGATCTAATGCTAGTGCTAATATCTCGTCATTTTCATACTGTTCGTGTCCTCTTTAATGGAAATAATAGATCAGATGCCTTTAAAGCATTACCCTTCATGGGAATATGAGATTAAATGGCATTAAAGCTTAACCGTTCTTGTGTATATGCAAATACAGTAATGTTAAAATTTGAATGCTAATGCTAACTTGCTAATGCTAGCGATCTAATGCTGGTGCTAATATATGGTCATTTTCATACTGTTCGTGTCCTCTTTAATAGAAATAAGAGATCAGTTGGCATTAAAGTATAACCCTTCATGGGAATATGAGATTAAATGGCATTAAAGCTTAACCCTTCTTGTATATATGCATATAAAGCAATGTTAAAGTTAGAATGCTAATGCTAACTTGCTAATGCTAGCGATCTAATGCTAGTGCTAATATCTGGTCATTTTCATACTGTACGTGTCCTCTATGATGGAAATAAGAGATCAGATGCCATTAAAGCATTACCCTTCATGGGAATATGAGATTAAATGGCATTAAAGCTGAACCCTTCTTGTATATATGCAAATACAGCAATGTTAAAGTTTGAATGCTAATCCTAACTTGCTAAAGCTAGCGATCTAATGCTAGTGCTAATATCTGGTCATTGTCCAACTGAACATGTCCTCTTTGATGGTAATAATTGATCAGATGGCATTTAAGCATATCCCTTCATGTGAATATGTGATTAGATGGCATTAAAGCTTAACTTTTCTTGTATATATGCAAATACAGCAATGTTAAATTTCGAATGCTAATGCTAACTTGCTAATGCTAGCGATCTAATGCTAGTGCTAATATCTGGTCATTTTCATACTGTTCTTGTCCTCTATTATGGAAATAAGAGATCAGATGGCATTAAAGCATAACCCTTCATGGGAATATGAGATTAAATGGCATTAAAGCTTAACCCTTCTTGTATTTATTAAAAATACAGCAATGTTAAAGTTTGAATGCTAATGCTAACTTGCTAATGCTAGCGATCAAATGCTAGTGCTAATATCTGGTCATTTCATAGTGTACGTGTCCTCTTTGATGGTAATAATTGAACAGATGGCATTTAAGCATATCCCTTCATGTGAATATGTGATTACATGGCATTAAAGCTTAACCCTTCTTTTATATATATACAAATACAGCAATGTTAAAGTTTGAATGCTAATGCTAACTTGCTAATGCTAGCGATCTAATGCTAGTGCTAATATATGGTCATTTTCATACTGCACGTGTCCTCTATGATGGAAAGAAGAGATCAGATTTTATGAAAGCATAACCCTTCATGGGAATATGAGATTAAATGGCATTAAAGCTTAACCCTTCATGTATATATGCAAATACAGCAATGTTAAAGTTTGAATGCTAATGCTAACTTGCTAATGGTAGCAATTTAATGCTAGTGCTAATATCTGGTCATTGTCATAGTGTACGTGTCCTCTTTGATGGTAATAATTGATCACATGGCATTTAAGCATCTCCCTTCATGTGAATATGTGATTAGATGGCATTAGAGCTTAACCCTTCTTGTATATATGCAAATACAACAATGTTAAAATTTGAATGCTAATGCTAACTTGCTATTGCTAGCGATCTACTGCTAGTGCTAATATCTGGTCATTTTACATACTGTTCGTGTCCTCTATGATGGAAATAAGAGATCAGATGCCTTTAAAGCATAACCTTTCATGGGAATATGAGATGAAATGGCATTAAAGCTGAACCCTTCTTGTATATATGCAAATACAGCAATGTTAAAGTTTGAATGCTAATGCTAACTTGCTAATGGTAGCAATTTAATGCTAGTGCTAATATCTGGTCATTGTCATAGTGTACGTGTCCTCTTTGATGGTAATAATTGATCACATGGCATTTAAGCATATCCCTTCATGTGAATATGTGATTAGATGGCATTAAAGCTTAACCCTTCATGTTTATGCAAATACAGTAATGTTAAAATTTTTAATGCTATTGCTAACTTGCTGATGCTAGCGATCTAATGCTAGTGCTTGTATCTGGTCATTTCATTACTGTTCGTGTCCTTTATGATGGAAATAAGAGATCAGATGCCTTTAAAGGATAACCTTTCATGGGAATATGAGATTAAATGGCATTAAAGTTTTACCCTTCTTGTATATATGCAAATACAGCAATGTTAAAGTTTGAATGCTAATGCTAACATGCTAATGCTAGCGATCTAATGCTAGTGCTAATATCTCGTCATTTTCATACTGTTTGTGTCCTCTTTAATGGAAATAATAGATCAGATGCCTTTAAAGCATAACGCTTCATTGCAATATGAGATTAAATGGCATTAATGCTGAACCCTTCTTGTATATATGAAAATACAGCAATGTTAAAGTTTTGAATGCTAATAGCGATCTAATGCTAGTGCTAATATCTGGTCATTTTCATACTTTATGTGTCCTCTATGATGGAAATAAGAGATCTAATGCTGAGATTGCATTAATATTCTGGTCAATGTTAAATTTGAATCTAATGTTAACTGTACTTGTCCTCTATGATGGAAATAAGAGATCAGATGGCATTAAAGCATAACCCTTCATGGGAATATGAGATTAAATGGCATTAAAGCTTAACCCTTCTTGTATTAATTAAAATACAGCAATGTTAATGTTTGAATGCTAATGCTAACTTGCCAATGCTAGCCATCTAATGCTAGTGCTAATATCTGGTCATTTTCATACTGTACTTGTCCTCTATGATGGAAATAAGAGATCAGATGGCATTAAAGCATAACCCTTCATAGGAATATGAGATTACATGGCATTAAAGCTTAACCCTTCTTGTATCAATTAAAATACAGCAATGTTAAAATTTGAATGCTAATGCTAACTTGCTAAAGCTAGCGATCTACTGCTAGTGCTAATATCTGGTCATTTTCATACTGTTCGTGTCCTCTATGATGGAAATAAGAGATCAGATTCCTTTAAAGCATAACCTTTCATGGGAATATGAGATTAAATGGCATTAAAGCTTAACCCTTCTTGTATATATGCAAATACAGCAATGTTAAAATTTGAATGCTAATGCTAACTTGCTAATGCTAACGATCAAATGCTAGTGCTAATTTCTGGTCATTGTCTTCCTGTAAGTGTCCTCTAGATGGAAATAAGAGATCAGATGGCATTAAAGCATAACCCTTCATGGCAATATGAGATTAAATGGCATTAAGGCTTTACCCTTCTTGTATATATACAAATACAGCAATGTTAAAGTTTGAATGCTAATGCTAAATTGCTAATTCTAGCAATCTAATGCTAGTGCTAATATCTTGTCATTTTCATACTGTATGTGTCCTCTATGATGGAAATAAGAGATCAGATGGCATTAAAGCATAACCCTTCATGGCAATATGAGATTAAATGGCATTAATGCTGAACCCTTCTTGTATATATGCAAATACAGCAATGTTGAAGTTTGAATGCAAATGCTAACTTGCTAATGCTAGCGATCTAATGCTATTGCTAATATCTGGTCATTTTCATACTGTATGTGTCCTCTATGATGGAAATAAGAGATCAGATGGCATTAAAGCATAACCCTTCATGGGAATATGAGATTAAATGGCATTAAAGCTTAACCCTTCTTTTTTAAATTCAAATACAGCAATGTTAAAGTTTAAATGCTAACGCTTACTTGCTAATTCTAGCGATTTAATGCTAGTGCTCATATCTCTTAATTTTCAAACTGTTCGTGTCCTCTTTAATGGAAATAATAGATCAGATGCTTTTAAAGCATAACCCTTCATGGGAATATGAGATTAAATGGCATTAAAGCTTAACCCTTCTTGTATATATGCAAATACAGTAATGTTAAAATTTGAATGCTAATGCTAACTTGCTAATGCTAGCGATCTAATGCTGGTGCTAATATCTGGTCATTTTCATACTGTTCGTGTCCTCTTTAATAGAAATAAGAGATCAGACGCCTTTAAAGAATAACTCTTCATGGGAATATGAGATTAAATGGCATTAAAGCTTAACCCTTCTTGTATATATGCAAATACAGTAATGTTAAAATTTGAATGCTAATGCTAACTTGCTAATGCTAGCGATCTAATGCTAGTGCTAATATCTGGTCATTGTCCAACTGAACATGTCCTCTTTGACGGTAATAATTGATCAGATGGCATTTAAGCATATCCCTTCATGTGAATATGTGATTAGATGGCATTAAAGCTTAACCCTTCTTGTATATATGCAAATACAGTAATGTTAAAATTTGAATGCTAATGCTAACTTGCTAATGTTAGCGATTTAATGCTGCTGCTAATATCTGGTCATTTTCATACTGTTCGTGTCCTCTGTGATGGAAATAAGAGATCAGATGGCATTAAAGCATAACCCTTCATGGGAATATTAGATTACATGGCATTAAAGCTTAACCCTTCTTGTATATATACAAATACAGCAATGTTAAAGTTTGAATGCTAATGCTAACTTGCTAATGCTAGCGATCTAATGCTAGTGCTAATATCTGGTCATTGTCCTACTGTACATGTCCTCTTTGATGGTAATAATTGATCTGATGGTATTTAAGCATATCCTTTCATGTGAATATGTGATTAGATGGCATTAATGCTTAACCCTTCTAGTATATATGCAAATACAGTAATGTTAAAATTTGAATGCTAATGCTAACTTGCTAATGCTAGCGATCTAATGCTAGTGCTAATATCTGGTCATTTCATTACTGTTCGTGTCCTTTATGAGGGAAATAAGAGATCAGATGCCTTTAAAGAATAACCCTTCATGGCAATATGAGATTTAATGGCATTAAAGCTTAACCCTTCTTTTATAAATTTAAATACAGCAATGTTAAAGTTTGAATGCTAATGCTAACTTGCTAATGCTAGCGATCTAATGCTAGTGCTAATATCTTGTCATTTTCATACTGTATGTGTCCTCTAGATGGAAATAAGAGATCAGATGGCATTAAAGCATAACCCTTCATGGGAATATGAGATTTAATGGCATTAAAGCTTAACCCTTCTTTTATAAATTCAAATACAGCAATGTTAAAGTTTGAATGCTAATGCTAACTTGCTAATGCTAGCGATCTAATGCTAGTGCTAATATCTGGTCATTTTCATACTGTTCGTGTCCTCTTTAATGGAAATAATAGATCAGATGCTTTTAAAGCATAACCCTTCTTGGGAATATGAGATTAAATGGCATTAAAGCTTAACCCTTCTTGTATATATGCAAATACAGTAATGTTAAAATTTGAATGCTAATGCTAACTTGCTAATGTTAGCGATCTAATGCTAGTGCTAATATCTGGTCATTTTCATACTGTTCGTGTCCTCTTTAATAGAAATAAGAGATCAGATGCTTTTAAAGAATAACCCTTCATGGGAATATGAGATTAAATGGCATTAAAGCTGAACCCTTCTTGTATATATGCAAATACAGCAATGTTAAAGTTTGAATGCTAATCCTAACTTGCTAAAGCTAGCGATCTAATGCTAGTGCTAATATCTGGTCATTGTCCAACTGAACATGTCCTCTTTGATGGTAATAATTGATCAGATGGCATTTAAAGCATATCCCTTCATGTGAATATGTGATTAGATGGCATATAAGCTTAACCCTTCTTGTATATATGCAAATACAGTAATGTTAAAATTTGAATGCTAATGCTAACTTGCTAAAGCTATCGATCTAATGCTAGTGCTAATATCTGGTCATTTTCATACTGTTCGTGTCCTCTTTGATGGAAATAAGAGATCAGACGCCTTTAAAGCATAACCTTTCATGGGAATATGAGATTAAATGGCATTAAAGCTTAACCCTTCTTGTATATATGCAAATACAGCAATGTTAAAGTTTGAATGCTAATGCTAACTTGCTAATGCTAACGATCAAATGCTAGTGCTAATATCTGGTCATTGTCATCCTGAATGTGTCCTCTAGATGGAAATAAGAGATCAGATGGCATTAAAGCATAACCCTTCATGGAATATGAGATTAAATGGCATTAAAGCTTAACCCTTCTTGTATATATACAAATACAGCAATGTTAAAGTTTGAATGCTAATGCTAACTTGCTAATGCTAGCGATCTAATGCTAGTGCTAATATCTGGTCATTTTCATACTGTATGTGTACTCTATGATGGAAATAAGAGATCAGATGGCATTAAAGCATAACCCTTCATGGGAATATGAGATTAAATGGCATTAATGCTTAACCCTTCTTGTATATATGCAAATACAGCAATGTTAAAGTTTGAATGCTAATGCTAACTTGCTAATGCTAGCGATCTAATGCTAGTGCTAATATCTGGTCATTTTCATACTGTATGTGTCCTCTATGATGGAAATAAGAGATCAGATGGCATTAAAAGCATAACCCTTCATGGGAATATGAGATTAAATGGCATTAAAGCTTAACCCTTCTTTGTATAATTCAAATACAGCAATGTTAAAGTTTGAATGCTAATGCTAACTTGCTAATGCTAGCGATCTAATGCTAGTGCTAATATCTGGTCATTTTCATACTGTACTTGTCCTCTATGATGGAAATAAGAGATCAGATGCTTTAAAAGCATAACCCTTCATGGGAATATGAGATTAAATGTCATTAAAGCTTAACCCTTCTTGTATATATGCAAATACAGCAATGTTAAAGTTTGAATGCTAATGCTAACTTGCTAATGCTAGCGATCTAATGCTGGTGCTAATATCTGGTCATTTTCATACTGTTCGTGTCCTCTTAATGGAAATAAGAGATCAGATGGCATTTAAAGCATAACCCTTCATGGCAATATGAGATTAAATGGCATTAAGTCTTAACCCTTCTTGTATATATGCAAATACAGCAATGTTAAAGTTTGAATGCTAATCCTAACTTGCTAAAGCTAGCGATCTAATGCTAGTGCTAATATCTGGTCATTGTCCAACTGAACATCTCCTCTTTGATGGAAATAATTGATCAGATGGCATTTAAGCATATCCTTCATGTGAATATGTGATTAGATGGCATTAAAGCTTAACCCTTCTTGTATATATGCAAATACAGTAATGTTAAAATTTGAATGCTAATGCTAACTTGCTAATGTTAGCGATTTAATGCTGCTGCTAATATCTGGTCATTTTCATACTGTTCGTGTCCTCTGTGATGGAAATAAGAGATCAGATGGCATTAAAGCATAACCCTTCATGGGAATATTAGATTACATGGCATTAAAGCTTAACCCTTCTTGTATATATACAAATACAGCAATGTTAAAGTTTGAATGCTAATGCTAACTTGCTCATGCTAGCGATCTAATGCTAGTGCTAATATCTGGTCATTGTCCTACTGTACATGTCCTCTTTGATGGTAATAATTGATCTGATGGTATTTAAGCATATCCTTTCATGTGAATATGTGATTAGATGGCATTAATGCTTAACCCTTCTAGTATATATGCAAAAACAGTAATGTTAAAATTTGAATGCTAATGCGAACTTGCTAATGCTAGCGATCTAATGCTAGTGCTAATATCTGGTCATTTCATTACTGTTCGTGTCCTTTATGATGGAAATAAGAGATCAGATGCCTTTAAAGAATAACCCTTCATGGGAATATGAGATTTAATGGCATTAAAGCTTAACCCTTCTTTTATAAATTTAAATACAGCAATGTTAAAGTTTGAATGCTAATGCTAACTTGCTAATGCTAGCGATCTAATGCTAGTGCTAATATCTTGTCATTTTCATACTGTATGTGTCCTCTAGATGGAAATAAGAGATCAGATGGCATTAAAGCATAACCCTTCATGGCAATATGAGATTTAATGGCATTAAAGCTTAACCCTTCTTTTATAAATTCAAATACAGCAATGTTAAAGTTTGAATGCTAATGCTAACTTGCTAATGCTAGCGATCTAATGCTAGTGCTCATATCTCTTCATTTTCATACTGTTCGTGTCCTCTTTAATGGAAATAATAGATCAGATGCTTTTAAAGCATAACCCTTCTTGGGAATATGAGATTAAATGGCATTAAAGCTTAACCCTTCTTGTATATATGCAAATACAGTAATGTTAAAATTTGAATGCTAATGCTAACTTGCTAATGTTAGCGATCTAATGCTGCTGCTAATATCTGGTCATTTTCATACTGTTCGTGTCCTCTTTAATAGAAATAAGAGATCAGACGCCTTTAAAGAATAACCCTTCATGGGAATATGAGATTAAATGGCATTAAAGCTGAACCCTTCTTGTATATATGCAAATACAGCAATGTTAAAGTTTGAATGCTAATCCTAACTTGCTAAAGCTAGCGATCTAATGCTAGTGCTAATATCTGGTCATTGTCCAACTGAACATGTCCTCTTTGACGGTAATAATTGATCAGATGGCATTTAAGCATATCCCTTCATGTGAATATGTGATTAGATGGCATTAAAGCTTAACCCTTCTTGTATATATGCAAATACAGTAATGTTAAAATTTGAATGCTAATGCTAACTTGCTAATGTTAGCGATCTAATGCTGCTGCTAATATCTGGTCATTTTCATACTGTTCGTGTCCTCTTTAATAGAAATAAGAGATCAGACGCCTTTAAAGTATAACGCTTCATGGGAATATGAGATTAAATGGCATTTAAGCTGAACCCTTCTTGTATATATGCAAATACAGCAATGTTAAAGTTTGAATGCTAATTCTAACTTGCTAATGCTAGCGATCTAATGCTAGTGCTAATATCTGGTCATTGTCATCCTGAATGTGTCCTCTGTGATGGAAATAAGAGATCAGATGGCATTAATGCATAACCCTTCATGGGAATATTAGATTACATGGCATTAAAGCTTAACCCTTCTTGTATATATACAAATACAGCAATGTTAAAGTTTGAATGCTAATGCTAACTTGCTAATGCTAGCAATCTAATGCTAGTGCTAATATCTGGTCATTGTCCTACTGTACATGTCCTCTTTGATGGTAATTATTGATCTGATGGTATTTAAGCATATCCTTTCATGTGAATATGTGATTAGATGGCATTAATGCTTAACCCTTCTACTATATATGCAAATACAGTAATGTTAAAATTTGAATGCTATTGCTAACTTGCTAATGCTAGCGATCTAATGCTGGTGCTAATATCTGGTCATTTTTATACTGTTCGTGTCCTCTTTAATGGGAATAAGAGATCAGATGGCATTAAAGCACAAACCTTCATGGCAATATGAGATTAAATGGCATTAAAGCTTAACCCTTCTTGTATATATACAAATACAGCAATGTTAAAGTTTGAATGCTAATGCTAACTTGCTAATGCTAGCGATCTAATGCTAGTGCTAATGCCTGGTCATTTTCATACAGTACTTGTCCTCTATGATGGGAATAAGAGATCAGATGGCATTAAAGCATAACCCTTCATGTGAATATGAGATTACATGGCATTAAAGCTTAACCCTTCTTGTATAAATTAAAATACAGCAATGTCAAAGTTTGAATGCTAATGCTAACTTGCTAATGCTAGCGATCTAATGCTGGTGCTAATATCTGGTCATTTTCATACTGTACGTGTCCTGTATGATGGAAAGAAGAGATCAGATTTTATTAAAGCATAACCCTTCATGGGAATATGAGATTGAATGGCATTAAAGCTTAACCCTTCTTGTATATATGCAAATACAGCAATGTTAAAGTTTGAATGCTTTTGCTAACTTGCTAATGCTAGCGATCTACTGCTAGTGCTAATATCTGGTCATTTTCATACTGTTCGTGTCCTCTATGATGGAAATAAGAGATCAGATGCCTTTAAAGCATAACCTTTCATGGGATTATGAGATGAAATGGCATTAAAGCTGAACCCTTCTTGTATATATGCAAATACAGGAATGTTAAAGTTTGAATGCTAATGCTAACTTGCCAATGCTAGCCATTTAATGCTAGTGCTAATATATGGTCTTTTTCACACTGTACGTGTCCTCTATGATGGAAAGAAGAGACCAGATTTTATTAAAGCATAACCCTTCATGGGAATATGAGATTAAATGGCATTAAAGCTTAACCCTTGATGTATATATGCAAATACAGCAATGTTAAAGTTTGAATGCTTCTGCTAACTTGCTAATGCTATTGATCAAATGCTAGTGCTAATATCTGGTCATTGTCAAACTGTACGTGTCCTCTTTGATGGTAATAATTGATCACATGGCATTTAAGCATATCCCTTCATGTGAATATGTGATTAGATGGCATTAGAGCTTAACCCTTCTTTATATATAAGCAAATACAGCAATGTTAAAATTTGAATGCTAATGCTAACTTGCTAAAGCTAGCGATCTACTGCTAGTGCTAATATCTGGTCATTTTCATACTGTTCGTGTCCTCTTATGATGGAAATAAGAGATCAGATTCCTTTAAAGCATAACCTTTCATGGGAATATGAGATTAAATGGCATTAAAGCTTAACCCTTCTTGTATATATGCAAATACAGCAATGTTAAAGTTTGAATGCTAATGCTAACTTGCTAATGCTAGCGATCAAATGCTAGTGCTAATTTCTGGTCATTGTCTTCCTGTAAGTGTCCTCTAGATGGAAATAAGAGATCAGATGGCATTAAAGCATAACCCTTCATGGCAATATGAGATTAAATGGCATTAAGGCTTAACCCTTCTTGTATATATACAAATACAGGAATGTTAAAGTTTGAATGCTAATGCTAACTTGCTAATGCTAGCGATCTAATGCTAGTGCTCATATCTCTTCATTTTCATACTGTTCGTGTCCTCTTTAATGGAAATAATAGATCAGATGCTTTTAAAGCATAACCCTTCATGGGAATATGAGATTAAATGGCATTAAAGCTTAACCCTTCTTGTATATATGCAAATACAGTAATGTTAAAGTTTGAATGCTAATCCTAACTTGCTAAAGCTAGCGATCTAATGCTAGTGCTAATATCTGGTCATTGTCCAACTGAACATGTCCTCTTTGACGGTAATAATTGATCAGATGGCATTTAAGCAGCATATCCCTTCATGTGAATATGTGATTAGATGGCATTAAAGCTTAACCCTTCTTGTATATATGCAAATACAGTAATGTTAAAATTTGAATGCTAATGCTAACTTGCTAATGTTAGCGATCTAATGCTGCTGCTAATATCTGGTCATTTTCATACTGTTCGTGTCCTCTTTAATAGAAATAAGAGATCAGACGCCTTTTAAGTATAACCCTTCATGGGAATATGAGATTAAATGGCATTTAAGCTGAACCCTTCTTGTATATATGCAAATACAGCAATGTTAAAGTTTGAATGCTAATTCTAACTTGCTAATGCTAGCGATCTAATGCTAGTGCTAATATCTGGTCATTGTCATCCTGTATGTGTCCTCTGTGATGGAAATAAGAGATCAGATGGCATTAAAGCATAACCCTTCATGGGAATATTAGATTACATGGCATTAAAGCTTTAACCTTCCTTGTATATATACAAATACAACAATGTTAAAAGTTTGAATGCTAATGCTAACTTGCTAATGCTAGCGATCTAATGCTAGTGCTAATATCTGGTCATTGTCCTACTGTACATGTCCTTTTTGATGGTAATAATTGATCTGATGGCATTTAAAGCATATCCTTTCATGTGAATATGTGATTAGATGGCATTAATGCTTAACCCTTCTAGTATATATGCAAATACAGTAATGTTAAAATTTGAATGCTAATGCTAACTTGCTAATGCTAGCGATCTAATGCTGGTGCTAATATCTGGTCATTTTCATACTGTTCGTGTCCTCTTTAATGGAAATAAGAGATCAGATGGCATTAAAGCACAACCCTTCATGGCAATATGAGATTAAATGGCATAAAAGCTTAACCCTTCTTGTATATATACAAATACAGCAAGGTTAAAGTTTGAATGCTAATGCTAACTTGCTAATGCTAGCGATCTAATGCTGGTGCTAATATCTGGTCATTTTCATACTGTACTTGTCCTGTATGATGGAAAGAAGAGATCAGATTTTATTAAAGCATAACCCTTCATGGGAATATGAGATTGAATGGCATTAAAGCTTAACCCTTCTTGTATATATGCAAATACAGCAATGTTAAAGTTTGAATGCTTTTGCTAACTTGCTAATGCTAGCGATCTAATGCTAGTGCTAATATCTGGTCATTTTTCATACTGCACGTGTCCTCTTTGATGGGAAATAATTGATCACATGGCATATAAACATATCCCATCATGTGAATATGTGATTAGATGGCATTAGAGCTTAACCCTTCTTGTATATATGCAAATACAGCAATGTTAAAATTTGAATGCTAATGCTAACTTGCTATTGCTAGCGATCTACTGCTAGTGCTAATATCTGGTCATTTTACATACTGTTCGTGTCCTCTATGATGGAAATAAGAGATCAGATGCCTTTAAAGCATAACCTTTCATGGGAATATGAGATGAAATGGCATTAAAGCTGAACCCTTCTTGTATATATGCAAATACAGCAATGTTAAAGTTTGAATGCTAATGCTAACTTGCTAATGGTAGCAATTTAATGCTAGTGCTAATATCTGGTCATTGTCATAGTGTACGTGTCCTCTTTGATGGTAATAATTGATCACATGGCATTTAAGCATATCCCTTCATGTGAATATGTGATTAGATGGCATTAAAGCTTAACCCTTCATGTTTATGCAAATACAGTAATGTTAAAATTTTTAATGCTAATGCTAACTTGCTGATGCTAGCGATCTAATGCTAGTGCTAATATCTGGTCATTTCATTACTGTTCGTGTCCTTTATGATGGAAATAAGAGATCAGATGCCTTTAAAGAATAACCTTTCATGGGAATATGAGATTAAATGGCATTAAAGCTTAACCCTTCTTGTATATATGCAAATACAGCAATGTTAAAGTTTGAATGCTAATGATAACTTGCTAATGCTAGCGATCAAATGCTAGTGCTAATTTCTGGTCATTGTCTTCCTGTAAGTGTCCTCTAGATGGAAATAAGAGATCAGATGGCATTAAAGCATAACCCTTCATGGCAATATGAGATTAAATGGCATTAAGGCTTAACCCTTCTTGTATATATACAAATACAGGAATGTTAAAGTTTGAATGCTAATGCTAACTTGCTAATGCTAGCGATCTATTGCTAGTGCTCATATCTCTTCATTTTCATACTGTTCGTGTCCTCTTTAATGGAAATAATAGATCAGATGCTTTTAAAGCATAACCCTTCATGGGAATATGAGATTAAATGGCATTAAAGCTTAACCCTTCTTGTATATATGCAAATACAGTAATGTTAAAGTTTGAATGCTAATCCTAACTTGCTAAAGCTAGCGATCTAATGCTAGTGCTAATATCTGGTCATTGTCCAACTGAACATGTCCTCTTTGACGGTAATAATTGATCAGATGGCATTTAAGCAGCATATCCCTTCATGTGAATATGTGATTAGATGGCATTAAAGCTTAACCCTTCTTGTATATATGCAAATACAGTAATGTTAAAATTTGAATGCTAATGCTAACTTGCTAATGTTAGCGATCTAATGCTGCTGCTAATATCTGGTCATTTTCATACTGTTCGTGTCCTCTTTAATAGAAATAAGAGATCAGACGCCTTTAAAGTATAACCCTTCATGGGAATATGAGATTAAATGGCATTAAAGCTGAACCCTTCTTGTATATATGCAAATACAGCAATGTTAAAGTTTGAATGCTAATTCTAACTTGCTAATGCTAGCGATCTAATGCTAGTGCTAATATCTGGTCATTGTCATCCTGTATGTGTCCTCTGTGATGGAAATAAGAGATCAGATGGCATTAAAGCATAACCCTTCATGGGAATATTAGATTACATGGCATTAAAGCTTAACCTTTCTTGTATATATACAAATACAACAATGTTAAAGTTTGAATGCTAATGCTAACTTGTTAATGCTAGCGATCTAATGCTAGTGCTAATATCTGGTCATTGTCCTACTGTACATGTCCTTTTTGATGGTAATAATTGATCTGATGGCATTTAAGCATAACCTTTCATGTGAATATGTGATTAGATGGCATTAATGCTTAACCCTTCTAGTATATATGCAAATACAGTAATGTTAAAATTTGAATGCTAATGCTAACTTGCTAATGCTAGCGATCTAATGCTGGTGCTAATATCTGGTCATTTTCATACTGTTCGTGTCCTCTTTAATGGAAATAAGAGATCAGATGGCATTAAAGCACAACCCTTCATGGCAATATGAGATTAAATGGCATAAAAGCTTAACCCTTCTTGTATATATACAAATACAGCAAGGTTAAAGTTTGAATGCTAATGCTAACTTGCTAATGCTAGCGATCTAATGCTGGTGCTAATATCTGGTCATTTTCATACTGTACTTGTCCTGTATGATGGAAAGAAGAGATCAGATTTTATTAAAGCATAACCCTTCATGGGAATATGAGATTGAATGGCATTAAAGCTTAACCCTTCTTGTATATATGCAAATACAGCAATGTTAAAGTTTGAATGCTTTTGCTAACTTGCTAATGCTAGCGATCTAATGCTAGTGCTAATATCTGGTCATTTTTCATACTGTACGTGTCCTCTTTGATCGTAATAATTGATCACATGGCATATAAACATATCCCATCATGTGAATATGTGATTAGATGGCATTAGAGCTTAACCCTTCTTGTATATATGGAAATACAGCGATGTTAAAATTTGAATGCTAATGCTAACTTGCTATTGCTAGCGATCTACTGCTAGTGCTAATATCTGGTCATTTTACATACTGTTCGTGTCCTCTATGATGGAAATAAGAGATCAGATGCCTTTAAAGCATAACCTTTCATGGGAATATGAGATGAAATGGCATTAAAGCTGAACCCTTCTTGTATATATGCAAATACAGCAATGTTAAAGTTTGAATGCTAATGCTAACTTGCTAATGGTAGCAATTTAATGCTAGTGCTAATTTCTGGTCATTGTCATAGTGTACGTGTCCTCTTTGATGGTAATAATTGATCACATGGCATTTAAGCATATCCCTTCATGTGAATATGTGATTAGATGGCATTAAAGCTTAACCCTTCATGTTTATGCATATACAGTAATGTTAAAATTTTTAATGCTAATGCTAACTTGCTGATGCTAGCGATCTAATGCTAGTGCTAATATCTGGTCATTTCATTACTGTTCGTGTCCTTTATGATGGAAATAAGAGATCAGATGCCTTTAAAGAATAACCTTTCATGGGAATATGAGATTAAATGGCATTAAAGTTTAACCCTTCTTGTATATATGCAAATACAGCAATGTTAATGTTTGAATGCTAATGCTAACTTGCTAATGCTAGCGATCTAATGCTAGTGCTAATATCTCGTCATTTTCATACTGTTCGTGTCCTCTTTAATGGAAATAATAGATCAGATGCCTTTTAAAGCATAACGCTTCATGGCAATATGAGATTAAATGGCATTAATGCTGAACCCTTCTTGTATATATGCAAATACAGCAATGTTAAAGTTTGAATGCTAATGCTAACTTGCTAAAGCTAGCGATCTAATGCTAGTGCTAATACCTGGTCATTTACATACTGTACTTGTCCTCTATGATGGAAATAAGAGATCAGATGGCATTAAAGCATAACCCTTCATGGGAATATGAGATTACATGGCATTAAAGCTTAACCCTTCTTGTATAAATTAAAATACAGCAATGTTAATGTTTGAATGCTAATGCTAACTTGCCAATGCTAGCCATCTAATGCTAGTGCTAATATCTGGTCATTTTCATACTGTACTTGTCCTCTATGATGGAAATAAGAGATCAGATGGCATTAAAGCATAACCCTTCATAGGAATATGAGATTACAAGGCAATAAAGCTTAACCCTTCTTGTATAAACTAAAATACATCAATGTTAAAGTTTGAATGCTAATGCTAACTTGCCAATGCTAGCCATTTAATGCTAGTGCTAATATATGGTCATTTTCATACTGTACGTGTCCTCTATGATGGAAAGAGGAGATCAGATTTTATTAAAGCATAACCCTTCATGGGAATATGAGATTGAATGGCATTAAAGCTTAACCCTTCATGTATATATGCAAATACAGCAATGTTAAAGTTTGAATGCTTCTGCTAACTGCTAATGCTAATGATCAAATTGATGCTAAAATCTGGTCATTTGTCATACTGTAATGATCTTTGGTAATAATAGATCATGGCATTTGTATATCCTTCATGTGAATATGTGATTAGATGGCATTAATAATCTTGTATATGGCAAATACAGCAATGTTAAAATTTGAATCCCTTCATAACTGAAAGCTAGCGATTATTATATGGTCATTTTCATACTGTTATGTGTCCCCTTGATGGAAATAATAGATAAGCAAATATAACCAATGTTAAAATTTAAATGGCATTTAATGAACCCTTCTTGTATATATGCAAAAATTGTTAAAGTTTGAATGCTAATCTACTTGCTAATGCGATCTAATGCTGGTCTAATTCTGGTCATACTGTCCGGTATGTGTCCTCTATGATGGAAATAAGAGATCAGATGGCATTAAAGCATAACCCTACATGGGAAAATGAGATTAAATGGAATAACCCTTCTTGTATATATACAAATACAGCAATGTTAAACTTTTGAATGCTAATTAAATTGCTAATTCTAGCGATCTACTGCTAGTGCTAATATCTGGTCATTGTCATAGTAATATGTGTCCTCTTTGATGGTAATAAATACATGGCATTTAAGCATATCCCTTCAAAATGTGATTAGATGGCATTAATGCTTTAACCCTTCATGTTTATGCAAAAATACAGTAATTTTAAAATTTTTAATGCTAATGCTATCTTGCTAATGCTAGTGATCTAATGCTAGTGCTAATATCTGGTCATTGTCATCCTGAATGTGTCCTCTATGATGGAAATGAGAGATCAGATGCCTTTAAAGCATAACCCTTCATGGGAATATGAGATTAAAAGGCATTAAAGCTGAACCCTTCTAGTTTATATGCAAATACAGCAATGTTAAAGTTTGAATGCTAATGCTAACTTGGTAATGCTAGCGATCTAATGCTAGTGCTAATATCTGGTCATTGTCATACTGTATGTGTCCTCTATGATGGAAATAAGAGGTCAGATGGCATTAAAGAATAACCCTTCATGGGAATATGAGATTAAATGGCATTCAAGCTAACCCTTGTTGTTTATATGCAAATACAGCAATGTTAAAGTTTGAATGCTAATGCTAACTTGCTAATGCTAGCGATCTAATGCTAGTGCTAATATCTGGTCATTGTCATACTGTATGTCTCCTTTATGATGGAAATAAGAGGTCAGATGGCTTTAAAGCATAACCCTTCATGGGAATATGAGATTAAATGGCATTCAAGCTAACCCTTGTTGTTTATATGCAAATACAGCAATGTTAAAGTTTGAATGCTAATGCTAACTTGCTAATGCTAGCGATCTAATGCTAGTGCTAATATCTGGTCCTTGTCATCCTGTATGTCTCCTCTATGATGGAAATAAGCGATCAGATGGCATTAAAGCATAACCCTTCATGGGAATATGAGATTAAATGGCATGAAAGCTTAACCCTTCTTGTATATATACAAATACAGCAATGTTAAAGTTTGAATGCTAATGCTAACTTGCTAATGGTAGCGATCTAATGCTAGTGCTAATATCTGCTCATTGTCATACTGTATGTGTCTTCTATGATGGAAATAAGAGATCAGATGGCATTAAAGCATAACCCTTAATGGCATTATGAGATTAAATGGCATTAAATCTTAACCCTTCTAGTATATATGCAAATACAGCACTGTTAAATTTGAATGCTAATGCTAACTTGCTAATGCTAGGATCTAATGCTAGTGCTAATATCTGGTCATTTTCATACTGTACATGTCCTCTATGATGTAAAAAAATGAGAGGTCAAATGGCATTAAAGCATAACCCTTCATGGGAATATGAAATTAGATGCCATTAAAGCTTTACCCTTCTTGTAAATATGCAAATAAAGTCATGTTAAAGTTTGAATGCTAATGCTAGCGATCTAATGCTAGTGCTAATATCTGGTCATTGTCATACTGTATGTGTCCTCTAGGATGGAAATAAGAGATCAGATGGCATTAAAGCATAAACCCTTCATGGCAATGTGAGATTAAATGGCATTAAAGCTTAACACTTGTTGTACATATGCAAATACAGCAATGTTAAAGTTTGAATTCTAATGCTAACTTGCTAATGCTAGCGATCTAATGCTAGTGCTAATATCTGATCATTTTCATACTGTTCGTGTACTCTATGATGGAAATAAGAGATCAGATGGCATTAAAGCTTAACACTTCATGGGAATATGAGATTAAATGGCATTAAAGCTTAACCTTTCTAGTATATATATGCAAATACAGCAATGTTTAAGTTTGAATGCTAATGCTAGCGATCTAATGCTAGTGCTAATATCTGCTCATTGTCATACTGTATGTGTCCTTTATGATGGAAATAAGAGATCAGATGGCATTAAAGCATAACCCTTCTTGGGAATATGAGATTAAATGGCATTAAAGTTTAACCCTTCTTGTATATATGCAAATACAGCAATGTTAAAGTTTGAATGCTAATGCTAACTTCCTAATGCTATCGATCTAATGCTAGTGCTAATATCTGGTCATTGTCATAGTGTACGTGTCCTCTTTGATGGTATTAATTGATCACATGGCATTTAAGCATATCCCTTCATGTGAATATGTGATTAGATGGCATTAAAGCTTAACCCTTCTTGTATATATGCAAATACAGCAATGTTAAAATTTGAATGCTAATGCTAACTTGCTAATGCTATCGATCTAATGCTAGTGCTAATATCTGGTCATTGTCATAGTGTACGTGTCCTCTTTGATGGTATTAATTGATCACATGGCATTTAAGCATATCCCTTCATGTGAATATGTGATTAGATGGCATTAAAGCTTAACCCTTCATGTTTATGCTAATACAGTAATGTTAAAATTTTTAATGCTAATGCTAACTTGCTGATGCTAGCGATCTAATGCTAGTGCTAATATCTGGTCATTTTCATACTGTTCGTGTCCTCTATGATGGAAATAAGAGATCAGATGCCTTTTAAGAATAACCTTTCATGGGAATATGAGATTAAATGGCATTAAAGTTTAACCCTTCTTGTATAAATGCAAATACAGCAATGTTAAAGTTTGAATGCTAATGCTAACTTGCTAATGCTAGCGATCTAATGCTAGTGTAAATATCTCGTCATTTTCATACTGTTCGTGTCCTCTTTAATGGAAATAATTGATCAGATGCCTTTAAAGCATAACGCTTCATGGCAATATCAGATTAAATGGCATTAATGCTGAACCCTTCTTTTATATATGCAAATACAGCAATGTTGAAGTTTGAATGCTAATGTTAACTTGCTAATGCTAGCGATCTAATGCTACTGCTAATATCTGGTCATTTTCATACTGTATGTGTCCTCTATGATGGAAATAAGAGATCAGATGACATTAAAGCATAACCCTTCATGGGAATATGAGATTAAATGGCATTAAAGCTTAACCCTTCTTGTATATATGCAAATACAGCAATGTTAAAGTTTGAATGCTAATGCTAACTTGCTAAAGCTAGCGATCTAATGCTAGTGCTAATATCTGGTCATTTTCCTATTTTACATGTCCTCTTTGATGGTAATAATTGATCAGATCGCATTTAAGCATATCCCTTCAAGTGAATATGTGATTAGATGGCATTAAAGCTTTACCCTTCTTGTATATATGCAAATACAGTAATGTTAAAATTTGAATGCTAATGCTAACTTTCTAATGCTAGCCATCTAAAGCTAGTGCTAATATCTTGTCATTTTCATACTGTTCGTGGCCTCTTTAATGGAAATAAGAGATCAGACGGCTTTAAAGCATAACCCTTCATGGGAATATGAGATTAAATTTCATTTAAGCTGAACCCTTCTTGTATATATGCAAATACAGCAATGTTAAAGTTTGAATACTAATGCTAACTTGCTAATGCTAGCGATCTAATGCTAGTGCTAATATCTGGTCATTGTCATCCTGTATGTGTCCTCTATGATGGAAATGAGAGATTAGATGCCTTTAAAGCATAACCCTTCATGGGAATATGAGATTAAAAGGCATTAAAGCTTAACCCTTCTAGTTTATATGCAAATACAGCAATGTTAAAGTTTGAATGCTAATGCTAACTTGCTAATGCTAGGGATCTAATGCTAGTGCTAATATCTGGTCATTGTCATACGGTATGTGTCCTCTATGATGGAAATAAGAGGTCAGATGGCATTAAAGCATAACCCTTCATGGGAATATGAGATTAAATGGCATTCAAGCTAACCCTTGTAGTTTATATGCAAATACAACAATGTTAAAGTTTGAATGCTAATGCTAACTTGCTAATGCTAGCGATCTAATGCTAGTGCTAATATCTGGTCATTTTCATACTGCACGCCTCTATGATGGAAATAAGCGATCAGATGGCATTAAAGCATAACCCTTCATGGGAATATGAGATTAAATGGCATGAAAGCTTAACCCTTCTTGTATATATACAAATACAGCAATGTTAAAGTTTGAATGCTAATGCTAACTTGCTAATGGTAGCGATCTAATGCTAGTGCTAATATCTGCTAATTGTCATACTGTATGTGTCTTCTATGATGGAAATAAGAGATCAGATGGCATTAAAGCATAACCCTTAATGGCATTATGAGATTAAATGGCATTAAATCTTAACCCTTCTAGTATATATGCAAATACAGCACTGTTAAATTTGAATGCTAATGCTAACTTGCTAATGCTAGCGATCTAATGCTAGTGCTAATATCTGGTCATTTTCATACTGTACGTGACCTCTATGATGTAAAAAAATGAGAGGTCAAATGGCAATAAAGCATAACCCTTCATGGGAATATGAAATTAGATGCCATTAAAGCTTTACCCTTCTTGTAAATATGCAAATTCAGTCATGTTAAAGTTTGAATGCTAATGCTAGCGATCTAATGCTAGTGCTAATATCTGGTCATTGTCATACTGTATGTGTCCTCTAGGATGGAAATAAGAGATCAGATGGCATTAAAGCATAACCCTTCATGGCAATGTGAGATTAAATGGCATTAAAGCTTAACACTTCTTGTACATATGCAAATACAGCAATGTTAAAGTTTGAATTCTAATGCTAACTTGCTAATGCTAGCGATCTAATGCTAGTGCTAATATCTGATCATTTTCATACTGTTCGTGTACTCTATGATGGATTTAAGAGATCAGATGGCATTAAAGCTTAACACTTCATGGGAATATGAGATTAAATGGCATTAAAGCTTAACCTTTCTAGTATATATGCAAATACAGCAATGTTAAAGTTTGAATGCTAATGCTAGCGATCTAATGCTAGTGCTAATATCTGCTCATTGTCATACTGTATGTGTCCTTTATGATGGAAATAAGAGATCAGATGGCATTAAAGCATAATCCTTCATGGCAATTTGAGATTAAATGGCATTAAAGCTTAACCCTTTTCGTAAATATACAAATACAGTAATGTTAAAGTTTGAATGCTTATGCTAACTTGCTAATGCTAGCAATCTAATGCTATTGCTAATATCTGTGTCCTCTATGATGGAAATAAGAGATCAGATGGCATTAAAGCATAACCCTTCATGGGAATATGAGATTAAATGGCATTAAAGCTTAACCCTTCTTGTAAATATGCAAAAAGTCATGTAAAAAGTTTGAATAATGTTTGAATGCGATTTAATGCTTTGCTAATTTCTGGTAATTGTCATACTGTATGTGTCCTCTATGATGGAAATAAGAGATCAGATGGCATTAAACCATAACCCTTCATGGCAATGTGAGATTAAATGGCATTAAAGCTTAACCCTTCTTGTACATATGCAAAAACAGCAATGTTAAAGTTTGAATTCGAATGCTAACTTCTAATGCTAGCGATTTAATGCTAGTGCTAATATCTGGTCATTTTCATACTGTTCGTGTACTCTATGATGGAAATAAGAGATCAGATGGCATTAAAGCTTAACACTTCATGGGAATATGAGATTAAATGGCATTAAAGCTTAACCCTTCTAGTATATATGCAAATACAGCAATGTTAAATTTGAATGCTAATGCTAACTTGCTAATGCTAGCGATCTAATGCTAGTGCTAATATCTGGTCATTGTTATACTGTATGTGTCCTCTATGATGGAAATAAGAGATCAGATGGCATTAAAGCATAACCCTTCATGGGAATATGAGATTAAATGGCATTAAAGCTTAACCCTTCTTTTATAAATTCAAATACAGCAATGTTAAAGTTTGAATGCTAATGCTAACTTGCTAATGCTAGCGATCTAATGCTAGTGCTCATATCTCTTCATTTTAATACTGTTCGTGTCCTCTTTCATGGAAATAATAGATCAGATGCTTTTAAAGCATAACCCTTCATGGGAATATGAGATTAAATGGCATTAAAGCTTAACCCTTCTTGTATATATGCAAATACAGTAATGTTAAAATTTGAATGCTAATGCTAACTTGCTAATGCTAGCGATCTAATGCTGGTGCTAATATCTGGTCATTTTCATACTGTTCGTGTCCTCTTTAATAGAAATAAGAGATCAGACGCCTTAAAAGAATAACCCTTCATGGGAATATGAGATTAAATGGCATTAAAGCTGAACCCTTCTTGTATATATGTAAAAACAGCAATGTTAAAGTTTGAATGCTAATGCTAACTTGCTAATGCTAGCGATCTAATGCTAGTGCTCATATCTCTTCATTTTCATACTGTTCGTGTCCTCTTTAATGGAAATAATAGATCAGATGCTTTTAAAGCATAACCCTTCATGGGAATATGAGATTAAATGGCATTAAAGCTTAAACCTTCTTGTATATATGCAAATACAGTAATGTTAAAATTTGAATGCTAATGCTAACTTGCTAATGCTAGCGATCTAATGCTGGTGTTAATATCTGGTCATTTTCATCCTGTTCGTGTCCTCTTTAATAGAAATTAGAGATCAGACGCCTTTAAAGAATAACCCTTCATGGGAATATGAGATTAAATGCCATTAAAGCTGAACCCTTCTTGTATATATGCAAATACAGCAATGTTAAAGTTTGAATGCTAATCCTAACTTGCTAAAGCTAGCGATCTAATGCTAGTGCTAATATCTGGTCATTGTGCAACTGAACATGTCCTCTTTGACGGTAATAATTGATCAGATGGCATTTAAGCATATCCCTTCATGTGAATATGTGATTAGATGGCATTAAAGCTTAACCCTTCTTGTATATATGCAAATACAGTAATGTTAAAATTTGAATGCTAATGCTAACTTGCTAATGTTAGCGATCTAATGCTGCTGCTAATATCTGGTCATTTTCATACTGTTCGTGTCCTCTTTTTTATAGAAATAAGAGATCAGACGCCTTTAAAGTATAACCCTTCATGGGAATATGAGATTAAATGGCATTTAAGCTGAACCCTTCTTGTATATATGCAAATACAGCAATGTTAAAGTTTGAATGCTAATTCTAACTTGCTAATGCTAGCGATCTAATGCTAGTGCTAATATCTGGTCATTGTCATCCTGTATGTGTCCTCTGTGATGGAAATAAGAGATCAGATGGCATTAAAGCATAACCCTTCATGGGAATATTAGATTACATGGCATTAAAGCTTAACCCTTCTTGTATATATGCAAATACAGCAATGGTAAATTATAAATGCTAATGCTAACTTGCTAATGTTTTGGGATCTAATGCTAGTGCTAATAACTGGTGATTTTCACTCTGTTCGTGTCCTCTTTAATGGAAATAAGAGATCACATGCCTTTAAAGCATAACCCTTCATGGGATTATGAGATGAAATGGCATTAAACCTGAACCCTTCTTGTATATATGCAAATTCAGCAATGTTAAAGTTTGAATGCTAATTTAACTTGCTTAGCGATCTAATGCTAGTGCTAATATCTGGTCATTTTCATACTTTACGTGTCCTCTATGATGGAAATAAGAGATCAGATGGCATTTAAGCATAACCCTTCATGGGAATATGAGATTAAATGCTATTAAAGCTGAACCCTTCTTGTATATATGCAAATACAGCAATGTTAAAGTTTGAATGCTAATCCTAACTTGCCAAAGCTAGCGATCTAATGCTAGTGCTAATATCTGGTCATTGTCCTACTGAACATGTCCTCTTTGATGGTAATAATTGATCAGATGGCATTTATGCATATCCCTTCATGTGAATATGTGATTAGATGGCATTTAAGCTTAACCCTTCTTGTATATATCCAAATACAGTAATGTTGAAATTTGAATGCTAATGCTAACTTGCTAATGCTAGCGATCTAATTCTGGTGCTAATATCTGGTCAATTTCATACTGTTCGTGTCCTCTTTAATTGAAATAAGAGATCAGATGGCATTAAAGCACAACCCTTCATCGCAATATGAGATTAAATGGCATTAAACCTTTAACCCTTCTTGTATATATACAAATACAGCAATGTTAAAGTTTGAAGGCTAATGCTAACTTGCTAATGCTAGCGATCTAATGCTAGTGCTAATACCTGGTCATTTTCATACTGTACTTGTCCTCTATGATGGAAATAAGAGATCAGATGGCATTAAAGCATAACCCTTCATGTGAATATGAGATTACATGGCATTAAAGCTTAACCCTTCTTGTATAAATTAAAATACAGCAATGTTAAAGTTTGAATGCTAATGCTAACTTGCTAATGCTAGCGATCTAATGCTGGTGCTAATATCTGGTCATTTTCATACTGTAGGGGTCCTCTATGATGGAAAGAAGAGATCAGATTTTATTAAAGCATAAACCTTCATGGGAATATGAGATTGAATGGCATTAATGCTTAACCCTTCTTGTATATATGCAAATACAGCAATGTTAAAGTTTGAATGCTTTTGCTAAGTTGCTAATGCTATCGATCTAATGCTAGAGCTAATATCTGGTCATTTTTCATACTGTACGTGTCCTCTTTGATCGTAATAATTGATCACATGCCATATAAGCATATCTCATCATGTGAATATGTGATTAGATGGCATTAGAGCTTAACCCTTCTTGTATATATGCAAATACAGCAATGTTAAAATTTGAATGCTAATGCTAACTTGCTAATGCTAGCGATCTAATGCTGGTGCTAATATCTGGTCATTTTACATACTGTTCGTGTCCTCTATGATGGAAATACGAGAACAGATGCCTTTAAAGCATAACCTTTCATGGGAATATGAGATGAAATGGCATTAAAGCTGAACCCTTCCTGTATATATGCAAATACAGCAATGTTAAAGTTTGAATGCTAATGCTAACTTGCCAATGGTAGCAATTTAATGCTAGTGCTAATATCTGGTCATTGTCATAGTGTACGTGTCCTCTTTGATGGTAATAATTGATCACATGGCATTTAAGCATATCCCTTCATGTGAATATGTGATTAGATGGCATTAAAGCTTAACCCTTCATGTTTATGCAAATACAGCAATGTTAAAGTTTGAATGCTAATGCTAACTTGCTAATGCTAGCGATCTAATGCTAGTGCTAATATCTCGTCATTTTCATACTGTTCGTGTCCTCTTTAATGGAAATAATAGATCAGATGCCTTTAAAGCATAACGCTTCATGGCAATATGAGATTAAATGGCATTAATGCTGAACCCTTCTTGTATATATGCAAATACAGCAATGTTGAAGTTTGAATGCTAATGCTAACTTGCTAATGCTGTAGCGATCTAATGCTAGTGCTAATATCTGGTCATTTTCATACTGTATGTGTCCTGGTCTATGATGGAAATAAGAAATCAGATGGCATTAAAGCATAACCCTTCATGGGAATATGAGATTAAATGGCATTAAAGCTTAACCCTTCTTGTATATATTAAAATACAGCAATGTTAAAGTTTGAATGCTAATGCTAACTTGCTAATAAAGCTAGCGATCTAATGCTAGTGCTAATACCTGGTCATTTTCAGTCTGTACTAGTCCTCTATGATGGAAATAAGAGTTCAGATGGCATTAAAGCATAACCCTTCATGGGAATATGAGATTACATGGCATTAAAGCTTAACCCTTCTTGTATAAATTAAAATACAGCAATGTTAAAGTTTGAATGCTAATGCTAACTTGCCGCTATATTAGCCATTTAATGCTAGTGCTAATATATGGTCATTTTCATACTGTACGTGTCCTCTATGATGGAAAATGTTAAAGAATCAGACTTTATTTAAAGCATAACCCTTCATGGGAATATGAGATTAAATGGTTTTAAAGCTGAACCCTTCTTGTATATATGCAAATACAGCAATGTTAAAGTTTGAATTCTAATCCTAACTTGCCAAAGCTAGCGATCTAATGCTAGTGCTAATATCTGGTCATTGTCCTACTGAACATGTCCTCTTTGATGGTAATAATTGATCAGATGGCATTTAAGCATATCCCTTCATGTGAATATGTGATTAGATGGCATTAAAGCTTAACCCATCTTGTATATATCCAAATACAGTAATGTTGAAATTTGAATGCTAATGCTAACTTGCCAATGCTAGCGATCTAATTCTGGTGCTAGTATCTGGTCATTTTCATACTGTTCGTGTCCTCTTTAATGGAAATAAGAGATCAGATGGCATTAAAGCACAACCCTTCATGGCAATATGAGATTAAATGGCATTAAAGCTTAACCCTTCTTGTATATATACAAATACAGCAATGTTAAAGTTTGAATGCTAATGCTAACTTGCTAATGCTAGCGATCTAATGCTAGTGCTAATACCTGGTCATTTTCATACTCTACTTGTCCTCTATGATGGAAATAAGAGATCAGATGGCATTAAAGCATAACCCTTCATGTGAATATGAGATTACATGGCATTAAAGCTTAACCCTTCTTGTATAAATTAAAATACAGCAATGTTAAAGTTTGAATGCTAATGCTAACTTGCTAATGCTAGCGATCTAATGCTGGTGCTGATATCTGGTCATTTTCATACTGAACGGGTCCTCTATGATGGAAAGAAGAGATCAGATTTTATTAAAGCATAAACCTTCATGGGAATATGAGATTGAATGGCATTAATGCTTAACCCTTCTTGTATATATATATGCAAATTAAAGTTTGAATGTTAAATGTTCTAATGCTAGTGCTAATATCTGGTCATTTTTCATTTGTCCTCTTTGATGGTAATAATTGATAACATAGCATTGCTATCTCAATGCTATACTGTTCGTCCTCTAAGATGGAAATAAAAGAACAGATGCTTTGATCTAATGCAATGTTAAAGTTTGAATGCTAATGCTAACTTGCTAATGGTAGCAATTTAATGCATTAGTGCTAATATCTGGTCATTTTTCATACTAATGCTAACTTGCTGATGTCCTCTTTGATGGAAATAATAAAAGATCAGATGCATAAAGAATAACCTTTCATGTGAATATGAGATTAAATGGCATTAAAGCTTAACCCTTCCTGTATATATGCAAATACAGCAATGTTAAAGTTTGAATGCTAATGCTAACTTGCTAATGGTAGCGATCTAATGCTAGTGCTAATATCTGGTCATTTTCATACTGTACGTGTCCTCTGATGGTAATGGAAATGGCATTTAAGCATATCCTTCAGATGTGATTAGAAAGCATAACCCTTCATGTTTATTTAAATACAGCAATGTTAAAGTTTGAAGCTAATGCTAAAATGGCATTAATGCTAGTGCTAATACCCTGTCTTTTTAATGGAAATATCATATGCCTTTAAAAATAACGATCATGGCAATATGATTAAATTAAAGTTGAACCCTTCTGTATATATGCAAATACAGCAATGTTGAAGTTTGAATGCTAATGCTAACTTGCTAATGCTAGCAATCTAATGCTAGTGCTAATATCTGGTCATTTTCATACTGTATGTGTCCTCTTTGATGGAAATAAGAAATCAGATGGCATTAAAGCATAACCCTTCATGGGAATATGTGATTAAATGGCATTAAAGCTTAACCCTTCTTGTATATATGCAAATACAGCAATGTTAAAAGTTTGAATGCTAATGCTAACTTGCTAAATGCTAGCGATCTAATGCTAGTGCTAATATCTGGTCATTTTCATACTGTACTTGTCCTTTATGATGGAAATAAGAGTTCAGATGACATTAAAGCATAACCCTTCATGGGAATATGAGATTACATGGCATTAAAGCTTAACCCTTCTTGTATAAATTAAAATACAGCAATGTTAATGTTTGAATGCTAATGCTAACTTGCCAATGCTAGCGATCTAATGCTAGTGCTATTATCTGGTCATTTTCATACTGTACTTGTCCTCTATGATGGAAATAAGAGATCAGATGGCATTAAAGCATAACCCTTCATGGAATAGGAGATTACATGGCATTAAAGCTTAACCCTTCTTGTATAAATTAAAATACAGCAATGTTAAAGTTTGAATGCTAATGCTAACTTGCCAATATTAGCCATTTAATGCTAGTGCTAATATATGGTCATTTTCATACTGTACGTGTCCTCTATGATGGTAAGAAGAGATCAGATTTTATTAAAGCATAACCCTTCATGGGAATATGAGATTAAATGGCATTAAAGCTTAACGTTTCATGTATATATGCAAATACAGCAATGTTAAAGTTTGAATGCTAATGCTAACTTGCCAATGCTAGCGATCAAATGCTAGTGCTAATTTCTGGTCATTGTCTTCCTGTAACTGTCCTCTAGATGGAAATAAGAGATCAGATGGCATTAAAGCATAACCCTTCATGGCAATATGAGATTAAATGGCATTAAGGCTTAACCCTTCTTGTATATATACGAGTACAGCAATGTTAAAGTTTGAATGCTAATGCTAAATTGCTAATTCTAGCAATCTAATGCTAGTGCTAATATCTTGTCATTTTCATACTGTATGTGTCCTCTAGATGGAAATAAGAGATCAGATGGCATTAAAGCATAACCCTTCATGGCAATATGAGATTTAATGGCATTAAAGCTTAACCCTTCTTTTATAAAATCAAATACAGCAATGTTAAAGTTTGAATGCTAATTCTAACTTGCTAATGCTATCATCTAATGCTAGTGCTCATATCTCTTCATTTTCATACTGTTCGTGTCCTCTTTAATGGAAATAATAGATCAGATGCTTTTAAAGCATAACCCTTCATGGGAATATGAGATTTAATGGCATTAAAGCTTAACCCTTCTTGTATATATGCAAATACAGTAATGCTAAAATTTGAATGCTAATGCTAACTTGCTAATGCTAGCGATCTAATGCTGGTGCTAATATCTGGTCATTTTCATACTGTTCGTGTCCTCTTTAATAGAAATAAGAGATCAGACGCCTTTAAAGAATAACCCTTCATGGGAATATGCGATTAAATGGTGTTAAAGCTGAACCCTTCTTGTATATATGCAAATACAGCAATGTTAAAGTTTGAATGCTAATCCTAACTTGCTAAAGCTAGCGATCTAATGCTAGTGCTAATATCTGGTCATTGTCAAACTGAACATGTCCTCTTTGACGGTAATAATTGATCAGATGGCATTTAAGCATATCCCTTCATGTGAATATGTGATTAGATGGCATTAAAGCTAAACCCTTCTTGTATATATGCAAATACAGTAATGTTAAAATTTGAATGCTAATGCTAACTTGCTAATGCTAGCGATCTAATGCTAGTGCTAATATCTGGTCTTTTTCATACTGTTCATGTCCTCTATGATGGACATAAGAGATCAGATGCCTTTAAAGCATTACCTTTCATGGGAATATGAGATTAAATGGCATTAAAGCTTAACCCTTCTTGTATATATGCAAATACAGCAATGTTAAATTTTGAATGCTAATGCTAACTTGCTAATGTTAGGGATCTAATGCTAGTTCTAATATCTGGTCATTTTTCATACTGTACGTGTCCTCTTTGATCGTAATAATTGATCACATAGCATATAAGCATATCTCATCATGTGAATATGTGATTAGATGGCATTAGAGCTTAACCCTTCTTGTATATATGCAAATACAGCAATGTTAAAATTTGAATGCTAATGCTAACTTGCTAATGCTAGCGATCTAATGCTGGTGCTAATATCTGGTCATTTTACATACTGTTCGTGTCCTCTATGATGGAAATACAAGAACAGATGCCTTTAAAGCATAACCTTTCATGGGAATATGAGATGAAATGGCATTAAAGCTGAACCCTTCCTGTATATATGCAAATACAGCAATGTTAAAGTTTGAATGCTAATGCTAACTTGCTAATGGTAGCAATTTAATGCTAGTGCTAATATCTGGTCATTGTCATAGTGTACGTGTCCTCTTTGATGGTAATAATTGATCACATGGCATTTAAGCATATCCCTTCATGTGAATATGTGATTAGATGGCATTAGAGCTTAACCCTTCATGTTTATTTAAATACAGTAATGTTAAAATTTTTAATGCTAATACTAACTTGCTGATGCAAGCGATCTAATGCTAGTGCTAATATCTGGTCATTTACATACTGTTCGTGTCCTTTATAATGGAAATAAAAGATCAGATGCCTTTAAAGAATAACCTTTCATGGGAATATGAGATTAAATGGCATAAAAGTTTAACCCTTCCTGTATATATGCAAATACAGCAATGTTAAAGTTTGAATGCTAATGCTAACTTGCTAATGCTAGCGATCTAATGCTAGTGCTAATATCTCGTCATTTTCATACTGTTCGTGTCCTCTTTAATGGAAATAATAGATCAGATGCCTTTAAAGCATAACGCATCATGGCAATATGAGATTAAATGGCATTAATGCTGAACCCTTCTTGTATATATGCAAATACAGCAATGTTGAAGTTTGAATGCTAATGCTAACTTGCTAATGCTAGCGATCTAATGCTAGTGCTAATATCTGGTCATTTTCATACTGTATGTGACCTCTATGATGGAAATAAGAAATCAGATGGCATTAAAGCATAACCCTTCATGGGAATATGAGATTAAATGGCATTAAAGCTTAACCCTTCTTGTATATATGCAAATACAGCAATGTTAAAGTTTGAATGCTAATGCTAACTTGCTAAAGCTAGCGATCTAATGCTAGTGCTAATACCTGGTCATTTTCATACTGTACTTGTCCTCTATGATGGAAATAAGAGTTCAGATGACATTAAAGCATAACCCTTCATGGGAATATGAGATTACATGGCATTAAAGCTTAACCCTTCTTGTATAAATTAAAATACAGCAATGATAATGTTTGAATGCTAATGCTAACTTGCCAATGCTAGCGATCTAATGCTAGTGCTATTATCTGGTCATTTTCATACTGTACTTGTCCTCTATGATGGAAATAAGAGATCAGATGGCATTAAAGCATAACCCTTCATGGGAATAGGAGATTACATGGCATTAAAGCTTAACCCTTCTTGTATAAATTAAAATACAGCAATGTTAAAGTTTGAATGCTAATGCTAACTTGCCAATATTAGCCATTTAATGCTAGTGCTAATATATGGTCATTTTTTCATACTGCACGTGTCCTCTATGATGGTAAGAAGAGATCAGATTTTATTAAAGCATAACCCTTCATGGGAATATGAGATTAAATGGCATTAAAGCTTAACGTTTCATGTATATATGCAAATACAGCAATGTTAAAGTTTGAATGCTAATGCTAACTTGCCAATGCTAGCGATCAAATGCTAGTGCTAATTTCTGGTCATTGTCTTCCTGTAACTGTCCTCTAGATGGAAATAAGAGATCAGATGGCATTAAAGCATAACCCTTCATGGCAATATGAGATTAAATGGCATTAAGGCTTAACCCTTCTTGTATATATACGAGTACAGCAATGTTAAAGTTTGAATGCTAATGCTAAATTGCTAATTCTAGCAATCTAATGCTAGTGCTAATATCTTGTCATTTTCATACTGTATGTGTCCTCTAGATGGAAATAAGAGATCAGATGGCATTAAAGCATAACCCTTCATGGCAATATGAGATTTAATGGCATTAAAGCTTAACCCTTCTTTTATAAAATCAAATACAGCAATGTTAAAGTTTGAATGCTAATTCTAACTTGCTAATGCTATCATCTAATGCTAGTGCTCATATCTCTTCATTTTCATACTGTTCGTGTCCTCTTTAATGGAAATAATAGATCAGATGCTTTTAAAGCATAACCCTTCATGGGAATATGAGATTTAATGGCATTAAAGCTTAACCCTTCTTGTATATATGCAAATACAGTAATGCTAAAATTTGAATGCTAATGCTAACTTGCTAATGCTAGCGATCTAATGCTGGTGCTAATATCTGGTCATTTTCATACTGTTCGTGTCCTCTTTAATAGAAATAAGAGATCAGACGCCTTTAAAGAATAACCCTTCATGGGAATATGCGATTAAATGGTGTTAAAGCTGAACCCTTCTTGTATATATGCAAATACAGCAATGTTAAAGTTTGAATGCTAATCCTAACTTGCTAAAGCTAGCGATCTAATGCTAGTGCTAATATCTGGTCATTGTCAAACTGAACATGTCCTCTTTGACGGTAATAATTGATCAGATGGCATTTAAGCATATCCCTTCATGTGAATATGTGATTAGATGGCATTAAAGCTAAACCCTTCTTGTATATATGCAAATACAGTAATGTTAAAATTTGAATGCTAATGCTAACTTGCTAATGCTAGCGATCTAATGCTAGTGCTAATATCTGGTCTTTTTCATACTGTTCATGTCCTCTATGATGGACATAAGAGATCAGATGCCTTTAAAGCATAACCTTTCATGGGAATATGAGATTAAATGGCATTAAAGCTTAACCCTTCTTGTATATATGCAAATACAGCAATGTTAAATTTTGAATGCTAATGCTAACTTGCTAATGTTAGGGATCTAATGCTAGTTCTAATATCTGGTCTTTTTCATACTGTACGTGTCCTCTATGATGGAAATAAGAGATCAGATGGCATTAAAGCATAACCCTTCATGGGAATATGAGATTTAATGGTAATAAAGCTGAACCCTTCTTGTATATATGCAAATACAGCAATGTTAAAGTTTGAATGCTAATCCTAACTTGCTAAAGCTAGCGATCTAATGCTAGTGATAATATCTGGTCATTGTCCTTCTGAACATGTCCTCTTTGATGGTAATAATTGATCAGATGGCATTTAAGCATATCCCTTCATGTGAATATGTGATTAGATGGCATTAAAGCTTAAACCTTCTTGTATATATTCAAATACAGTATTGTTAAAATTTGAATGCTAATGCTATCTTGCTAATGCTAGCGATCTAATGCTGGTGCTAATATCTGGTCATTTTCATACTGTTCGTGTCCTCTTTAATGGAAATAAGAGATCAGCCGCCTTTAAAGAATAACCCTTCATGGGAATATGAGATTAAATGGCATTTAAGCTTAACCCTTCTTGTATATATGCAAATACAGCAATGTTAAATTTTGAATGCTAATGCTAACTTGCTAATGCATGCGATCTAATGCTAGTGCTAATATCTGGTCATTTTCATACTGTTCTTGTCCTCTATTATGGAAATGAGAGATCAGATGGCATTAAAGCATAACCCTTCATCGGAATATGAGATTAAATGCCATTAAAGCTTTACCCTTCTTGTATATATGCAAATACAGCAATGTTAAAGTTTGAACGCTAATGCTAACTTGCTAAAGCTAGCGATCTAATGCTAGTGCTAATATCTGGTCATTGTCCTACTGTACATGTATCTGGTAATAATTGATCTGTCATTTAGCATATCCTTTCATGTGAATATGTGATTAGATGCCATTAATGCTTAACCCTTCCAGTATAGATGCAAATACAGTAATGTTAAAATTTTAATGCTAATGCTAACTTGCTAATGGCATTTTGGTGCTAATATCTGGTCTTTCATACTGTTCGTGTCCTCTTTAATGGATTAGATGGCATTAAAAGCACAACCCTTCATGGCAATATGAGATTAAATGGCATTAAAGCTTAAATATACAAATACAGCAATGTTAAAAGTTTGAATGCTAATGCTAACTTGCTAATGCTAGCGATCTAATGCTAGTGCTAATACCTGGTCATTTTCATACTGTACTTGTCCTCTCTGATGGAAATAAGAGATGGCATTAAGATGGCATTAAAGCATAAACCTTCATGTGAATATGAGATTACTAATGGCATTAAAGTGCTTAACCCTTCTTGTATAAATTAAAATAAACAGCAATGTTAAAGTTTGAATGCTAAAATGCAATTAGTTTTGCTAATGCTAGCGATCTAATGCTGGTGCTAATATCTGGTCATTTTCATTCTGTACGTGTCCTCTATGATGGAAAGAAGAGATCAGATTTTATTAAAGCATAACCCTTCATGGGAATATGAGATTGAATGGCATTAAAGCTTAACCCTTCTTGTATATATGCAAATACAGCAATGTTAAAGTTTGAATGCTTTTGCTAACTTGCTAATGCTAGCGATCTAATGCTAGTGCTAATATCTGGTCATTTTTCATACTGTACGTGTCCTCTTTGATCGTAATAATTGATCACATGGCATATAAGCATATCCCATCATGTGAATATGTGATTAGATGGCATTAGAGCTTAACCCTACTTGTATATATGCAAATACAGCAATGTTAAAATTTGAATGCTAATGCTAACTTGCTATTGCTAGCGATCTTCTGCTAGTGCTAATATCTGGTCATTGTCATAGTGTACGTGTCCTCTTTGATGGTAATAATTGATCACATGGCATTTAAGCATATCCCTTCATGTGAATATGTGATTAGATGGCATTAAAGCTTAACCCTTCATGTTTATGCAAATACAGTAATGTTAAAATTTTTAATGCTAATGCTAACTTGCTGAGGCTAGCGATCTAATGCTAGTGCTAATATCTGGTCATTATCATACTGTTCGTGTCCTTTATGATGGAAATAAGAGATCAGATGCCTATAAAGAATAAGCTTTCATGGGAATTTGAGATTAAATGGCATTAAAGTTTAACCCTTCTTGTATATATGCAAATACAGCAATGTTAGAGTTTGAATGCTAATGTTAACTTGCTAATGCTAGCGATCTAATGCTAGTGCTAATATCTCGTCATTTTCATTCTGTTCGTGTCCTCTTTAATGGAAATAATAGATCAGATGCCTTCAAAGCATAACGCTTCATGGCAATATGAGATTAAATGGCATTAATGCTGAACCCTTCTTGTATATATGCAAATACAGCAATGTTAAAGTTTGAATGCTAATGCTAACTTGCTAATGCTAGCGATCTAATGCTAGTGCTAATATCTGGTCATTTTCATAATGTATGTGTACTCTATGATGGAAATAAGAGATCAGATGGCATTTAAGCTTAACCCTTCATGGGAATATGAGATTAAATGGCATTAAAGCTTAACCCTTCTTGTATATATGCAAATACAGCAATGTTAAAGTTTGAATGCTAATGCTAACTTGCTAAAGCTAGCGATCTAATGCTAGTGCTAATATCTGGTCATTTTCCTAATGTACATGTCCTCTTTGATGGTAATAATTGATCAGATCGCATTTAAGCATATCCCTTCATGTGAATATGTGATTAGATGGCATTAAAGCTTTACCCTTCTTGTATATATGCAAATACAGTAATGTTAAAATTTGAATGCTAATGCTAACTTTCTAATGCTAGCCATCTAATGCTAGGGCTACTATCTTGTCATTTTCATACTGTTCATGTCCTCTTTAATGGAAATAAGAGATCAGATGGCTTTAAGGCATAACCCTTCATGGGAATATGAGATTAAATGGCATTTAAGCTGAACCCTTCTTGTATATATGCACATACAGCAATGTTAAAGTTTGAATACTAATGCTAACTTGCTAATGATAGCGATCTAATGCTAGTGCTAATATCTGGTCATTGTCATCCTGTATGTGTCCTCTTTGATGGAAATAAGAGATCAGATGCCATTAAAGCATAACCCTTCTCGGGAATTTGAGATTACATGGCATTAACGCTTAACCCTTCTTGTATATATACAAATACAGCAATGTTAAAGTTTGAATGCTAATGCTAACTTGCGAATGCTAGCGATCTAATGCTAGTGCTAATATCTGGTCATTTTCCTACTGTTCGTGTCCTCTATGATGGAAATAGGAGATCAGATGCCTTTAAAGCATAACCTTTCATGGGAATATGAAATTAAATGGCATTAAAGCTTAACCCTTCTTGTATATATGCAAATACAGCAATGTTAAAGTTTGAATGCTAATGCTAACTTGCTAATGCTAGCGATCTTATGCTAGTGCTAATATCTGATCATTTTCATCCTGTATGTGTCGTCTAGACGGAAATAAGGGATCAGATGGCATTAAAGCATAACCCTTCATGGCATTATGAGATTAAATGGCATTAAGGCTTAACCCTTCTTGTATATATACAAATACAGCAATGTTAAAGTTTGAATGCTAATGCTAACTTGCTAATGCTAGCGATCTAATGCTAGTGCTAATATTTTGTCATTTTCATACTGTACTTGTCCTCTATGATGGAAATAAGAGATCAGATGGCATTAAAGCATAACCCTTCATGGGAATATGAGATTAAATGTCATTCAAGCTTAACCCTTCTTGTAAATATACAAATGCAGCAATGTCAAAATTTGAATGCTAATGCTAATTTGCTAATGCTAGCGATCTAATGCTAGTGCAAATATATGGTCATTTTCATACTGTATGTGTCCTCTATGATGGAAATAAGAGATCAGATGGCATTAAAAGCATAACCATTCATGGCAATATGATTAAATGCCATTAAATAAATTCAAATACAGCAATGTTAAAGTTTGAATTAAAGCTAATGCCAATCTAATCTTGTATATCTGGTCATTTTCAAATACAGATCAATGTTAAAGTTTGAATGCTAATGCAATGTTAAGTTTTGCTAATGTTAATGCTAATGCCAGCAATCTAATGCTGGTGCTAATATCTTGTCATTTTCATACTGTACATGTCCTCTATGATGGAAAAGATGAGATCAGATTTTATTAAAAGCATAACCCTTCATGGGAATATGAGATTGAATGGCATTAAATCTTAACCCTTCTTGTATATATGCAAATACAGCAATGTTAAAAGTTTGAATGCTTTTTGCTAACTTGCTAATGCTAGCAATCTAATGCTAGTGCTAATATCTGGTCATTTTTCATACTGTACGTGTCCTCTTTGATCGATGAATAATTGATTACATGGCATATAAGCATATCCCTTCATGTGAATATGTGATTAGATGGCATTAGAGCTTAACCCTTCTTGTAATATATATGCAAATACATGTGAATATGTGATTAATGTTAAAATTTGAATGCTAATGCTCACTTGCTAATGGTAGCAATTTAATGCTAGTGCTAATATCTGGTCATTGTCATAGTGTACGTGTCCTCTTTGATGGTAATAAATGATCACATGGCATTTAAGCATATTCCTTTATTTGATTATGTGATTAGATGGAATTAAAGCTTAACCTTTCATTTTTATGCAAATACAGTAATGTTAAAATTTTTAATGCTAATGCTAACTTGCTGATGCTAGCGATCTAATGCTAGTGCTAATATCTGGTCATTTTCATACTGTTCGTGTCCTCTATGATGGAAATAAGAGATAAGATGCCTTTAAAGAATAACCTTTCATGGGAATGTGAGATTAAATGGCATTAAAGTTTAACCCTTCTTGTATATATGCAAATACAGCAATGTTGAAGTTTGAATGCTAATGCTAATTTGCTAATGCTAACGATCTAATGCTAGTGCTAATATCTGGTCATTTTCATACTGTATGTGTCCTCTATGATGGAATTAAGAGATCAGAGGTCATTAAAGCATAACCCTTCATGGGAATATGAGATTAAATTGCATTAAAGCTTAACCCTTCTTGTATATATGCAAATACAGCAATGTTAAAGTTTGAATGCTAATGCTAACTTGCTAAAGCTAGCGATCGAATGCTAATGCTAATATCTGGTCATTGTCATATTGTATGTGTCCTCTATGATGGTAATAATTGATCAGATCGCATTAAAGCATATCCCTTCATGTGAATATGAGATTAGATGGCATTAAAGCTTTACCCTTCTTGTATATATGCATACACAGTAATGTTAAAATTTGAATGCTAATGCTAATTTTCAAATGCTAGCCATCTAATGCTAGTGCTAATATCTTTTCATTTTCATACTGTACGTGTCCTCTTTAATGGAAATAAGAGATCAGATGGCTTTAAAGCATAACCCTTCATGGGAATATGAGATTAAATGGCATTTAAGCTGAACCCTTCTTGTATATATGCAAATAAAGCAATGTTAAAGTTTGAATACTAATGCTAACTTGCTAATGATAGCGATCTAATGCTTGTGCTAATATCTGGTCATTGTCATCCTGTATGTGTCCTCTATGATGGAAATAAGAGATCAGATGGCATTAAATCATAACCCTTCACGGGAATTTGAGATTACATGCATTAACAACCCTTCTTGTATATATACAAATACAGCAATGTTAAAGTTTGAATGCTAATGCTAACATGCTAATGCTAGCGATCTAATGCTAGTGCTAATATCTGGTGATTTTCACTCTTTTCGTGTCCTCTTTAATGGAAATAAGAGATCACATGCCTTTAAAGCATTACCCCTCATGGGAATATGAGATGGAATGGCATTAAAGCTGAACCCTTCTTGTATATATGCAAATATAGCAATGTAAAAGTTTGAATGCTAAGGCTAACTTGCTAATGCTAGCGATCTTATGCTAGTGCTAATATCTGATCATTGTCATCCTGTATGTGTCCTCTAGATGGAAATAAGAGATCAGATGGCATTAAAGCATAACCCTTCATGGGAATATGAGATTAAATGTCATTCAAGCTTAACCCTTCTTGTATATATACAAATGCAGCAATGTTAAAATTTGAATGCTAATGCTAATTTGCTAATGCTAGTGATCTAATACTAGTGCAAATATATGGTCATTTTCATACTGTATGTGTCCTCTATGATGGAAATAAGAGATCAGATGGCATTAAAGCATAACCATTCATGGCAATATGAGATTAAATGCCATTAAAGCTTAACCCTTCTTGTATAAATTCAAATACAGCAATGTTAAAGTTTGAATGCTAATGCTAAGTTGCTAATGCTAGCAATCTAATGCTAGTGCTAATATCTGGTCATTTTCATACTGTACATGTCTTCTATGATGGAAATAAGAGATCAGATGGCATTAAAGCATAACCCTTCATTGGAATATGAGATTAAATGCCATTAAAGTTTAACCCTTCTTGTATATATGCAAATACAGCAATGTTAAAGTTTGAATGTTATTGCTAACTTGCTAATGCTAGCGATCTAATGCTAGTGCTAATATCTCGTCATTTTCATACTGTTCGTGTCCTCTATGATGGAAATAAGAGATCAGATGCCTT
The DNA here is from genome assembly GCA_029692085.1 of Gymnothorax javanicus. Classification (NCBI taxonomy): domain Eukaryota; kingdom Metazoa; phylum Chordata; class Actinopteri; order Anguilliformes; family Muraenidae; genus Gymnothorax; species Gymnothorax javanicus. Next base: position 104,462,759 of record CM056199.1, read on the forward strand.
TAAAGAATAACCTTTCATGGGAATATGATATGAAATGGCATTAAAGTTTAACCCTTCTTGTATATATGCAAATACAGCAATGTTAAAATTTGAATGCTAATGTTAACTTGCTAATGCTAGCGATCTAATGCTGGTGCTAATATCTGGTCATTTTCATACTGTTCGTGTCCTCTTTAATGGAAATAAGAGATCAGATGGCATTAAAGCACAACCCTTCATGGCAATATGAGATTAAATGGCATTAAAGCTTAACCCTTCTTGTATATTTACAAATACAGCAATGTTAAAGTTTGAATGCTAATGCTAACTTGCTAATGCTAGCCATCTAATTCTGGTGCTAATATCTGGTCATTTTCATACTGTACGTGTCCTCTATAATGGAAAGATGAGATCAGATTTTATTAAAGTATAACCCTTCATGGGAATATGAGATTGAATGGCATTAAAGCTTAACCCTTCTTGTATATATGCAAATACAACAATGTTAAAGTTTGAATGCTTTTGCTAACTTGCAAATGCTAGCGATCTAATGCTAGTGCTAATATCTGGTCATTTTTTATACTGTACGTGTCCTCTTTGATCGTAATAATTGATCACATGGCATATAAGCATATCCCTTCATGTGAATATGTGATTAGATGGCATTAGAGCTTAACCCTTCATGTTTATGCAAATACAGTAATGTTAAAATTTTTAATGCTAATGCTAACTTGCTGATGCTAGCGATCTAATGCTAGTGCTAATATCTGGACATTTCATTACTGTTCGTTTCCTTTATGATGGAAATAAGAGATCAGATGCCTTTAAAGAATAACCTTTCATGGGAATATGAGATGAAATGGCATTAAAGCTTAACCCTTCTTGTATTTATGCAAATACAGCAATGTTAAAGTTTGAATGCTAATGCTAACTTGCTAAAGCTAGCGATTTAATGCTAGTGCTAATATCTGGTCATTGTCATACTGAATATGTCCTCTTTGATGGTAATAATTGATCAGATGGCATTTATGCATATCCCTTCATGTGAATATGTGATTAGATGGCATTAAAAGCTTAACCCTTCTTGTATATATGCAAATACAGTAATGTTAAAATTTGAATGCTAATGCTAACTGTTGCTAATGTTAGCTAATATCTAATGGACATTTCATTACTGTTGTTTCCTAATATCTGATCAGATCATTTTCATTCTGTTGGTGTCCTTCTTTAATAGAAATAAGAGTTTGAATCTAATGACGCCTTTAAAGTATAACTGTTTCCTGTCCTCTTTAATGGAAATATGAGATTAAATGGCATTTAAATGGCTGAACCCTTCTTGTATATATGCAAATACAGCAATGTTAAAAGTTTGATCTAATGCTAATAATATCTTGCATACTGTGTCCGATCTAATGGTAGTAGATGGCATTAATATAACCCTTCATGTGGGAATATGAGGTGGCATTGTCATCCAATGTTAAAAGTTTGTATGTGTCCTCTAATGATGGAAATGTCTCTTTGGCGGTAATAAAGATCAGATGGCATTTAAGCATAACCCTTCATGGGAATATGTGATTACATGGCATTAAAGCTTAACCCTTTCATGTATAAATTAAAAAATACTAATGCTAATTTTAATGTTTGAATGCTGCTAATATCATTTTCTAAGGTGTCCTCTTTAATAGAAATAAATTGATCAATGCTTTAAAAGTATAGCCATCTAATGCTATATGCAAATACAGCAATATTTGGTCATTTTCATACTGTACTTGTCCTGTATGTGTCTCTGAAGGAAATAAGAGATCAGATGGCATTAAAAAGCATAACCCTTCCTTCAGAATATGAGATTACATGGCATTAAAGCTTAACCCTTCATGTATAAATTAAAATACAGCAATGTTAATGTTTGAATGCTAATGCTAACCTGCCAATGCTAGCCATCTAATGCTAGTGCTAATATCTGGTCATTTTCATACTGTACTGTGTCCTCTATGAAGGAAATATCAGAATTAAACTAACCCTTCATAGGAATATGAGATTACATGGCAATAAAGCCTAACCCTTCTTGTATAAACTAAAATACAGCAATGTTATAGTTTGAATGCTAATGCTAACTTGCCAATGCTAGCCATTTAATGCTAGGGCTAATATATGGTCATTTTCATACTGTACGTGTCCTCTATGAAGGAAATAAGATATCAGATGCCTTTAAAGCATAACCTTTCATGGGAATATAAGATGAAATGGCATCAAAGCTGAACCCTTCTTGTATATATGCAAATACAGCAATGTTAAAGTTTGAATGCTAATGCTAACTTGCTAATGGTAGCAATTTAATGCTAGTGCTAATATGGTCATTGTCTAATTTTTTTGATGGAAATAATTGATAACATGGCATTTAAGCTAATATATCCGTGTTCATGTGAATATGTGTCATTTAGATTGCATGAATTAAAAGCTAAACCCTTCATGTTTATGCAAATACAGTAATGTTAAAATTTTTAATGCTAATGCTAACTTGCTGATGCTAGCGATCTAATGCTAGTGCTAATATCTGGACATTTCATTACTGTTCGTGTCCTTTATGATGGAAATAAGAGATCAGATGCCTTTAAAGAATAACCTTTCATGGGAATATGAGATTAAATGGCATTAAAGTTTAACCCTTCTTGTATATATGCAAATACAGCAATGTTAAAGTTTGAATGCTAATGCTAACTTGCTAATGCTAGCGATATAATGCTAGTGCTAATATCTCGTCATTTTCATACTGTTCGTGTCCTCTTTAGTGGAAATAATAGATCAGATGCCTTTAAAGCATAACGCTTCATGGCAATATGAGATTAAATGGCATTAATGCTGAACCCTTCTTGTATATATGCAAATACAGCAATGTTGAAGTTTGAATGCTAATGGTAACTTGCTAATGCTAGCGATCTACTGCTAGTGCTAATATCTGGTCATTTTACATACTGTTCGTGTCCTCTATGATGGAAATAAGAGATCAGATGCCTTTAAAGCATAACCTTTCATGGGAATATGAGATGAAATGGCATTAAAGCTGAACCCTTCTTGTATATATGCAAATACAGCAATGTTAAAGTTTGAATGCTAATGCTAACTTGCTAATTCTAGCAATTTAATGCTAGTGCTAATATCTGGTCATTGTCATAGTGTGCTTGTCCTCTTTGATGGTAATAATTGATCACATGGCATTTAAGCATATCCCTTCATGTGAATATGTGATTAGATGGCATTAAAGCTTAACCCTTCATGTTTATGCAAATACAGTAATGTTAAAATTTTTAATGCTAATGCTAACTTGCTGATGCTAGCGATCTAATGCTAGTGCTAATATCTGGTCATTTTCATACTGTTCGTGTCCTCTATGATGGAAATAAGAGATCAGATGACTATAAAGAATAACCTTTCATGGGAATATGAGATTAAATGGCATTAAAGTTTAACCCTTCTTGTATATATGCAAATACAGCAATGTTAAAGTTTGAATGCTAATGCTAACTTGCTAATGCTAGCGATCTAATGCTAGTGCAAATATCTTGAAATTTTCATACTGTTCGTGTCCTCTTTAATGGAAATAATAGATCAGATGCCTTTAAAGCATAACGCTTCATGGCAATATGAGATTAAATGGCAATAATGCTGAACCCTTCTTGTATATATGCAAATACAGCAATGTTGAAGTTTGAATGCTAATGCTAACTTGCTAATGCTAGCGATCTAATGCTAGTGCTACTATCTGGTCATTTTCATACTGTATGTGTCCTCTATGATGGAAATAAGAGATCAGATGACATTAAAGCATAACCCTTCATGGGAATATGAGATTAAATGGCATTAAAGCTTAACCCTTCTTGTATATATGCAAATACAGCAATGTTAAAGTTTGAATGCTAATGCTAACTTGCTAAAGCTAGCGATCTAATGCTAGTGCTAATATCTGGTCATTTTCCTAATGTACATGTCCTCTTTGATGGTAATAATTGATCAGATCGCATTTAAGCATATCCCTTCATGTGAATATGTTATTACATGGCATTAAAGCTTTACCCTTCTTGTATATATGCAAATACTGTGGTGTTAAAATTTGAATGCTAATGCTAACTTTCTAATGCTAGCCATCTAATGCCAGTGCTAATATCTGGTTATTTTCACTCTGTTCGTGTCCTCTTTAATGGAAATAAGAGATCACATGCCTTTAAAGCATTACCCTTCATGGGAATATGAGATTAAATGCCATTGAAGTTTAACGCTTCTTGTATATATGCAAAAACAGCAATGTTAAAGTTTGAATGCTATTGCTAACTTGCTAATGCTAGCGATCTAATGCTAGTGCTAATATCTCGTCATTTTCATACTGTTCGTGTCCTCTATGATGGAAATAAGAGATCAGATGCCTTTAAAGAATAACCTTTCATGGGAATATGAGATTAAATGGCAATAAAGTTTCACGCTTCTTGTATATATGCAAATACAGCAATGTTAATGTTTGAATGCTAATGCTAACTTAATAATGCTAGCGATCTAATGCTAGTGCTAATATCTGGTCATTTTCATACTGTTCGTGTCCTCTATGATGGAAATAAGAGATCAGATGCCTTTAAAGAATAACCATCCATGGGAATATGAGATTAAATGGCATTAAAGTTTAACCCTTCTTGTATATATGCAAATACAGCAATGTTAAAGTTTGAATGTTATTGCTAACTTGCTAATGCTAGCGATCTAATGCTAGTGCTAATATCTCGTCATTTTCATACTGTTCGTGTCCTCTATGATGGAAATAAGAGATCAGATGCCTTTAAAGAATAACCTTTCATGGGAATATGATATTAAATGGCATTAAAGTTTAACCCTTCTTGTATATATGCAAATACAGCAATGTTAAAATTTGAATGCTAATGTTAACTTGCTAATGCTAGCGATCTAATGCTGGTGCTAATATCTGGTCATTTTCATACTGTTCGTGTCCTCTTTAATGGAAAAAAGAGATCAGATGGCATTAAAGCACAACCCTTCATGGCAATATGAGATTAAATGGCATTAAAGCTTAACCCTTCTTGTATATTTACTAATACAGCAATGTTAAAGTTTGAATGCTAATGCTAACTTGCTAATGCTAGCGATCTAATGCTGGTGCTAATATCTGGTCATTTTCATACTGTTCGTGTCCTCTATAATGGAAAGATGAGATCAGATTTTATTAAAGCATAACCCTTCACGGGAATATGAGATTGAATGGCATTAAAGCTTAACCCTTCTTGTATATATGCAAATACAGCAATGTTAAAGTTAGAATGCTTTTGCTAACTTGCTAATGCTAGCGATCTAATTCTAGTGCTAATATCTGGTCATTTTTCATACTGTACCTGTCCTCTTTGATCGTAATAATTGATCACATGGCATATAAGCTTATCCCTTCATGTGAATATGTGATTAGATGGCATTAGAGCTTAACCCTTCTTGTATATATGCAAATACAGCAATGTTAAAATTTGAATGCTAATGCTAACTTGCTAATGCTAGCGATCTACTGCTAGTGCTAATAGCTGGTCATTGTCATAGTGTACGTGTCCTCTTTGATGGTAATAATTGATCACATGGCATTTAAGCATATCCCTTCATGTGAATATGTGATTAGATGGCATTAAAGCTTAACCCTTCATGTTTATGCAAATACAGTAATGTTAAAATTTTTAATGCTAATGCTAACTTGCTGATGCTAGCGATCTAATGCTAGTGCTATTATCTGGTCATTTTCATACTGTTCGTGTCCTCTATGATGAAAATAAGAGATCAGATGCCTTTAAAGAATAACCTTTCATGGGAATATGAGATTAAATGGCATTAAAGTTTAACCCTTCTTGTATATATGCAAATACAGCAATGTTAAAGTTTGAATGCTAATGCTAACTTGCTAATGCTAGCGATCTAATGCTAGTGCAAATATCTCGTCATTTTCATACTGTTCGTGTCCTCTTTAATGGAAATAATTGATCAGATGCCTTTAAAGCATAACGCTTCATGGCAATATCAGATTAAATGGCATTAATGCTGAACCATTCTTTTATATATGCAAATACAGCAATGTTGAAGTTTGAATGCTAATGTTAACTTGCTAATTCTAGCGATCTAATGCTAGTGCTAATATCTGGTCATTTTCATACTGTATGTGTCCTCTATGATGGAAATAAGAGATCAGATGACATTAAAGCATAACCCTTCATGGGAATATGAGATTAAATGGTATTAAAGCTTAACCCTTCTTGTATATATGCAAATACAGCAATGTTAAAGTTTGAATATTAATGCTAACTTGCTAAAGCTAGCGATCTACTGCTAGTGCTAATATCTGGTCATTTTCCTATTGTACATGTCCTCTTTGATGGTAATAATTGATCAGATCGCATTTAAGCATATCCCTTCAAGTGAATATGTGATTAGATGGCATTAAAGCTTTACCCTTCTTGTATATATGCAAATACAGTAATGTTAAAATTTGAATGCTAATGCTAACTTTCTAATGCTAGCCATCTAATGCTAGTGCTAATATCTTGTCATTTTCATACTGTTCGTGTCCTCTTTAATGGAAATGAGAGATCAGACGGTTTTTTAAAGCATAACCCTTCATGGGAATATGAGATTAAATTTCATTTAAGCTGAACCCTTCTTGTATATATGCAAATACAGCAATGTTAAAAGTTTGAATACTAATGCTAACTTGCTAATGCTAGCGATCTAATGCTAGTGCTAATATCTGGTCATTGTCATACTGTATGTGTCCTCTATGATGGAAATAAGAGGTCAGATGGCATTAAAGCATAACCCTTCATGGGAATATGAGATTAAATGGCATTCAAGCTAACCCTTGTTGTTTATATGCAAATACAGCAATGTTAAAGTTTGAATGCTAATGCTAACTTGCTAATGGTAGCGATCTAATGCTAGTGCGAATATCTGCTCATTGTCATACTGTATGTGTCTTCTATGATGGAAATAAGAGATCAGATGGCATTAAAGCATAACCCTTAATGGCATTTTGAGATTAAATGGCATTAAATCTTAACCCTTCTAGTATATATGCAAATACAGCACTGTTAAATTTGAATGCTAATGCTAACTTGCTAATGCTAGCGATCTAATGCTAGTGCTAATATCTGGTCATTTTCATACTGTACATGACCTCGATGATGTAAAAAAATGAGAGGTCAAATGGCATTAAAGCATAACCCTTCATGGGAATATGAAATTAGATGCCATTAAAGCTTTACCCTTCTTGTAAATATGCAAATACAGTCGTGTTAAAGTTTGAATGCTAATGCTAGCGATCTAATGCTAGTGCTAATATCTGGTCATTGTCATACTGTATGTGTCCTCTAGGATGGAAATAAGAGATCAGATGGCATTAAAGCATAACCCTTCATGGCAATGTGAGATTAAATGGCATTAAAGCTTAACACTTCTTGTACATATGCAAATAGAGCAATGTTAAAGTTTGAATTCTAATGCTAACTTGCTAATGCTAGCGATCTAATGCTAGTGCTAATATCTGATCATTTTCATACTGTTCGTGTACTCTATGATGGAAATAAGAGATCAGATGGCATTAAAGCTTAACACTTCATGGGAATATGAGATTAAATGGCATTAAAGCTTAACCTTTCTAGTATATATGCAAATACAGCAATGTTAAAGTTTGAATGCTAATGCTAGCGATCTAATGCTAGTGCTAATATCTGCTCATTGTCATACTGTATGTGTCCTTTATGATGGAAATAAGAGATCAGAATGCATTAAAGCATATCCCTTCATGGGAATATGAGATTAAATGGCATTAAAGTTTAACCCTTCTTGTATATATGCAAATACAGCAATGTTAAAGTTTGAATGCTAATGCTAACTTGCTAATGCTAGCAATCTAATGCTATTGCTAATATCTATTCATTTTGATTCTGTACGTGTCCTCTATGATGGAAATAAGAGATCAGATGGCATTAAAGCATAACCCTTCATGGGAATATGAGATTAAATGGCATTCAAGCTAACCCTTGTAGTTTATATGCAAATACAACAATGTTAAAGTTTGAATGCTAATGCTAACTTGCTAATGCTAGCGATCTAATGCTAGTGCTAATACCTGGTCATTTTCATACTGTTCGTGTCATCTTTAATGGAAATAAGAGATCAGATGGCATTAAAGCATAACCCTTCATGTGAATATGAGATTACATGGCATTAAAGCTTAACCCTTCTTGTATAAATTAAAATACAGCAATGTTAAAGTTTGAATGCTAATGCTAACTTGCTAATGCTAGCGATCTAATGCTGGTGCTAATATCTGGTCATTTTCATACTGTAATTGTCCTCTATAATGGAAAGATGAGATCAGATTTTATTAAAAGCATAACCCTTCATGGGAATATGAGATTGAATGGCATTAAAGCTTAACCCTTCTTGTATATATGCAAATACAGCAATGTTAAAGTTTGAATGCTTTTGCTAACTTGCTAATGCTAGCGATCTAATTCTAGTGCTAATATCTGGTCATTTTTCATACTGTACGTGTCCTCTTTGATCGTAATAATTGATCACATGGCATATAAGCATATCCCTTCATGTGAATAAGTGATTAGATGGCATTAGAGCTTAGCCCTTCTTGTATATATGCAAATACAGCAATGTTGAAATTTGAATGCTAATGCTAACTTGCTAATTCTAGCGATCTACTGCTAGTGCTAATATCTGGTCATTGTCATAGTGTACGTGTCCTCTTTGATGGTAATAATTGATCACATGGCATTTAAGCATATCCCTTCATGTGAATATGTGATTAGATGGCATTAAAGCTTAACCCTTCATGTTTATGCAAATACAGTAATTTTAAAATTTTTAATGCTAATGCTATCTTGCTAATGCTAGCGATCTAATGCTAGTGCTAATATCTGGTCATTGTCATCCTGTATGTGTCCTCTATGATGATAATGAGAGATCAGATGCCTTTAAAGCATAACCCTTCATGGGAATATGAGATTAAAAGGCATTAAAGCTGAACCCTTCTAGTTTATATGCAAATACAGCAATGTTAAAGTTTGAATGCTAATGCTAACTTGCTAATGCTAGTGATCTAATGCTAGTGCTAATATCTGGTCATTGTCATACTGTATGTGTCCTCTATGATGGAAATAAGAGGTCAGATGGCATTAAAGCATAACCCTTCATGGGAATATGAGATTAAATGGCATTCAAGCTAACCCTTGTTGTTTATATGCAAATACAGCAATGTTAAAGTTTGAATGCTAATGCTAACTTGCTAATGCTAGCGATCTAATGCTAGTGCTAATATCTGGTCATTGTCATACTGTATGTCTCCTTTATGATGGAAATAAGAGGTCAGATGGCTTTAAAGCATAACCCTTCATGGGAATATGAGATTAAATGGAATTCAAGCTAACCCTTGTTGTTTATATGCAAATACAGCAATGTTAAAGTTTGAATGCTAATGCTAACTTGCTAATGCTAGCGATCTAATGCTAGTGCTAATATCTGGTCATTGTCATCCTGTATGTCTCCTCTATGATGGAAATAAGCGATCAGATGGCATTAAAGCATAACCCTTCATGGGAATATGAGATTAAATGGCATGAAAGCTTAACCCTTCTTGTATATATACAAATACAGCAATGTTAAAGTATGAATGCTAATGCTAACTTGCTAATGGTAGCAATCTAATGCTAGTGCTAATATCTGCTCATTGTCATACTGTATGTGTCTTCTATGATGGAAATAAGAGATCAGATGGCATTAAAGCATAACCCTTAATGGCATTATGAGATTAAATGGCATTAAATCTTAACCCTTCTAGTATATATGCAAATACAGCACTGTTAAATTTGAATGCTAATGCTAACTTGCTAATGCTAGCGATCTAATGCTAGTGCTAATATCTGGTCATTTTCATACTGTACATGTCCTCTATGATGTAAAAAAATGAGAGGTCAAATGCCATTAAAGCATAACCCTTCATGGGAATATGAAATTAGATGCCATTAAAGCTTTACCCTTCTTGTAAATATGCAAATAAAGTCATGTTAAAGTTTGAATGCTAATGCTAGCGATCTAATGCTAGTGCTAATATCTGGTCATTGTCATACTGTATGTGTCCTCTAGGATGGAAATAAGAGATCAGATGGCATTAAAGCATAACCCTTCATGGCAATGTGAGATTAAATGGCATTAAAGCTTAACACTTGTTGTACATATGCAAATACAGCAATGTTAAAGTTTGAATTCTAATGCTAACTTGCTAATGCTAGCGATCTAATGCTAGTGCTAATATCTGATCATTTTCATACTGTTCGTGTACTCTATGATGGAAATAAGAGATCAGATGGCATTAAAGCTTAACACTTCATGGTAATATGAGATTAAATGGCATTAAAGCTTAACCTTTCTAGTATATATGCAAATACAGCAATGTTTAAGTTTGAATGCTAATGCTAGCGATCTAATGCTAGTGCTAATATCTGCTCATTGTCATACTGTATGTGTCCTTTATGATGGAAATAAGAGATCAGATGGCATTAAAGCATAACCCTTCATGGGAATATGAGATTAAATGGCATTAAAGTTTAACCCTTCTTGTATATATGCAAATACAGCAATGTTAAAGTTTGAATGCTATTGCTAACTTGCTAATGCTAGCGATCTAATGCTAGTGCTAATACCTGGTCATTTTCATACTGTTCGTGTCATCTTTAATGGAAATAAGAGATCAGATGGCATTAAAGCATAACCCTTTATGTGAATATGAGATTACATGGCATTAAAGCTTAACCCTTCTTGTATAAATTAAAATACAGCAATGTTAAAGTTTGAATGCTAATGCTAACTTGCTAATGCTAGCGATCTAATGCTAGTGCTAATACCTGTTCATTTTCATACTGTACGTGTCCTCTATAATGGAAAGATGAGATCAGATTTTATTAAAGCATAACCCTTCATGGGAATATGAGATTGAATGGCATTAAAGCTTAACCCTTCTTGTATATATGCAAATACAGCAATGTTAAAGTTTGAATGCTTTTGCTAACTTGCTAATGCTAGCGATCTAATTCTAGTGCTAATATCTGGTCATTTTTCATACTGTACGTGTCCTCTTTGATCGTAATAATTGATCAAATGGCATATAAGCATATCCCTTCATGTGAATATGTGATTAGATGGCATTAGAGCTTAACCCTTCTTGTATATATGCAAATACAGCAATGTTAAAATTTGAATGCTAATGCTAACTTGCTAATGCTATCGATCTAATGCTAGTGCTAATATCTGGTCATTGTCATAGTGTACGGTGTCCTCTTTGATGGTATTAATTGATCACATGGCATTTAAGCATATCCCTTCATGTGAATATGTGATTAGATGGCATTAAAGCTTAACCCTTCATGTTTATGCTTATACAGTAATGTTAAAATTTTTAATGCTAATGCTAACTTGCTGATGCTAGCGATCTAATGCTAGTGCTAATATCTGGTCATTTTCATACTGTTCGTGTCCTCTATGATGGAAATAAGAGATCAGATGCCTTTTAAGAATAACCTTTCATGGGAATATGAGATTAAATGGCATTAAAGTTTAACCCTTCTTGTATAAATGCAAATACAGCAATGTTAAAGTTTGAATGCTAATGCTAACTTGCTAATGCTAGCGATCTAATGCTAGTGCAAATATCTCGTCATTTTCATACTGTTCGTGTCCTCTTTAATGGAAATAATTGATCAGATGCCTTTAAAGCATAACGCTTCATTGCAATATCAGATTAAATGGCATTAATGCTGAACCCTTCTTTTATATATGCAAATACAGCAATGTTGAAGTTTGAATGTTAATGTTAACTTGATAATGCTAGCGATCTAATGCTACTGCTAATATCTGGTCATTTTCATACTGTATGTGTCCTCTATGATGGAAATAAGAGATCAGATGACATTAAAGCATAACCCTTCATGGGAATATGAGATTAAATGGCATTAAAGCTTAACCCTTCTTGTATATATGCAAATACAGCAATGTTAAAGTTTGAATGCTAATGCTAACTTGCTAAAGCTAGCGATCTAATGCTAGTGCTAATATCTGGTCATTTTCCTATTTTACATGTCCTCTTTGATGGTAATAATTGATCAGATCGCATTTAAGCATATATCCTTCAAGTGAATATGTGATTAGATGGCATTAAAGCTTTAACCCTTCTTGTATATATGCAAATACAGTAATGTTAAAATTTGAATGCTAATGCTAACTTTCTAATGCTAGCCATCTAATGCTAGTGCTAATATCTTGTCATTTTCATACTGTATGTGGCCTCTTTAATGGAAATAAGAGATCAGACGGCTTTTAAAGCATAACCCTTCATGGGAATATGAGATTAAATTTCATTTAAGCTGAACCCTTCTTGTATATATGCAAATACAGCAATGTTAAAGTTTGAATACTAATGCTAACTTGCTAATGCTAGCGATCTAATGCTAGTGCTAATATCTGGTCATTGTCATCCTGTATGTGTCCTCTATGATGGAAATGAGAGATCAGATGCCTTTAAAGCATAACCCTTCATGGGAATATGAGATTAAAAGGCATTAAAGCTTAACCCTTCTAGTTTATATGCAAATACAGCAATGTTAAAGTTTGAATGCTAATGCTAACTTGCTAATGCTAGGGATCTAATGCTAGTGCTAATATCTGGTCATTGTCATACGGTATGTGTCCTCTATGATGGAAATAAGAGGTCAGATGGCATTAAAGCATAACCCTTCATGGGAATATGAGATTAAATGGCATTCAAGCTTAACCCTTAGTTTATATGCAAATACAACAATGTTAAAGTTTGAATGCTAATGCTAACTTGCTAATGCTAGCAATCTAATGCTAGTGCTAATATCTGGTCATTTTCATACTGTACGTCTCCTCTATGATGGAAATAAGAGATCAGATGGCATTAAAGCATAACCCTTCATGGGAATATGAGATTAAATGGCATGAAAGCTTAACCCTTCTTGTATATATACAAATACAGCAATGTTAAAGTTTGAATGCTAATGCTAACTTGCTAATGGTAGCGATCTAATGCTAGTGCTAATATCTGCTAATTGTCATACTGTATGTGTCTTCTATGATGGAAATAAGAGATCAGATGGCATTAAAGCATAACCCTTAATGGCATTATGAGATTAAATGGCATTAAATCTTAACCCTTCTAGTATATATGCAAATACAGCACTGTTAAATTTGAATGCTAATGCTAACTTGCTAATGCTAGCGATCTAATGCTAGTGCTAATATCTGGTCATTTTCATATACTGTATGTGACCTCTATGATGTAAAAAAATGAGAGGTCAAATGGCAATAAAGCATAACCCTTCATGGGAATATGAAATTAGATGCCATTAAAGCTTTACCCTTCTTGTAAATATGCAAATACAGTCATGTTAAAGTTTGAATGCTAATGCTAGCGATCTAATGCTAGTGCTAATATCTGGTCATTGTCATACTGTATGTGTCCTCTAGGATGGAAATAAGAGATCAGATGGCATTAAAGCATAACCCTCCATGGCAATGTGAGATTAAATGGCATTAAAGCTTAACACTTCTTGTACATATGCAAATACAGCAATGTTAAAGTTTGAATTCTAATGCTAACTTGCTAATGCTAGCGATCTAATGCTAGTGCTAATATCTGATCATTTTCATACTGTTCGTGTACTCTATGATGGATATAAGAGATCAGATGGCATTAAAGCTTAACACTTCATGGGAATATGAGATTAAATGGCATTAAAGCTTAACCTTTCTAGTATATATGCAAATACAGCAATGTTAAAGTTTGAATGCTAATGCTAGCGATCTAATGCTAGTGCTAATATCTGCTCATTGTCATACTGTATGTGTCCTTTATGATGGAAATAAGAGATCAGATGGCATTAAAGCATAATCCTTCATGGCAATTTGAGATTAAATGGCATTAAAGCTTAACCCTTTTCGTAAATATACAAATACAGTAATGTTAAAGTTTGAATGCTTATGCTAACTTGCTAATGCTAGCAATCTAATGCTATTGCTAATATCTGTTCATTTTCATTCTGTACGTGTCCTCTATGATGGAAATAAGAGATGAGATGGCATTAAAGCATAACCCTTCATGGGAATATGAGATTAAATGGCATTAAAGCTTAACCCTTCTTGTAAATATGCAAATACAGTCATGTTAAAGTTTGAATGCTAATGCTAGCGATCTAATGCTAGTGCTAATTTCTGGTAATTGTCATACTGTATGTGTCCTCTATGATGGAAATAAGAGATCAGATGGCATTAAACCATAACCCTTCATTGCAATGTGAGATTAAATGGCATTAAAGCTTAACCCTTCTTGTACATATGCAAATACAGCAATGTTAAAGTTTGAATTCGAATGCTAACTTGCTAATGCTAGCGATTTAATGCTAGTGCTAATATCTGGTCATTTTCATACTGTTCGTGTCCTCTATGATGGAAATAAGAGATCAGATGGCATTAAAGCTTAACACTTCATGGGAATATGAGATTAAATGGCATTAAAGCTTAACCCTTCTAGTATATATGCAAATACAGCAATGTTAAAATTTGAATGCTAATGCTAACTTGCTAATGCTAGCGATCTAATGCTAGTGCTAATATCTGGTCATTGTTATACTGTATGTGTCCTCTATGATGGAAATAAGAGAAGATGGCATTAAAGCATAACCCTTCATGGAATTATGAGATTAAATGGCATTAATGCTTAACCCTTCTTGTATATATCAAATACAGCAATGTTAAAGTTTGAATGCTAGATTAAATGCTAATGCATTAAAGCTAATAATGTCATACTGTATGTGTCCCTCTATGATGGAAATAAGAAATCAGATGGCATTAAAAGCATAACCCTTCATGGCAATATGAGATTAATGGCATTAAAGCTTAACCCTTCTTGTATATATACAAATACAGCAATGTTAAAAGTTGCTAATGCTAACTTGCTAATGCTAGATCTAATGCTAGTGCTAATATCTTTTCATTTTCATACGGTACTTGTCTTCTATGATGGAAATAAGAGATCAGATGGCATTAAAGCATAACCCTTCATGGAAATATGAGATTAAATGACATTCAAGCTAACCCTTCTTTTCTATATGCAAATACAGCAATGTTAAAGTTTGAATGCTAATGCTAACTTGCTAATGCTAGCGATCTAATGCTAGTGCTAATATCTGGTCATTTTCATACTGTACGTGTCCTCTTTGATGGAAATAACAGATCAGATGGCATTAAAGCATAACTCTTCATGGCAATATGAGATTAAATGCCATTAAAGCTTAACCCTTCTTGTAAATATACTAATAAAGTAATGTTAATGTTTGAATGGTAATGCTAACTTGCTAATGCTAGCAATCTAATGCTATTGCTAATATCTGTTCATTTTCATACTGTACGTGTCCTCTATGATGGAAATGAGAGATCAGATGGCTTTAAAGCATAACCCTTCATGGGAATATGAGATTAGTTGGCATTAAAGCTTAACCCTTCTTGTAAATATGCAAATACAGTCATGTTAAAGTTTGAATGCTAATGGTAGCGATCTAATGCTAGTGCTGATATCTGGTCATTGTCATACTGTATGTGTCCTCTATGATGGAAGTAAGAGATCAGACGGCATTAAAGCATAACCCCTCATGCCAATTTGAAATTAAATGGCATTAAAGCTTATCCCTTCTTGTAAATATACAAATACAGCAATGTTAAAGTTCGAATTCTAATGCTAACTTGCTAATGCTAGCGATCTAATGCTAGTGCTAATATCTTTTCATTTTCATACGGTACTTGTCTTCTATGATGGAAATAAGAGATCAGATGGCATTAAAGCATAACCCTTCATGGATATATGAGATTAAATGGCATTGAAGCTTCACCGTTCTTTTATAAATCAAATACAGAAATGTTAAAGTTTGAATGCTAATGCTAACTTGCAAATGCTAGCGATCTATTGTTAGTGCTAATATCTGGTCATTTTCATACTGTACGTGTCCTCTATGATGGAAATAAGAGATCAGATGGCATTAAAAGCATAACCCTTCATGGCAATATGAGATTAAATGACATTAATTCTTAACCCTTCTAGTATATATGCAAATACAGTTATGTTAAAGTGTGAATGCTAATGCTAACTTGCTAATGCTAGCAATCTAATGCTATTGCTAATATCTGGTCATTTTCATACTGTACGTGTCCTCTATGATGGAAATAAGAGATCAGAAGGCATTAAAGCATAACCCTTCATGGGAATGGGAGATTAAATGCCAATAAAGCTTTACCCTTCTTGTAAATTTGCAAATACAGTCATGTAAAAGTTTGAATGCTAATGCTAGCGATCTTATGCTAGTGCTAATATCTGGTAATTGTCATACTGTATGTGTCCTCTCTGATGGAAATAAGAGATCAGATGGCATTAAAGCTTAACACTTCATGGGAATATGAGATTAAATGGCATTAAAGCTTAACCCTTCTAGTATATATGCAAATACAGCAATGTTAAAATTTGAATGCTAATGCTAACTTGCTAATGCTAGCGATCTAATGCTAGTGCTAATATCTGGTCATTGTTATACTGTATGTGTCCTCTATGATGGAAATAAGAGATCAGATGGCATTAAAGCATAACCCTTCATGGGAATATGAGATTAAATGGCATTAATGCTTAACCCTTCTTGTATATATGCAAATACAGCAATGTTAAAGTTTGAATGCTAATGCTAACTTGCTAATGCTAGCGATCTAATGCTAGTGCTAATATCTGGTCAATGTCATACTATATGTGTCCTCTATGATGGAAATAAGAAATCAAATGGCATTAACGCATAACCCTTCATGGCAATATGAGATTAAATTTCATTTAAGCTGAACCCTTCTTGTATATATGCAAATACAGCAATGTTAAAGTTTGAATACTAATGCTAACTTGCTAATGCTAGCGATCTAATGCTAGTGCTAATATCTGGTCATTGTCATCCTGTATGTGTCCTCTATGATGGAAATGAGAGATCAGATGCCTTTAAAGCATAACCCTTCATGGGAATATGAGATTAAAAGGCATTAAAGCTTAACCATTCTAGTTTATATGCAAATACAGCAATGTTAAACTTTGAATGCTAATGCTAACTTGTTAATGCTAGCGATCTAATGCGAGTGCTAATATCTGGTCATTGTCATACTGTATGTGTCCTCTATGATGGAAATAAGAGGTCAGATGGCATTAAAGCATAACCCTTAATGGGAATATGAGATTAAATGGCATTCAAGCTAACCCTTGTTGTTTATATGCAAATACAGCAATGTTAAAGTTTGAATGCTAATGCTAACTTGGTAATGCTAGCGATCTAATGCTAGTGCTAATATCTGGTCATTGTCATACTGTACGTCTCCTCTATGATGGAAATAAGCGATCAGATGGCATTAAAGCATAACCCTTCATGGGAATATGAGATTAAATGGCATTAAAGTTTAACCCTTCTTGTATATATGCAAATACAGCAATGTTAAAGTTTGAATGCTAATGCTAACTTGCTAATGCTAGCGATCTAATGCTAGTGCTAATACAAGGTCATTTTCATACTGTTCTTGTCATCTTTAATGGAAATAAGAGATCAGATGGCATTAAAGCATAACCCTTCATGTGAATATGAGATTACATGGCATTAAAGCTTAACCCTTCTTGTATAAATTAAAATACAGCAATGTTAAAGTTTGAATGCTAATGCTAACTTGCTAATGCTAGCGATCTAATGCTGGTGCTAATATCTGGTCATTTTTTATACTGTGCGTGTCCTCTATAATGGAAAGATGAGATCAGATTTTATTAAAGCATAACCCTTCATGGAATATGAGATTGAATGGCATTAAAGCTTAACCCTTCTTGTATATATGCAAATACAGCAATGTTAAAGTTTGAATGCTTTTGCTAACTTTTGCTAATGCTAGCGATCTAATTCTAGTGCTAATATCTGGTCATTTTTCATACTATATGTCCTCTTTGATCGTAATAATTGATCACATGGCATATAAGCATATCCCTTCATGTGAATATGTGATTAGATGGCATTAGAGCTTAGCCCTTCTTGTATATATGCAAATACAGCAATGTTAAAATTTGAATGCTAATGCTAACTTGCTAATTCTAGCGATCTACTGCTAGTGCTAATATCTGGTCATTGTCATAGTGTACGTGTCCTCTTTGATGGTAATAATTGATCACATGGCATTTAAGCATATCCCTTCATGTGAATATGTGATTAGATGGCATGAAAGCTTAACCCTTCATGTTTATGCAAATACAGTAATTTTAAAATTTTTAATGCTAATGCTATCTTGCTAATGCTAGCGATCTAATGCTAGTGCTAATATCTGGTCATTGTCATCCTGTATGTGTCCTCTATGATGGAAATGAGAGATCAGATGCCTTTAAAGCATAACCCTTCATGGGAATATGAGATTAAAAAGGCATTAAAGCTGAACCCTTCTAGTTTATATGCAAATACAGCAATGTTAAAGTTTGAATGCTAATGCTAACTTGCTAATGCTAGCGATCTAATGCTAGTGCTAATATCTGGTCATTGTCATACTGTATGTGTCCTCTATGATGGAAATAAGAGGTCAGATGGCATTAAAGCATAACCCTTCATGGGAATATGAGATTAAATGGCATTCAAGCTAACCCTTGTTTGTTTATATGCAAATACAGCAATGTTAAAAGTTTGAATGCTAATGCTAACTTGCTAATGCTAGCGATCTAATGCTAGTGCTAATATCTGGTCATTGTCATACTGTATGTCTCCTTTATGATGGAAATAAGAGGTCAGATGACTTTTAAAGCATAACCCTTCATGGGAATATGAGATTAAATGGCATTAAAAGCTAACCCTTGTTGTTTATATGCAAATACAGCAATGTTAAAGTTTGAATGCTAATGCTAACTTGCTAATGCTAGCGATCTAATGCTAGTGCTAATATCTGGTCAATGTCATCCTGTATGTCTCCTCTATGATGGAAATAAGCGATCAGATGGCATTAAAGCATAACCCTTCATGGGAATATGAGATTAAATGGCATGAAAGCTTAACCCTTCTTGTACATATACAAATACAGCAATGTTAAAGTTTGAATGCTAATGCTAACTTGCTAATGGTAGCGATCTAATGCTAGTGCTAATATCTGCTCATTGTCATACTGTATGTGTCTTCTATGATGGAAATAAGAGATCAGATGGCATTAAAGCATAACCCTTAATGGCATTATGAGATTAAATGGCATTAAATCTTAACCCTTCTAGTATATATGCAAATACAGCACTGTTAAATTTGAATGCTAATGCTAACTTGCTAATGCTAGCGATCTAATGCTAGTGCTAATATCTGGTCATTTTCATACTGTACATGTCCTCTATGATGTAAAAAAATGAGAGGTCAAATGGCATTAAAGCATAACCCTTCATGGGAATATGAAATTAGATGCCATTAAAGCTTTAACCCTTCTTGTAAATATGCAAATAAAGTCATGTTAAAGTTTGAATGCTAATGCTAGCGATCTAATGCTAGTGCTAATATCTGGTCATTGTCATACTGTATGTGTCCTCTAGGATGGAAATAAGAGATCAGATGGCATTAAAGCATAACCCTTCATGGCAATGTGAGATTAAATGGCATTAAAGCTTAACACTTGTTGTACATATGCAAATACAGCAATGTTAAAGTTTGAATTCTAATGCTAACTTGCTAATGCTAGCGATCTAATGCTAGTGCTAATATCTGATCATTTTCATACTGTTAGGTGTACTCTATGATGGAAATAAGAGATCAGATGGCATTAAAGCTTAACACTTCATGGGAATATGAGATTAAACGGAATTAAAGCTTAACCTTTCTAGTATATATGCAAATACAGCAATGTTTAAGTTTGAATGCTAATGCTAGCGATCTAATGCTAGTGCTAATATCTGCTCATTGTCATACTGTATGTGTCCTTTATGATGGAAATAAGAGATCAGATGGCATTAAAGCATAACCCTTCATGGGAATATGAGATTAAATGACATTAAAGTTTAACCCTTCTTGTATATATGCAAATACAGCAATGTTAAAGTTTGAATGCTAATGCTAACTTGCTAATGCTATCGATCTAATGCTAGTGCTAATATCTGGTCATTGTCATAGTGTACGTGTCCTCTTTGATGGTATTAATTGATCACATGGCATTTAAGCATATCCTTCATGTGAATATGTGATTAGATGGCATTAAAGCTTAACCCTTCTTGTATATATGCAAATACAGCAATGTTAAAATTTGAATGCTAATGCTAACTTGCTAATGCTATCGATCTAATGCTAGTGCTAATATCTGGTCATTGTCATAGTGTACGTGTCCTCTTTGATGGTATTAATTGATCACATGGCATTTAAGCATATCCCTTCATGTGAATATGTGATTAGATGGCATTAAAGCTTAACCCTTCATGTTTATGCTAATACAGTAATGTTAAAATTTTTAATGCTAATGCTAACTTGCTGATGCTAGCGATCTAATGCTAGTGCTAATATCTGGTCATTTTCATACTGTTCGTGTCCTCTATGATGGAAATAAGAGATCAGATGCCTTTTAAGAATAACCTTTCATGGGAATATGAGATTAAATGGCATTAAAGTTTAACCCTTCTTGTATAAATGCAAATACAGCAATGTTAAAGTTTGAATGCTAATGCTAACTTGCTAATGCTAGCGATCTAATGCTAGTGCAAATATCTCGTCATTTTCATACTGTTCGTGTCCTCTTTAATGGAAATAATTGATCAGATGCCTTTAAAGCATAACGCTTCATGGCAATATCAGATTAAATGGCATTAATGCTGAACCCTTCTTTTATATATGCAAATACAGCAATGTTGAAGTTTGAATGCTAATGTTAACTTGCTAATGCTAGCGATCTAATGCTACTGCTAATATCTGGTCATTTTCATACTGTATGTGTCCTCTATGATGGAAATAAGAGATCAGATGACATTAAAGCATAACCCTTCATGGGAATATGAGATTAAATGGCATTAAAGCTTAACCCTTCTTGTATATATGCAAATACAGCAATGTTAAAGTTTGAATGCTAATGCTAACTTGCTAAAGCTAGCGATCTAATGCTAGTGCTAATATCTGGTCATTTTCCTATTTTACATGTCCTCTTTGATGGTAATAATTGATCAGATCGCATTTAAGCATATCCCTTCAAGTGAATATGTGATTAGATGGCATTAAAGCTTTACCCTTCTTGTATATATGCAAATACAGTAATGTTAAAATTTGAATGCTAATGCTAACTTTCTAATGCTAGCCATCTAAAGCTAGTGCTAATATCTTGTCATTTTCATACTGTTCGTGGCCTCTTTAATGGAAATAAGAGATCAGACGGCTTTAAAGCATAACCCTTCATGGGAATATGAGATTAAATTTCATTTAAGCTGAACCCTTCTTGTATATATGCAAATACAGCAATGTTAAAGTTTGAATACTAATGCTAACTTGCTAATGCTAGCGATCTAATGCTAGTGCTAATATCTGGTCATTGTCATCCTGTATGTGTCCTCTATGATGGAAATGAGAGATCAGATGCCTTTAAAGCATAACCCTTCATGGGAATATGAGATTAAAATGCATTAAAGCTTAACCCTTCTAGTTTATATGCAAATACAGCAATGTTAAAGTTTGAATGCTAATGCTAACTTGCTAATGCTAGGGATCTAATGCTAGTGCTAATATCTGGTCATTGTCATACGGTATGTGTCCTCTATGATGGAAATAAGAGGTCAGATGGCATTAAAGCATAACCCTTCATGGGAATATGAGATTAAATGGCATTCAAGCTAACCCTTGTAGTTTATATGCAAATACAACAATGTTAAAGTTTGAATGCTAATGCTAACTTGCTAATGCTAGCGATCTAATGCTAGTGCTAATATCTGGTCATTTTCATACTGTACGTCTCCTCTATGATGGAAATAAGCGATCAGATGGCATTAAAGCATAACCCTTCATGGGAATATGAGATTAAATGGCATGAAAGCTTAACCCTTCTTGTATATATACAAATACAGCAATGTTAAAGTTTGAATGCTAATGCTAACTTGCTAATGGTAGCGATCTAATGCTAGTGCTAATATCTGCTAATTGTCATACTGTATGTGTCTTCTATGATGGAAATAAGAGATCAGATGGCATTAAAGCATAACCCTTAATGGCATTATGAGATTAAATGGCATTAAATCTTAACCCTTCTAGTATATATGCAAATACAGCACTGTTAAATTTGAATGCTAATGCTAACTTGCTAATGCTAGCGATCTAATGCTAGTGCTAATATCTGGTCATTTTCATACTGTACGTGACCTCTATGATGTAAAAAAATGAGAGGTCAAATGGCAATAAAGCATAACCCTTCATGGGAATATGAAATTAGATGCCATTAAAGCTTTACCCTTCTTGTAAATATGCAAATACAGTCATGTTAAAGTTTGAATGCTAATGCTAGCGATCTAATGCTAGTGCTAATATCTGGTCATTGTCATACTGTATGTGTCCTCTAGGATGGAAATAAGAGATCAGATGGCATTAAAGCATAACCCTTCATGGCAATGTGAGATTAAATGGCATTAAAGCTTAACACTTCTTGAACATATGCAAATACAGCAATGTTAAAGTTTGAATTCTAATGCTAACTTGCTAATGCTAGCGATCTAATGCTAGTGCTAATATCTGATCATTTTCATACTATTTCGTGTACTCTATGATGGATTTAAGAGATCAGATGGCATTAAAGCTTAACACTTCATGGGAATATGAGATAAAATGGCATTAAAGCTTAACCTTTCTAGTATATATGCAAATACAGCAATGTTAAAGTTTGAATGCTAATGCTAGCGATCTAATGCTAGTGCTAATATCTGCTCATTGTCATACTGTATGTGTCCTTTATGATGGAAATAAGAGATCAGATGGCATTAAAGCATAATCCTTCATGGCAATTTGAGATTAAATGGCATTAAAGCTTAACCCTTTTCGTAAATATACAAATACAGTAATGTTAAAGTTTGAATGCTTATGCTAACTTGCTAATGCTAGCAATCTAATGCTATTGCTAATATCTGTTCATTTTCATTCTGTATGTGTCTCTATGATGGAAATAAGAGATGAGATGGCATTAAAAAGCATAACCCTTCATGGGAATATGAGATTAAATGGCATTAAAGCTTAACCCTTCTTGTAAATATGCAAATACAGTCATGTTAAAGTTTGAATGCTAATGCTAGCGATCTAATGCTAGTGCTAATTTCTGGTAATTGTCATACTGTATGTGTCCTCTATGATGGAAATAAGAGATCAGATGGCATTAAACCATAACCCTTCATGGCAATGTGAGATTAAATGGCATTAAAGCTTAACCCTTCTTGTACATATGCAAATACAGCAATGTTAAAGTTTGAATTCGAATGCTAACTTGCTAATGCTAGCGATTTAATGCTAGTGCTAATATCTGGTCATTTTCATACTGTTCGTGTACTCTATGATGGAAATAAGAGATCAGATGGCATTAAAGCTTAACACTTCATGGGAATATGAGATTAAATGGCATTAAAGCTTAACCCTTCTAGTATATATGCAAATACAGCAATGTTAAAATTTGAATGCTAATGCTAACTTGCTAATGCTAGCGATCTAATGCTAGTGCTAATATCTGGTCATTGTTATACTGTATGTGTCCTCTATGATGGAAATAAGAGATCAGATGGCATTAAAGCATAACCCTTCATGGGAATATTAAATGGCATTAATGCTTAATGTATATATGCAAATACAGCAATGTTAAAGTTTGAATGCTAATGCTAACTTGCTAATGCTAGCGATCAAATGCTAGTGCTAATATCTGGTCATTTTCATACTGTATGTGTCCTCTATGATGGAAATAAGAAATCAGATGGCATTAAAGCATAACCCTTCATGGCAATATGAGATTAAATGGCATTAAAGCTTAACCCTTCTTGTATATATACAAATACAGCAATGTTAAAGTTCGAATTCTAATGCTAACTTGCTAATGCTAGCGATCTAATGCTAGTGCTAATATCTTTTCATTTTCATACGGTACTTGTCTTCTATGATGGAAATAAGAGATCAGATGGCATTAAAGCATAACCCTTCATGGAAATATGAGATTAAATGACATTCAAGCTAACCCTTCTTTTCTATATGCAAATACAGCAATGTTAAAGTTTGAATGCTAATGCTAACTTGCTAATGCTAGCGATCTAATGCTAGTGCTAATATCTGGTCATTTTCATACTGTACGTGTCCTCTTTGATGGAAATAACAGATCAGATGGCATTAAAGCATAACTCTTCATGGCAATATGAGATTAAATGGCATTAAAGCTTAACCCTTCTTGTAAATATACTAATAAAGTAATGTTAATGTTTGAATGGTAATGCTAACTTGCTAATGCTAGCAATCTAATGCTATTGCTAATATCTGTTCATTTTCATACTGTCACGTGTCCTCTATGATGGAAATGAGAGATCAGATGGCTTTAAAAGCATAACCCTTCATGGGAATATGAGATTAGTTGGCATTAAAGCTTAACCCTTCTTGTTAATATGCAAATACAGTCATGTTAAAGTTTGAATGCTAATGGTAGCGATCTAATGCTAGTGCTGATATCTGGTCATTGTCATACTGTATGTGTCCTCTATGATGGAAGTAAGAGATCAGACGGCATTAAAGCATAACCCCTCATGCCAATTTGAGATTAAATGGCATTAAAGCTTATCCCTTCTTGTAAATATACAAATACAGCAATGTTAAAGTTCGAATTCTAATGCTAACTTGCTAATGCTAACGATCTAATGCTTGTGCTAATATCTTTTCATTTTCATACGGTACTTGTCTTCTATGATGGAAATAAGAGATCAGATGGCATTAAAGCATAACCCTTCATGGATATATGAGATTAAATGGCATTAAAGCTTCACCGTTCTTTTATAAATCAAATACAGAAATGTTAAAGTTTGAATGCTAATGCTAACTTGCTAATGCTAGCGATCTATTGTTAGTGCTAATATCTGGTCATTTTCATACTGTACGTGTCCTCTATGATGGAAATAAGAGATCAGAAGGCATTAAAGCATAACCCTTCATGGGAATGGGAGATTAAATGCCATTC
Source organism: Gymnothorax javanicus (assembly GCA_029692085.1). Lineage (NCBI taxonomy): Eukaryota > Metazoa > Chordata > Actinopteri > Anguilliformes > Muraenidae > Gymnothorax > Gymnothorax javanicus. The sequence continues at coordinate 104,488,076 of CM056199.1, forward strand.
AAGCTTTACCCTTCTTGTAAATTTGCAAATACAGTCATGTAAAAGTTTGAATGCTAATGCTAGCGATCTTATGCTAGTGCTAATATCTGGTAATTGTCATACTGTATGTGTCCTCTATTATGGAAATAAGAGATCAGATGGCATTAAAGCTTAACACTTCATGGGAATATGAGATTAAATGGCATTAAAGCTTAACCCTTCTAGTATATATGCAAATACAGCAATGTTAAAATTTGAATGCTAATGCTAACTTGCTAATGCTAGCGATCTAATGCTAGTGCTAATATCTGGTCATTGTTATACTGTATGTGTCCTCTATGATGGAAATAAGAGATCAGATGGCATTAAAGCATAACCCTTCATGGGAATATGAGATTAAATGGCATTAATGCTTAACCCTTCTTGTATATATGCAAATACAGCAATGTTAAAGTTTGAATGCTAATGCTAACTTGCTAATGCTAGCGATCTAATGCTAGTGCTAATATCTGGTCATTGTCATCCTGTATGTGTCCTCTATGATGGAAATGAGAGATCAGATGCCTTTAAAGCATAACCCTTCATGGGAATATGAGATTAAAAGGCATTAAAGCTTAACCCTTCTAGTTTATATGCAAATACAGCAATGTTAAACTTTGAATGCTAATGCTAACTTGTTAATGCTAGCGATCTAATGCGAGTGCTAATATCTGGTCATTGTCATACTGTATGTGTCCTCTATGATGGAAATAAGAGGTCAGATGGCATTAAAGCATAACCCTTCATGGGAATATGAGATTAAATGGCATTCAAGCTTAACCCTTGTTGTTTATATGCAAATACAGCAATGTTAAAGTTTGAATGCTAATGCTAACTTGCTAATGCTAGCGATCTAATGCTAGTGCTAATATCTGGTCATTTTCATACTGTACGTCTCCTCTATGATGGAAATAAGAGATCAGATAGCATTAAAAGCATAACCCTTCATGGGAATATGAGATTAAATGGCATGAAAGCTTAATCCTTCTTGTATATATACAAATACAGCAATGTTAAAGTTTTAATGCTAATGCTAACTTGCTAATGGTAGCGATCTAATGCTAGTGCTAATATCTGCTCATTGTCATACTGTATGTGTCTTCTATGATGGAAATAAGGGATCAGATGGCATTAAAGCATAACCCTTAATGGCATTATGAGATTAAATGGCATTAAATCTTAACCCTTCTAGTATAAATGCAAATACAGCACTGTTAAATTTGAATGCCAATGCTAACTTGCTAATGCTAGCGATCTAATGCTAGTGCTAATGTCTGGTCATTTTCATACTGTACGTGTCCTCTATGATGTAAAAAATTGAGAGATCAAATGGCATTAAAGCATAACCCTTCATGGGAATATGAAATTAGATGCCATTAAAGCTTAACCCTTTTTTTAAATATGCAAATACTGTCACGTTAAAGTTTGAATGCTAATTCTAGCGATCTAATGCTAGTGCTAATATCTGGTCATTGTCATACTGTATGTGTCCTCTAGGATGGAAATAAGAGATCAGATGACATTAAAGCATAACCCTTCATGGCAATGTGAGATTAAATGGCATTAAAGCTTAACCCTTCTTGAAAATATACAAATACAGCAATGTTAAAGTTTGAATTCTAATGCTAACTTGCTAATGCTAGCGATCTAATGCTAGTGCTAATATCTGATCATTTTCATACTGTTCAGGTACTCTATGATGGAAATAAGAGATCAGATGGCATTAAAGCTTAACACTTCATGGGAATATGAGATTAAATGGCATTAAAGCTTAACCTTTCTAGTATATATGCAAATACAGCAATGTTAAAGTTTGAATGCTAATGCTAGCGATCTAATGCTAGTGCTAATATCTGATCATTTTCATACTGTTCGTGTACTCTATGATGGAAATAAGAGATCAGATGGCATTAAAGCTTAACACTTCATGGGAATATGAGATTAAATGGCATTAAATCTTAACCCTTCTTGTAAATATGCAAATACAGTCATGTTAAAGTTTGAATGCTAATGCTAACTTGCTAATGCTAGCAATATAATGCTATTGCTAATATCTGGTCAATGTCATACTGTATGTGTCCTCTATGATGGAAATAAGAAATCAGATGGCATTAAAGCATAACCCTTCATGGCAATATGAGATTAAATGGCATTAAAGCTTAACCCTTCTTGTATATATACAAATACAGCAATGTTAAAGTTCGAATTCTAATGCTAACTTGCTAATGCTAGCGATCTAATGCTAGTGCTAATATCTTTTCATTTTCATACGGTACTTGTCTTCTATGATGGAAATAAGAGATCAGATGGCATTAAAGCATAACCCTTCATGGATATATGAGATTAAGTGGCATTAAAGCTTCAGCGTTCTTTTATAATTCAAATACAGCAATGTTAAAGTTTGAATGCTAATGCTAACTTGCTAATGCTAGCGATCTATTGTTAGTGCTAATATCTGGTCATTTTCATACTGTACGTGTCCTCTATGATGGAGATGAGAGATCAGATGACATTAACGCATAACCCTTCATGGGAATATGAGATTAAATGACATTCAAGCTAACCCTTCTTTTCTATATGCCAATACAGTAATGTTAAAGTTTGAATGCTAATGCGAACTTGCTAATGCTAGCAATCTAATGCTATTGCTAATATCTGGTCATTTTCATACTGTACGTGTCCTCTATGATGGAAATAAGAGATCAGATGGCATTAAAAGCATAACCCTACATGGCAATATGAGATTAAATGACATTAATTCTTAACCCGTCTAGTATATATGCAAATACAGTAATGTTAAAGTGTGAATGCTAATGCTAACTTGCTAATGCTAGCCATCTAATGCTAGTGCTAATATCTAGTCATGGTCATACTGTATGTGTCCTCTTTGATGGAAATAAGAGATCAGATCGCATTAAAGCATAACCCTTCAAGGGAATATGAGATTAGATGGCATTGAAGCTTAACCCTTTTTGTAAATATGCAAATACAGTCATGTTAAAGTTTGAATGCTAATGCTAACTTGCTAATGCTAGCGATCTAATGCTAGCGCTAATATCAGGTCATTGTCATTCTGTATGGGTCCTCTATGATGGAAATAAGAGATCAGATGGCATTAAAGCATAACCCTTGATGGCAATATGAGATTAAATGGAATTAAATCTTAACCCTTCTAGTATATATGCCAATACAGTAATGTTAAAGTTTGAATGCTAATGCGAACTTGCTAATGCTAGCAATCTAATGCTATTGCTAATATCTGTTCATTTTCATACTGTACGTGTCCTCTATGATGGAGATGAGAGATCAGATGACATTAACGCATAACCCTTCATGGGAATATGAGATTAAATGACATTCAAGCTAACCCTTCTTTTCTATATGCAAATACAGCAATGTTAAAGTTTGAATGCTAATGCTAACTTGCTAATGCTAGCGATCTAATGCTAGTGCTAATATCTGGTCATTTTCATACTGTACGTGTCCTCTATGATGGAAATAAGAGATCAGATCGCATTAAAGCATAACCCTTCATGGGAATATGAGATTAAATGGCATTCAAGCTTAACCCTTCTTGTACATATGCAAATACAGCAATGTTAAAGTTTGAATGCTAATGCAAACTTGCTAATGCTAGCGATCTAATGCTAGTGCTAATATCTGGTAATTTTCATACTGTACGTGTCCTCTTTGATGGAAATAACAGATCAGATGGCTAATATTAAAGCATAACTCTTCATGGCAAATATGAGATTAAATGGCATTAAAGCTTAACCCTTCTTGTAAATATACTAATAAAGTAATGTTAATGTTTGAATTGTAATGCTAACTTGCTAATGCTAGCAATCTAATGCTATTGCTAATATCTGGTCATTGTCATACTGTATGTGTCCTCTATGATGGAAGTAAGAGATCAGATGGCATTAAAGCATAACCCCTCATGCCAATTTGAGATTAAATGGCATTAAAGCTTAACCCTTCTTGTAAATATACAAATACAGTAATGGTAAAGTTTGAATGCTAATGCTAACCTGCTAATGCTAGCAATCTAATGCTATTGCTAATATCTGGTCATTTTCATACTGTACGTGTCCTCTATGATGGAAAAAAGAGATCAGAAGGCATTAAAGCATAACCCTTCATGGGAATATGAGATTAAATGCCATTAAAGCTTTACCCATCTTGTAAATATGCAAATCCAGTCATGTTAAAGTTTGAATGCTAATGCTAGCGATCTAATGCTAGTGCTAATATCTGGTAATTGTCATACTGTATGTGTCCTCTATGATGGAAATAAGAGATAAGATGGCATTAAAGCATAACCCTTCATGGCAATGTGAGATTAAATGGCATTAAAGCTTAACCCATCTTTTACATATGCAGATACAGCAATGTTAAAGTTTGAATTCTAATGCTAACTTGCTAATGCTAGCGATTTAATGCTAGTGCTAATATCTGGTCATTTTCATACTGTTCGTGTACTTTATGATGGAAATAAGAGATCAGATGGCATTAAAGCTTAACACTTCATGGGAATATGAGATTAAATTGCATTAAAGCTTAACCCTTCTAGTATATATGCAAATACAGCAATGTTAAAATTTGAATGCTAATGCTAACTTGCTAATGCCAGCGATCTAATGCTAGTGCTAATATCTGGTCATTGTTATACTGTATGTGTCCTCTATGATGGAAATAAGAAATCAGATGGCATTAAAGCATAACCCTTCATGGCAATATGAGATTAAATGGCATTAAAGCTTAACCCTTCTTGTATATATACAAATACAGCAATGTTAAAGTTCGAATTCTAATGCTAACTTGCTAATGCTAGCGATCTAATGCTAGTGCTAATATCTTTTCATTTTCATACGGTACTTGTCTTCTATGATGGAAGTAAGAGATCAGATGGCATTAAAGCATAACCCTTCATGGATATATGAGATTAAATGGCATTAAAGCTTCACCGTTCTTTTATAATTCAAATACAGCAATGTTAAAGTTTGAATGCTAATGCTAACTTGCTAATGCTAGCGATCTATTGTTAGTGCTAATATCTGGTCATTTTCATACTGTACGTGTCCTCTATGATGGAAATAAGAGATCAGATTGCATTAAAGCATAACCCTTCATGGGAATATGAGATTAAATGGCATTCAAGCTTAACCCTTCTTGTATATATACAAATACAGCAATGTTAAAGTTTGAATGCTAATGCTAACTTGCTAATGCTAGCGATCTCATGCTAGTGCTAATATCTGCTCATTGTCATACTCTATGTGTCCTCTATGATGGAAATAAGAGATCAGATGGCATTAAAAGCATAAACCTTCATGGCAATATGAGATTAAATGACATTAATTCTTAACCCTTCTAGTATATATGCAAATACAGTAATGTTAAAGTTTGAATGCTAATGCTAACTTGCTAATGCTAGCGATCTAATGCTAGTGCTAATATCTGGTCATTTTCATACTGTACGTGTCCTCTATGATGGAAATAAGAGATCAGATGGCATTAAAGCATAACCCTTCATGGGAATATGGATTAAATGGCATTCAAGCTTAGCCCTTCTTGTATATATGCAAATACAGCAATGTTAAAGTTTGAATGCTAATGCTAACTTGCTAATGCTAGCGATTTAATTTTAGTGCTAATATCTGGTCATTTTCATAATGTACGTGTCCTCTTTGATGGAAATAAGAGATCAGATCGCATTAAAGCATAACCCTTCATGGGAATATTAGATTAGATGGCATTGAAGCTTAACCCTTCTTGTACATATGCAAATACAGCAATGTTAAAGTTTGAATGCTAATGCTAACTTGCAAATGCTAGCGATCTAATGCTAGTGCTAATATCTGGTCATTTTCATACTGTACGTGTCCTCTTTGATGGAAATAACAGATCAGATGGCATTAAAGCATAACTCTTCCTGGCAATATGAGATTAAATGGCATTAAAGCTTAACCCTTCTTGTAAATATACTAATAAAGTAATGTTAATGTTTGAATGGTAATGCTAACTTGCAAATGCTAGCAATCTAATGCTATCACTAATATCTGTTCATTTTCATACTGTATGTGTCCTCTATGATGGAAATGAGAGATCAGATGGCATTAAAGCATAACCGTTCATGGGAATATGCGATTCAATGGCATTCAAGCTAACCCTTCTTGTCTATATGCAAATACAGCAATGTTAAAGTTTGAATGCTAATGCTAACTTGCTAATGCTAGCGATCTGATGCTAGTGCTAATATCTGGTCATTTTCATACTGTACGTGTCCTCTATGATGGAAATAAGAGATTAGATGGCATTAAAGCATAACCCTTAATGGGAATATGAGATTAAATGGCATTCAAGCTTAACCGTTCTTGTATATATGCAAATACAGCAATGTTAAAGTTTGAATGCTAATGCTAACTTGCTAATGCTAGCGATTTAATTTTAGTGCTAATATCTGGTCAATGTCATGATGTACGTGTCCTCTATGATGGAAATAAGAGATCACATGGCATTAAAGCATAACCCTTCATGGGAATATGAGATTAGTTGGCATTAAAGCTTAACCCTTCTTGTAAATATGCAAATTCAGTCATGTTCAAGTTTGAATGCTAATGGTAGCGATCTAATGCTAGTGCTGATATCTGGTCATTGTCATACTGTATGTGTCCTCTATGATGGAAGTGAGAGATCAGATGGCATTAAAGCATAACCCCTCATGCCAATTTGAGATTAAATGGCATTAAAGCTTAACCCTTCTTGTAAATATGCAAATACAGTCATGTTAAAGTTTGAATGCTAATGCTAGCGATCTAATGCTAGTGCTAATATCTGCTCATTGTCATATTGTATGTGTCTTCTATGATGGAAATAAGAGATCAGATGGCATTAAAGCATAATCCTTCATTGCAATGTGAGATTAAATGGCATTAAAGCTTAACCCTTCTTGTACATATGCAAATACAGCAATGTTAAAGTTTGAATTCTAATGCTAACTTGCTAATGCTATCGCTCTAATGCTAATGCTAATATCTGGTCATTTTTATACTGTACGTGTCCTCTATGATGGAAATAAGAGATCAGATGCCTTTAAAGCATAACCCTTCATGGGAATATGAGATTACATGGCATTAAAGCTTAACCCTTCTCGTACACCTGCAAATACAGCAATGTTAAAGTTTGAATGCTAATGCTAACTTGCTAATGCTAGCGATCTAAAGCTAGTGCTAATATCTGGTCGTTCTCATACTGTATGTGTCCTCTATGATGGAAATAAGAGGTCAGATGGCATTGAAGAATAACCCTTCATGGGAATATGAGATTAAATGGCATTCAAGCTAACCCTTCTTGTCTATATGCAAATACAGCAATGTTAAAGTTTGAATGCTAATGCTAACGTGCTAATGCTAGCGATCTAATGCTAGTGCTAATATCTGGTCATTTTCATACTGTACATGTCCTCTATGATGTAAATAAGAGATCAGATGGCATTAAAGCAGAACCCTTCATGGGAATATGAGATTAAATGGCATTCAAGCTTAACCCTTCTTGTATAAATGCAAATACAGCAATGTTAAAGTTTGAATCCTAATGCTAACTTGCTAATCCTAGCGATTTAATGTTAGTGCTAATATCTGGTCTTTTTCATAATGAACGTGTCCTCTATGATGGAAGTAAGAGATCAGATTGCATTAAAGCATAACCCTTCATGGCAATTTGAGATTAAATGGCATTAAAGCTTAACCCTTCTTGTAAATATACTAATACATAAATGTTAAAGTTTGAATGGTAATTCTAACTTGCTAATGCTAGCAATCTAATGCTAGTGCTAATATCTGGTCATTTTCATACTCTACGTGTCCTCTATGATGGAAATGAGAGATCAGATGGCATTAAAGCATAACCCTTCATGGGAATATAAGATTAAATGGCATTCAAGCTAACCCTTCTTGTCAAAATGCAAATATAGCAATGTTAAAGTTTGAATGCTAATGCTAACTTGCTAATGCTAGCGATCTAATGCTAGTGCGAATATCTGGTCATTTTCAGACTGTACGAGACCTCTATGATGGAAATAAGAGATCAGATGGCAATAAAGCATAACCCTTCATGGGAATATGAGATTAAATGGCATTCAAGCATAACCCTTCTTGTATATATGCAAATACAGCAATGTTAAAGTTTGAATGCTAATGCTAACTTGCTAATGCTAGCGATTTAATTTTAGAGCTAATATCTGGTCATTTTCGTAATGTACGTGTCCTCTATGATGGAAATAAGAGATCACATGGCATTAAAGCATAACCCTTCATGGGAATATGAGATTACATGGCATTAAAGCTTAACCCTTCTTGTAAATATGCAAATACAGTCATGTTAAAGTTTGAATGCTGATGCTAGCGATCTAATGCGAGTGCTAATATCTAGTCATTGTCATACTGTATGTGTCCTCTTTGATGGAAATAAGAGATCAGATCGCATTAAAGCATAACCCATCATGGGAATATTAGATTAGATGGAATTGAAGCTTAACCCTTCTTGTAAATATGCAAATACAGCACTGTTAAATTTGAATGCTAATGCTAACTTGCTAATGCTAGCGATCTAATGCTAGTGCTAATATCTGGTCATTTTCATACTGTACGTGTCCTCTTTGATGGAAATAAGAGATCAGATGGCATTAAAGAAAAAACCCTTCATGGCATTATGAGAT
>CM056199.1:104496912-104583071 GCA_029692085.1 Gymnothorax javanicus
AATGCCATGAAGGGTTATGCTTTAATGCCATGTGATTCTTATTTCCATCATATATAGACACGCACATTATGAAAAATGACCAGATATTAGCACTAAAATTAAATCGCTGGCATTAGCAAGTTAGCATTAGCATTCAAACTTTAACATTGCTGTATTTGCATATATACAAGAAGGGTTAAGCTTGAATGCCATTTAATCTCATATTCCCATGAAGGGTTATGCTTTAAAGGCATCTGATCTCTCATGTCCATCATAGAGGACACGTACAGTATAAAAATGACCAGATATTAGCATTAGCATAAGATCGATAGCATTAGCAAGTTAGCATTAGAAATCAAACTTTTTACATTGCTGTATTTGCATATGTACAATAAGAAGGGTTGCATATTTTTAATGCCATTTAATCTCACATTGCAATGAAGGGTTATGCTTTAATGCCATCTGATCTCTTACTTCCATCATAGAGGACACATACAGTATGACAATGACCAGATATTAGCACTAGCATTAGATCGCTAGCATTAGCATTCAAACTTTAACATGACTGTATTTGCATATTTACAAGAATGGTTAAGCTTTAACGGCATCTAATTTCATATTCACATGAAGGGTTATGATTTAATGCCATGTGATCTCTTATTTCCATTATAGAGGACACATACAGTATGAAAATGACCAGATATTAGCACTAGCATTAGATCGCTAGCATTAGCAAGTTAGCATTAGCATTCAAATTTAACAGTGCTGTATTTGCATATTTAGAAGAAGGGTTAAGCTTCAATGCCATCTAATCTAATATTCCCATGAAGGGATATGCTTTAATGCGATCTGATCTCTTATTTCCATCAAAGAGGACACATACAGTATGACAATGACTAGATATTAGCACTAGCATTAGATCGCTAGCATTAGCATTCAAACTTTAACATGACTGTATTTGCATATTTACAAGAAGGGTTAAGCTTTAATGCCATCTAATCTCATATTCCCATGAAGGGTTATGCTTTAATGCCATGTGATCTCTTATTTCCATCATAGAGGACACGTACATTATGAAAATGACCAGATATTAGCACTAAAATTAAATCGCTGGCATTAGCAGTTAGCATTAGCATTCAAACTTTAACATTGCTGTATTTGCATATATACAAGAAGGGTTAAGCTTGAATGCCATTTAATCTCATATTCCCATGAAGGGTTATGCTTTAATGCCATCTGATCTCTTATTTCCATCATAGAGGACACATACATTATGAAAATGACCAGATATTAGCACTAAAATTAAATCGCTAGCATTAGCAAGTTAGAATTAGCATTCAAACTTTAACATTGCTGTATTTGCATATATACAAGAAGGGTTAAGCTTGAATGCCATTTAATCTCATATTCCCATGAAGGGTTATGCTTTAATGCCATCTAATCTCTTATTTCCATCATAGAGGACACATACAGTATGAAAATGACCAGATATTAGCAATAGCATTAGATCGCTAGCATTAGCAATTAGCATTAGCATTCAAATTTAACATTACTGTATTTGCATATTTACAAGAAGGGTTAAGCTGATTTTTAATGCCATCTAATCTCATATTCCCATGAAGGGTTACTTTAACATGACTTTAATGCCATCTGATCTCTTATTTCCATTATGCTTTAAGACACATACAGTATGAAAATGACCAGATATTAGCACTAAAATTAAATCGCTAGCATTAGCAAGTTAGCATTAGCATTCAAACTTTAACATTGCTGTATTTGCATATTTACAAGAAGGGTTAAGCTTGAATGCCATTTAATCTCATATTCCCATGAAGGGTTATGCTTTAATGCCATCTGATCTCTTATTTCCATCATAGAGGACACATACATTATGAAAATGACCAGATATTAGCACTAAAATTAAATCGATAGCATTAGCAAGTTAGAATTAGCATTCAAACTTTAACATGACTGTATTTGCATATATACAAGAAGGGTTAAGCTTGAATGCCATTTAATCTCATATTCCCATGAAGGGTTATGCTTTAATGCCATCTGATCTCTTATTTCCATCATAGAGGACACATACATTATGAAAATGACCAGATATTAGCACTAAAATTAAATTGCTAGCATTAGCAAGTTAGCATTACCATTCAAACTTTAACATTACTGTATTTGCATATTTACAAGAAGGGTTAAGCTTTAATGCCATTTAATCTCATATTCCCATGAAGGGTTATGCTTTAATGCCATCTGATCTCTTATTTCCATCAAAGAGGACACATACAGTATGAAAATGACCAGATATTAGCAATAGCATTAGATTGCTAGCATTAGCAAGTTAGCATTACCATTCAAATTTAACATTACTGTATTTGCATATTTACAAGAAGGGTTAAGCTTTAATGCCATTTAATCTCATATTCCCATGAAGGGTTATGCTTTAATGCCATCTGATCTCTTATTTCCATCAAAGAGGACACGTACAGTATGAAAATGACCAGATATTAGCACTAGCATTAGATCGCTAGCATTAGCAAGTTAGCAATAGCATTCAAATTTAACAGTGCTGTATTTGCATATTTACAAGAAGGGTTAAGCTTTAATGCCATCTAATCTCATATTCCCATGAAGGGTTATGCTTTAATGCCATCTGATCTCTTATTTCCATCAAAGAGGACACATACAGTATGAAAATGACTAGATATTAGCACTAAAATTAAATCGCTAGCATTAGCAAGTTAGCATTAGCATTCAAACTTTAACATTGCTGTATTTGCATATATACAAGAAGGGTTAAGCTTGAATGCCATTTAATCTCATATTCCCATGAAGGGTTATGCTTTAATGCCATCTGATCTCTTATTTCCATCATAGAGGACACGTACAGTATGAAAATGACCAGATATTAGCACTAAAGCATTAGATTGCTTGCATTAGCAAGTTAGCATTACCATTCAAACTTTAACATTACTGTATTTGCATATTTACAAGAAGGGTTAAGCTTTAATGCCATTTAATCTCATATTCCCATGAAGGGTTATGATTTAATGCCATCTGATCTCTTATTTCCATCATAGAGGACACGTACAGTATGAAAAAATGACCAGATATTAGCACTAAAATTAAATCGCTTAGCATTAGCAAGTTAGCATTAGCATTCAAACTTTAACATTGCTGTATTTGCATATTTACAAGAAGGGTTAAGCTTGAATGCCATTTAATCTCATATTCCCATGAAGGGTTATGCTTTAATGCCATCTGATCTCTTGTTTCCATAGAGGACACATACAGTATGAAAATGACCAGATATTAGCACTAGCATTAGATCGATAGCATTAGCAAGTTAGCATTAGCATTCAAACTTTAACATTGCTGTATTTGCATATTTACAAGAAGGGTTAAGCTTTAATGCCATCTAATCTCATATTCCCATGAAGGGTTATGCTTTAATGCCATGTGATCTCTTATTTCCATCATAGAGGACACATACATTATGAAAATGACCAGATATTAGCACTAAAATTAAATCGCTAGCATTAGCAAGTTAAGAATTAGCATTCAAACTTTAACATTGCTGTATTTGCATATATACAAGAAGGGTTAAGCTTTGAATGCCATTTAATCTCATATTCCCATGAAGGGTTATGCTTTAATGCCATCTGATCTCTTATTTCCATCATAGAGGACACATACAGTATGAAAATGACCAGATATTAGCATTAGCATTAGATTGCTAGCATTAGCAAAAGTTAGCATTAGCATTCAAACTTTAACATTACTGTATTTGCATATTTACAAGAAGGGTTAAGCTTTTAATGCCATTTAATCTCATATTCCCATGAAGGGTTATGCTTTAATGCCATCTGATCTCTTATTTCCATCATAGAGGACACATACATTATGAAAATGACCAGATATTAGCACTAGCATTAGATCGCTAGCATTAGCAAGTTAGCATTAGCATTCAAACTTTAACATTGCTGTATTTGCATATTTACAAGAAGGGTTAAGCTTCAATGCCATTTAATCTCATATTCCCATGAATGGGTTATGCTTTAATGCCATCTGATCTCTTATTTCCATCATAGAGGACACATACAGTATGAAAATGACCAGATATTAGCACTAGCATTGCTTGCATTCGCTAGCATTAGCATTCAAACTTTAACATGACTGTATTTGCATATTTACAAGAAGGGTTAAGCTTTAATGCCATCTAATCTCATATTCCCATGAAGGGTTATGCTTTAATGCCATGTGATCTCTTATTTCCATCATAGAGGACACGTACAGTATGAAAATGACCAGATATTAGCACTAAAATTAAATCGCTAGCATTAGCAAGTTAGCATTAGCATTCAAACTTTTAACATTGCTGTATTTGCATATATACAAGAAGGGTTAAGCTTTGAATGCCATTTAATCTCATATTCCCATGAAGGGTTATGCTTTAATGCCATCTGATCTCTTATTTCCATCATAGAGGACACATACATTATGAAAAATGACCAGATATTAGCACTAAAATTAAATCGCTAGCATTAGCATTCAAACATTAACAAACTGTAACATTGCTGTATTTATAAGAAGGGTTAAGCTTGAATGCCATTTAATCTCATATTCCCATGAAGGGTTATGCTTTAATGCCATCTGATTCTTATTTCCCATGAACGGGTTGATAGCATTAGCAAGTTAGCATTGCATCAAACTTTAACATTTGTATTTGCATATATACAAGAAGGGTTAAGCTTTAATGCCATTTAATCTCACATTGCCATGAAGGGTTATGCTTTAATGCCACCTGATCTCTTATTTCCATCATAGAGGACACATACAGTATGAAAATGACCAGATATTAGCACTAGCATTAGATCGCTAGCATTAGCATTCAAACTTTTAACATTGACTGTATTTGCATATTTACAAGAAGGTTAAGCTTTTAATGCCATTTAATCTCATCATATTCCCATGAAGGGTTATGCTTTAATGCCATCTGATCTCTTATTTCCATCATAGAGGACACATACAGTATGAAAATGACCAGATATTAGCACTAAAATTAAATCGCTGGCATTAGCAAGTTAGCATTAGCATTCAAACTTTAACATTGCTGTATTTGCATATTTACAAGAAGGGTTAAGCTTGAATGCCATTAATCTCATATTCCCATGAAGGGTTATGCTTTAATGCCATCTGATCTCTTATTTCCATCATAGAGACACATACAGTATGAAAATGACCAGATATTAGCACTAAAATTAAATGCTAGCATTCAAGTTAGCATTAGCATTCAAACTTTAACATTGCTGTATTTGCATATTTACAGAGAAGGGTTAAGCTTTAATGCCATTTAATCTCATATTCCCATGAAGGGTTATGCTTTAATGCCATCTGATCTCTTATTTCCATCATAGAGACACATACAGTATGAAAAATGACCAGATATTAGCACTAGCATTAAATCGCTAGCATTAGCAAGTTAGCATTAGCATTCAAACTTTAACATTACTGTATTTGCATATTTACAAGAAGGGTTAAGCTTTAATGCCATTTAATCTCATATTCCCATGAAGGGTTATGCTTTAATGCCATCTGATCTCTAATTTCCATCAAAGAGGACACATACAGTATGAAAATGACCAGATATTAGCACTAGCATTAGATCGCTAGCATTAGCAAGTTAGCATTAGCATTCAAACTTTAACATTGCTGTATTTGCATATTTACAAGAAGGGTTAAGCTTTTAATGCCATTTAATCTCATATGCCATGAAGGGTTATGCTTTAATGCCATCTGATCTCTTATTTCCATCATAGAGGACACATACAGTATGAAAATGACCAGATATTAGCACTAAATTAAATTAGCATTAGCAAAAGTTAGCATTAGCATTCAAACTTTAACATTGCTGTATTTGCATATTTACAAGAAGGGTTAAGCTTTAATGCCATTTAATCTCATATTCCCATGAAGGGTTATGCTTTAATGCCATCTGATCTCTTATTTCCATCATAGAGGACACGTACAGTATGAAAATGACCAGATATTAGCATTAGCATTAGATCGCTAGCATTAGCAAGTTAGCATTAGCATTCAAACTTTAACATTGCTGTATTTGCATATTTACAAGAAGGGTTAAGCTTTAATGCCATTTAATCTCATATTGCCATGAAGGGTTATGCTTTAATGCCATCTGATCTCTTACTTCCATCATAGAGGACACATACAGTATGACAATGACCAGATATTAGCACTAGCATTAGATCGCTAGCATTAGCATTCAAACTTTAACATGACTGTATTTGCATATTTACAAGAATGGTTAAGCTTTAACGGCATCTAATTTCATATTCACATGAAGGGTTATGATTTAATGCCATGTGATTTCTTATTTCCATTATAGAGGACACATACAGTATGAAAATGACCAGATATAAGCACTAGCATTAGATCGCTAGCATTAGCAAGTTAGCATTAGCATTCAAATTTAACAGTGCTGTATTTGCATATTTAGAAGAAGGGTTAAGCTTCAATGCCATCTAATCTAATATTCCCATGAAGGGTTATGCTTTAATGCGATCTGATCTCTTATTTCCATCAAAGAGGACACATACAGTATGACAATGACTAGATATTAGCACTAGCATTAGATCGCTAGCATTAGCATTCAAACTTTAACATGACTGTATTTGCATATTTACAAGAAGGGTTAAGCTTTAATGCCATCTAATCTCATATTCCCATGAAGGGTTATGCTTTAATGCCATGTGATCTCTTATTTTCATCATAGAGGACACGTACATTATGAAAATGACCAGATATTAGCAATAAAATTAAATCGCTGGCATTAGCAAGTTAGCATTAGCATTCAAACTATAACATTGCTGTATTTGCATATATACAAGAAGGGTTAAGCTTGAATGCCATTTAATCTCATATTCCCATGAAGGGTTATGCTTTAATGCCATCTGATCTCTTATTTCCATCATAGAGGACACATACATTATGAAAATGACCAGATATTAGCACTAAAATTAAATCGCTAGCATTAGCAAGTTAGAATTAGCATTCAAACTTTAACATTGCTGTATTTGCATATATACAAGAAGGGTTAAGGTTTTGAATGCCATTTAATCTCATATTCCCATGAAAGGTTATGCTTTAATGCCATCTAATCTCTTATTTCCATCATAGAGGACACGTACAGTATGAAAATTACCAGATATTAGCAATAGCATTAGATTGCTTGCATTAGCAAGTTAGCATTACCATTCAAACTTTAACATTACTGTATTAGTATATTTACAAGAAGGGTTAAGCTTTAATGCCATTTAATCTCATAATGCCATGAAGGGTTATGCTTTAATGCCATCTGATCTCTTATTTCCATCAAAGAGGACACGTACAGTATGAAAATGACCAGATATTAGCACTAACATAAGATTGCTAGCATTAGCAAGTTAGCAATAGCATTCAAATTTAACAGTGCTGTATTTGCATATTTACAAGAAGTGTTAAGCTTCAATGCCATCTAATCTAATATTCCCATGATGGGATATGCTTTAATGCGATCTGATCTCTTATTTCCATTAAAGAGGACACATACAGTATGACAATGACTAGATATTAGCACTAGCATTAGATCGCTAGCATTAGCATTCAAACTTTAACATGACTGTATTTGCATATTTACAAGAAGGGTTAAGCTTTAATGCCATCTAATCTCATATTCCCATGAAGGGTTATGCTTAAATGCCATGTGATCTCTTATTTCCATCATAGAGGACACGTACATTATGAAAATGACCAGATATTAGCACTAAAATTAAATCGCTGGCATTAGCAAGTTAGCATTAGCATTCAAACTTTAACATTGCTGTATTTGCATATATACAAGAAGGGTTAAGCTTGAATGCCATTTAATCTCATATTCCCATGAAGGGTAATGCTTTAATGCCATCTGATCTCTAATTTCCATCATAGAGGACACATACATTATGAAAATGACCAGATATTAGCACTAAAATTAAATCGCTAGCATTAGCAAGTTAGAATTAGCATTCAAACTTTAACATTGCTGTATTTGCATATATACAAGAAGGGTTAAGCTTGAATGCCATTTAATCTCATATTCCATGAAAGGTTATGCTTTAATGCCATCTAATCTCTTATTTCCATCATAGAGGACACGTACAGTATGAAAATTACCAGATATTAGCAATAGCATTAGATTGCTTGCATTAGCATGTTAGCATTACCATTCAAACTTTAACATTACTGTATTAGTATATTTACAAGAAGGGTTAAGCTTTAATGCCATTTAATCTCATAATGCCATGAAGGGTTTTGCTTTAATGCCATCTGATCTCTTATTTCCATCAAAGAGGACACGTACAGTTAGAAAATGACCAGATATTAGCACTAGCATTAGATCGCTAGCATTAGCAAGTTAGCAATAGCATTCAAATTTAACAGTGCTGTATTTGCATATTTACAAGAAGGGTTAAGCTTCAATGCCATCTAATCTAATATTCCAATGATGGGTTATGCTTTAATGCGATCTGATCTTTTATTTCCATTAAAGAGGACACATACAGTATGACAATGACTAGATATTAGCACTAGCATTAGATCGCTAGCATTAGCATTCAAACTTTAACATGACTGTATTTGCATATTTACAAGAAGGGTTAAGCTTTAATGCCATCTAATCTCATATTCCCATGAAGGGTTATGCTTTAATGCCATGTGATCTCTTATTTCCTTCATAGAGGACACGTACATTATGAAAATGACCAGATATTAGCTCTAAAATTAAATCGCTAGCATTAGCAAGTTAGCATTAGCATTCAAACTTTAACATTGCTGTATTTGCATATATACAAGAAGGGTTAAGCTTGAATGCCATTTAATCTCATATTCCCATGAAGGGTTATGCTTTAATGTCATCTGATCTCTTATTTCCATCATAGAGGACACGTACAGTCTGAAAATGACCAGATATTTGCAGTAGCATTAGATCGCTAGCATTAGCAAGTTAGCATTAGCATTCAAACTTTAACATTGCTGTATTTGCATTTTGACAAGAAGGGTTAGCTTGAATGCCATTTAATCTCATATTCCCATGAAGGGTTATGCTTTAATGCCATCTGATCTCTCATTTCCATCATAGAAGACACGTACAGTATGAAAATGACCAGATATTAGCAATAGCATTAGATTGCTAGCATTAGCAAGTTAGCATTACCATTCAAACTTTAACATTTATGTATTAGTATATTTACAAGAAGGGTTAAGCTTTAATGCCATTTAATCTCAAATTGCCATGGAGGGTTATGCTTTAATGCAATCTGATCTCTTACTTCCATCATAGAGGACACATACAGTATGACAATGACCAGATATTAGCACTAGCATTAGATCGCTAGCATTAGCATTCAAACTTTAACATGACTGTATTTGCATATTTACAAGAAGGGTTAAGCTTTAACGGCATCTAATTTCATATTCACATGAAGGGTTATGATTTAATGCCATGTGATCTCTTATTTCCATTATAGAGGACATATACAGTATGAAAATGACCAGATATTAGCACTAGCATTAGATCGCTAGCATTAGCAAGTTAGCATTAGCATTCAAATTTAACAGTGCTGTATTTGCATATTTAGAAGAAGGGTTAAGCTTCAATGCCATCTGATCTAATATTCCCATGAAGGGTTATGCTTTACTGCGATCTGATCTCTTATTTCCATCAAAAAGGACACAAACAGTATGACAATGACTAGATATTAGCACTAGCATTAGATCGCTAGCATTAGCATTCAAACTTTAACATGACTGTATTTGCATATTTACAAGAAGGGTTAAGCTTTAATGCCATTTAATCTCATAATGCCATGAAGGGTTTTGCTTTAATGCCATCTGATCTCTTATTTCCATCAAAGAGGACACGTACAGTATGAAAATGACCAGATATTAGCACTAGCATTAGATCGCTAGCATTAGCAAGTTAGCATTAGCATTCAAATTTAACAGTGCTGTATTTGCATATTTACAAGAAGGGTTAAGCTTCAATGCCATTTAATCTAATATTCCCATGATGGGTTCAAACTTGCTTTAATGCATCTGATCTCTTATTTCCATCAAAGAGGACATGCTTTATGAGTATGACAATGACTAGATATTAAAGCACTAGCATTAGCAAGTTAGCATTAGCATTCAAACTTTAACATGACTGTATTTGCATATTTACAAGAAGGGTTAAGCTTTAATGCCATCTAATCTCATATTCCCATGAAGGGTTATGCTTTAATGCCATGTGATCTCTTATTTCCATCATAGAGGACACATAAATTATGAAAATGACCAGATATTAGCACTAGCATTAGATCGCTAGCATTAGCAAGTTAGCATTAGCATTCAAACTTTAACATTGCTGTATTTGCATATTTACAAGAAGGGTTAAGCTTTAATGCCATTTAATCTCATATTCCCATGAAGGGTTATGCTTTAATGCCATCTGATCTCTTATTTCCATCATAGAGGACACATACATTATGAAAATGACCAGATATTAGCACTAGCATTAAATCGCTAGCATTTACAAGTTAGCATTAGCATTCAAACTTTAACATTGACTGTATTTGCATATATACAAGAAGGGTTAAGCTTTAATGCCATTTAATCTCATATTCCCATGAAGGGTTATGCTTTAATGCCATCTGATCTCTTATTTCCATCATAGAGGACACATACAGTATGAAAATGACCAGATATTAGCACTAGCATTAGATCGCTAGCATTAGCAAGTTAGCATTAGCATTCAAACTTTAACATTGCTGTATTTGCATTTTGACAAGAAGGGTTAGCTTGAATGCCATTTAATCTCATATTCCCATGAAGGGTTATGCTTTAATGCCATCTGATCTCTTATTTCCATCATATAGAGACACGTACAGTATGAAAATGACCAGATATTAGCAATAGCATTAGATGGCTAGCATTAGCAAGTTAGCATTACCATTCAAACTTTAACATTTATGTATTAGTATATTTACAAGAAGGGTTAAGCTTTAATGCCATTTAATCTCAAATTGCCATGAAGGGTTATGCTTTAATGCAATCTGATCTCTTACTTCCATCATAGAGGACACATACAGTATGACAATGACCAGATATTAGCACTAGCATTAGATCGCTAGCATTAGCAATTTAGCATTAGCATTCAAACTTTAACATGACTGTATTTGCATATTTACAAGAAGGGTTAAGCTTTAATGCCATCTAATTTCATATTCACATGAAGGGTTATGATTTAATGCCATGTGATCTCTTATTTCCATTATAGAGGACACATACAGTATGAAAATGACCAGATATTAGCACTAGCATTAGATCGCTAGCATTAGCAAGTTAGCATTAGCATTCAAATTTAACAGTGCTGTATTTGCATATTTAGAAGAAGGGTTAAGCTTCAATGCCATTTGATCTAATATTCCCATGAAGGGTTATGCTTTAATGCCATCTGATCTCTTATTTCCATCAAAAGGACACAAAACAGTATGACAATGACTAGATATTAGCACTAGCATTAGATCGCTAGCATTAGCATTCAAACTTTAACATGACTGTATTTGCATATTTACAAGAAGGGTTAAGCTTTAATGCCATTTAATCTCATAATGCCATGAAGGGTTTTGCTTTAATGCCATCTGATCTCTTATTTCCATCAAAGAGGACACGTACAGTATGAAAATGACCAGATATTAGCACTAGCATTAGATCGCTAGCATTAGCAAGTTAGCATTAGCATTCAAATTTAACAGTGCTGTATTTGCATGTTTACAAGAAGGGTTAAGCTTCAATTCCATCTAATCTAATATTCCCATGATGGGTTATGCTTTAATGCGATCTGATCTCTTATTTCCATCAAAGAGGACACATACAGTATGACAATGACTAGATATTAGCACTAGCATTAGATCGCTAGCATTAGCATTCAAACTTTAACATGACTGTATTTGCATATTTACAAGAAGGGTTAAGCTTTAATGCCATCTAATCTCATATTCCCATGAAGGGTTATGCTTTAATGCCATCTGATCTCTTATTTCCATCATAGAGGACACGTACATTATGAAAATGACCAGATATTAGCAATAAAATTAAATCGCTGGCATTAGCAAGTTAGCATTAGCATTCAAACTTTAACATTGCTGTATTTGCATATATACAAGAAGGGTTAAGCTTGAATGCCATTTAATCTCATATTCCCATGAAGGGTTATGCTTTAATGCCATCTGATCTCTTATTTCCATCATAGAGGACACATACATTATGAAAATGACCAGATATTAGCACTAAAATTAAATCGCTAGCATTAGCAAGTTAGAATTAGCATTCAAACTTTAACATTGCTGTATTTGCATATATACAAGAAGGGTTAAGCTTGAATGCCATTTAATCTCATATTCCCATGAAAGGTTATGCTTTAATGCCATCTAATCTCTTATTTCCATCATAGAGGACACGTACAGTATGAAAATTACCAGACATTAGCAATAGCATTAGATTGCTTGCATTAGCAAGTTAGCATTACCATTCAAACTTTAACATTACTGTATTAGTATATTTACAAGAAGGGTTAAGCTTTAATGCCATTTAATCTCATAATGCCATGAAGGGTTATGCTTTAATGCCATCTGATCTCTTATTTCCATCAAAGAGGACACGTACAGTATGAAAATGACCAGATATTAGCACAAACATTAGATTGCTAGCATTAGCAAGTTAGCAATAGCATTCAAATTTAACAGTGCTGTATTTGCATATTTACAAGAAGTGTTAAGCTTCAATGCCATCTAATCTAATATTCCCATGATGGGATGTGCTTTAATACGATCTGATCTCTTATTTCCATCAAAGAGGACACATACAGTATGACAATGACTAGATATTAGCACTAGCATTAGATCGCTAGCATTAGCATTCAAACTTTAACATGACTGTATTTGCATATTTACAAGAAGGGTTAAGCTTTAATGCCATCTAATCTCATATTCCCATGAAGGGTTATGCTTAAATGCCATGTGATCTCTTATTTCCATCATAGAGGACACGTACATTATGAAAATGACCAGATATTAGCACTAAAATTAAATCGCTGGCATTAGCAAGTTAGCATTAGCATTCAAACTTTAACATTGCTGTATTTGCAAATATACAAGAAGGGTTAAGCTTGAATCCCATTTAATCTCATATTCCCATGAAGGGTAATGCTTTAATGCCATCTGATCTCAAATTTCCATCATAGAGGACACATACATTATGAAAATGACCAGATATTAGCACTAAAATTAAATCGCTAGCATTAGCAAGTTAGAATTAGCATTCAAACTTTAACATTGCTGTATTTGCATATATACAAGAAGGGTTAAGCTTGAATGCCATTTAATCTCATATTCCCATGAAAGGTTATGCTTTAATGCCATCTAATCTCTTATTTCCATCATAGAGGACACGTACAGTATGAAAATTACCAGATATTAGCAATAGCATTAGATTGCTTGCATTAGCATGTTAGCATTACCATTCAAACTTTAACATTAACTGTATTAGTATATTTACAAGAAGGGTTAAGCTTTAATGCCATTTAATCTCAAATTGCCATGAAGGGTTATGCTTTAATGCAATCTGATCTCTTTCTTCCATCATAGAGCACACATACAGTATGACAATGACCAGATATTAGCACTAGCATGAGATCGCTAGCATTAGCATTCAAACTTTAACATGACTGTATTTGCATATTTACAAGAAGGGTAAAGCTTTAATGCCATCTAATCTCATATTCCCATGAAGGGTTATGCTTTAATGCCATCTGATCTCTTATTTCCATCATAGAGGACACGTTCATTATGAAAATGACCAGATATTAGCACTAACATTAAATCGCTAGGATTAGCAAGTTAGCATTAGGATTCAAACTTTAACATTGCTGTATTTGCATTTATACAAGAAGGGTTAAGCTTGAATGCCATTTAATCTCATATTCCCATGAAGGGTTCTGCTTTAATGCCATCTGATCTCTTTTTTCCATCATAGAGGACATGTACAGTATGAAAATGACCAGATATTAGCACTAGCATTAGATCGCTAGCATTAGCAAGTTAGCATTAGCATTCAAACTTTACCATTGCTGTATTTGCATATAGACAAGAAGGGTTAGCTTGAATGCCATTTAATCTCATATTCCCATGAAGGGTTATTCTTCAATGCCATCTGACCTCTTATTTCCATCATAGAGGACACATACAGTATGAGAAAGACCAGATATTAGCACTAGCATTAGATCGCTAGCATTAGCAAGTTAGCATTAGCATTCAAACTTTAACATTGCTGTATTTGCATGTGTACGAGAAGGGTTAAGCTTTAATGCCATTTAATCTCATATTCCCATGAAGGGTTATGCTTTAAAGGCATCTGATCTCTTATTTCCATCATAGAGGACACGTACAGTATAAAAATGACCAGATATTAGCTTTAGCATTAGAGCGATAGCATTAGCAAGTTAGCATTAGAATTCAAACTTTAACATTGCTGTATTTGCATATGTACAAGAAGGGTTAAGCTTTAATGCCATTTAATCTCACATTGCAATGAAGGATTATGCTTTAATGCCATCTGATCTCTTATTTCCATCATAGAAGACACATACAATATGACAATGACCAGATATTAGCACTAGCATTAGATCGCTAGCATTAGCATTCAAACTTTAACATGACTGTATTTGCATATTTACAAGAAGGGTTAAGCTTTAATGCCATTTAATCTCAAATTGGCATGAGGGGTTATGCTTTAATGCCATCTGATCTCTTACTTCCATCATAGAGGACACATACAGTATGACAATGACCAGATATCAGCACTAGCATTAAATCGCTACCATTAGCATTCAAACTTTAACATGACTGAATTTGCATATTTACAAGAAGGGCTAAGCTTTAATGCCAACTAATCTCATATTCCCATGAAGGGTTATTCTTTAATGCCATGTGATCTCTTATTTCCATCATAGAGGACACGTACATTATGACATTGACCAGATATTAGCACTAAAATTAAATCGCTAGCATTAGCAAGTTAGCATTAGCATTCAAACTTTAACATTGCTGTATTTGCATATTTACAAGAAGGGCTAAGCTTAATGCCATTTAATCTCATATTGCCATGAAGAGTTATGCTTTAATGCCATCTGATCTGTTATTTCCATCAAAGAGGACACGTACAGTATGAAAATTACCAGATATTAGCACTAGCATTAGATCGCTAGCATTAGCAAGTTTGCATTAGCATTCAAACTTTAACATTGCTGTATTTGCATATGTACAAGAAGGGTTAAGCTTCAATGCCATCTAATCTAATATTCCCATGAAGGGTTATGCTTTAATGCGATCTGATCTCTTATTTCCATCAAAAGGGTACATTATGAAAATGACCAGATATTAGCCTAAAAATTAAATCGCTAGCATTAGCAAGTTAGCATTAGCATTCAAACTTTAACATTGGTGTATTTGCATATATACAAGAAGGGTTAAGCTTGAATGCCATTTAATCTCATATTCCCATGAAGGGTTATGCTTTAATGCGATCTGATCTCTTATTTCCATCATAGAGGACACGTACAGTATGAAAATGACCAGATATTAGCACTAGCATTAGATCGCTAGCATTAGCAAGTTAGCATTAGCATTCAAACTTTAACATTGCTGTATTGCATATATAGAAAAGGGTTAGCTTGAATGTCATTTAATCTCATATTCCCATGAAGGGTTATGCGTTAATGTCATCTGATCTCTCATTTCCATCATAGAGGACACGTACAGTATGAAAATGACCAGATATTAGCAATAGCATTAGATTGCTAGCATTAGCAAGTTCGCATTAGCATTCAAACTTTAACATTACTGTATTGGCATATATACTAGAAGGGTTAAGATTTAATTCCATTTAATCTCATAATGCCATTAAGGGTTATGCTTTAATGCCATCTGATCCCTTATTTCCATCATAGAAGACACATACAGTATGACAATGAGCAGATATTAGCACTAGCATTAGATCGCTAGCATTAGCAAGTTAGCATTAGTATTCAAAATTTAACATTGCTGTATTTGCATATATACAAGAAGGGTTCAGCTTAAATGAAATTTAATCTCATATTGCCATGAAGGGTTATGCTTTAATGCCATCTGAATTCTTATTTCCATCATAGAGGACACATACAGTATGACATTGACCAGATATTAGCACTAGCATTAGATCGCTAGCATTAGCAAGTTAGCATTAGCATTCAAACTTTAACATTGCTGTATTTGCATATATACAAGAAGGGTTAAGCATTAATGCCATTTAATCTCATATTCCCATGAAGGGTTATGCTTTAATGCCATCTGATCTCTTATTTCCATCATAGAGGACACATACAGTATAACAATGACCAGATATTAGCACTAGCATTAGATCGCTAGCATTAGCAAGTTAGCATTAGCATTCAAATTTTAACATTGCTGTATTTGCATATATACTAGAAGGGTTAAGCTTTAATGCCATTTAATATCATATTCCCATGAAGTGTTAAGCATTAATGCCATCTGATCTCTTATTTCCATCATAGAGGACACATACAGTATGACAATTACCAGATATTAGCACTAGCATTAGATCGCTAGCATTAGCATTCAAACTTTTACATGACTGTATTTGCATATTTACAAGAAGGTTAAAGCTTTAATGGCATTTAATCTCCTATTCCCATGAAGGGTTATGCTTTAATGCCTTCTGATCTCTTATTTCCATCATAGAGGACCCATACAGAATGACAATGACCTGATATTAGCGCTAGCATTAGATCGCTAGCATTAGCAAGTTAGCATTAGCATTCAAACTTTAACATGACTGTATTTGCATATTTACAAAAAGGGTTAAGCTTCAATGCCATCTAATCTCATATTCCCATGAAGGGTTATGCTTTAATGCGATCTGATCTCTTATTTCCATCAAAGAGGACATATACAGTATGACCATGACTAGATATTAGCACTAGCATTAGATGGCTAGCATTAGCAAGTTAGCATTAGCATTCACACTTTAACATTGCTGTATTTGAATTATAAAAGAACGCTGAAGCTTTAATGCCACTTAATCTCATATATCCATGAAGGGTTATGCTTTTAATGCCATCTGATCTCTTATTTCAATCATAGAGGACACGTACAGTATGAAAATGACCAGATATTAGCACTAACATTAGATCGCTAGCATTAGCAAGTTAGCATTAGCATTCAAACTTTAACATTGCTGTATTTGAATTATAAAAGAACGCTGAAGCTTTAATGCCACTTAATCTCATATATCCATGAAGGGTTATGCTTTAATGCCATCTGATCTCTTATTTCCATCATAGAAGACAAGTACCGTATGAAAATGAAAAGATATTAGCACTAGCATTAGATCGCTAGCATTAGCAAGTTAGCATTAGAATTCGAACTTTAACATTGCTGTATTTGTATATATACAAGAAGGGTTAAGCTTTAATGCCATTTAATCTCATATTGCCATGAAGGGTTATGCTTTAATGCCATCTGATTTCTTATTTCCATCATAGAGGACACATACAGTATGACATTGACCAGATATTAGCAATAGCATTATATTGCTAGCATTAGCAAGTTAGCATTAGCATTCAAACTTTAACATGACTGTATTTGCATATTTACAAGAAGGGTTAAGCTTTAATGCCATTTAATCTCATATTCCCATGAAGGGTTATGCTTTAATGTCATCTGATCTCTTATTTCCATCATAGAGGACACGTACAGAATGAAAATGAACAGATATTAGCAATAGCATTAGATTGCTAGCATTATCAAGTTAGAATTAGCATTCAAACTTTAACATTACTGTATTTGTATATTTACAAGAAGGGTTAAGCTTTAATGCCATTTAATCTCAAATTGCCATGAAGGATTATGCTTTAATTCCATCTGATCTCTTATTTCCATCATAAAGGACACATATAGTATGCCAATGAGCAGATATTAGAACTAGCATTAGATCGCTAGCATTAGCATTCAAACTTTAACATTGCTGTATTTGCATATATACTAGAAAGGTTAAGCTTTAATGCCATTTAATCTCATATTCCCATGAAGTGTTAAGCTTTAATGCCATCTGATCTCTTATTTCCATCATAGAGTACACGAACAGTATGAAAATGATCAGATATTAGCACTAGCATTAGATCGCTAGCATTAGCAAGTTAGCATTAGAATTCAAACTTTAACATTGCTGTATTTGTATATTTACAAGAAGGGTTAAGCTTTAATGCCATTTAATCTCACATTGCCATGAAGGGTTATGCTTTAATGCCATCTGATCTCTTATTTCCATCCTAGAGGACACATACAGTATGACAATGACCAGATATTAGCACTAGCATTAGATCGCTAGAATTAGCATTCAAACTTTAACATGACTGTATTTGCATATTTACAAGAAGGGTTAAGCTTTAATGGCATCTAATTTCATATTCCCATGAAGGGTTATGCTTTAATGCCATTTGATCTCTCAATTTTTTACATCATAGAGGACACGTACAGTATGAAAATGACCAGATATTAGCACTAGCATTAGATCGCTAGCATTAGCAAGTTAGCATTAGCATTAAAACTTTAACATTGCTGTATTTGTATATATACAAGAAGGGTTAAGCTTTCATGCCATTTAATCTCATATTCCCATGAAGGGTTATGCTTTAATGCCATCTGATCGCTTATTTCCATCATAGAGGAGACGTACAGTATGAAAATGACCAGATATTAGCACTAGCATTAGATCGCTAGCATTAGCAAGTTAGCATTAGCATTCAAACTTTAACATTGCTGTATTTGCATATAAACAACAAGGGTTAGCTTGAATGCCATTTAATCTCATATTCCCATGAAGGGTTATGCTTTAATGCCATCTGACCTCTTATTTCCATCATAGAGGACACATACAGTATGACAATGAGCAGATATTAGCACTCGCATTAGATCACTAGCATTAACAAGTTAGCATTAGCATTCAAAGTTTAACATTGCTGTATTTGCATATAAACTAGAAGGGTTAAGCTTTAACGCCTTTTAATCTCATATTCCCATGAAGGGTTATGCTTTAAAGGCATCTGATCTCTCATTTCCATCATAGAGGACACATACAGGATGACAATGACCAGATATTAGCACTAGCATTAGATCGCTAGCATTAGCAAGTTAGCATTAGTATTCAAACTTTAACATTGCTGTATTTGCATATATACAAGAAGGGTTCAGCTTAAATGAAATTTAATCTCATATTGCCATGAAGGGTTATGCTTTAATACCATCTGATTTCTTATTTCCATCATAGAGGACACATATAGTATGACATTGACCAGATATTAGCACTAGCATTAGATTGCTAGCATTAGCAAGTTAGCATTAGCATTCAAACTTTAACATTGCTGTATTTGCATATATACAAGAAGGGTTAAGCATTAATGCCATTTAATCTCATATTCCCATGAAGGGTTATATTTAAATGCCATCTGATCTCTTATTTCCATCATAGAGGACACATACAGTATCACAATGACCAGATATTAGCACTAGCATTAGATCGCTAGCATTAGCAAGTTAGCATTAGCATTCAAATTTTAACATTGCTGTATTTGCATATATACTAGAAGGGTTAAGCTTTAATGCCATTTAATCTCATATTCCCATGAAGTGTTAAGCTTTAATGCCATCTGATCTCTTATTTCCATCATAGAGGACACATACAGTATGACAATTACCAGATATTAGCACTAGCATTAGATCGCTAGCATTAGCATTCAAACTTTTAAATGACTGTATTTGCAAATTTACAAGAAGGGTAAAGCTTTAATGGCATTTAATCTCCTATTCCCATGAAGGGTTATGCTTTAATGCCTTCTGATCTCTTATTTCCATCATAGAGGACACGTACAGTATGAAAATGACCAGATATTAGCAATAGCATTAGATTGCTAGCATTAGCAAGTTAGCATTAGCATTCACACTTTAACATAACTGTATTTGCATATATACTAGAAGGGTTAAGAATTAATGTCATTTAATCTCATATTGCCATGAAGGGTTATGCTTTTAATGCCATCTGAACTCTTATTTCCATCATAGAGGACACGTACAGTATGAAAATGAGCAGATATTAGCACTAACAATAGATCGCTAGCATTAGCAAGTTAGCATTAGCATTCAAACTTTAACATTTCTGTATTTGATTTATAAAAAAAGGTGAAGCTTTAATGCCATTTAATCTCATATATCCATGAAGGGTTATGCTTTAATGCCATCTGATCTCTTACTTCCATCATAGAGGACACATACAGTATGACAATGACCAGATATGAGCACTAGCATTAGATCGCTACCATTAGCATTCAAACTTTAACATGACTGTATTTGCATATTTACAAGAAGGGTTAAGCTTTAATGCCAACTAATCTCATATTCCCATGAAGGGTTATGCTTTAATGCCATCTGATCTCTTATTTCCATCATAGAGGACACATACAGTATGAAAATGACCAGATATTAGCAATAGCATTAGATCTAGCATTACCATTAGCATTCAAACTTTAACATGACTGTATTTGCATATTTACAAGAAGGGTTAAGCTTTAATGCCATTTAATCTCATATTCCCATGAAGGGTTATGCTTTAATGCCATCTGATCTCTTATTTCCATCATAGAGGACACGTACAGTATGAAAATGAACAGATATTAGCAATAGCATTAGATTGCTAGCATTAGCAAGTTAGCATTACCATTCAAACTTTAACATTGCTTTATTAGTATATTTACAAGAAGGGTTAAGCTTTAATGCCATTTAATCTCATATTCCCATGAAGAGTTATGCTTTAATGCCATCTGATCTCTTATTTCCATCAAAGAGGACACTTACAGTATGAAATGACCAGATATTAGCACTAGCATTAAATCGCTAGCATTAGCAAGTTAGCATTAGCATTCAAACTTTAACATTGCTGTATTTGCATATGTACAAGAAGGGTTAAGCTTCAATGCCATCTAATCTAATATTCCCATGAAGGGTTATGCTTTAATGCGATCTGATCTCTTATTTCCATCAAAGAGGACACGTACATTATGAAATGACCAGATATTAGCACTAAAATTAAATCGCTAGCATTAGCAAGTTAGCATTAGCATTCAAACTTTAACATTGCTGTATTTGCATATATACAAGAAGGGTTAAGCTTGAATGCCATTTAATCTCATATTCCCATGAAGGGTTATGCTTTAATGCCATCTGATCTCTTATTTCCATCATAGAGGACACGTACAGTATGAAAATGACCAGATATTAGCACTAGCATTAGATCGCTAGCATTAGCAAGTTAGCATTAGCATTCAAACTTTAACATTGCTGTATTTGCATATAGAAAAGAAGGGTTAGCTTGAATGTCATTTAATCTCATATTTCCATGAAGGGTTATGCTTTAATGCCATCTGATCTCTTATTTCCATCATAGAAGACAAGTACCGTATGAAAATGAAAAGATATTAGCACTAGCATTAGATCGCTAGCATTAGCAAGTTAGCATTAGAATTCGAACTTTAACATTGCTGTATTTGTATATATACAAGAAGGGTTAAGCTTTAATGCCATTTAATCTCATATTGCCATGAAGGGTTATGCTTTAATGCCATCTGATTTCTTATTTCCATCATAGAGGACACATACAGTATGACATTGACCAGATATTAGCACTAGCATTTGATCGCTAGCATTAGCAAGTTAGCATTAGCATTCAAACTTTAACATTGCTGTATTTGCATATATACAAGAAGGGTTAAGCATTAATGCCATTTAATCTCATATTCCCATGAAGGGTTATGCGTTAATGCCATCTGATCTCTTATTTCCATCATAGAGGACACATACAGTATAACAATGACCAGATATTAGCACTAGCATTAGATCGCTAGCATTAGCAAGTTAGCATTAGCATTCAAATTTTAACATTGCTGTATTTGCATTTATACTAGAAGGGTTAAATGCTGTATTTTAATGCCATTTAATCTCATATTCCCATGAAGTGTTATGCTTTAATGCCATCTGATCTCTTATTTCCATCATAGAGGACGAACAGTATGAAAATGACCAGATATTAGCACTAGCATTAAATCGCTAGCATTAGCAAGTTAGCATTAAATTCAAACTTTAACATTACTGTATTTGCATATGTACAAAGAAGGGTTAAGCTTTAATGCCATTTAATCTCACATTGCCATGAAGGGTTATGGTTTAATGCCATCTGATCTCTTATTTCCATCATAGAGGACACATACAGTATGACAATTACCAGATATTAGCACTAGCATTAGATCGCTAGCATTAGCATTCAAACTTTAACATGACTGTATTTGCATATTTACAAGAAGGGTTAAACTTTAATGCCATTTAATCTCATATTCCCATGAAGGGTTATGCTTTAATGCCATCTCATCTCTTATTTCCATCATAGAGGACACGTACAGAATGAAAATGAACAGATATTAGCAATAGCATTAGATTGCTAGCATTAGCAAGTTAGCATAAGAATTCAAACTTTAACATTACTGTATTTGCATATTTACAAAAGGGTTAAGCTTTAATGCCATTTAATCTCAAATTGCCATGAAGGATTATGCTTTAATGCCATCTGATCTCTTATTTCCATCATAGAGGACACATACAGTATGACAATGACCAGATATTAGCACTAGCATTAGATCGCTAGCATTAGCATTCAAACTTTAACATTGACTGTATTTGCATATATACAAGAAAGGTAAAAGCTTTAATGCCATTTAATTTCATATTCCCATGAAGGGTTATGTTTTTAATGCCATTTGACCTCTCTTTTTTCCATCATAGAGTACACGAACAGTATGAAAATGACCAGATATTAGCACTAGCATTAGATCGCTAGCATTAGCAAGTTAGCATTAGAATTCAAATTTAACATTGCTGTATTTGCATATATACAAGAAGGGTTAAGCTTTAATGCCATTTAATCTCATATTCCCATGAAGGGTTATGCTTAATGCCATCTGATCTCTTATTTCCATCCTAGAGGACACATACAGTATGAAAATGACCAGATATTAGCACTAGCATTAGATCGCAAGTTAGCATTAGCATTCAAACTTTAACATGACTGTATTTGCATATTTACAAGAAGGGTAAAGCTTTAATGCCATCTAATTTCATATTCCCATGAAGGGTTATGCTTTAATGCCATTTGACCTCTCTTTTTTTCCATCATAGAGGACACGTACAGTATGAAAATGACCAGATATTAGCACTAGCATTAGATCGCTAGCATTAGCAAGTTAGCATTAGCATTCAAATTTAACATTGCTGTATTTGTATATATACAAGAAGGGTTAAGCTTGAATGCCATTTAATCTCATATTCCCATGAAGGGTTATGCTTTAATGCCATCTGATCTCTTATTTCCATCATAGAGGAGACGTACAGTATGAAAATGACCAGATATTAGCACTAGCATTAGATCGCTAGCATTAGCAAGTTAGCATTAGCATTCAAACTTTAACATTGCTGTATTTGCATATGTACAAGAAGGGTTAAGCTTCAATGCCATTTAATCTCATATTCCCATGAAGGGTTATGCTTTAATGCCATCTGATCTCTTATTTCCATCATAGAGGACACGTACATTATGAAAATGAAAAGATATTAGCACTAGCATTAGATCGCTAGCATTAGCAAGTTAGCATTAGCATTCAAACTTTAACATTGCTGTATTTGTATATATACAAGAAGGGTTAAGCTTTAATGCCATTTAATCTCATATTGCCATGAAGGGTTATGCTTTAATGCCATCTGATTTCTTATTTCCATCATAGAGGACACATACAGTATGAAAATGACCAGATATTAGCACTAGCATTTGATCGCTAGCATTAGCAAGTTAGCATTAGCATTCAAACTTTAACATTGCTGTATTTGCATATATACAAGAAGGGTTAAGCATTAATGCCATTTAATCTCATATTCCCATGAAGGGTTATGCTTTAATGCCATCTGATCTCTTATTTCCATCATAGAGGACACATACAGTATAACAATGACCAGATATTAGCACTAGCATTAGATCGCTAGCATTAGCAAGTTAGCATTAGCATTCAAATTTTAACATTGCTGTATTTGCATATATACAAGAAGGGTTAGCTTTAATGCCATTTAATCTCATATTCCCATGAAGGGTTATGCTTTAATGCCATCTGATCTCTTATTTCCATCATAGAAGACACATACAGTATAAAAATGACCAGATATTAGCACTAGCATTAAATCGCTAGCATTAGCAAGTTAGCATTAGCATTCAAACTTTAACATTGCTGTATTTGCATATATACAAGAAGGGTTAAGCTTTAATGCCATTTAATCTCATATTCCCATGAAGGGTTATTGTTTAATGCCATCTGATCTCTTATTTCCATCATAGAGGACACATACAGTATGACAATTACCAGATATTAGCACTAGCATTAGATCGCTAGCATTAGCATTCAAACTTTAACATGACTGTATTTGCATATTTACAAGAAGGGTTAAGCTTTAATGCCATTTAATCTCATATTCCCATGAAGGGTTATGCTTTAATGCCATCTCATCTCTTATTTCCATCATAGAGGACACGTACAGAATGAAAATGAACAGATATTAGCAATAGCATTAGATTGCTAGCATTAGCAAGTTAGCATAAGCATTCAAACTTTAACATTACTGTATTTGTATATTTACAAAAAGGGTTAAGCTTTAATGCCATTTAATCTCAAATTGCCATGAAGGATTATGCTTTAATGCCATCTGATCTCTTATTTCCATCATAAAGGACACATACAGTATGACAATGAGCAGATATTAGCACTAGCATTAGATCGCTAGCATTAGCATTCAAACTTTAACATTGCTGTATTTGCATATATACTAGAAAGGTTAAGCTTTAATGCCATTTAATCTCATATTCCCATGAAGTGTTAAGCTTTAATGCCATCTGATCTCTTATTTCCATCATAGAGTACACGAACAGTATGAAAATGATCAGATATTAGCACTAGCATTAGATCGCTAGCATTAGCAAGTTAGCATTAGAATTCAAACTTTAACATTGCTGTATTTGCATATGTACAAGAAGTGTTAAGCTTTAATGCCATTTAATCTCACATTGCCATGAAGGGTTATGCTTTAATGCCATCTGATCTCTTATTTCCATCCTAGAGGACACATACAGTATGACAATGACCAGATATTAGCACTAGCATTAGATCGCTAGCATTAGCATTCAAACTTTAACATGACTGTATTTGCATATTTACAAGAAGCGTAAAGCTTTAATGGCATCTAATTTCATATTCCCATGAAGGGATATGCTTTATTGCCATTTGACCTCTCATTTTTTTTACATCATAGAGGTCACGTACAGTATGAAAATGACCAGATATTAGCACTAGCATTAGATCGCTAGCATTAGCAATTAGCATTAGCATTCAAATTTAACAGTGCTGTATTTGTATATATACAAGAAGGGTTAAGCTTTCATGCCATTTAATCTCATATTCCCATGAAGGGTTATGCTTTAATGCCATCTGATCGCTTATTTCCATCATAGAGGAGACGAACAGTATGAAAATGACCAGATATTAGCACTAGCATTAGATCGCTAGCATTAGCAAGTTAGCATTAGCATTCAAACTTTAACATTGCTGTATTTGCATATAAACTACAAGGGTTAGCTTGAATGCCATTTAATCTCATATTCCCATGAAGGGTTATGCTTTAATGCCATCTGACCTCTTATTTCCATCATAGAGGACACATACCGTATGACAATGACCAGATATTAGCACTAGCATTAGATCCCTAGCATTAGCAAGTTAGCATTAGCATTCAAACTTTAACATTGCTGTATTTGCATATAAACTAGAACGGTAAAGCTTTAATGCCTTTTAATCTCATATTCCCATGAAGGGTTATGCTTTAAAGGCATCTGATCTCTCATTTCCATCATAGAGGACACATACAGGATGACAATGACCAGACATTAATGACCAGAGTTAGCATTAGTATTCAAACTTTAACACTGTAGCATTAGATCAGCTTAAATGCATGAAGGGTTAGCAAGTTAGAACATTAGATATTCAAATGGCTTTAGAAAGTTACATTAGCATTCAAATTTTAACATTACTGTATTTGCATATATACAAGAAGGGGTTCAGCTTAAATGCCATTTAATCTAGCATATTAGATCCATGAAGTTAACGTTATGCTTTAAAGGCATCTGATCTTTTTAATTATTTCCATTAAAGAGGACACAGTATGAAAATGACCAGAACAGTATGAAAATGACATATAAAAAGATATTGCCATTTAATCTGCACTAGCATTAGATAAAGAGGACACGAACGCGAGATAGCATTAAGCATTAAAGTTAGCATTAGCATTCAAACTTTAACATTGCTGTATTTGCATTTATACAAGAAGGGTTAAACTTTAATGCCATTTAATCTCATATTCCCATGAAGGGTTATTCTTAAATGGCATCTGATCTCTTATTTCCATCATAGAGGACACGAACAGTATGAAAATGACCAGATATTAGCACTAGCATTAGATCGCTAGCATTAGCAAGTTAGCATTAGCATTAAAAATTTTAACATTACTGTATTTGCATAAACATGAAGGGTTAAGCTTTAATGCCATCTAATCACATATTCACATGAAGGGATATGCTTAAATGCCATGTGATCAATTATTACCATCAAAGAGGACACGTACACTATGACAATGACCAGATATTAGCACTAGCATTAGATCGCTAGCATTAGCAAGTTAGCATTAGCATTCAAAATTTTAACATTGCTGTATTTGCATATATACAAGAAGGGTTAAGCTCTAATGCCATCTAATCACATATTCACATGAAGGGATATGCTTATATGCCATTTGATCAATTATTACGATCAAAGAGGACACGTACAGTCTGAAAAATGACCAGATATTATCACTAGAATTAGATCGCTAGCATTAGCAAGTTAGCAAAAGCATTCAAACTTTAACATTGCTGTATTTGCATATATACAAGAAGGGTTAAGCTTTAATGCCATTCAATCTCATATTCCCATGAAGGGTTATGCTTTAATAAAATCTGATCTCATCTTTCCATTATAGAGGACACGTACAGTATGAAAATGACCAGATATTAGCACCAGCATTAGATCGCTAGCATTAGCAAGTTAGCATTAGCATTCAAACTTTAACATTGCTGTATTTTAATTTATACAAGAAGGGTTAAGCTTTAATGCCATGTAATCTCATATTCACATAAAGGGTTATGCTTTAATGCCATCTGATCTCTTATTTCCATTAAAGATGACACGAACAGTATGAAAATGACCAGGTATTAGCACTAGCATTAGATCGCTAGCATTAGCAAGTTAGCATTAGCATTCAAACTTTAACATTGCTGTATTTGCATATATACAAGAAGGGTTAAACTTTAATGCCATTTAATCTCATATTCCCATGAAGGGTTATGCTTTAATGCCATCTGATCTCTTATTTCCATCATAGAGGACACGTTCAGAATGAAAATGAACAGATATTAGCAATAGCATTAGATTGCTATCATTAGCAAGTTAGCATTAGCATTCAAACTTTAACATTACTGTATTTGTATATTTACAAGAAGGGTTAAGCTTTAATGCCATTTAATCTCAAATTGCCATGAAGCATTATGCTTTAATGCCATCTGATATCTTATTTCCATCATAACGGACACATACAGTATGACAATGAGCAGATATTAGCACTAGCATTAGATCGCTAGCATTAGCATTCAAACTTTAACATTGCTGTATTTGCATATATACTAGAAAGGTTAAGCTTTAATGCCATTTAATCTCATATTCCCATGAAGTGTTAAGCTTTAATGCCATCTTATCTCTTATTTCCATCATAGAGTAAACGAACAGTATGAAAATGATCAGATATTAGCACTAGCATTAGATCGCTAGCATTAGCAAGTTAGCATTAGAATTCAAACTTTAACATTGCTGTATTTGCATATGTACAACAAGTGTTAAGCTTTAATGCCATTTAATCTCACATTGCCATGAAGGGTTATGCTTTAATGCCATCTGATCTCTTATTTCCATCCTAGAGGACACATACAGTATGACAATGACCAGATATTAGCACTAGCATTAGATTGCTAGCATTAGCATTCAAACTTTAACATGACTTTATTTGCATATTTACAAGAAGGGTAAAGCTTTAATGGCATCTAATTTCATATTCCCATGAAGGGTTATGCTTTAATGCCATTTGACCTCTCATTTTTTTACATCATAGAGGACACGTACAGTATGACAATGAGCAGATATTAGCACTAGCATTAGATCTCTACCATTAGCAAGTTAGCATTAGCATTCAAACTTTAACATTGCTGTATTTGTATATATACAAGAAGGGTTAAGATTTAATGCCATTTAATCTCATATTCCCCATGAAGGGTTATGCTTTAATGCCATCTGATCTCTTATTTCCATCATAGAAGACACATACAGTATGACAATGACCAGATATTAGCACTAGCATTAGATCGCTAGCATTAGCAAGTTAGCATTAGCATTCAAACTTTAACATTGCTGTATTTGCATATAAACAACAAGGGTTAGCTTGAATGCCATTTAATCTCATATTCCCATGAAGGGTTATGCTTTAATGCCATCTGACCTCTTATTTCCATCATAGAGGAGACATACAGTATGACAATGACCAGATATTAGCACTAGCATTAGATCGCTAGCATTAGCAAGTTAGCATTAGCATTCAAACTTTAACATTGCTGTATTTGCATATAAACAACAAGGGTTAGCTTGAATGCCATTTAATCTCATATTCCCATGAAGGGTTACTAGCATTTAATGCCATCTGACCTCTTATTTCCATCATAGAGGACACATACAGTATGACAATGACCAGATATTAGCACTAGCATTAGATCGCTAGCATTAGCAAGTTAGCATTAGCATTCAAACTTTAACATTGCTGTATTTGCATATAAACTAGAAGGGTGAAGCTTTAATGCCTTTTAATCTCATATTCCCATGAAGGGTTATGCTTTAAAGGCATCTGATCTCTTATTTCCATCATAGAGGACACGAACAGTATGAAAATGACCAGATATTAGCACTAGCATTAGATCGCTAGCATTAGCAAGTTAGCATTAGCATTAAAAATTTTAACATTGCTGTATTTGCATATAACCTGAAGGGTTAAGCTTTAATGCCATTTAATCTCATATTGCCATGAAGGGATATGCTTTAATGCCATCTGATCTCTTATTACCATCAAAGAGGACACATACAGTATGACAATGACCAGATATTAGCACTAGCATTAGATCGCTAGCATTAGCAAGTTAGCATTAGCATTCAAATTTTAACATTACTGTATTTGCATATATACAAGAAGGGTAAAGCTTTAATGCCATCTAATCACATATTCACATGAAGGATATGCTTAAATGCCATGTGATCAATTATTACCATCAAAGAGGACACGTACAGTATGAAAAATGACCAGATATTAGCACTAGCATTAAATCGCTAGCATTAGCAAGTTAGCAAATTAGCATTCAAACTTTAACATTGCTGTATTTGCATATATACAAGAAGGGTTAAGCTTTAATGCCATTTAATCTCATATTCCCATGAAGGGTTATGCTTTAATAAAATCTGATCTCATCTTTCCATTATAGAGGACACGTACAGTATGAAAATGACCAGATATTAGCACCAGCATTAGATCGCTAGCATTAGCAAGTTAGCATTAGCATTCAAACTTTAACATTGCTGTATTTGTAAATATACAAGAAGGGTTAAGCTTTAATGCCATTTAATCTCATATTGCCATGAAGGGTTGTGCTTTAATGCCATCTGATCTCTTATTTCCATTAAAGAGGACACGAACAGTATTAAAATGACCAGATATTAGCACCAGCATTAGATCGCTAGCATTAGCAAGTTAACATTAGCATTCAAATTTTAACATTGCTGTATTTGCATATATACAAGAAGGGTTAAACTTTAATGCCATTTAATATCATATTCCCATGAAAGGTTATTCTTTAAAGGCATCTGATCTCTTATTTCCATCATAGAGGACACGAACAGTATGAAAATGACGAGATATTAGCACTAGCATTAGATCGCTAGCATTAGCAAGTTAGCAATAACATTCAAACTTTAACATTTCTGTATTTGCATATATACAAGAAGGGTTAAACTTTAATGCCATTTAATCTCATATTCCCATGGATGGTTATTCTTTAAAGGCATCTGATCTCTTATTTCCATCATAGAGGACACGAACAGTATGAAAATGACCAGATATTAGCACTAGCATTAGATCGCTAGCATTATTAAGTTAGCATTAGCATTCAAACTTTAACATTGCTGTATTTGCATATATACAAGAAGCGTGAAACTTTATTGCCATTTAATCTCATTTTTCCATGGATGGTTATTCTTTAAAGGCATCTGATCTCTTATTTCCATCATAGAG
Source organism: Gymnothorax javanicus (assembly GCA_029692085.1). Classification (NCBI taxonomy): domain Eukaryota; kingdom Metazoa; phylum Chordata; class Actinopteri; order Anguilliformes; family Muraenidae; genus Gymnothorax; species Gymnothorax javanicus. Next base: position 104,527,632 of record CM056199.1, read on the forward strand.
GACACGAACACTATGAAAATGACGAGATATTAGCACTAGCATTAGATCGCTAGCATTAGCAAGTTAGCATTAGCATTCAAATTTTAACATTGCTGTATTTGTATATATACAAGAAGGGTTAAGCCTTAATGCCATTTAATCTCATATTGCCATGAAGGGTTATGCTTTAATGCCATCTGATCTCTTATTTCCATCTAGAGGACACATACAGGATGACAATGATCAGATATTAGCACTAGCATAAGATCGGTAGCATTAGCAAGTTAGCATTAGCATTCGAACTTTAACATTGCTGTATTTGCATATATACAAGAAGGGTTCAGCTTTAATGCCATTCCATCTCATATTCCCATGAAGGGTAATGCTTTAAAGGCATGTGATCTCTTATTTCCATTAAAGAGGACACGAACAGAGTGAAAATAACCAGATATTAGCACTGTCTTAGATCGCTATCATTAGCAAGTTAGCATTAGCAATCAAACTTTAACATTGCTGTATTTGCATATATACAAGAAGGGTTAAGCTTTAATGCCATTTAATTTCATATTCCCATGAAAGGTTATGCTTTAAAGGCATATGATCTCCTATTTCCATCATAGAGGACACGAACAGTAGGAAAATGACCAAATATTAGCACTAGCATTAGATCGCTATCATTAGCAAGTTAGCATTAGTGTTCAAACTTTAACATTGCTGTATTTGCATATATACAAGAAGGGTTCAGCTTAAATGAAATTTAATCTCATATTCCCATGAAGGGTTATGCTTTAAAGCCGTCTGATCTCTTATTTCCATGAAAGAGGACACGAACAGTATGAAAATGACAAGATATTAGCACTAGCATTAGATGGCTAGCATTAGAAAGTTAGCATTAGCATTCAAATTTTAACACTACTGTATTTGCATATATACAAGAAGGGTAAAGCTTTAATGCCATGTAATAACATATTCACATGAAGGGATATGCTTAAATGCGATCTGATCAATTATTACCATCAAAGAGGACATGTACATTAGGAAAATGACCAGATATTAGCACTAGCATTAGATCGCTAGCTTTAGCAAGTTAGCATTAGCATTCAAACTTTAACATTGCTGTATTTGCATATATACAAGAAGGGTTAAGCTTTAATGCCATTTAATCTCATATTCCCATGAAGGGTTATGCTTTAATGTCATCTGATCTCTTATTTCCATCATAGAGGACACATACAGTATGAAAATGACCAGATAGTAGCACTAGCATTAGATCGCTAGCATTAGCAAGTTAGCATTAGCATTCAAACTTCAACATTGCTGTATTTGCATATATACAAGAAGGGTTCAGCATTAATGCCATTTAATCTCATATTGCCCTGAAGCGTTATGCTTTAAAGGCATCTGATCTATTATTTCCATTAAAGAGGACACGGACAGTATGAAAATGACAAGATATTTGCACTAGCATTAGATCGCTAGCATTAGCAAGTTAGCATTAGCATTCAAACTTTAACATTGCTGTATTTGCATATATACAAGAAGGGTTAAACTTTAATGCCATTTAATCTCATATTCCCATGAAAGGTTATCCTTTATAGGCATCTGATCTCTTATTTCCATCATAGAGGACACGAACAGTATGAAAATGACCAGATATTAGCACTAGCATTAGATCGCTAGCATCAGCAAGTTAGCATTAGCATTAAAAATTTTAACATTACTGTATTTGCATAAACATGAAGGGTTAAGCTTTAATGCCATCTAATCACATATTCACATGAAGGGATATGCTTAAATGCCATGTGATCAATTATTACCATCAAAGAGGACACGTACACTATGACAATGACCAGATATTAGCACTAGCATTAAATTGCTAGCCTTAGCAAGTTAGCATTAGCATTCAAATTTTAACATTGCTGTATTTGCATATATACAAGAAGGGTTCAGCTTTAATGCCATTTCATCTCATATTCCCATGAAAGGTTATGCTTTAAAGGCATCTGATCTCTTATTTCCATCATAGAGGACAGGAACACTATGTAAAATGACCAGATATTAGCACTAGCAGTAGATCGCTAGCATTAGCAAGTTAGCATTAGCATTCAAATTTTAACATTGCTGTATTTGCATATATACAAGAAGGGTTAAGCTCTAATGCCATCTAATCACATATTCACATGAAGGGATATGCTTATATGCCATGTGATCAATTATTACGATCAAAGAGGACACATACAGTATAAAAAATGACCAGATATTAGCACTAACATTAGATCGCTAGCATTAGCAAGTTAGCAAAAGCATTCAAACTTTAACATTGCTGTATTTGCATATATACAAGAAGGGTTAAGCTTTAATGCCATTCAATCTCATATTCCCATGAAGGGTTATGCTTTAATAAAATCTGATCTCTTATTTCCATTAAAGAGGACACGAACAGTATGAAAATGACCAGATATAAGCAGCAGCATTAGATCGCTAGCATTAGCAAGTTAGCATTAGCATTCAAACTTTAACATTGCTGTATTTGTAAATATACAAGAAGGGTTAAGCTTTAATGCCATTTAATCTCATATTGCCATGAAGGGTTGTGCTTTAATGCCATCTGATCTCTTATTTCCATTAAAGAGGACACGAACAGTATGAAAATGACCAGATAATAGCACCAGCATTAGATCGCTAGCATTAGCAAGTTAACATTAGCATTCAAATTTTAACATTGCTGTATTTGCATATATACAAGAAGGGTTAAACTATAATGCCATTTAATATCATATTCCCATGAAAGGTTATTCTTTAAAGGCATCTGATATCTTATTTCCATCATAGAAGACACGTACAGTATGAAAATGACCAGATATTAGCACTAGCATTAGATTGCTAGCATTAGCAACTTAGCATTAGCATTCAAACTTTAACATTGCTGTATTTGAATTTATACAAGAAGGGTTAAGCTTTAATGGCATTTAATCTCATATTGCCATGAATGGTTATGCTTTAATGCCTTCTGATCTCTTATTTCCATCATGGAGGACACAAACAGTATGAAAATGACCATATATTTGCACTAGTATTAGATCGCTAGCATTAGCAAATTAGCATTAGCATTCAAATTTTAACATTGCTGCATTTGTATATATACAAGAAGGGTTAAGCTTGAATGACATTTAATCTCATATTCCCATGAAGGGTTATGCTTTAATGCCATCTGATCTCTAATTTCCATCTAGAGGACACATACAGGATGACAATGATCAGATATTAGCACTAGCATAAGATCGCTAGCATTAGCAAGTTAGCCTGAGCATTCAAACTTTTACATTGCTGTATTTGCATATATACAAGAAGGGTTCAGCTTTAATGCCATTTAATCTCATATTCCCATGAAGGGTTATGCTTTAAAGCCATCTGATCTCTTATTTCCATTAAAGAGGACACGTACAGTATGAAAATGACAAGATATTAGCACTAGCATTAGATGGCTAGCATTTGAAAGTTAGCATTAGCATTCAAATTTTAACATTACTGTATATGCATATATACAAGAAGGGTAAAGCTTTAATGCCATCTAATCTCATATTCACATGAAGGGATATGCTTTAATGCGATCTGATCAATTATTATCATCATAGAGGACACATACAATATGACATTGACCAGATATTAGCACTAGCATTCGATCGCTAGCTTTAGCAAGTTAGCATTAGCATTCAAACTTTAACATTGCTGTATTTGCATATATACAAGAAGGGTTAAGCTTTAATGCAATTTAATCTCATATTCCCATGAAGGGTTATGCTTTAATGACCTCTGATCTCTTATTTCCATCATAGAGGACACATACAGTATGAAAATGACCAGATATTAGCACTAGCATTAGATCGTTAGCATTAGCAAGTTAGCATTAGCATTCAAACTTTAACATTGCTGTATTTGCATATATACAAGAAGGGTTAAGCTTGAATGCCATTTAATCTCATATTCCCATGAAAGGTTATTCTTTAAAGGCATCTTATCTCTTATTTCCATCATAGAGGACACGAACAGTATGAAAATGACCAGATATTAGCACTAGCATTAGATCGCTAGCATCAGCAAGTTAGCATTAGCATTAAAAATTTTAACATGACTGTATTTGCATAAAAATGAAAGGTTAAGCTTTAATGCCATCTAATCACATAATCAAATGAAGGAATATGCTTAAATGCCATGTGATCAATTATTACCATCAAAGAGGACACGTACACTATGACAATGACCAGATATTAGCACTAGCATTAAATTGCTTCCATTAGCAAGTTAGCATTAGCATTCAAACTTTAACATTGCTGTATTTGCATATATACAAGAAGGGTTCAGCTTTAATGCCATTTCATCTCAAATTCCCATGAAAGGTTATGCTTTAAAGGCATCTGATCTCTTATTTCCATCATAGAGGACACGAACAGTATGTAAAATGACCAGATATTAGCACTAGCAGTAGATCGCTAGCATTAGCAAGTTAGCATTAGCATTCAAATTTTAACATTGCTGTATTTGCATATATACAAGAAGGGTTAAGCTCTAATGCCATCTAAACACATATTCACATCAAGGGATATGCTTATATGCCATGTATTCAATTATTACAATCAAAGAGGACACGTACAGTATGAAAAATGACCAGATATTAGCACTAGCATTAGATCGCTCGCATTAGCAAGTTAGCAAAAGCATTCAAACTTTAACATTGCTGTATTTGCATATATACAAGAAGGGTTAAGCTTTAATGCCATTCAATCTCATATTCCCATGAAGGGTTATGCTTTAATAAAATCTGATCTAATCTTTCCATCATAGAGGACACGTACAGTATGAAAATGACCAGATATTAGCACTAGCATTAGATTGCTAGCATTAGCAACTTGACATTAGCATTCAAACTTTAACATTGCTGTATTTGCATATATACAAGAAGGGATAAGCTTTAATGCCATTCAATCTCATATTCCCATGAAGGGTTATGCTTTAATAAAATCTGATCTCATCTTTCCATCATAGAGGACACATACAGTATGAAAATGACCAGATATTAGCACTAGCATTAGATCGTTAGCATTAGCAAGTTAGCATTAGAATTCAAACTTCAACATTGCTGGATTTGCATATATACAAGAAGGGTTAAACTTTAATGCCATTTAATCTCAAATTCCCATGAAAGGTTATTCTTTAAAGGCATCTTATCTCTTATTTCCATCATAGTGGACACGAACAGTATGAAAATGACCAGATATTAGCACTAGCATTAGATCGCTAGCATCAGCAAGTTAGCATTAGGATTAAAAATTTTAACATTACTGTATTAGCATAAACATGAAGGGTTAAGCTTTAATGCCATCTAATCACATATTCAAATGAAGGGATATGCTTAAATGCCATGTGATCAATTATTACCATCAAAGAGGACACGTACACTATGACAATGACCAGATATTAGCACTAGCATTAAATTGCTACCATTAGCAAGTTAGCATTAGCATTCAAACTTTAACATTGCTGTATTTGCATATATACAAGAAAGGGTTAAGCTTTAATGCATTTTCATCTCTCAAATTCCCATGAAAGGTTATGCTTTAAAGGCATCTGATCTCTCTTATTTCCATCATAAAGGACCACGAACAGTATGTAAAATGACCAGATATTAGCACTAACAGTAGATCGCTAGCATTAGCAAGTTAGCATTGCATTCAAATTTTAACATTGCTGTATTTGCATATATACAAGAAGGGTTAAGCTCTAATGCCATCTAATCACATATTCCCATGAAGGGATATGCTTATATGCCATGTAATCAATTATTACGATCAAAGAGGACGTACAGTATGAAAAATGACCAGATATTAGCACTAGCATTAGATCGCTAGCAGTATAAGTTAGCAAAAAACATTCAAACTTTAACATTGCTGTATTTGCATATATATACAAGAAGGGTTAAGCTTTAATGGCATTCAATCTCATATTCCCATGAAGGGTTATGCTTTAATAAAATCTGATCTCATCTTTCCATCATAGAGGACACGTACAGTATGAAAATGACAAGATATTAGCACCAGCATTAGATTGCTGGCATTAGCAACTTAACATTAGCATTCAAACTTTTAACATTAATGTATTTGCATATATATACAGAAGGATAAGCTTTAATGCCATTCAATCTCATATTCCCATGAAGGGTTATGCTTTAATAAAATCTGATCTCATCTTTCCATCATAGAGGACACATACAGTATGAAAATGACCAGATATTAGCACCAGCATTAGATTGCTAGCATTAGCAACTTATCATTAGCATTCAAACTTTAACATTGCTGTATTTGAATTTATACAAGAAGGGTTAAGCTTTAATGGCATTTAATCTCATATTGCCATGAATGGTTATGCTTTAATGCCATCTGATCTCTTATTTCCATCATAGAGGACACATACAGTATGAAAATGACCATATATTTGCACTAGCATTAGATCGCTAGCATTAGCAAATTAGCATTAGCATTCAAATTTTGACATTGCTGCATTTGTATATTTACAAGAAGGGTTAAGCTTGAATGACATTTAATCTCATATTCCCATGAAGGGTTATGCTATAATGCCATCTGATCTCTTATTTCCATCATAGAGGACAAGTACAGTATGAAAATGACAAAATATTAGCACTAGCATTAGATCGCTAGCATTAGCAAGTTAGCATTAGCATTCAAACTTTAACATTGCTGTATTTGTATATATACAAGAAGGGTTAAGCCTTAATGCCATTTAATCTCATAATGCCATGAAGGGTTATGCTTTAATGCCATCTGATCTCTTATTTCCGTCTAGACGACACATACAGGATGACAATGATCAGATATTAGCACTAGCATAAGATCGCTAGCATTAGCAAGTTAGCATTAGCATTCAAACTTTAACATTGCTGTATTTGCATATATACAAAGAAGGGTTAAGCTTTAATGCCATTTAATTTCATATTCCCATGAAGGTTATGCTTTAAAGGCATCTGATCTCTATTTCCATCATAGAGGACTTGCGAACAGTAGGAAAATGACCAGATATTAGCACTAAGCATTAGATCGCTAGCATTCGCAAGTTAGCATTAGCATTCAAACTTTAACATTGCTGTATTTGTATATATATACAAGAAGGGTTAAGCGTTAATGCCATGTAATCTCAAATTCCCGTGAAGGGTTATGCTTTAATGGCATCTGATCTCTAATTTCCATCAAAGAGGACACATACAGGATGACAATGACCAGATATTAGCACTAGCATTAGATCGCTATCATTAGCAAGTTAGCATTAGTATTCAAACTTTAACATTGCTGTATGTGCATATATACAAGAAGGGTTCAGCTTAAATGCCATTTAATCTCATATTCCCATGAAGGGTTATGTTTTAAAAGCCATCTGATCTCTTATTTCCATTAAAGAGGACATGAACAGTATGAAAATGACAAGATATTAGCCCTAGCATTAGATGGCTAGCATTAGAAAGTTAGCATTAGCATTCAAATTTTAACATTACTGTATTTGCATATATACAAGAAGGGTAAAGCTTTAATGCCATCTAATCACATATTCACATGAAGGGATATGCTTAAATGCGATCTGATCAATTATTACTATCAAAGAGGACATGTACATTAGGAAAATGACCAGATATTAGCACTAGCATTAGATCGCTAGCTTTAGCAAGTTAGCATTAGCATTCAAACTTTAACATTGCTGTATTTGCATATATACAAGAAGGGTTAAGCTTTAATGCCATTTAATCTCATATTCCCATGAAGGGTTATGCTTAAATGCCATCTGATCTCTTATTTCCATCATAGAGTACACATACAGTATGAAAATGACCAGATATTAGCACTAGCATTAGATCGCTAGCATTAGTAAGTTAGCATTAGCATTCAAACTTTAACATTGCTGTATTTGCATATATACAAGAAGGGTTCAGCATTAATGCCATTTAATCTCATATTGCCACATGAAGGTTATGCTTTGAAGGCATCTGATCTATTATTTCCATTAAAGAGGACACGAACAGAATGAAAATGACGAGATATTAGCACTAGCATTAGATCGCTAGCATTAGCAAGTTAACATTAGCATTCAAACTTTAACATTGCTGTATTTGCATATATACAAGAAGGGTTAAACTTTAATGCCATTTAATCTCATATTCCCATGAAAGGTTATTCTTTATAGGCATCTGATCTCTTATTTCCATCATAAAGGACACGAACAGTATGAAAATGACCAGATATTAGCACTAGCATTAGATCGCTAGCGTCAGCAAGTTAGCATTAGCATTAAAAATTTTAACATTACTGTATTTGCATATATACAAGAAGGGTTAAGCTTTAATGCCATTCAATCTCATATTCCCATGAAGGGTTATGCTTTAATAAAATCTGATCTCTTCTTTCCATCATAGAGGACACGTACAGAAAGAAAATGACCAGATATTAGCACCAGCATGAGATCGCTAGCATTAGCAAGTAAGCATTAGCATTCAAACTTTAACATTGCTGTATTTTAAGTTATACAAGAAGGGTTAAGCTTTAATGCCATGTAATCTCATATTCACATGAAGGGTTATGCTTTAATGCCATCTGATCTCTTATTTCCATCAGAGAGGACAAGTACAGTATGAAAATGACCAGGTATTAGCACTAGCATTAGATCGCTAGCATTAGCAAGTTAGCATTAGCATTCAAACTTTTACATTGCTGTATTTGTATATATACAAGAAGGGTTAAGCTTTAATGCCATTTAATCTCATATTGCCATGAAGGGTTGTGCTTTAATGCCATCTGATCTCTTATTTCCATTAAAGAGGACACGAACAGTATGAAAATGACCAGATATTAGCACCAGCATTAGATCGCTAGCATTAGCAAGTTAGCATTGCATTCAAATTTTAACATTACTGTATTTGCATATATACTAGAAGGGTTAAGCATTAATGGCATCTAATCACATATTCACATAAAAGGATATGCTAAAATGCCATCAGATCAATTATTACCATCAAAGAGGACATGTTCAGAAGGACAATGACCAGATATTATCACTAGCATTAGATCGCTAGCTTTAGCAAGTTAGCATTAGCGTTCAAACTTTAACATTGCTGTATTTGCATATATACAAGAAGGGTAAAGCTTTAATGGCATTTAATCTCATATTCCGATGAAGGGTTATGCTTTAATGCCATCTGATCTCTCATTTCCATAATAGAGGGACAAGAACAGTATGAAAATGATGAATATTAGCACTAGCATTAGATCGCTAGCATTACAAGTTAGCAAAAAGCATTCAAACTTTAACATTGCTGTATTTGCATATATACAAGAAGGGTTAAGCTTTAATGCCATTCAATCCTCATATTTGAAGGGTTATGCTTTAATAAAATCTGATCTCATCTTTCCATCATAGAGGACACGTATAGTATGAAAAATGACAAGATATTAGCACCAGCATTAGATTGCTGGCATTAGCAACTTAACATTAGCATTCAAACTTTAACATTGCTGTATTTGCATATATACAAAGGCGATAAGCTTTTAATGCCATTCAATCTCATATTCCCATGAAGGGTTATGCTTTAATAAAATCTGATCTCATCTTTCCATCATAGAGGACACGTACAGTATGAAAATGACCAGATATTAGCACCAGCATTAGATTGCTAGCATTAGCAACTTATCATTAACATTCAAACTTTAACATTGCTGTATTTGAATTTATACAAGAAGGGCTTTTAATGGCATTTAATCTCATATTGCCATGAATGGTTATGCTTTAATGCCATCTGATCTCTTATTTCCATCATAGAGGACACATACAGTATGAAAATGACCATATATTTGCACTAGCATTAGATCGCTAGCATTAGCAAATTAGCATTAGCATTCAAATTTTGACATTGCTGCATTTGTATATTTACAAGAAGGGTTAAGCTTGAATGACATTTAATCTCATATTCCCATGAAGGGTTATGCTTTAATGCCATCTGATCTCTTATTTCCATCATAGAGGACAAGTACAGTATGAAAATGACAAAATATTAGCACTAGCATTAGATCGCTAGCATTAGCAAGTTAGCATTAGCATTCAAACTTTAACATTGCTGTATTTGTATATATACAAGAAGGGTTAAGCCTTAATGCCATTTAATCTCATAATGCCATGAAGGGTTATGCTTTAATGCCATCTGATCTCTTATTTCCGTCTAGACGACACATACAGGATGACAATGATCAGATATTAGCACTAGCATAAGATCGCTAGCATTAGCAAGTTAGCATTAGCATTCAAACTTTAACATTGCTGTATTTGCATATATACAAGAAGGGTTAAGCTTTAATGCCATTTAATTTCATATTCCCATGAAAGGTTATGCTTTAAAGGCATCTGATCTCCTATTTCCATCATAGAGGACACGAACAGTAGGAAAATGACCAGATATTAGCACTAGCATTAGATCGCTAGCATTCGCAAGTTAGCATTAGCATTCAAACTTTAACATTGCTGTATTTGTATATATACAAGAAGGGTTAAGCGTTAATGCCATGTAATCTCAAATTTCCATGAAGGGTTATGCTTTAATGGCATCTGATCTCTTATTTCCATCAAAGAGGACACATACAGGATGAAAATGACCAGATATTAGCACTAGCATTAGATCGCTATCATTAGCAAGTTAGCATTAGTATTCAAACTTTTAACATTGCTGTATTTGCATATATACAAGAAGGGTTCAGCTTTTAAATGCCATTTAATCTCATATTCCCATGAAGGGTTATCTGTAAAGCCGTCTGATCTCTTATTTCCATTAAAGAGGACATGAACAGTATGAAAATGACAAGATATTAGCCCTAGCATTAGATGGCTAGCATTAGAAAGTTAGCATTAGCATTCAAATTTTAACATTACTGTATTTGCATATATACCAAGAAGGTAAAGCTTTAATGCCATCTAATCACATATTCACATGAAGGATATGCTTAAATGCGATCTGATCAATTATTACTATCAAAGAGGACATGTACATTAGGAAAATGACCAGATATTAGCACTAGCATTAGATCGCTAGCTTTTAGCAAGTTAGCATTAGCATTCAAACTTTAACATTGCTGTATTTGCATATATACAAGAAGGGTTAAGCTTTTTTAATGCCATTTAATCTCATATTCCCATGAAGGGTTATGCTTAAATGCCATCTGATCTCTTATTTCCATCATAGAGTACACATACAGTATGAAAATGACCAGATATTAGCACTAGCATTAGATCGCTAGCATTAGTAAGTTAGCATTAGCATTCAAACTTTAACATTGCTGTATTTGCATATATACAAGAAGGGTTCAGCATTAATGCCATTTAATCTCATATTGCCATGAACCGTTATGCTTTGAAGGCATCTGATCTATTATTTCCATTAAAGAGGACACGAACAGAATGAAATGCCGAGATATTAGCACTAGCATTAGATCGCTAGCATTAGCAAGTTAACATTAGCATTCAAACTTTAACATTGCTGTATTTGCATATATACAAGAAGGGTAAACTTTAATGCCATTTAATCTCATATTCCCATGAAAGGTTATTCTTTTATAGGCATCTGATCTCTTATTTCCATCATAAAGGACACAACAGTATGAAAATGACCAGATATTAGCACTAGCATTAGATCGCTAGCGCGTCAGCAAGTTAGCATTAGCATTAAAAATTTTAACATTACTGTATTTGCATATATACAAGAAGGGTTAAGCTTTAATGCCATTCAATCTCATATTCCCATGAAGGGTTATGCTTTAATAAAATCTGATCTCTTCTTTCCATCATAGAGGACCATTAGTAAAGAAAAAATGACCAGATATTAGCACCAGCATGAGATCGCTAGCATTAGCAAGTTAGCATTAGCATTCAAACTTTAACATTGCTGTATTTTAAGTTATACAAGAAGGGTTGCTTTTAATGCCATGTAATCTCATATTCACATGAAGGGTTATGCTTTTAATGCCATCTGATCTCTTATTTCCATCATAGAGGACAAGTACAGTATGAAAATGACCAGGTATTAGCACTAGCATTAGATCGCTAGCATTAGCAAGTTAGCATTAGCATTCAAACTTTTACATTGCTGTATTTGTATATATACAAAAAAGAAGGGTTAAGCTTTAATGCCATTTAATCTCATATTGCCATGAAGGTTGTGCTTTAATGCCATCTGATCTCTTATTTCCATTAAAGAGGACACGAACAGTATGAAAATGACCAGATATTAGCACCAGCATTAGATCGCTAGCATTAGCAAGTTAGCATTGCATTCAAATTTTAACATTACTGTATTTGCATATATACTAGAAGGGTTAAGCATTAATGGCATCTAATCACATATTCACATAAAAGGATATGCTAAAATGCCATCAGATCAATTATTACCATCAAAGAGGACATGTTCAGAAGGACAATGACCAGATATTATCACTAGCATTAGATCGCTAGCTTTTAGCAAGTTAGCATTAGCATTCAAAAATTTTAACATTGCTGTATTTGCATATATACAAGAAGGGTAAAGCTTTAATGCCATTTAATCTCATATTCCGATGAAGGGTTATGCTTTAATGCCATCTGATCTCTCATTTCCATAATAGAGGACAAGAACAGTATGAAAATGACCAGATATTAGCACTAGCATTAGATCGCTAGCATTAGCAAGTTAGCATTAGCATTCAAAATTTAACATTGCTGTATTTGCATATATACAAGAAGGGTTAAGCTTAAATGCCATTTAATCTCATATTCCCATGAAGGGTTATTCTTTAAAGGCGGCTGATCTCTTATTTCCATTAAAGAGGACACGAACAGTATGAAAATTACCAGATATTAGCACCAGCATTAGATCGCTAGCATTAGCAAGATAGCATTAGCATTCAAATTTTAACAATACTGTATTTGCATATATTCAAGAAGGTTTAAGCTTTAATGCCATCTAATCACATATTCACATGAAGGGATATGCTTAAATGCCATCTGATCAATTATTACCATCAAAGAGGACATGTTCAGAAGGACAATGACCAGATATTATCACTAGCATTAGATCGCTAGCTTTAGCAAGTTAGGATTACCATTCAAACTTTAACATTGCTGTATTTGCATATATACAAGAAGGGTTCAGCTTTATTACCATTTAATCTCATATTCCCATGAAGGGTTATGCTTTAATGCCATCTGATCTCTTATTTCCATCATAGAGGACACGTACAGTATGAAAAAAGACCAGATATTAGCACTAGCATTAGATCGCTAGCATTAGCAAGTAAGAAATAGCATTCAAACTTTAACATTGCTGAATTTGCATATATATAAGAAGGGTTCAGCTTTAATGCCATTTCATCTCATATTCCCATGAAGGGTTATGCTTTAAAGGCATGTGATCTCTTATTTCCATTACAGATGACACGAACAGAGTGAAAATCACCAGATATTAGCACTAGCATTAGATCCTTAACATTAGCAAGTTAGCATTAGCATTCAAAATTTAACATTGCTGTATTTGCATATATACAAGAAGGGTTAAGCTTTAATGCCATTTAATCTCATATTCCCATGAAAGGTTATGCTTTAAAGGCATCTGATCTCTTATGTCCATCATAGAGGACACAAACAGTATGAAAAAGACCAGATATTAGCACTAGCATTAGATCCCTAACATTAGCAAGTTAGCATTAGCATTCAAACTTTAACATTGCTGTATTTGTATATATACAAGAAGGGTCAAGCTTTAATGCCATGTAATCTAATATTCCCATGAAGGGTTATGCTTTAATGCCATCTGATCTCTTATTTCCATCACAGAGGACACATACAGGATGAAAATGACCAGATATTAGCACTAGCATTAGATCGCTAGCATTAGCAAGTTAGCATTAGCATTCAAACTTTATCATTGCTGTATTTGCATATATACAAGAAGGGTTCAGCTTAAATGCCATTTAATCTCATATTCCCATGAAGGGTTATACTTTAAAGGCGTCTGATCTCTTAATTCTATTAAAGAGGACACGAACAGTATGAAAATGACCAGATATTAGCAGCAGCATTAGATCGCTAGCATTAGCAAGTTAGCATTAGCATTCAAATTTTAACATTACTGTATTTGCATATATACAAGAAGGGTTTAGCTTTAATGCCATCTAATCACATATTCACATGAAGGGATATGCTTAAATGCCATCTGATCAATTATTACCGTCAAAGAGGACATGTTCAGTTTGACAATGACCAGATATTAGCACTAGCATTAGATCGCTGGCTTTAGCAAGTTAGGATTAGCATTCAAACTTTAACATTGCTGTATTTGCATATATACAAGAAGGGTTCAGCTTTAATGCCATTTTATCGCATATTCCCATGAAGGGTTATTCTTTAAAGGCGTCTGATCTCTTATTTCTATTAAAGAGGACACGAACAGTATGAAAATGACCAGATATTAGCACCAGCATTAGATCGCTAGCATTAGCAAGTTAGCATTAGCATTCAAATTTTAGCATTACTGTATTTGCATATATACAAGAAGGGTTAAGCTTTAATTCCATTAAATCTCATATTCCCATGAAGGGTTATGCTTTAAAAGCATCTGATCTATTATTTCCATTAAAGAGGACACGAACAGTATGAAAATGAAGAGATATGAGCACTAGCATTAGATGATAGCATTAGCAAGTTAGAATTAGCATTCAAACTTTAACATTGCTGTATTTGCATATATACAAGAAGGGTTAAGCTTTAATGCCATTTAATTTCATATTCCCATGAAAGGTTATGCTTTAAAGGCATCTGATCTCCTATTTCCATCATAGAGGACACGAACAGTAGGAAAATGACCAGATATTAGCACTAGCATTAGATCGCTAGCATTCGCAAGTTAGCATTAGCATTCAAACTTTAACATTGCTGTATTTGTATATATACAAGAAGGGTTAAGCGTTAATGCCATGTAATCTCAAATTCCCGTGAAGGGTTATGCTTTAATAGCATCTGATCTCTTAGTTCCATCAAAGAGGACACATACAGGATGACAATGACCAGATATTAGCACTAGCATTAGATCACTATCATTAGCAAGTTAGCATTAGTATTCAAACTTTAACATTGCTGTATGTGCATATATACAAGAAGGGTTCAGCTTAAATGCCATTTAATCTCATATTCCCATGAAGGGTTATGCCTTAAAGCCGTCTGATCTCTTATTTCCATTAAAGAGGACATGAACAGTATGAAAATGACAAGATATTAGCCCTAGCATTAGATGGCTAGCATTAGAAAGTTAGCATTAGCATTCAAATTTTAACATTACTGTATTTGCATATATACAAGAAGGGTAAAGCTTTTAATGCCATCTAATCACATATTCACATGAAGGATATGCTTAAATGCGATCTGATCAATTATTACCATCAAAGAGGACATGTACATTAGGAAAATGACCAGATATTAGCACTAGCATTAGATCGCTAGCTTTAGCAAGTTAGCATTAGCATTCAAACTTTAACATTGCTGTATTTGCATATATACAAGAAGGGTTAAGCTTTAATGCCATTTAATCTCATATTCCCATGAAGGGTTATGCTTAAATGCCATCTGATCTCTTATTTCCATCATAGAGTACACATACAGTATGAAAATGACCAGATATTAGCACTAGCATTAGATCGCTAGCATTAGCAAGTTAGCATTAGCATTCAAACTTTAACATTGCTGTATTTGCATATATACAAGAAGGGTTCAGCATTAATGCCATTTAATCTCATATTGCCATGAAGCGTTATGCTTTGAAGGCATCTGATCTATTATTTCCATTAAAGAGGACACGAACAGAATGAAAATGACGAGATATTAGCACTAGCATTAGATCGCTAGCATTAGCAAGTTAACATTAGCATTCAAACTTTAACATTGCTGTATTTGCATATATACAAGAAGGGTTAAACTTTAATGCCATTTAATCTCATATTCCCATGAAAGGTTATTCTTTATAGGCATCTGATCTCTTATTTCCATCATAAAGGACACGAACAGTATGAAAATGACCAGATATTAGCACTAGCATTAGATCGCTAGCGTCAGCAAGTTAGCATAAGCATTAAAAATTTTAACATTACTGTATTTGCATAAACATGAAGGGTTAAGCTTTAATGCCATCTAATCACATATTCACATGAAGGGATATGCTTAAATGCCATGTGATCAATCATTACCATCAAAGAGGACACGTACACTATGACAATGACCAGATATTCGCACTGGCAGAAGATCGCTAGCAATAGCAAGTTAGCATTAGCATTCAAATTTTAACATTGCTGTATTTGCATATATACAAGTAGGGTTAAGCTCTAATGCCATCTAATCACATATTCACATGATGGGATATGCTTATATGCCATGTGATCAATTATTACGATCAAAGAGGACACGTACAGTATGAAAAATGACCAGATATTAGCACTAGCATTAGATCGCTAGCATTAGCAAGTTAGCAAAAGCATTCAAACTTTAACATTGCTGTATTTGCATATATACAAGAAGGGTTAAGCTTTAATGCCATTCAATCTCATATTCCCATGAAGGGTTATGCTTTAATAAAATCTGATCTCTTCTTTCCATCATAGAGGACACGTACAGAATGAAAATGACCAGATATTAGCACCAGCATTAGATCGCTAGCATTAGCAAGTAAGCATTAGCATTCAAACTTTAACATTGCTGTATTTTAATTTATACAAGAAGGGTTAAGCTTTAATGCCATGTAATCTCATATTCACATGAAGGGTTATGCTTTAATGCCATCTGATCTCTTATTTCCATCAGAGAGGACAAGTACAGTATGAAAATGACCAGGTATTAGCACTAGCATTAGATCGCTAGCATTAGCAAGTTAGCATTAGCATTCAAACTTTTACATTGCTGTATTTGTTTATATACAAGAAGGGTTAAGCTTTAATGCCATTTAATCTCATATTGCCATGAAGGGTTGTGCTTTAATGCCATCTGATCTCTTATTTCCATTAAAGAGGACACGAACAGTATGAAAATGACCAGATATTAGCACCAGCATTAGATCGCTAGCATTAGCAAGTTAGCATTAGCATTCAAATTTTAACATTACTGTATTTGCATATATACTAGAAGGGTTAAGCATTAATGGCATCTAATCACATATTCACATGAAAGGATATGCTAAAATGCCATCAGATCAATTATTACCATCAAAGAGGACATGTACAGTAGGACAATGACCAGATATTAGCACTAGCATTAGATCGCTAGCTTAAGCAAGTTAGCATTAGCATTCAAACTTTAACATTGCTGTATTTGCATAGATACAAGAAGGGTTAAGCTTTAATGCCATTTAATCTCATATTCCCATGAAGGGTTATGCTTAAATGCCATCTGATCTCTTATTTCCATCATAGAGTACACATACAGTATGAAAATGACCAGATATTAGCACTAGCATTAGATCGCTAGCATTAGCAAGTTAGCATTAGCATTCAAACTTTAACATTGCTGTATTTGCATATATACAAGAAGGGTTCAGCATTAATGCCATTTAATCTCATATTGCCATGAAGCGTTATGCTTTGAAGGCATCTGATCTATTATTTCCATTAAAGAGGACACGAACAGAATGAAAATGACGAGATATTTGCACTAGCATTAGATCGCTAGCATTAGCAAGTTAACATTAGCATTCAAACTTTAACATTGCTGTATTTGCATATATACAAGAAGGGTTAAACTTTAATGCCATTTAATCTCATATTCCCATGAAAGGTTATTCTTTATAGGCATCTGATCTCTTATTTCCATCATAAAGGACACGAACAGTATGAAAATGACCAGATATTAGCACTAGCATTAGATCGCTAGCGTCAGCAAGTTAGCATTAGCATTAAAAATTTTAACATTACTGTATTTGCATAAACATGAAGGGTTAAGCTTTAATGTCATCTAATCACATATTCACATGAAGGGATATGCTTAAATGCCATGTGATCAATCATTACCATCAAAGAGGACACGTACACTATGACAATGACCAGATATTAGCACTAGCAGAAGATCGCTAGCAATAGCAAGTTAGCATTAGCATTCAAATTTTAACATTGCTGTATTTGCATATATACAAGTAGGGTTAAGCTCTAATGCCATCTAATCACATATTCACATGATGGGATATGCTTATATGCCATGTGATCAACATTATTACTTTAATGATCATATTGCCATGAAGGGTTATGCTTTAATGCCGTGATCTCTTATTTCCATCATAGAGACACGTACAGTATGAAAATGACCAGATATTAGCACTAGCATTAGATCGCTAGCATTAGCAAGTTAGCAAAAGCATTCAAACTTTAACATTGCTGTATTTGCATATATACAAGAAGGGTTATGCCATTTAATGCCATTCAATCTCTTATTCCCATGAAGGGTTGAAAATGACCAGCTTTAATAAAATCATTGCATTCAAATTTTCTTCTGTATTTCCATCATAGAGGACTTTTAATGCCATCTAATCTCAGAATGAAGGGATAAAATGACCAGATATTAGCACCAGCATTAGATCAATGACCAGCATTAGCACTAGCATTAAGCATTAGCATTCAAACTTTCAAACTTTAACATTGCTGTATTTAATTTATACAAGAAGGGTTAAGCTTTAATGCCATGAAATCTCATATTCACATGAAGGGTTATGCTTTAATGCCATCTGATCTCTTATTTCCATCAGAGAGGACAAGTACAGTATGAAAATGACCAGGTATTAGCACTAGCATTAGATCGCTAGCATTAGCAAGTTAGCATTAGCATTCAAACTTTTACATTGCTGTATTTGTATATATACAAGAAGGGTTAAGCTTTAATGCCATTTAATCTCATATTGCCATGAAGGGTTGTGCTTTAATGCCATCTGATCTCTTATTTCCATTAAAGAGGACACGAACAGTATGAAAAATGACCAGATATTAGCACCAGCATTAGATCGCTAGCATTAGCAAGTTAGCATTAGCATTCAAATTTTAACATTACTGTATTTGCATATATACTAGAAGGGTTAAGCATTAATGGCATCTAATCACATATTCACATGAAAGGATATGCTAAAATGCCATCAGATCAATTATTACCATCAAAGAGGACATGTACAGTAGGACAATGACCAGATATTAGCACTAGCATTAGATCGCTAGCTTTAGCAAGTTAGCATTAGCGTTCAAACTTTAACATTGCTGTATTTGCATATATACAAGAAGGGTAAAGCTTTAATGGCATTTAATCTCATATTCCGATGAAGGGTTATGCTTTAATGCCATCTGATCTCTCATTTCCATAATAGAGGACAAGAACAGTATAAAAAAATGACCAGATATTAGCACTAGCATTAGATCGCTAGCATTAGCAAGTTAGCATTAGCATTCAAAATTTAACATTGCTGTATTTGCATATATACAAGAAGGGTTAAGCTTAAATGCCATTTAATCTCATATTCCCATGAAGCGTTATTCTTTAAAGGCGGCTGATCTCTTATTTCCATTAAAGAGGACACGAACAGTATGAAAATGACCAGATATTAGCACTAGCATTAGACCGCTAGAATTAGCAAGTTAGCATTAGCATTCAAACTTTAACATTGCTGTATTTGTATATATACAAGAAGGGTCAAGCTTTAATGCCATGTAATCTAATATTCCCATGAAGGGTTATGCTTTAATGCCATCTGATCTCTTATTTCCATCACAGAGGACACATACAGGATGAAAATGACCAGATATTAGCACTAGCATTAGATCGCTAGCATTAGCAAGTTAGCATTAGCATTCAAACTTTATCATTGCTGTATTTGCATATATACAAGAAGGGTTCAGCTTAAATGCCATTTAATCTCATATTCCCATGAAGGGTTATACTTTAAAGGCGTCTGATCTCTTAATTCTATTAAAGAGGACACGAACAGTATGAAAATGACCAGATATTAGCAGCAGCATTAGATCGCTAGCATTAGCAAGTTAGCATTAGCATTCAAATTTTAACATTACTGTATTTGCATATATACAAGAAGGGTTTAGCTTTAATGCCATCTAATCACATATTCACATGAAGGGATATGCTTAAATGCCATCTGATCAATTATTACCGTCAAAGAGGACATGTTCAGTTTGACAATGACCAGATATTAGCACTAGCATTAGATCGCTAGCTTTAGCAAGTTAGGATTAGCATTCAAACTTTAACATTGCTGTATTTGCATATATACAAGAAGGGTTCAGCTTTAATGCCATTTAATCTCATATTCCCATGAAGGGTTATTCTTTAAATGCGTCTGATCTCTTATTTCTATTAAAGAGGACACGAACAGTATGAAAATGACCAGATATTAGCACCAGCATTAGATCGCTAGCATTAGCAAGTTAGCATTAGCATTCAAATTTTAACATTACTGTATTTGCATATATACAAGAAGGGTTAAGCTTTAATGCCATTAAATCTCATATTCCCATGAAGGGTTATGCTTTAAAAGCATCTGATCTATTATTTCCATTAAAGAGGACACGAACAGTATGAAAATGAAGAGATATGAGCACTAGCATTAGATGATAGCATTAGCAAGTTAGAATTAGCATTCAAACTTTAACATTGCTGTATTTGATTTTATAAAAGAAGGGTTAAGCTTTAATGCCATTAAATCTCATATTGCCATGAAGGGTTATGCTTTAATGCCATCTGATCTCTTATTTCCATCTAGAGGACACATACAGTATGAAAATGACAAGATATTAGCACTAGCATTAGATTGCTAGAATTAGCAATTTAGCATTAGCATTCAAACTTTAACATTGCTGTATTTGTATATATACAAGAAGGGTTAAGCCTTAATGCCATTTAATCTCATATTGCCATGAAGGGTTATGCTTTAATGCTATCTGATCTCTTATTTCCATCTAGAGGACAGTTACAGGAAGACAATGACCAGAAATTAGCACTAGCATTTGATCGCTAGCATTGGCAAATTAGCATTAGCATTCACACTTTAACATTGCTGTATTTGCATATATACAAGAAGGGTTAAGCGTTAATGCCATTTAATCTCATATTCCCATGAAAGGTTATGCTTTAAAGGAATCTGATCTCTCATTTCCATCATAGTGGCCACGAACAGTATGAAAATGACCAGATATTAGCACTAGCAGTAGATCGCTAGCTTTAGCAAGTTAGCATTAGCATTCAAATTTTAACATTGCTGTATTTGCTTATATACAAGAAGGGTTAAGCTCTAATGCCATCTAATCACATATTCACATGAAGGGATATGCTTTAATGCCATGTGATCAATTATTACGTTCAAAGAGGACACGTACAGTATGACAATGACTAGAAATTAGCACTAGCATTTGATCAATAGCATTAGCAAGTTAGCAGAGGCATTCAAACTTTAACATTGCTGTATTTGCATATATACATGAAAAGTTAAGCTTTAATGCCATTTAATCTCATATTCCCATGAAGGGTTATGCTTTAATAAAATCTGATCTCTTCATACCATCATAGAGGACACGTACAGTATGAAAATGACCATATATTAGCACTAGCATTAAATGGCTAATATTGGCAAGTTAGCATTAGCATTCAAACTTTAACATTGCTGTATTTTAATTTATACAAGAAGGGTTAAGCTTTAATGCCATGTAATCTCATATTCCCATGAAGGGTTATGCTTTAATGCCATCTGATCTCTTATTTCCATCATAGAGGACAAGTACAGTATGAAAATGACCAGATATTAGCACTAGCATTAGATCGCTAGCATTGGCAAGTTAGCATTAGCATTCAAACTTTAACATTGCTGTATTTGTATATATACAAGAAGGGTTAAGCTTTAATGCCATTTAATCTCATATTCCCATGAAGGGTTATGCTTTAATGCCATCTGATCTCTTATTTCCATCAAAGAGGACAAGAACAGTATGAAAATGACCAGATATTAGCACTAGCATTAGATCGCTAGCATTAGCAAGTTAGCATTAGCATTCAAATTTTAACATTACTGTATTTGGATATATACAAGAAGGGTTAAGCTTTAATGCCATTTAATCTCATATTGCCATGAAGGGATATGCTTTAATGCCATCTGATCTCTTATTACCATTAAAGAGGACATGAACAGTAGGAAAATGACCAGATATTAGCACTAGCATTAGATCGCTAGCTTTGGCAAGTTAGCATTAGCATTCAAACTTTAACATTGCTGTATTTGGATATATACAAGAAGGGTTCAGCTTTAATACCATTTAATCTCATATTCCCATGAAGGGTTATGCTTTAATAAATCTGATCTCTTATTTCCATCATAGAGGACATGTTCAGTATGAAAATGACCATATATTAGCACTAGCATTAGATCGCTAATATTGGCAAGTTAGCATTAGCATTCAAACTTTAACATTGCTGTATTTTAATTTATACAAGAAGGGTTCAGCTTTAATGCCATTTAATCTCATATTCCCATGAAGGGTTATGCTTTAATGCCATCTGATCTCTTATTTCCATCATAGAGGACACGTACAGTATGAAAATGACCAGATATTAGCACTAGCATTAGATGGCTAGCATTGGCAAGTTAGCATTAGCATTCAAACTTTAACATTGCTGTATTTTAATTTATACAAGAAGGGTTAAGCTTTAATGCCATGTAATCTCATATTCCCATGAAGGGTTATGCTTTAATGCATCTGATCTCTTATTTCCATCATAGAGGACAAGTACAGTATGAAAATGACCAGATATTAGCACTAGCATTAGATCGCTAGCTTTAGCAAGTTAGCATTAGCATTCAAACTTTAACATTGCTGTATTTTTAATATATACAAGAAGGGTTAAGCTTTAATGCCATTTAATCTCATATTCCCATGAAGGGTTATGCTTTAATGCCATCTGATCTCTTATTTCCATCATAGAGGACACATACAGTATGAAAATGACCAGATATTAGCACTAGCATTAGATCGCTAGCTTTAGCAAGTTAGCATTAGCATTCAAACTTTAACATTGCTGTATTTGCATATATACATGAAGGGTTAAGCTTTAATGCCATTTAATCTCATATTCCCATGAAGGGTTATGCTTTAATGCCATCTGATTTCTTATTTCCATCAAAGAGGACACATACAGTATGAAAATGACCAGATATTAGCACTAGCATTAAATCGCTACCATTAGCAAGTTAGCATTAGCATTCAAACTTTAACATTTCTGTATTTGCATATATACATGAAGGGTTAAACTTTTAATGCCATCTAATCACATATTCCCATGAAGGGATATGCTTAAATGCCATCTGATCTTTTATTTCCATCAAAAAGGACACGAACAGTATGACAATGACCAGATATTAGCACTAGCATTAGATTGCTACCATTAGCAAGTTAGCATTAGCATTCAAAATTTTAACATTTCTGTATTTGCATAATACAAGAAGGGTTAAACTTTAATGCCATCTAATCTCATATTCCCATGAAAGGTTATTCTTTAAATGGCATCTGATCTTTTATTACCATCAAAAAGGACACGAACAGTATGTAAATGACCAGATATTAGCACTAGCATTAAATCGCTACCATCAGCAAGTTAGCATTAGCATTCAAATTTTAACATTTCTGTATTTGCATATATACAAGAAGGGTTAAACTTTAATGCCATTTAATCACATATTCACATGAAGGGTTATGCTTTAATGGCATCTGTTCAATTATTTCCATCATAGAGGACACGAACAGTATGAAAATGACCAGATATTAGCACTAGCATTAGATCGCTAGCATTAGCAAGTTAGCATTAGCATTCAAACTTTAACATTGCTGTATTTGCATATATACAAGATGGGTTAAGCTTTAATGCCATTTAATCACATATTCACATGATGAGTTATGCTTTAAAGGCATGTGATCAATTATTTCCATCAAAGAGGACACGAACAGTATGAAAAATGACCAGATATTAGCACTAGCATTAGATCGCTAGCATTAGCAAGTTAGCATTAGCATTCAAATTTTTAACATTGCTGTATTTGCATATATACAAGAAGGGTTAAGCATTAATGCCATTCAATCTCATATTCCATGAAGGTTATGCTTTAATAAAATCTGATCAATTATTTCCATCAAAGAGGACCCGTACAGTATGAAAATGACCAGATATTAGCACTAGCATTAGATCGCTAGCATTAGCAAGTTAGCATTAGCATTCAAACTTTAACATTGCTGTATTTGCATATATACAAGAAGGGTTAAGCTTTAATGCCATTAATCTCATATTCCCATGAAGGGTTATGCTTTAATGCCATCTGATCTCTTATTTCCATCATAGAGGACAAGTACAGAAAATGAAAATGACCATTAGATATTAGCAAGTTAGCATTCAAACTTTATGCTGTATTAGCATTACAAGAAGGGTTAGCTTTAATGCCATTCAAACATTAACATTGCTGTATTTTTAATACAGTATATACAAGAAGGGTTAATTAGCTTTAATGCCATTTAATCTCATTTGGATATATACAAGAATGTTAAGCTTTAATGCCATCTAATTAATGCCAGGGATATGCATAAATGCCATTATTTCCATCCATTAAAGAGGACATGTACAGTATGAAAATGACCAGATATTAGCACTAGCATTAGATCGCTAGCATTAGCAAGTTAGCATTAGCATTCAAACTTTAACATTGCTGTATTTGCATATATACAAGAAGGGTTAAGCTTTAATACCATTTAATCTCATATTCCCATGAAGGGTTATGCTTTAATGCCATCTGATCTCTTATTTCCATCAAAGAGGACATGTACAGTATGAAAATGACCAGGTATTAGCACTAGCATTAGATCGCTAGCATTAGCAAGTTAGAATTAGCATTCAAACTTTAACATTGCTGTATTTGCATATATACAAGAAGGGTTCAGGTTTAATGCCATTTAATCTCATATTCCCATGAAGGGTTATGCTTTAATGCCATCTGATCTCTTATTTCCATCAAAGAGGACACGAACAGAGTATGAAAATGACCAGATATTAGCACTAGCATTAGATCCCTAGCATTAGCAAGTTAGCATTAGCATTCAAACTTTTTAACATTGCTGTATTTGCATATATACAAGAAGGGTTAAGCTTTAATGCCATTTAATCTCATATTCCCATGAAGGGTTATGCTTTAATGCCATCTGATCTCTTATTTCCATAAAGAGGACACATAACAGGATGAAAATGACCAGATATTAGCACTAGCATTAGATCCCTAGCATTAGCAAGTTAGCATTAGCATTCAAACTTTAACATTGCTGTATTTGCATATATACAAGAAGGGTTCAGCTTTAATGCCATTTAATCTCATATTCCCATGAAGGGTTATACTTTTTAATGCCATCTGATCTCTTATTTCCATTAAAGAGGACACGAACAGGATGAAAATGACCAGATATTAGCACTAGCATTAGATCGCTAACATTAGCAAGTTAGCATTAGCATTCAAATTTTAACATTGCTGTATTTGCATATATACAAGAAGGGTTAAGCTTTAATGCCATTTAATCTCATATTCCCATGAAGGGTTATGCTTAAATGTCATCTGATCTCTTATTTCTATCAAAGAGGACACGAACAGTATGAAAATGACCAGATATTAGCACTAGCATTAGATCGCTAGCATTAGCAAGTTAGCATTAGCATTCAAATTTTAACATTGCTGTATTTGCATATATACAAGAAGGGTTCATGCCTTAAAATTCACATTTAATCATCATATTCCCATCAAAGGTTATTCTTTAAAGACCAGATATTCTGATCTCTTATTTCTATTAAAGAAGGACTTTAATGGCATTTAATCTCATATTCCCATGAAGGGAAATTCTTTAAAGTCTGAAATATTATTTCTATTAAAGAGGACACGAACAGTATGAAAATGACCAGATATTAGCACCAGCATTAGATCGCTAGCATTAGCAAGTTAGCATTAGCATTCAAATTTTAACATGACTGTATTTGCATATATACAAGAAGGGTTAAGCTTTAATGCCATTTAATCTCATATTCCCATGAAGGGTTATGCTTTAAAAGCATCTGATCTATTATTTCCATTAAAGAGGACACGATCAGTATGAAAATGAAGAGATATGAGCACTAGCATTAGATCGCTAGCATTAGCAAGTTAGCATTAGCATTCAAACTTTAACATTGCTGTATTTGCATATATACAAGAAGGGTTCAGCTTTAATGCCATTTAATCTCATATTCCCATGAAGGGTTATTCTTTAAAGGCGTCTGATCTCTTATTTCTATTAAAGAGGACACGAACAGTATGAAAATGACCAGATATTAGCACCAGCATTAGATCGCTAGCATTAGCAAGTTAGCATTAGCATTCAAACTTTAACATTGCTGTATTTGAATTTATAAAAGAAGGGTTAAGCTTTAATGCCATTAAATCTCATATTGCCATGAAGGGTTATGCTTTAATGCCATCTGAACTCTTATTTCCATCTAGAGGACACATACAGTATGAAAATGACAAGATATTAGCACTAGCATTAGATTGCTAGAATTAGCAATTTAGCATTAGCATTCAAACTTTAACATTGCTGTATTTGTATATATACAAGAAGGGTTAAGTCTTAATGCCATTTAATCTCATATTGCCATGTAGGGTTATGCTTTAATGCCATCTGATCTCGTATTTCCATCTAGAGGACACTTACAGGAAGACAATGACCAGAAATTAGCACTAGCATTTGATCGCTAGCATTAGCAAGTTAGCATTAGCATTCAAACTTTAACAATGCTGTTTTTGCATATATACAAGAAGGGTTAAGCTTTAATGCCATTTAATCTCATATTCCCATGAAAGGTTATGCTTTAAAGGAATCGGATCTCTTATTTCCATCATAGAGGACACGAACAGTATGAAAATGACCATATAATAGCACTAGCAGTAGATCGCTAGCTTTTGCAAGTTAGCATTAGCATTCAAATTTTAACATTGCTGTATTTGCTTATATACAAGAAGGGTTAAGCTCTAATGCCATCTAATCACATATTCACATGAAGGGATATGCTTAAATGCCATGTGATCTATTATTACGATCAAAGAGGTCACGTACAGTATGACAATGACCAGATATTAGCACTAGCATTTGATCAATAGCATTAGCAAGTTAGCAGAAGCATCTAAACTTTAACATTGCTGTATTTGCATATATACATGAAGGGTTAAGCTTTAATGCCATTCAATCTCATATTCCCATGAAGGGTTATGCTTTAATAAAATCTGATCTCCTCTTTCCATCATAGAGGACACGTACAGTATGAAAATGACCATATATTAGCACTAGCATTAAATGGCTAGCATTGGCAAGTTAGCATTAGCATTCAAACTTTAACATTGCTGTATTTTAGTTTATACAAGAAGGGTTAAGCTTTATTGCCATGTAATCTCATATTCCTATGAAGGGTTATGCTTTAATGCCATCTGATCTCTTATTTCCATCATAGAGGACAAGTACAGTATGAAAATGACCAGATATTAGCACTAGCATTAGATGGCTAGCATTGGCAAGTTAGCATTAGCATTCAAACATTGACATTGGTGTATTTTAATTTATACAAGAAGGGTTAAGCTTTAATGCCATGTAATCTCATATTCCCATGAAGGGTTATGCTTTAATGCCATCTGATCTCTTATTTCCATCATAGAGGACAAGTACAGTATGAAAATGACCAGGTATTAGCACTAGCATTAGATCGCTAGCTTTAGCAAGTTAGCATTAGCATTCAAACTTTAACATTCCTGTATTTGCATATATACAAGAAGGGTTCAGCATTAATGCCATTTAATCTCATATTGCCATGAAGCGTTATGCTTTAAAGGCATCTGATCTATTATTTCCATTAAAGAGGACACGAACAGTATGAAAATGACGAGATATTAGCACTAGCATTAGATCGCTAGCATTAGCAAGTTAGCATTAGCATTCAAACATTAACATTGCTGTATTTGCATATATACAAGAAGGGTTAAACTTTAATGCCATTTAATCTCATATTCCCATGAAAGGTTATTCTTTAAAGGCATCTGATCTCTTATTTCCATCATAAAGGACACGAACAGTAATGAAATGACCAGATATTAGCACTAGCATTAGATCGCTAGCATCAGCAAGTTAGCATTAGCATTAAAAATTTTAACATTACTGTATTTGCATAAACATGAAGGGTTAAGCTTTAATGCCATCTAATCACATATTCACATGAAGGGATATGCTTAAATGCCATCTGATCAATTATTACCATCAAAGAGGACACGTACACTATGACAATGACCAAAAATTAGCACTAGCATTAAATTGCTACCATTAGCAAGTTAGCATTAGCATTCAAACTTTAACATTGCTGTATTTGCATATATACAAGAAGTGTTCAGCTTTAATGCCATTTCATCTCATATTCCCATGAAAGGTTATGCTTTAAAGGCATCTGATCTCTTATTTCCATCATAGAGGACACGAACAGTATGTAAAATGACCAGATATTAGCACTAGCAGTAGATCGCTAGCAATAGCAAGTTAGCATTAGCATTCAAATTTTAACATCGCTGTATTTCCATATATACAAGAAGGGTTAAGCTTTAATGCCATTCAATCTCATATTCCCATGAAGGGTTATGCTTTAATAAAATCTGATCTCTTCTTTCCATCATACAGGACAAGTACAGTATGAAAATGACCAGATATTAGCACCAGCATTAGATCGCTAGCATTAGCAAGTTAGCATTAGCATTCAAACTTTAACCTTGCTGTATTTGTATATATACAAGAAGGGTTAAGCTTTAATGCCATTTAATCTCATATTGCCATGAAGGGTTGTGCTTTAATGCCATCTGATCTCTTATTTCCATTAAAGAGGACACGAACAGTATGAAAATGACCAGATATTAGCACCAGCATTAGATCGCCAGCATTAGCAAGTTAGCATTAGCATTCAAATTTTAACATTACTGTATTTGCATATATACTAGAAGGGTTAAGCATTAATGCCATCTAATCACATATTCACATGAAAGGATATGCTTAAATGCCATCAGATCAATTATTACCATCAAAAAGGACATGTTCAGTAGGACAATGACCAGATATTAGCACTAGCATTAGATCGCTAGCATTAGCAAGTTAGCATTAGCATTCAAACTTTAACATTGTTGTATTTGTATATATACAAGAAGGGTTAAGCTTTAATGCCATGTAATCTAATATTCCCATGAAGGGTTATGCTTTAATGCCATCTGATCTCTTATTTCCATCACAGAGGACACATACAGGATGACAATGACAAGATATTAGCACTAGCATTAGATCGCTAGCATTAGCAAGTTAGAATTAGCATTCAAACTTTAACATTGCTGTATTTGCATATATACAAGAAGGGTTCAGCTTAAATGCCATTTAATCTCATATTCCCATGAAGGGTTATACTTTAAAGGCGTCTGATCTCTTATTTCTATTAAAGAGGACACGAACAGGATGAAAATGACCAGATATTAGCAGCAGCATTAGATCGCTAACATTAGCAAGTTAGCATTAGCATTCAAATTTTAACATAACTGTATTTGCATATATACAAGAAGGGTTAAGCTTTAATGCCATCTAATCACATATTCACATGAAGGGATATGCTGCTTAAATGCCATCTGATCAATTATTACCGTCAAAGAGGACATGTTCAGTTGGACAATGACCAGATATTAGCACTAGCATTAGATCGCTAGCTTTAGCAAGTTAGGATTAGCATTCAAACTTTAACATTACTGTATTTGCATATATACAAGAAGGGTTAAGCTTTAATGCCATTTAATCTCATATTCCCATGAAGGGTTATGCTTTAAAAGCATCTGATCTATTATTTCCATTAAAGAGGACACGAACAGTATGAAAATGAAGAGATATGAGCACTAGCATTAGATCGCTAGCATTAGCAAGTTAGCATTAGCATTCAAACTTTAACATTCCCGTATTTGTATATATACAAGAAGGGTTAAGCCTTAATGCCATTTAATCTCATATTGCCATGAAGGGTTATGCTTTAATGCCATCTGATCTCTTATTTCCATCTAGAGGACACTTACAGGAAGACAATGACCAGAAATTAGCACTAGCATTTGATCGCTAGCATTAGCAAGTTAGCATTAGCATTCAAACTTTAACATTGCTGTATTTGCATATATACAAGAAGGGTTAAGCTTTAATGCCATTTAATCTCATATTCCCATGAAAGGTTATGCTTGAAAGGAATCTGATCTCTTATTTCCATCATAGAGGACACGAACAGTATGAAAATGACCAGATATTAGCACTAGCAGTAGATCGCTAGCTTTAGCAAGTTAGCATTAGCATTCAAATTTTAACATTGCTGTATTTGCTTATATACAAGAAGGGTTAAGCTCTAATGCCATCTAATCAAATATTCACATGAAGGGATATGCTTAAATGCCATGTGATCAATTATTACGATCAAAGAGGACACGTACAGTTTGACAATGACCAGATATTAGCACTAGCATTTGATCAATAGCATTAGCAAGTTAGCAGAAGCATTCAAACTTTAACATTGCTGTATTTGCATATATACATCAAGGGTTAAGCTTTAATGCCATTTAATCTCATATTCCCATGAAGGGTTATGCTTTAATAAAATCTGATCTCTTCTTTCCATCATAGAGGACACGTACAGTGTGAAAAAGACCATATATTAGCACTAGCATTAAATGGCTAGCATTGGCAAGTTAGCATTAGCATTCAAACTTTAACATTGCTGTATTTGCATATATACAAGAAGGGTTCAGCTTTAATGCGATTTCATCTCATAATCCCATGAAAGGTTATGCTTTAAAGGCATCTGATCTCTTATTTCCATCATAGAGGACACAAACAGTATGAAAATGACCAGATATTAGCACTAGCAGTAGATCGCTAGCATTAGCAAGTTAGCAAAAGCATTCAAACTTTAACATTGCTGTATTTGCATATATACAAGAAGGGTTAAGCTTTAATGCCATTCAATCTCATATTCCCATGAAGGGTTATGCTTTAATAAAATCTGATCTCTTCTTTCCATCATACAGGACACGTACAGTATGAAAATGACCAGATATTAGCACCAGCATTAGATCGCTAGCATTAGCAAGTTAGCATTAGCATTCAAACTTTGACATTTCTGTATTTTAATTTATACAAGAAGGGTTAAGCTTTAATGCCATGTAATCTCATATTCACATGAAGGGTTATGCTTTAATGCCATCTGATCTCTTATTCCCATCATAGAGGACAAGTACTGTATGAAAATGACCAGGCATTAGCACTTGCATTAGATCGCTAGCATTAGCAAGTTAGCATTAGCATTCAAACTTTAACATTGCTGTATTTGTATATATACAAGAAGGGTTAAGCTTTAATGCCATTTAATCTCATATTGCCATGAAGGGTTGTGCTTTAATGCCATCTGATCTCTTATTCCCATTAAAGAGGACACGAACAGTATGAAAATGACCAGATATTAGCACCAGCATTAGATCGCTAGCATTAGCAAGTTAGCAATAGCATTCAAATTTTAACATTACTGTATTTGCATATATAGTAGAAGGGTTAAGCATTAATGCCATCTAATCACATATTCACATGAAAGGATATGCTTAAATACCATCAGATCAATAATTACCATCAATGAGGACATGTACAGTAGGACAATGACCAGATATTAGCACTAGCATTAGATTGCTAGCATTAGCAAGTTAGCATTAGCATTCAAACTTTAACATTGCTGTATTTGTATATATACAAGAAGGGTTAAGCTTAAATGCCATGTAATCTAATATTCCCATGAAGGGTTATGCATTAATGCCATCTGATCTCTTATTTCCATCACAGAGGACACATTCAGGATGACAATGACCAGATATTAGCACTAGCATTAGATCGCTAGCATTAGCAAGTTAGAATTAGCATTCAAACTTTAACATTGCTGTATTTGCATATATACAAGAAGGGTTCAGCTTAAATGCCATTTAATCTCATATTCCCATGAAGCGTTATACTTTAAAGGCGTCTGATCTCTTATTTCTATTAAAGAGGACACGAACAGTATGAAAATGACCAGATATTAGCAGCAGCATTAGATCGCTAACATTAGCAAGTTAGCATTAGCATTCAAATTTTAACATTACTGTATTTGCATATATACAAGAAGGGTTAAGCTTTAATGCCATCTAATCACATATTCACATGAAGGGATATGCTTAAATGCCATCTGATCAATTATTACCGTCAAAGAGGACATGTTCAGTTGGACAATGACCAGATATTAGCACTAGCATTAGATCGCTAGCTTTAGCAAGTTAGGATTAGCATTCAAACTTTAACATTGCTGTATTTGCATATATACAAGAAGGGTTCAGCTTTAATGCCATTTAATCTCATATTTCCATGAAGGGTTATTCTTTAAAGGCGTCTGATCTCTTATTTCTATTAAAGAGGACACGAACAGTATGAAAATGACCAGATATTAGCAGCAGCATTAGATCGCTAACATTAGCAAGTTAGCATTAGCATTCAAATTTTAACATTACTGTATTTGCATATATACAAGAAGGGTTTGCTTTAATGCCATTTAATCTCATATTCCCAAGAAGGGTTATGCTTTAAAAGCATCTGATCTATTATTTCCATTAAAGAGGACATTTAACAGTATGAAAATGAAGAGATATGAGCACTAGCATTAGATAAGCATTAGCAAGTTAGCATTAGCATTCAAACTTTAACATTGCTGTATTTGAATTTATAAAAAAGAAGGGTTAAGCTTTAATGCCATTAAATCTCATATTGCCATGAAGGGTTATGCTTTAATGCCATCTGATCTCTTATTTCCATCTAGAGGACACATACAGTATGAAAATGACAAGATATTAGCACTAGCATTAGATCGCTAGCATTAGCAAGTTAGCATTAGCATTCAAACTTTAACATTGCTGTATTTAAATTTATAAAAGAAGGGTTAAGCTTTAATGCCATTAAATCTCATATTGCCATGAAGGGTTATTCTTTAAAGGCATCTGATCTCTTATTTCCATCATAAAGGACACATAACAGTAATGAAATGACCAGATATTAGCACTAGCATTAGATCGCTAGCATTAGCAAGTTCAGCATTAGCATTCAAATTTTTAACATTACTGTTTTTGCATATATACTAGAAGGGTTAAGCATTAATGCCATCTAATCACATATTCACATGAAAGGATATGCTTAAAAGCAGATCAGATCAATTATTACCATCAAAGAGGACATGTACAGTAGGACAATGACCAGATATTAGCACTAGCATTAGATCGCTAGCATGAGCAAGTTAGCATTAGCATTCAAACTTTAACATTGCTGTATGTGTATATATACAAGAAGGGTTAAGCTTTAATGCCATGTAATCTAATATTCCCATGAAGGGTTATGCTTTAATGCCATCTGATCTCTTATTTCCATACAGAGGACACGAACAGTATGAAAATGACCAGATATTAGCAGCAGCATTAAATCGCTAACATTAGCAAGTTAGCATTAGCATTCAAATTTTAACATTACTGTATTTGCATATACAAGAAGGGTTAAGTTTTAATGCCATCTAATCACATATTCACATGAAGGGATATGTTTAAATGCCATCTGATCAATTATTACCATCAAAGAGGAGATGTTCTAGTTGGACAATGACCAGATATTAGCACTAGCATTAGATCGCTAGCTTTAGCAAGTTAGGATTAGCATTCAAACTTTAACATTGCTGTATTTGCATATATACAAGAAGGGTTAGCACTTTAATGCTATTTAATCTCTAATATTGCCATGAAGGGTTGTGCTTTAATGCCATCTGATTCTTATTCCCATTAAAGAGGACACCTAACAGTATGAAAATGACCAGATATTAGCACCAGCATTAGATCGCTAGCATTAGCAAGTTAGCTTTAGCATTCAAATTTTAACATTACTGTATTTGCATATATAATAGAAGGGTTAAGCATTAATGCCATTCAATCACATATTCACATGAAAGGATATGCTTAAATACCATCAGATCAATAATTACCATCAAAGAGGACATGTACAGTAGGACAATGACTAGATATTAGCACTAGCATTAGATTGCTAGCATTAGCAAGTTAGCATTAGCATTCAAACTTTTAACATTGCTGTATTTGTATATATACAAGAAGGGTTAAGACTTAAATGCCATGTAATCTAATATTCCCATGAAGGGTTATGCATTAATGCCATCTGATCTCTTATTTCCATCACAGAGGACACATTCAGGATGACAATGACCAGATATTAGCACTAGCATTAGATCGCTAGCATTAGCAAGTTAGAATTAGCATTCAAACTTTAACATTGCTGTATTTGCATATATACAAGAAGGGTTAAGTTTTAAATGCCATTTTAAATGGCATACTTTAAATCTCATATTCAAAGAGGACACGAACAGTATGAAATGACCAGATATTAGCAGTAGCAGTAGACCGCTTAATATTAGCAATTTAGCATTAGCATTCAAATTTTAACATTTCTATATAAAGAAGGGTTAAGCTTAATGCCAGTAATCTCATAAATGAAGGATTATGCTTAAGCATTTAGATCCGCCATTTATTAGCAAGAGGACATGTTAGCATTCAAATATTAGCAACATTAAATGGCTATACAAGAAGGGTTAAGTTAGCCATTACATATTCACAAATGCTTTAATGCCATCTGATCAATTGTATTTGAATTTATACAAGAAGGGTTCAGCTTTAATGCCATTTAATCTCATATTCCTATGAAGGGTTATTGCTTTTAATGCCATCTGATCATTTATATTTCTATCAAAGAGGACAAGTAACAGTATGAAAAATGACCAGGTATTAGCACTAGCATTAGATCGCTAACTTTAGCAAGTTAGCATTAGCATTCAAATTTTAACATTGCTGTATTTTGCATATATGCTGAAGGGCTAAGCTTTAATGCCATTTAATCTCATATTCCTGAAAGAAGCTTAATGCCATCTGATCTATTATTTCCATTATAGAGGACACATACAAAAATGAAAATGACCAGATATGAGCACTAGCATTAGATCGCTAGCATTAGTAAGTTAGCATTTGCATTCAAACTTCAACATTGCTGTATTTGCATTTATAAAAGAAGGGTTAAGCTTTTAATGCCATTTAATCATATTCCCATGAAAGGTTATAGTTTTAAAGGAACTGACTTCATTCCACTGGCAGAGGAGACGAACAGCAGGAAAATGACCAGATATTAGCACTAAGAGTAGATCGCTAGTTTTCTATAAAGTTGGGGCATTAGCATTCAAATTTTAAATATTGCTGTATTTGCTTATATACAAGAAGGTTTGGCTCTTATGCCATCTAATCACATATTCACATGAAGGGGATATGCTAAATGCTATCTGATCAATTATTACGATCAAACAGAGACGCACAGTATGGTTAACCAGTAGACATTAGCACGCAGCATTGATCAATAGCATTAGCACAGCAATTAGTATCTAAATCCTTTAATATTGCTAGTATTTGCACATATACATATGTTTTTAATGTCATTTAACTTATATTGCCATGAAGGGTTATGCTTAATGCCATCTGATCTCCATTTCCCCATCTAGAGGTTATACAGGATGACAATGACTAGATATCCATAGCATTTAGATTTCCGCCAGTATATTAGCTAGCATTAGTATTCAAACTTTTTATATCAAGGTATTTGCATATATACAAGCATGGGTTAAGCTTACTATTTAATCTCATATTCTCATGGAGGGTTGCGCTTTAATGGCATCTGATCTTCTTATTTCCACTGGCAGTATACACACATATATGAAACGACCATCTATTTGTAATAGCATTAGATCATAGCATTAGCAAGTTAGCAAGCATTCAAACTTCAACATTGCTGTATTTGATATATACAGAAGGGTTAAGCTTAATGCCATTTAATCTCATATTCCATGAAGGTTATCTTTAATAAATCTGATCTCTTTTTCATCATAGAGGACATACATATGAAAATGACCATATTAGCACTAGCATTAGATGCTAGCATTGCAATTAGCATTAGCATTCAAACTTTAACATTGCTGATTTTAATTATACAAGAAGGGTTAAGCTTTAATGCCATTAATCTCATATTCCATGAAGGGTTATGCTTTAATGCCATCTGATCTTTATTTCCATCTAGAGGACAAGTACAGTATGAAATGACAGATATTAGCACTAGCATTAGATCGCTAGCATTAGCAAGTTAGCATTAGCATTCAAACTTTAACATTGCTGTATTTGATATTTATACAAGAAGGGTTAAGCTTTAATGCCATTAATCTCATATTCCCATGAAGGGTTATGCTTTAAGCCATCTGATCTCTTATTTCATAAAGGACAGAACAGTATGAAATGACCAGATATTAGCACAGCATTAGATCGCTAGCTTAGCAAGTTAGCATTAGCATTCAAATTTTAACATTCTGTATTTGCATATATACAGAAGGGTTAAGCTTAATGCCATTAATCCATATTCCATGAAGGTATGCTTAAATGCATCTGATCATTATTTCCATAAGAGGACAGTACAGTATGAAAATGACCAGATATTACACTAGCATTAGATGGCTAGCATTAGCAAGTTAGCATTAGCATTCAAATTTAACATTACTGTATTTGCATTATACAAGAAGGGTTAAGCTTTAATGCCATCTAATCCATATTCCATGAAGGGATATGCTTAAAAGCCATCTGATCAATTATTCCATCAAAGAGGACAGTACATTGAAATGACCAGATATTAGCACTAGCATTAGATCGCTAGCTTTAGAAGTTAGCATTAGCATTCAAACTTTAACATTGCTGTATTTGCATATATACAAGAAGGTTAGCTTTAATGCCATTTAATCTCATATTCCCATGAAGGGTTATGCTTTAAAGCATCTGATCTCTTATTTCCATCATAGAGGACACAACAGTATGAAAATGACCAGATATTAGCACTAGCATTAGATCGCTAGCATTAGCAAGTTAGCATTAGCATTCAAACTTCAACATTGCTGTATTTCATATATACAAGAAGGGTTAGCTTTAATGCCATTTAATCTCATATTCCATGAAGGTTATGCTTTAAAGGCATCTGATCTATTATTTCCATTAAAGAGGACACGAACAGTATGAAAATGACGAGATATTAGCACTAGCATTAGATCGCTAGCATTAGCAAGTTAGCATTAGCATTCAAACTTTAACATTGCTGTATTTGCAATATATACAAGAAGGGTTAAAGCTTTAATGCCATTTAATCTCATATTCCATGAAGGTTATCTTTAATGCATCTGATCTCTTATTTCCATCAAAGGACACATACAGTATGAAAATGACCAGATATTAGCACTAGCATTAGATCGCTAGCATTAGCAAGTTAGCATTAGCATTAAACTTAACATTCTGTATTTATAACAAGAAGGGTTGCTTAATGCCATTAATCCATATTCCATGAAGGGTTATGCTTAATGCATCTGATCTTATTTCCATCAAGAGGACACTACAGTATGAAATGACAGATATTAGCACTAGCATTAATGCTAATTAGAAGTTAGCATTAGCATTCAAACTTTAACATTGCTGTATTTGCATATATACAAGAAGGGTTAAGCTTTAATGCCATTTAATCTCATATTCCATGAAGGGTTATGCTTTAATGCATCTGATCTCTTATTTCCATCATAGAGACAAGTCAGTATGAAAATGACCAGATATTAGCACTAGCATTAATGGCTAGCATTGGCAAGTTAGCATTAGCATTCAAACTTTAACATTGCTGTATTTTAATTATAAAGAAGGGTTAAGCTTTAATGCCATTAATCTCATATTCCCATGAAGGTTATGCTTTAATGCCATCTGATCTCTTATTTCCATAAGAGGACAAGTACAGTGAAAATGACCAGATATTAGCACTAGCATTAGATGCTAGCTTAAGTTAGCATTAGATTCAAATTTAACATTGCTGTATTTATTATACAAGAAGGGTTAAGCTTTAATGCCATCTAATCTCATATTCATGAAGGGTATGCTTAATGCCATCTGATTCTTATTTCCATCAAAGAGGACAGTACAGTATGAAAATGACCAGTATTAGCACTAGCATTAGATCGCTAGCATTAGCAAGTTAGCATTAGCATTCAAACTTTAACATTGCTGTATTTGATATATACAAGAAGGGTTAGCTTTAATGCCATTAATCATATTCCATGAAGGTATGCTTAAATGCCATCTGTTCTTATTTCCATAAAGAGGACACGAACATATGAAAATGACCAGTATTAGCACTAGCATTGATCGCTAGCATTAGCAGTTAGCATTAGCATTCAAATTTAACATTGCTGTATTTGATATATACAAGAAGGGTTGCTTTAATGCCATTTAATCTCATATTCCATGAAGGTTATGCTTTAAGCATCTGATCTCTTATTTCCATCATAGAGAGTAAAGTTTAAAATGCCAGATATTAGCACTAGCATTAGATGCTAATTAAGTTAATTAGCATTCAAATTTTCATTGTTTTTATTATACAGAAGGGTTAAGCTTTACCATTTAACTCATATTCCTATGAAGGTTACTAGCATTCTTACTTTATTTCCTATAGAGGACAATACAGTATAAAATGACCATATTAGCACTACTTAAGCTAGCATTAGCAAGTTGATTAGCATTCAAACTTTAACATTGCTGTATTTGCATATATACAAGAAGGGTTAACTTAATGCCTTTTAACTCATATTCCCCTGAGGTTATGCTTTAACAACTGATCTTTTTTCCTCATAAGACACATGGAAAAACCAGATATTAGCACTACATTAGATCCTAGCATTGAAGTTAGCATTAGCATTCAAACTTTAACATTGCTGTATTTTATATATACAAAAGGGTTGCTAATGCCATTTAATCATATTCAGAAGGTTATGCTTAATGCCATCATCTATTTCACAAGAGGACACATACAGTATGAAATGACCAGATATTAGACTAGCATTAGATGCTAGCATTAGAGTTAATTAATCAAACTTAACATTGCTGTATTTGCATATATACAGAAGGGTTGCTTAATGCCATTAACTCATATTCCATGAAGGGTTATCTTTAAGCTCTGATCTCTTATTTCCATCAAGAGACAAAGTATGAAAATGACCAATATTAGCACGCAGCTAGCATTAGCAAGTTAGCATTAGCATTCAAACTTTAACATTGCTGTATTTGCATATATACAAGAAGGGTTAGCTTTAATGCCATTTAATCTCATATTCCCATGAAGGGTATGCTTTAATGGCATCTGATCTCTTATTTCCATCAAGAGGACACGAAAGTATGAAAATGACCAGATATTAGCACTAGCATTAGATCGCTAGCATTAGCAAGTTAGCATTAGCATTCAACTTTAACATTGCTGTATTTGCATATATACAAGAAGGGTTAAGCTTTAATGCCATTTAATCTCATATTCCATGAAGGGTTATGCTTTAAAGGGTCTGATCTTATTTCATTAAAGATGGACATTAACAGTATGAAATGACCAGATATTAGCACTCAGATTAGATGCTAATTAGAAGTTAGCATTAAGCATTCAAATTTAAATGCTGTATTTATATATACAAAGGTAAGCTTTAATGCCATTTAATCTCATATTCCCATGAAGGGTTATAGCTTTAAAGATCTGATCTTTATTTCATTAAAGAGGACAAAAGTATGAAATGACCAGATATTAGCACTAGCATTAGATCGCTAGATTAGCAAGTTAGCATTAGCATTAAACTTTAACATTGCTGATTTGATTATAAAGAAGGGTTAAGCTTAATGCCATTTAACTCAAGCATTGCCATGGAATAATATGCTTAATGCCATCTGATTCTTATTCTACGAGATAGATGACAAACGCAGTATGAAAAAATGACCAGATATGAGCACTAGTATTAGAACGCTAGCATTAGCAAGTTGAAAAGCATTAGCATTGAAACTTTAACATTGCTGTATTTGAATTTATATACAAGGGTTGCTTATAATGCCATTTTATCTCATATTGGCATGAAGGGATATGCTTTTAATGCCATCTGATTCTTATTTCCATTCTAGAGGACACATACAGGAAAAGATGTAATGACTAGAAATTAGCACTAGCATTAGATCGCTAGCATTAGTAACAGCGTTGGCATTAGTATTCAAACTTTAACATTGCTGTATTTGCATATATACAAGAAGGGTTAAGCTTTTTATGCCATTTAACTCATATTCTTTGGAAAGGTTATGCTTTAATGGCATCTGATCTCTATTTCCATCATAGAGACAACATAACAGTATGAAAATGACCAGTATTAGCACTAGCATTAGATCGTTAGCATTAGCAAGCTGGCATAAGCACCAAAATTTTAACATTGCTGTATTTGGTTATATAATAAGAAGGGTTGCTTGAATGCCATCTAATCACATATTCCCAAGCGAAGGGTTATGGCTTAAATGCCATCTGATCAATAATTAAATCAAAGAGGACAAGTATATGACAATGTACCAGATATTAGCACTAGCATTTGACGATAGCATAAGTAAGTTATCATTAGCATTCAAACTTTTAACATTGCTGTATTTGCATATATACAAGAAGGGTTGTTTTTAATGCCATTTAATCCTCATATTCCCATGAAGGGTTATGCTTTTAATAAAATCTGATCTTTATTTCCATCATAGAGGACACGCCCAGTATGAAAAATGACCAGATATTGTTAATTAGCATTAGATGGCTAGTATTGGCAAGTTAGCATTAGCATTTAAATTTTTTAACATTGCTGTATTTTAATTTATACAAGAAGGGTTGCTTTCTTAATGCCATGTAATCTCATATTCCCATGAAGGGTTATGCTTTAATGCCATCTGATCTCTTATTTCCATCATAGAGGACAAGTACAGTTTGAAAATGACCAGATATTAGCACTAGCATTAGATGGCTAGCATTGGAAGTTAGCATTAGATTCAAACATTAACATTGCTGTATTTTAATTTATACAAGAAGGGTTAAGCTTTAATGCCATTAATCTCATATTCCCATGAAGGGTTATGCTTTAATGCCATCTGATCTCTTATTTCCATCAAAGAGGACAAGTACAGTATGAAAATGACCAGGTATTAGCATAGCATTAGATCGCTAGCATTAGCAAGTTAGCATTAGCATTCAAACTTTAACATTGCTGTATTTGTATATATACAAGAAGGGTTAAGCTTTAATGCCACCTAATCACATATTCCATGAAGGGTTATGCTTTAATGCCATCTGATCTCTATTTCATATAGAGGACAAGAACAGTATGAAATGACCGATATTAGCACTAGCATTAGATCGCTAGCATTAGCAATTTAGTAATTAGCATTCTAAATTTAACATTGCTGTATTTGCATATATACAAGAAGTGTTGCTTTTAATGCCATCTAATCATCATATCTTCATGAAGGATATGCTTTAATGCCAACTGATCTAATTATTACCATCAAAGAGGACACATACTAGTTGACAATGACCAGATATTTGCATTAGCATTAGATCGCTAGCATTAGCGCTGCAGGATGGAGCATCAAACTTTTTAACATTGCTGTTTTTTAAAATATACAAGAAGGGTTTCTGCTTTAATGACATTTAACTTCATATTCTACATGAAGGGTTGCTTTTAATGGCATCTGATTCTTTATTTCCAATACAATGAAAGAGGAAAATGGCTAGATATTGTGTTCAGCATTACGCTAGCATTAAAATAGCATTAGCATTCTAACTTAACATTGCTTTTATATGCATATATACAAGAAGGTTGCTTTCTAATGCATTAATGCCATCTGTTAGAGGACAGAACAGTATTTGACTAGATATTAGCACTAGCATTAGATCGCTAGCATTAGCATTCAAACTTTTAACATGACTGTATTTGCATATTTACAAGAAGATGCTTGAATGCCATCTAATCTCATATTCCTATGAAGGGTTATGCTTAAAGGCATCTGATCTATTATTTCCATTAAAGAGGACACGTAACAGTATATAAATCAGGATATTAGCACTAGCATTAGATCGCCATTAGCAAGAAGCATTAGTTATTTCTGCATAAATAAGAAGGGATAGTTTAATGCTATCTATCACATATTCACCTTAAAATTCAATTATTACCATCAAAGAGGACATGTTCAGTAGGACAATGACCAGACATTAGCACTAGCATTAGATCGCTAGCAACTTAGCATTAGACAATTTGAATTTATACAAGAAGGGTTATTGAAGGTGTTCATATTGCCATGAATGGTTATGATCTGATCTTCTTTATTTCCCATTAGACCTTACAGTATGAAAATGACCATATATTTGCACTAAATCTATCATTTGGGTAAAACATTAGTATTCAAATTTTATATTGCTGAATTTGTATATTAAGGAAGGGTAAATATATTAATCTCATATTCTATGAAGCGTTATGCTTAATGCCATCTGATTTTTCCATCATAGAGTCAGTATGAAAAATGACAA
Source organism: Gymnothorax javanicus (assembly GCA_029692085.1). Classification (NCBI taxonomy): domain Eukaryota; kingdom Metazoa; phylum Chordata; class Actinopteri; order Anguilliformes; family Muraenidae; genus Gymnothorax; species Gymnothorax javanicus. The sequence continues at coordinate 104,570,387 of CM056199.1, forward strand.
AGATATTAGAAACTAGCATTAGTTCGCTAGCATTAGCAAGTGATCATTAGCATTCAAACTTTAACATTGCTGTATTTGTATATATACACAAGAAGGTTGAAGCCCAATGCCATTTAATCTCATATTTGAAGGGTTGGTGTTTTAATGCATCTAACTTTAGTCTCCAGTAGGACAAATACAGGATGATAATGATCAGATATTAGCACTAGCATAAGATCGCTAGCATTAACAAAGTTAGCATTAGCATTCAAACTTTTAACATTGATGTATTTTCATATATACAAGAAGTGTTCAGCTTTAATGCCATTTAATATCATATTCGCAGATAAAAGGGTTATGCTTTTAAAAGGCATTCCGATTCTTTATTTCCATTTAAAGAGACACCTAACAGAGTGAAAATCACCAGATATTAGCACTATCATTAGATCGCTAGCATTATAGTGTTAGCATTAGCATTCAAACTTTAACATCAGTTGTATTTGCATATATACAAGAAGGGTTGCTTTAATGCCATTTAATATATATCTACGAAGGGTTATGCTAATGCCATCTGATCTCTATTTAAACCAAAGAGGATACTAACAGTATGAAAATTAGCAGATATTAGCACTAGTTATTAGATCGCTAGCATTAGCAAGTTAGCATTAGCATTAAAACTTTAACATTGCTGTATTTGTATATATAAGGCATGGTTGTTTAATGCTATGTAATCTTATATTCCCATGAAGGGTTATGCTTCAATGCCATCTGGATTCTTTATTTCCATCATAGAGGACACATACAGGATGATAAATGACCAGATATTAGCACTAGCATTAGATCGCTAGAATTAGCTAAAGTACAGCATTACATTCAAACTTTAACATTGCTGTATTTTGCAAAATATACAAGAAGGGTTCAGCTTAAATGCCAATTAATCTTATATCTCATGAAGGGTTATGCTTTAAAGGCGCTGATCTCTTATTTCCATTAAAGAGGACATGAACAGTATGAAAACGACAAGATATTAGAACTAGCATTAAATCGCTAGCATTAAAGTAAGTTAGATTAGCATTCAAACTTTACCAGTGCTGTATTTGCATTTATACTAGAAGGTTTAAACTTTAATGCGATTTAATCTCGTATTGCAATGAAGGTTATGCTTTAATGCTAATCTGATCCTTATTTCCATCATAGAGACACATAGAGAATGAAAATGACCAGATATTAGTACTAGTATTAAAATCGCTAGCATTAAAGTTAGCATTAGCATTCAAACTTTTTTTAACAGTGTTGTATTTGCATTTATACTAGAAGGTTTAAACTTTTAATGCCATTTAATCTCGTATTGCAATGAAGGGTTATGCTTTTAATGCCATCTGACTTTATTTCACTCCAGAGGACACTTACAGAGTATGACAATGACCAGATATTAGCACTAGCATTAGATCGCTAGCATTAGCAAGTTTGCATTAGGGAATCAAACTTTAATATTGCTATTTGCATATATACAAGAAGGGTTGCTTTAATGCCATTTAATAATATTCTGAAGGTTATGCTTAATCATCTGATCTCTTATTCCATCAAAGACATACAGTATGAAAATGACCAATATTTGCATAGCTTAGATGCTAGCATAAGTTACATTAGATTCAAATTTTAACATTCTGATTTGATTTATCGGTTGCTGTAATGCCATTTAATCTCATATTCCAATGAAGGGTTTTGCTTTAATGCCATCTGATCTCTAATTTCCATCATAGAGGACATACAGTATGAAAATGACCAGATATTAGCACTTGCATTAGATTGCTAGCATTAGCAAGTTAGCATTAGCATTCAAACTTTAACATTGCTGTATTTGTATAAATACAAGAAGTGTTAAGCTTTAATGCATTTTATCTCATATTGCCATGAAGGGTTATGCTTTAATGCCATCTGATCTCTTATTTCCATCATAGAGACACATACAGTATGACAATGACCAATATTAGCACTAGCATTAGATCGCTAGCATTAGCATTCAAACTTTAACATGACTGTATTTGCATATTACAAGAAGAGTTAAGCTGAATGCCATTAATCTCATATTCCCATGAAGGGTTATGCTTTAATGCCATTGATCTTTATTTCCATCAAAGGCACACGTAATGAAAATGACCAGATATTAGCACTAGCATTAGATCGCTAGCATTAGCAAGTTAGCATTAGAATTCAAACTTTAACATTGCTGTATTTGCATATATACAAGAAGGGTTAAGCTTAATGCCTTTAATCTCATGTTCCATGAAGGTTATGCTTTAATGCCATCTGATCTCTATTTCCATCTAATAGGACACCTAGAGTATGAAAATGACCAGATATTAGAACTAGCATTAGATCGCTAGCATTAGAAGTTAGATTAGCATTCAAACTTTAACATGCTGTATTTGCATATATACTAGAAGGGTTAAACTTTAATGCCATTTAACTCATATTCCATGAAGGGTTATGCTTTAATGCCAACTGATCTCTTATTTCCATCATATAGGACACATACAGTATGAAAATGACCAGATATTAGCACTAGCATTAGATCGCTAGCATTAGCAAGTTAGTATTAGCATCTAAACTTTAACATTGCTGTATTTGCATCTATACAGGAAGGGTTAATCTATAATGTTTTTTAATCTCATGTTCCCATGAAGGGTTAAGTGCTTAATGCCATCTTGATTCTTTATTTCCATCAAAAGACATATAGAGTATGACATTGACCAGATATTAGCACTTACATTAGATAGCTAGCATTAGCAAGTTAGCATTAGCACCAAACTTTAACATTGCTGTATTTGATATATACTAGAAGGGTTAAACTTAATGCTATTTAATCCTATATTGCCATGAAGGGTTATGCTTTTAATGCCATCTGATCTCATATATTTCCATCATAAAGTACACACATAGAGTATGAGACATTGACCAGATATTAGCACTTGAATTAGATCGCTAGCATTAGCAAGTTAGCATTAGCACTCAAATTTTTAACATTGCAATATTTTGCATATATTAAGAAGGGTTAAGCTTTAATGCCATTTTTAACCTCATATTCATGAAGGTTTATGCTTTTTAATGCCATCTGATTCTTATTTCCATCATAGAGACACACACAGGCGAAAACGATAAAGATATTTGCACTAGCATTAGATCTGCATAGCAGTGTTAGCATAAGGATTCAAAATTTTAACATTGCTGTATTTTGTATATATACAAGAATGTTAGGCTTGAATGCCATTTAGGCTCATATTCCCATGAAGGGTTATGCTTTAATGGTATCTGATTTCTTATTTCCATCATAGAGGACAAGTACAGTATGAAATGACAAGATATTAGCACTAGCATTGGATCGCTTAGCATTAGCAAAAGTTAGCATTAGTATTCAAACTTAACATTGCTGTATTTTTAATTTATACAAGAAGGTTAAGTTTTAATGCCATTTAATCACATATTGCTTATGAAGGGTTAATGCTTTTAATGCCATCAAATGATCTTTATTTCCATGATGGATATACATACAGTATGACAATGACCAGATATAAGCACTAGCATTAGATCGTTAGCATTAGCAAGTTAGCATTAGCATTCAAACTTTAACAGTGCTGTATTTGCATATATACAAGGTTAAGCTTTAATGCATTTAATCTCATATTCCATGAAGGGTTATGCTTTAATGCATCTGATCTCATATTTCCATCATAGAGGACACATACAGATGAAATGACCAGATATTAGCAGATTATCCAGCATAATAGCATTAGCATTCAAACTTTAATATGCTGTATTTGCATATCAGAAGGTTAAGTTTAATGCCATTTAATCTCATATTCAGAAGGGTTATGCTTTAATGCCATCATCTTATTTCCATCATGAGGAACTACAGTATGAAAATGACGATATTAGCACTAGCATTAGATCGTAGATTAGCAAGTTATAGATCAAATTAATTGATCAATAAAGAAGTTGCTAATGCATTTAATCATATTCTGAAGGGTTATCTAATGCATTGACTTTTTCCATCATAGAGGACAATACAGTATGAAATGACAAGATATTAGCACTAGCATTAGATCGCTAGCATTAGCAAGTTGTTATTAGCATTCAAATTTTAACATTGCTGTATTTGAATCTCTATACAAGAAGGTTGCTTTAATGCCATTAACCCTTCATATTACAAGGATGGGTTATGTTTTAATGCCATCTGACCCTATTTTCCATAATACAGAGGACACATAGTATGAAAATGATAAGATATTAGCACTAGCATAAGATCGCCAGCATTAGCAAGTTAGCATTAGCATTCAAACTTAACATTGCTGTATTTGCATAAATACAAGAAGGGTTGCCTTAATGCCATTTATCATCATATTCCCATGAAGGTTATGCTTTTAATGCCATCTGATCTTTATTTCCATGATAGAGGACACATACAGTAAGAAAATGACCATATATTTGAACTAGCATAGATCGCTAGCATTAGCAAGTTAGCATTAGGATTCAAACTTTAACATTGCTGTATTTGTATATATTCAAGAAGTGTTAAGCTTTTTTAATGCCATTTTATCTCATATTGCCATGAAGGGTTATGCTTTTAATGCCATCTGATCTCTAATTTCCATCATAGAGACACATACAATGACCACATATTAGCACTATAACGATCGCTAGCATTAGCAATTAGCATTAGCATTAAACTTTAACATTGCTGTATTTGCATATATACAAGAAGGCTAATCTAATGCCTTTATGTCTTATGAAGGGTTATGCTTAATGCCATCTGACTTTTGTTTCCATCATATGACAATTTCCAGAGTATGAAAATGACCAGATATTAGAACTAGCATTAACGCTAGCATTAGCAAGTTAGGATTAGCATTCAAACTTTAACAATTTTGCCAAGAAGGGTTGCTTTAATGCCATTTAATCTCATATTCTATGAAGGGGCTTAATTGTATCTGATCTTTATTTCCATCATAGAGGACATACAGTACGGACATTGACCAGCCATGCATTAGATAGCATTAGTTAGCATTTAAACCTTTACTGTATTTGCATATATACAAGAAGGGGATGCCATTTAATCTTATATCTCATGAAGGGTTATGCTTAATGGTATGATCTCTATTTCCAGATATTACATGCAAGGTATGAAAATGACCATATATTTGATCAGCATTAGAGCATTAGCAAGTTAGCATTAGCATTCAAATTTTAATAACATTGCTGTATTTGTATATGTACAAGAAGGTTGTTTTTAATGCCATTTAATCTCATATTCTAGCGAAGGGTTATGCTTTAATGCCATCTGATCTTTTTATTTCCATCATAGAGGAGACATAGTATGAAAACGACCAGATATTAGCACTAGCATTAGATCGCTAGCATTAGCAAAGTTAGCATTAGAATTCAAACTTTAACATTGCTGTATTTATATACACAAAAAGTGAAGGCTTTAATGCATTTAATCTCATATCCATGAAGGGTTATGCTTTAATGCCATCGATCTCTTATTTCCATGATAGAGACCATACAGTATGACAATGACCAGATATTAGCACTAGCATTAGATCGCTAGCATTAGCAAGTTAGCATTAGCATTCAAACTTTAACATTGCTGAATTTAATATATATCAAGAGGTTAAGCTTTAATGATCTTTAATTCATATTGCATGAAGGGTTATGCTTTAATGCCATCTGATCTCTTATTTCCATCTAGAGGACAAATACAGATGAAAATGACCAGATATTAGCACTAGCATTAGATCGCTAGCATTAGCATTAGCATTAGCATTCAAACTTTAACATTGCTGTATTTGCATATATACAGAAGGGTTAAGCTTTAATGCCATTTAACTCATATTCCATGAAGGTTATGCTTTAATGCCATCTGATCTCTTATTCATTAGAGTACAAATACAGTATGAAAATGACCATATTTGCACTAGCATTAGATCGTTAGCAGTGGAAGCAATTTAGCATTTGCATTCAAATTTTAACATTGCTGCATTTGCATATATATGTTAGTGTTAAGCCTTTGAATGCCATTTAATCTCATATTGCAATGAAGGGTTATGCTTTAATGCCATCTGATCTCTTATTTCCATCATATAGACACATACAGTATGACAATGGACCAGATATTAGCACTAGCATTAGATCGCTAGAATTATAGTTACATTAGTATCTAAACTTTAACAATTTGACCAGAAGGGTTAATATAATGCATGTTCCCATGAAGGGTTATGCTTTTAATGCCATCTGGATCTTATTTCATCTAGAGTAAGAAAATGACCAGATATTAGCACTAGTGTTAAATCGCTAGCATTAGCAAGTGCTAGATTAGCATCCAAACTTTAAAAGTGCTGTATTTGCATTTTTACAAGAAGGTTTGAAACTTTTAATGCCATCTAATCTCATATTCCCAAAGAAGGATTATGCTTTTTAATGCCATCTATCTCTTATTTCCATCATAGATTGGCCATATAGACTATGACAATAACCAGATATTAGCACTAGCATTAGATCGGCTAGCATTAACAAGTTAGCATTAGCATTCAAACTTTAACATTGCTGTATTTGTATATGCATGTTATTGCCGTTAAGCTTGAATGCTATTTAATCTCATATTGCCATGAAGGGTTATGCTTTTAATGCCATCTGATCTCTTTATTTCCATCATAAGGACAAGTACAGTATGAAAAAATATAAGATATTTAGCACTAGCATAAATCGCTATATTAGCAAGTTAGCATTAGTGCATTCAAACATTAACATTGCTGTATTTGCATTCATACAAGAAGGGTTAAACTTTTAATGCCATTTAATCTCATATTCTATGAAGGGTTATGCTTTAATGCCATCTGGATTCTAATTTCCATCATAGAGACACATACAGTATGAAAAATGACAAGATATTAGCACTTGCATTGATCGCTAGCATTAGCAAGTTAGAATTAGCATTCAAAATTTAACATTGCTGTATTTGAATTTATACAAGAAGGGTTTTCTTTTAAATTTTCATTTAACTCATATTGCTATGAAGGGTTATGCTTTAATGCCATCTGATCTCTTATTTCATCATAGAGTGACACATACAGTATGACAATGACCAGATATTAGCCCTCTAGCATTAGATCGCTAGCATTAGCAAGTTAGCATTAGCATTCAAACTTTAACATTGCTGTATTTGCATAAATACAAGAAGGGTTGCTTTAATTCCATTTAACTCTCATATTCCCATGAAGGGTTATGCTTTAATGCCATCTGATCTCTTTATTTCCATCATTGAGGACACATACAATATGATATATTTGACCATTAGATATTAGCATTCTGCATTAGGATCCAAACTTTAACATTGCTGTATTTGCATATAGTGTGAAGCTTTAATGCCATTTTATCTCATATTGCCATGAAGGTTTATGCTTTAATGCCATCTGATTGATTTCCATCATATAGAGGACACATACAGTATTAATGACTCACATATTATACTAGCATTAGATCGCTAGCATTAGCATTCAAACTTCTAATGGCATTTACAAGAAATAAGCTTGAATGCTATCTAATCTCATAACCATAGAAGGGTTATGCTTTAATGGCATGTGATCTCTTATTTCCATCAGTAGAGGCACGTACAGTATGAAAATGACCAGATATTTGGCAATTAGCATTAGATTGCTAGCATGAGTACCTAGCATTAGTATCAAACTTTTAACATTGCTGTATTTGCATATATACAAGAAGGGTTAAGTTTATAATGCCATTTAATCTCATATCTAAATGAAGGGTTATGCTTAATGCCATCTGGATCTCTTTATTTCCATAGATAGATACCTAGAGCATGAAAAAATGATAAGATATTAGAACTAGCATTATTAGATCGCTAGCATTAGCAAGTTAGATTTAGAATTCAAACTTTAATAGTGCTGTATTTGCATATATACAAGAAGGGTTAAACTTAATGCCATTTAACTTTAGTATTGCCATGAAGGGTTATGCTTTAATGCCATCTGATCTCTTATTTCATCATAGAGACACATACAGAATGAAAATGACCGATATTTGCACTAGCATTTCGACGCAAGCATTAGCAATTAGCATTGGCATTCAAACTTAACATTGCTGTTTTTGCATATATACAAGAAGGGGTTAAGCCATGCCATTTAATATCATATTCCAATGAAGGGTTATGCTTAATGCCATGTGACTTTTATTTCCATCATAGAGGACACATACAGAATGACAATGACCAGATATTAGCACTAGCTTAGATCGCTAGCATTAGCATTCAAATCCTAACATGACTGTATTTCCATATTTACAAGAAGAGTTGCTTTAATGCCATTTAATCTCATATTCATGAAGGTTATGCTTAATGCCATTGATTCTTATTTCCATCATAAGACACTAAGTATGAAATGACCAGATATTAGCACTAGCATTAGATCGCTAGCATTAGCAGTTAGCATTAGCATTCAAACTTTAACATTGCTGTATTTGCATATATACAAGAAGGGTTAAGCTTCATGCCATTTAATATGAATTCCATGAAGGGTTATGCTTAATGCCATCTGATCACTTATTTCCATCTAAGAGGACACATACAGTATGAAAATGGCCATATATTAGCACTAGCATTAGATCGCTAGCATTAGCAAGTTAACATTAGCATTCAAACTTTAACACTGCTGTATTTGCATATATGCAAGAAGGGTTAAGCTATAATGCCTTTAATCTCATGTTCCTGAAGGTTATGCTTTAATGCATCTGATTTTATTTCCATCATAGAGCAGATATGAAAATGACCAGATATTAGCACTAGCATTAGATCGCTAGCATTAGAAGTATAGCATTAACCAAATTTAACATTCTGTATTTGTATTTACAAGTAGGTTAAGCTATAATGCCATTTTAACTCAAAATTACCTATGAAGGTTTATGCTTTAATGCCATCTGATTCTTATTTCCATCATAGAGGTACATCATTATGACAATGACCAGATATTAGCACTAGCATTAGATCGCTAGCATTAGCATTCAAACTTTCATTACTATATTTGCATATTTACAAAAGGTTAAGCTTTAATGCCATCTAATCTCATATTACCATGAAGGGTTATGCTTTAATGCCATCTGATCTTTATTTCCATCATAAGGACCGTACAGTATGAAAATGACCAGAATTAAGGGATAGCAATAGATCGCTAGCATTACAAGTTAGAATTAGCATTCAAACTTTAACATTGCTTTATTTGAATTTATAAAGAAGGGTTAGTTTAAGCCATTTAATCTCATATTACCATGAAGGGTTATGCTTTAATGCATCTGATCTCTTATTCCATCATAGAGACACTGCAGTATGAAAATGACCAGATATTGCACTAGCATTAGATCGCTAGCATTAGCAAGTTAGATTAGCATTCAAACTTTAACATGCATTATTTGCATATGTACAAGAAGGGTAGCTTTAATGCTATTTAATTCTATTCCATGAAGTGTTTTGCTTAATGCATCTGATCTTTTATTTCCATCATAGAGGTACATGCCAGTATGAAAATGTCCAGATATTAGCACTAGCATTAGATCGCTAGCATTAGAAGTTAGCATTAGCATTCAAACTTTAACAGTAGCATTTGACTTAATACCAGAAGAGTTAAGATTTAATGCCATTTAATCTCATATTCCCATGAGGGTTATGCTTTTATGCAATCTGATTCTTATTTCCATCATAGAGGACACATACAGTATGAAAATGACCAGATATAGCACTAGCATTAGATCGCTAGCATTAGCAAGTTGATTAGCATTCAACTTTGATTCTCTTTGCATATATAAGAAGGGTTAAGCTTAATCCATTTAATCTCATATTCCATGAGGGTTATGCTTAAGCCATCTGATCTCTTATTTCCATCATAGAGGACACATACAGTATGAAATGACCGATATTAGCACTAGCATAGATCGCTAGCATTAGCAAGTTAGCATTAGCATTCAAACTTTAACATTGCTGTATTTGAATTTATAAAAGAAGGGTTAAGCTTAATGCCATTTAATCTCATATTCCCATGAAGGGTTATGCTTTAATGCCATCTGATCTCTTATTTCCATCATAGAGACACATACAGTATGAAAATGACCAGATATTAGCACTAGCATTAGATCGCTAGCATTAGCAAGTTAGCATTAGCATTCAAACTTTAACATTGCTGATTTGCATTTATAAGAAGGGTTAGCTTTAATGCCATTTAATCTCATATTCCATGAAGGGTTATGCTTTAATGCCATCTGATCTCTTATTTCCATCATAGAAGACAAGTTCAGTATGAAAATGACCAGATATTAGCACTAGCATTAGATCGCTAGCATTAGCAAGTTAGCATTAGCATTCAAACTTTAACATTGCTGTATTTGCATATATACAAGAAGGGTTAAGCTTTAATGCCATTTAATCTATATTCCCATGAAGGGTTATGCTTTAATGCCATCTGATCTTTATTTCCATCATAGAGGACACATACAGTATGAAATGACCAGATATTAGCACTAGCATTAGATCGCTAGCATTAGCAAGTTAGCATTAGCATTCAAACTTTAACATTGCTGATTTGCATATGTACTAGAAGGGTTAAGCTTAATGCCATTTAATCTCATATTCCCATGAAGGGTTATGCTTTAATGCCATCTGATCTCTTATTTCCATCATAGAGGACATACAGTATGAAAATGACCAGATATTAGCACTAGCATTAGATCGCTAGCATTAGCAAGTTAGCATTAGCATTCAAACTTTAACAGTGCTTATTTGCTTACATACTAGAAGGTTAGATTTAATGCCATTTAATCTCATATTCCATGAAGGGTTAGCTTTAAATGCATCAGATCTCTTATTTCCATTTTAGAGGACACGAACAGTATGAAAATGACCAGATATTAGCACTAGCATCTGATCGCTAGCATTAGCAAGTTAGCATTAGCATTCAAATTTAACATTGCTGTATTTGCATATGTACAAGAAGGGTTAAGCTTTAATGCTATTTAATCTCATATTCCCATGAAGTGTTTTGCTTCAATGCCATCTGATCTTGCATTTCCATCATCGAGGACACGTCCAGTATGAAAATGTCCAAATATTAGCACTAGCATTAGATAGCTAGCATTAGCAAGTTAGCATTAGCATTCAAACTTTAACAGTGCTTTATTTGCTTACATACTAGAAGGGTTAAGATTTAATGCCATTTAATCTCATGTTCCCATGGAGGGTTATGCTTTAATGCCATCTGATCTCTTATTTCCATCATAGAGGACACATACAGTACTAAAATGACCAGATATTAGCACTAGCATTAGATCGCTAGCATTAGCAAGTTAGAATAAGCATTCAAACTTTAACATTGCTGTATTTGAATTTATAAAAGAAGGGTTAAGCTTTAATGCCATTTAATCACATATTCCCATGGAGGGTTAGGCTTTAATGCCATCTGATCTCTTATTTTCATCATAGAAGAAAAGTACCGTATGAAAATGACAAGATATTAGCACTAGCATTAGATCGCTATCATTACCAAGTTAGCATTAGAATTCCATCTTTAACATTGCTGTATTTGCATATATACAGAAGGTTAGCTTTAATGGCATTAATCTCATATTCCCATGAAGGGTTATGCTTTAAAGGCATCTATCTCTTATTTCCATCATAGTGAACGAACAGTATGAAAATGACCAGATACTAGTAGCATTAGATCGTTAGCATTAGCAAGTTAGCATTAGAATTCAAACTTTAACATTGCTGTATTTGCATATGTACAAGAAGGTTAGCTTCATTCCATTCAATGCTATATTAATCTCATATTCCCATGAAGGTTATGCTTAATGCCATTGATCTCTTATTTCCATATGAGGACACGCAGTATGAAAATGCCAATATTAGCACTAGCATTAGATGTAGCATTAGCAAGTTAGCATTAGCATTCAAACTTTAACATGCTTATTTGCATATATACAGAAGGGTTAAGTTTAATGCATTTAATCTCATATTCCCATGAGGGTTATGCTTTAATGCCATCTGATCTCTTATTTCCATCATAGAGACACATACAGTATGAAATGACCAGATATTAGCACATAGATGTAGATTGCAAGTAGCATAGCATTCAAACTTTAACATTGCTGTATTTGATATAACAGAGGTTAAGCTTTAATGCCATTAATCCATATTCCCATGAGGGTTAGCTTTAATGCCATCTGATCTCTTATTTCATCATAGAGAGAACGTATGAAAATGACCAGATATTAGCACTAGCATTAGATGCTACATTAGCAAGTTAGATTAGATTCAAACTTTAACATTGCTGTATTTGCATATATACAAGAAGGGTTAAGCTTTAATGCCATTTAATCTCATATTCCCATGAAGGGTAATGCTTTAAAGGCCTCTGATCTCTTATTTCATTATAAGTCACAACAGTATGAAAATGACCAGATATTAGCACTACCATTAGATCGCTAGCATAGCAAGTTAGCATTAGAATTCAATCTTAACATTGCTGTATTTGCATATACAGAAGGTTAGCTTTAATGGCACTTAATCTCAGATTCCCATGAAGGGTTATGCTTTAAAGGCATCATTCTTATTTCCATCATAGTGAGACGAACATAATGAAATTTGACCCAG
>CM056199.1:104583171-104601112 GCA_029692085.1 Gymnothorax javanicus
ATTAAATGGTATTAAACTGAACCCTTCTTGTATATATGCAAATACAGCAATGTTAAAGTTTGAATGCTAATCCTAACTTGCCAAAGCTAGCGATCTAATGCTAGTGCTAATATATGGTCATTGTCCTACTGAACATGTCCTCTTTGATGGTAATAATTGAACAGATGGCATTTATGCATATCCCTTCATGTGAATATGTGATTAGATGTCATTAAAGCTTAACCCTTCTTGTATATATCCAAATACAGTAATGTTGAAATTTGATTGCTAATGCTAACTTGCTAATGCTAGCGATCTAATTCTGGTGCTAATATCTGGTCAATTTCATACTGTTCGTGTCCTCTTTAATGGAAATAAGAGATCAGATGGCATTAAAGCACAACCCTTCATGGCAATCTGAGATTAAATGGCATTAAAGCTTAACCCTTCTTGTATATATACAAATACAGCAATGTTAAAGTTTGAATGCTAATGCTAACTTGCTAATGCTAGCGATCTAATGCTAGTGCTAATACCTGGTCATTTCATACTGTACTTGTCTCTCTATGATGGAAATAAGAGATCAGATGGCATTAAGCATAACCCTTCATGTGAATATGAGATTACATGGCATTAAAGCTTAACCCTTCTTGTATAAATTAAAATACAGCAATGTTAAAGTTTGAATGCTAATGCTAACTTGCTAATGCTAGCGATCTTATGCTGGTGCTAATATCTGGTCATTTTCATACTGTAGGGGTCCTCTATGATGGAAAGAAGAGATCAGATTTTATTAAAGCATAAACCTTCATGGGAATATGAGATTGAATGGCATTAATGCTTAACCCTTCTTGTATATATGCAAATACAGTAATGTTAAAGTTTGAATGCTTTTGCTAAGTTGCTAATGCTATCGATCTAATGCTAGTGCTAATATCTGGTCATTTTTCATACTGTACGTGTCCTCTTTGATCGTAATAATTGATCACATGCCATATAAGCATATCTCATCATGTGAATATGTGATTCAATGGCATTAGAGCTTAACCCATCTTGTATATATGCAAATACAGCAATGTTAAAATTTGAATGCTAATGCTAACTTGCTCATGCTAGCGATCTAATGCTGGTGCTAATATCTGGTCATTTTACATACTGTTCGTGTCCTCTATGATGGAAATACGAGAACAGATGCCTTTAAAGCATAACCTTTCATGGGAATATGAGATTAAATGGCATAAAAGTTTAACCCTTCTTGTATATATGCAAATACAGAAATGTTAAAGTTTGAATGCTAATGCTAACTTGCTAATGGTAGCAATTTAATGCTAGTGCTAATATCTGGTCATTGTCATAGTGTACGTGTCCTCTTTGATGGTAATAATTGATCACATGGCATTTAAGCATATCCCTTCATGTGAATATGTGATTAGATGGCATTAAAGCTTAACCCTTCATGTTTATGCAAATACAGTAATGTTAAAATTTTTTAATGCTAATGCTAACTTGCTGATGCAAAGCGATCTAATGCTAGTGCTAATATCTGGTCATTTACATACTGTTCGTGTCCTTTATGATGGAAATAAAAGATCAGATGCCTTTAAAGAACAACCTTTCATGGGAATATGAGATTTAAATGGCATAAAAGTTTAACCCTTCTTGTATATATGCAAATACAGAAATGTTAAAGTTTGAATGCTAATGCTAACTTGCTAATGGTAGCAATTTAATGCTAGTGCTAATATCTGGTCATTGTCATACTGTTCACGTGTCTCTTTGATGGTAATAATTGATCACATGGCATTTAAGCATATCCCTTCATGTGAATATGTGATTAGATGGCATTAAAGCTTAACCCTTCATGTTAATGCAAATACAGCAATGTTAAAGTTTGAATGCTAATGCTAACTTGCTATTGCTAGCGATCTAATGCTAGTGCTAATATCTGGTCATTTTCATACTGTATGTGTCCTCTATGATGAAAATAAGAAATCAGATGGCATTAAAGCATAACCCTTCATGGGAATATGAGATTAAATGGCATTAAAGCTTAACCCTTCTTGTATATATGCAAATACAGCAATGTTAAAGTTTGAATGCTAATGCTAACTTGCTAAAGCTAGCGATCTAATGCTAGTGCTAATACCTGGTCATTTTCAGACTGTACTAGTCCTCTATGATGGAAATAAGAGTTCAGATGGCATTAAAGCATAACCCTTCATGGGAATATGAGATTACATGGCATTAAAGCTTAACCCTTCTTGTATAAATTAAAATACAGCAATGTTAATGTTTGAATGCTAATGCTAACTTGCCAATGCTAGCGATCTAATGCTAGTGCTATTATCTGGTCATTTTCATACTGTACTTGTCCTCTATGATGGAAATAAGAGATCAGATGGCATTAAAGCATAACCCTTCATGGGAATATGAGATTAAATGGCATTAAAGCTTAACCCTTCTTGTATAAATTAAAATACAGCAATGTTAAAATTTGAATGCTAATGCTAACTTGCTAATGCTAGCCATTTAATGCTAGTGCTAATATATGGTCATTTTCATACTGTACGTGTCCTCTATGATGGAAAGAAGAATCAGATTTTATTAAAGCATAACCCTTCATGGGAATATGAGATTAAATGGTATTAAGCTGAACCCTTCTTGTATATATGCAAATACAGCAATGTTAAAAGTTTGAATGCTAATCCTAACTTGCTAATGCTAGCGATCTAATGCTAGTGCTAATATCTGGTCATTTTTCCTACTGTACATGTCCTCTTTGATGGTAATAATTGATCAGATGGCATTTAAGCATATCCCTTCATGTGAATATGTGATTAGATGGCATTAAAGCTTAACCCTTCTTGTATATATCCAAATACAGTAATGTTGAAATTTGAATGCTAATGCTAACTTGCTAATGCTAGCGATCTAATTCTGGTGCTAATATCTGGTCATTTTCATACTGTTAGTGTCCTCTTTAATGGAAATAAGAGATCAGATGGCATTAAAGCACAACCCTTCATGGCAATATGAGATTAAATGGCATTAAAGCTTAACCCTTCTTGTATATATACAAATACAGCAATGTTAAAGTTTGAATGCTAATGCTAACTTGCTAATGCTAGCGATCTAATGCTAGTGCTAATACCTGGTCATTTTCATACTGTACTTGTCCTCTATGATGGAAATAAGAGATCAGATGGCATTAAAAGCATAACCCTTCATGTGAATATGTGATTACATGGCATTAAAGCTTAACCCTTCTTGTATGAATTAAAATACAGCAATGTTAATGTTTGAATGCTAATGCTAACTTGCCAATGCTAGCGATCTAATGCTAGTGCTATTATCTGGTCATTTTCATACTGTACTTGTCTCTATGATGGAAATAAGAGATCAGATGGCATTAAAGCATAACCCTTCATGGGAATAGGAGATTAGATGGCATTAAAAGCTTAACCCTTCTTGTTAAATTAAAATACAGCAATGTTAAAAGTTTGAATGCTAATGCTAACTTGCAATGCTAGCGATCTAATGCTAGTGCTAATATATGGTCATTTTCATACTGTTCGTGTCCTCTATGATGTAATGAAGAGATCAGATTTTATTAAAGCATAACCCTTCATGGGAATATGAGATTAAATGGCATTAAAGTTTAACTTTTCTTGTATATATGCAAATACAGCAATGTTAAATTTTGAATGCTACTGCTAACTTGCTAATGCTATTGATCAAATGCTAGTGCTAATTTCTAGTCATTGTCATACTGTTACGTGTCCTCTTTGAGCGTTATAATTGATCACATGGCATTAAAGCATATCCCTTCATGTGAATATGTGATTAGATGGCATTAATGCTTAACCCTTCTTGTATATAAGCAAATACAGCAATGTTAAAATTTGAATGCTAATGCTAACTTGCTAAAGCTAGCGATCTACTGCTAGTGCTAATATCTGGTCATTTTTATACTGTTCATGGCCACTATGATGGAAATAAGAGATCAGATTCCTTTAAAGCATAACCTTTCATGGGAATATGAGATTAAATGGCATTAAAGCAACCCTTCTTGTATATATGCAAATACAGCAATGTTAAAAGTGTGAATGCTAATGCTAACTTGCTAATGCTAGCGATCAAATGCTAGTGCTAATTTCTGGTCATTTTCATACTGTACGTGTCCTCTTTGAGCGTAATAATTGATCACATGCATTTAAAGCATATCCTTCATGTGAATATGTGATTAGATGGCATTTTAGCTTAACCCTACTTGTATATATGCAAATACAGCAATGTTAAAATTTGAGATGCTAATGCTAACTTTCTAATGCTAGCGATCTTAATGCTAGTGCTAATATCTGGTCATTGTCATCCTGTATGTGTCCTCTTTGATGGAAATAAAGAGATCAGATGGCATTAAAAGCATAACCCTTCATGTGAATATGTGATTAAATGGCATTAAAATCTTAACCCTTCATGTTTATGCAAATACAGTAATGTTAAAATTTTGAATGCTAATGCTAACTTGCTAATGCTAGCGATCTAATGCTAGTGCTAATATCTGGTCATTTTCATACTGTTAACGTGTCCTTTATGATGTAAAAAATAAGAGATCAGATGCCTATAAAGAATAACCTTTCATGGGAATATGAGATTAAATGGCATTAAAGTTTAACCCTTCTTGTATATATGCAAATACAGCAATGTTAAAATTTGAATGCTAATGTTAACTTGCTAATGCTAGCGATCTAATGCTAGTGCTAATATCTCAAGTCATTTTCATTCTGTTATGTGTCCTCTTTAATGGAAATAATCAGATGCCTTCAGATGGCAATATGAGATTAAATGGCAAAGCATAACCCTTCTTGTATATATGCAACACAGCAATATGTTTGAATGCTAAATGGCATTAAATGCTAGTGCTAAACTGGTCATTTTCATACTGTTGTGTCCTCTATGATGGACATAATACATCAGATGTTAAAGTTTGAATGAATTAAAATGCTAACCCTTCTTGCTAATGCAAATACAGCAATGTTAAATCTAATGCTAGTGCTAATATCTGGTCATTTTCATACTGTTGCGTGTCCTCATCTGTAATGGAAATAAGAGATCAGATGCCTTTAAAACATAACCCTTCATGGGAATATGAGATGAAATGGCATTAAACTGAACCCTTCTTATATATATGCAAATACAGCAATGTTAAAGTTTGAATGCTAATGCTAGCGATCTAATGCTAGTGCTAATATCTGGTCTTTTTTCATACTGTATGTGTCTCTATGATGGAAATAAGAGATCAGATGGCATTAAAGCATAACCCTTCATGGGCAATATGAGATTAAATGGTAATAAAGCTGAACCCTTCTTGTATATATGCAAATACAGCAATGTTAAAGTTTGAATGCTAATGCTAACTTGCTAAAGCTAGCGATCTAATGCTAGTGATAATATCTGGTCATTGTCCTTCTGAACATGTCCTCTTTTGATGGAAAATTGATCAGATGGCATTTAAGCATATCCTTCATGTGAATATGTGATTAGATGGCATTAAAGCTTAAACCTTCTTGAATATATGCAAATACAGTATTGTTAAAAATTTGAATGCTAATGCTATCTTGCTAATGCTAGCGATCTAATGCTGGTGCTAATATCTGGTCATTTTCATACTGTTCGTGTCCTCTTTAATGGAAATAAAGAGATCAGATGCATTAAAGAATAACCCTTCATGGGAATATGAGATTAAATGGCATTAAAAGCTTAACCCTTCTTGTATATATACAAATACAGCAATGTTAAATTTTGAATGCTAATGCTAACTTGCTAATGCTAGCGATCTAATGCTAGTGCTAATATCTGGTCATTTTCATACTGTTCTTGTCCTCTATTATGGAAATGAGAGATCAGATGGCATTAAAGCATAACCCTTCATGTGAATATGAGATTAAATGGCATTAAAGCTTAACCCTTCTTGTATATATGCAAATACAGCAATGTTAAAGTTTGAACGCTAATGCTAATAAAGCTAGCGATCTAATGCTAGTGATAATATCTGGTCATTGTCATACTGAACATGTCCTCTTTGATGGTAATAATTGATCTGATGGCATTTAAGCATTTTCATGTGAATATGTGATTAAATGCCATTAATGCTTAACCCTTCTAGTATATATGCAAATACAGCAATGTTAAAAGTTTGAATGCAATGCTAACTTGCTAATGCTAGCGATCTAATGCTGGTGCTAATACCTGGTCATTTTCATACTGTACTTGTCCTCTTTAATGGAAATAAGAGATCAGATGGCATTAAAGCATAACCCTTCATGTGAATATGAGATTAAATGGCATTAAAAGCTTAACCCTTCTTGTATAAATGCAAATACAGCAATGTTAAAAGTTTGAATGCTAATGCTAACTTGCTAATGCTAGCGATCTAATGCTGGTGCTAATATCTGGTCACTTTTTCATCAGATGGCTGTAACCCTTCGTGTCATGGCATTCTCTTGTATAAATTAAAATACAGCAATGTTAAAAGTTTGAATGCTAATGAAAGCTAATGCTTCTAATTAATATCTGGTCATTTTTCAACCCTTCATGGATTTTATTAACTATAATATGAGATTGAATGGCATTAAAGCTTAACCCTTCTTGTATATATGCAAATACAGCAATGTTAAAGTTTGAATGCTTTTTGCTAACTTGCTAATGCTAGCGATCTAATGCTAGTGCTAATATCTGGTCATTTTTTCATACTGTACGTGTCCTCTTTGATCGTAATAATTGATCACATGGCATATAAGCATATCCTATCATGTGAATATGTGATTAGATGGCATTAAAGCTTAACCCACTTGTATATATGCAAATACAGCAATGTTAAAATTTGAATGCTAATGCTAACTTGCTAATGCTAGCGTTCTTCTGCTAGTGCTAATATCTGGTCATTGTCATAGTGTTATGTGTGCTCTTTGATGGTAATGATTGATCACATGCCTTTAAAGCATATCCTTCATGTGAATATGTGATTAGATGGCATTAAAGCTGAACCCTTCATGTTATATATGCAAATACAGTAATGTTAAAATTTTTAATGCTAATGCTAACTTGCTTGCTGGGTAGCGATCTAATGCTAGTGCTAATATCTGGTCATTTTCATACTGTTCGTGTCCTCTATGATGGAAATAAAGATCAGATGCCTATAAAGAATAACCTTTCATGGGAATATGAGATTAATGGCATAAAAAGTTTAACCCTTCTTGTATATATGCAAATACAGCAATGTTAAAATTTTGAATGCTAATGTTAACTTTGCTAATGCTAGCGATCTAATGCTAGTGCTAATATCTGCGTCATTTTCATTCTGTTTGTGTCCTCTTTAATGGAAATAATAGATCAGATGCCTTTAAAGAATAACGGTTCATGGCAATATGAGATTAAATGGCATTAAAGCTGAACCCTTCTTGTATATATGCAAATACAGCAATGTTAAAGTTTGAATGCTAATGCTAACTTACTAATGCTAGCGATCTAATGCTAGTGCTAATATCTGGTCATTTTCATACTGTATGTGTGCTCTATGATGGAAATAAGAGATCAGATGGCATTAAAGCATAACCCTTCATGGGAATATGAGATTAAATGGCATTAAAGCTTAACCCTTCTTGTATATATGCAAATACAGCAATGTTAAAGTTTGAATGCTAATGCTAACTTGCTAAAGCTAGCGATCTAATGCTAGTGCTAATATCTGGTCATTTTCCTAATGTACATGTCCTCTTTGATGGTAATAATTGATCAGATCGCATTTAAGCATATCCCTTCATGTGAATATGTGATTAGATGGCATTAAAGCTTTACCCTTCTTGTATATATGCAAATACAGTAATGTTAAAATTTGAATGCTAATGCTAACTTTCTAATGCTAGCCATCTAATGCTAGGGCTAATATCTTGTCATTTTCATACTGTTCATGTCCTCTTTAATGGAAATAAGAGATCAGACGGCTTTAAAGCATAACCCTTCATGGGAATATGAGATTAAATGGCATTTAAGCTGAACCCTTCTTGTATATATGCACATACAGCAATGTTAAAGTTTGAATACTAATGCTAACTTGCTAATGATAGCGATCTAATGCTAGTGCTAATATCTGGTCATTGTCATCCTGTATGTGTGTCTCTTTGATGGAAATAAGAGATCAGATGCCATTAAAGCATAACCCTTCACGGGGAATTGAGATTACATGGCATTAACGCTTACCCCTTCTTGTATATATGCAAATACAGCAATGTTAAAGTTTGAATGCTAATGCTAACTTGCGAATGCTAGCGATCTAATGCTAGTGCTAATATCTGGTCATTTTCCTACTGTTCGTGTCCTCTATGATGGAAATAGGAGTCAGATGATGGCTTAAAAGCATAACCTTTTCATGGGAATATGAAATTAAATGGCATTAAAGCTTAACCCTTCTTGTATATATGCAAATACAGCAATGTTAAAGTTTGAATGCTAATGCTAACTTGCTAATGCTAGCGATCTTAATGCTAGTGCTAATATCTGATCATTGTCATCCTGTATGTGTCTCTAGGCGGAAATAAGAGATCAGATGGCATTAAAGCATAACCCTTCATGGCAATATGAGATTAAATGGCATTAAGGCTTAACCCTTCTGTATATATACAAATACAGCAATGTTAAAGTTTGAATGCTAATGCTAACTTGCTAATGCTAGCGATCTAATGCTAGTGCTAATATTTTGTCATTTTCATACTGTACTTGTCCTCTATGATGGAAATAAGAGATCAGATGGCATTAAAAGCAAAACCCTTCATGGGAATATGAGATTAAATGTCATTCAAGCTTAACCCTTCTTGTAAATATACAAATGCAGCAATGTCAAAATTTGAATGCTAATGCTAATTTGCTAATGCTAGCCATCTAATGCTAGTGCAAATATATGGTCATTTTCATACTGTATGTGTCCTCTATGATGGAAATAAAGAGATCAGATGGCATTAAAAGCATAACCATTCATGGCAATATGAGATTAAATGCCATTAAAGCTTAACCTTCTTGTATAAATTCAAATACAGCAATGTTAAAAGTTTGAATGCTAATGTTAAGTTGCTAATGCTAGCAATCTAATGCTGGTGCTAATATCTGGTCATTTTCATACTATGCGTGTCCTCTATGATGGAAAGATGAGATCAGATTTTATTAAAAGCATAACCCTTCATGGGAATATGAGATTGAATGGCATTAAAAGCTTAACCCTTCTTGTATATATGCAAATTCAGCAATGTTAAAAATGCTTTGAATGCTTAATGCTAACTATGATTGCTAATGCTAGCAATCTAATGCTAGTGCTAATATCTGGTCATTTTTTCACCCTACTGTACGTGTCCTCTTTGAATGCTTTTTGTAATAATTGATCACATGGCATATAAGCATATCCCTTCATGGGAATATGTGATTAGATGGCATTAGAGCTTAACCCTTCTTGTATATATGCAAATACAGCAATGTTAAAATTTGAATGCTAATGCTAACTTGCTGATGCTAGCAATCTACTGTTAGTGCTAATATCTGGTCATTTTACATACTGTTCGTGTCCTTTATGATGGAAATAAGAGATCAGATGCCTTTAAAGCAAAACCTTTCATGGGAATTTGAGATGAAATGGCATTAAAAGCTGAACCCTTCTTGTTTATATGCAAATACAGCAATGTTAAAAGTTTGAATGCTAATGCTAACTTGCTAATGGTAGCAATTTAATGCTAGTGCTAATATCTGGTCATTGTCATAGTGTTCGTGTCCTCTTTGATGGTAATAATTGATCACATGGCATTTTAAGCATATCCCTTCATTTGAATATGTGATTAGATGGCATTAAAGTTTAACCCTTCATGTTTATGCAAATACAGTAATGTTAAAATTTTAATGCTAATGCTAACTTGCTGATGCTAGCGATCTAATGCTAGTGCTAATATCTGGTCATTTTCATACTGTTCGTGTCCTTTATGATGGAAATAAGAGATAAAAGATGCCTAAAAAGAATAACCTTTCATGGGAATTTGAGATTAAATGGCATTAAGTTTAACCCTTCTTGTATATATGCAAATCCAGCAATGTTAAAGTTTGAATTCTAATGCTAACTTGCTAATGCTAACGATCTAATGCTAGTGCTAATATCTGGTCATTTTCATACTGTATGTGTCCTCTATGATGGAAAGATGAGATCAGATTTTATTAAAAGCATAACCCTTCTTGGGAATATGAGATTGATTGGCATTAAAGATTATCCCTTCTTGTATATATAAATACAGCAATGTTAAAGTTTGAATGCTAATGTTAAGTTGCTAATGCTAGCAATCTAATGCTGGTGCTAATATCCGGTCATTTTTCATACTGTACGTGTCCTCTATGATGGAAAAGATGAGATCAGATTTTATTAAAGCATAACCCTTCATGGGAATATGAGATTGAATGGCATTAAAGCTTAACCCTTCTTGTATATATGCAAATACAGCAATGTTAAAAGTTTGAATGCTTTTGCTAACTTGCTAATGCGAGCGATCTAATGCTAGTGCTAATATCTGGTCATTTTTCATACTATGCGTGTCCTCTTTGATTGTAATAATTGATTACATGGCATATAAGCATATCCCTTGATGTGAATATGTGTTTAGATGGCATTAGAGCTTAACCCTTCTTGTATATATGCAAATACAGCAATGTTAAAATTTGAATGCTAATGCTAACTTGCTAATGCTAGCGATCTACTGCTAGTGCTAATATCTGTTCATTTTACATACTGTTAGTGTCCTCTATGATGGAAATAAAGAGATCAGATGCCTTTAAAGCATAACCTTTCATGGGAATTTGAGATGAAATGGCATTAAAGCTGAACCCTTCTTGTATTTATGCAAATACAGCAATGTTAAAGTTGGAATGCTAATGCTAACTTGCTAATGGTAGCAATTTAATGCTAGTGCTAATATCTGGTCATTGTCATAGTGTACGTGTCCTCTTTGATGGTAATAATTGATCACATGGCATTTAAGCATATTCCTTCATTTGATTATGTGATTAGATGGCATTAAAAGCAACCCCTTCATGTTTATGCAAATACAGTAATTTTAAAATTTTTAATGCTAATGCTAACTTGCTAATGCTAGCGATCTAATGCTAGTGCTAATATCTGGTCATTTTCATACTGTTCGTGTCCTCTATGATGGAAATAAGAGATCAGATCCCTTTAAAGAATAACCTTTCATGGGAACATGAGATTAAATGGCATTAAAGTTTAACCCCTTCTTGTATATATGCAAATACAGCAATGTTAAAAGTTTGAATGCTAATGCTAACCTAATGCTAGCGATCTAATGCTAGTGCAAATATCTGCGTCATTTTCATACTGTTCGTGTCCTCTTTAATGAAAATAATTGATCAGATGCCTTTAAAAGCATAACGCTTCATGGCAATATCCAGATTAAATGGCATTAATGCTGAACCCTTCTTTTATATATGCAAATACAGCAATGTTGAAGTTTGAATGCTAATGTTAACTTGCTAATGCTAGCGATCTAATGCTAGTGCTAATATCTGGTCATTTTCATACTGTATGTGTCCTCTATGATGGAAATAAGAGATAAGATGACATTAAAGCATAACCCTTCATGGGAATATGAGATTAAATGGCATTAAAGCTTAACCCTTCTTGTATAAATGCAAATACAGCAATGTTAAAGTTTGAATGCTAATGCTAACTTGCTAAAAGCTAGCGATCTAATGCTAGTGCTAATATCTGGTCATTTTTCCTATTGTACATGTCCTCTTTGATGGTAATAATTGATCAGATGCATTTAAGCATATCCTTCATATGTGATTAGATGGCATTAAGCTTTATGTGATTATATGGCATTAAAAGAATCCACTAACCCTTCTAATCTATGCAAATACTAGCGATCTAATAATGCTCATTTTCATACTGTTCGTGTCCTCTTTAATTGAGATCGGGTTTAATGCTAACTCTTCATGGGAATATGAGATTAAATTTCATTTAAGCTGAACCCTTCTTGTATATATGCAAATACAGCAATGTTAAAGTTTGAATACTAATGTTAACTTGCTAATGCTATCTAATGGTAGTGCTAATATCTGGTCATTGTACTGTATGTGTCCTCTATGATGAAATGAGAGATCAGATGCCTTTAAAGCATAACCCTTCATGGGAATATGAGATTAAAAGGGGCATAAAAAGCTTCACCCTTCTAGTTTATCTGCAAATACAGCAATGTTAAAGTTTGAATGCTAATGCTAACTTGCTAATGCTAGCGATCTAATGCTAGTGCTAATATCTGGTCATTGTCATACTGTATGTGTCCTCTATGATGGAAATAAGAGGTCAGATGCCATTTAAGCATAACCCTTCATGGGAATATGAGATTAAATGGCATTAAAGCTTAACCCTTCTTGTATATATGCAAATACAGCAATGTTAAAGTTTGAATGCTAATGCTAACTTGCTAATGCTAGCGATCTAATGCTAGTGCTAATATCTGGTCATTGTCATACTGTATGTCTCCTCTATGATGGAAATAAGAGATCAGATGGCATTAAAGCATAACCCTTCATGGGAATATGAGATTAAATGGCATTCAAAGCTTAATGTTAACCCTTGCTTGTTTATATGCAAATACAGCAATGTTAAAAGTTTGAATGCTCATGCTAACTTGCTAATGCTAGCGATCTAATGCTAGTGCTAATATCTGGTCATTGTCATCCTGTATGTCTCTCTATGATGGAAATAAGCGTCAGATGGCATTAAGCATAACCCTTCATGGGAATATGAGATTAAATGGCATGAAAGCTTAACCCTTCTTGTATATATACAAATACAGCAATGTTAAAAGTTTGAATGCTAATGCTAATAATGGTAGCGATCTAATGCTAGTGCTAATATCTGCTCATTGTCATAAGTATGTGTCTTCTATGATGGAAATAAGAATCAGATGGCATTAAAAGCATAACCCTTAATGGCATTATGAGATTAAATGGCATTAAATCTTAACCCTTCTAGTATATATGCAAATACAGCACTGTTAAATTTGAATGCTAATGCTAACTTGCTAATGCTAGCGATCTAATGCTAGTGCTAATATCTGGTCATTTTCATACTGTCGTGTCTCTATGATGTAAAAAAATGACAGGTCAAATGGCATTAAAAGCATAACCCTTCATGGGAATATGAAATTAGATGCCATGAAAGCTTTACCCTTCTTGAAAATATGCAAATAAAGTCATGTTAAAGTTTGAATGCTAATGCTAGCGATCTAATGCTAGTGCTAATATCTGGTCATTGTCATACTGTATGTGTCCTCTAGGATGGAAATAAGAGATCAGATGGCATTAAAGCATAATGCTTCATGGCAATTTGAGATTAAATGGCATTAAAGCTTAACCCTTCTTGTAAATATACAAATACAGTAATGTTAAAGTTTGAATGCTAATGCTAACTTGCTAATGAAAGCAATCTAATGCTATTGCTAATATCTGTTCATTTTCATTCTGAACGTGTCCTCTATGATGGAAATAAGAGATCAGATGGCATTAAAGCATAACCCTTCATGGGAATATGAGATTAAATGGCATTAAAGTTTAACCCTTCTTGTATATATGCAAATACAGCAATGTTAAAGTTTGAATGCTAATGCTAACTTGCTAATGCTAGCGATCTAATGCTAGTGCTAATACCTGGTCATTTTTCATACTGTTAGGTCATCTTTAATGGAAATAAAGAGGATCAGATGGCATTAAAAGCATAACCCTTTATGTGAATATGAGATTACATGGCATTAAAAGCTTAACCCTTCTTGTATAAATTAAAAATACAGCAATGTTAAAGTTTGAATGCTTATGCTAACTTGCTAATGCTAGCGATCTAATGCTGGTGCTAATATCTGGTCATTTTCATACTGTGCGTGTCCTCTATAATGGAAAGATGAGATCAGATTTTATTAAAACATAACCCTTCATGGGAATATGAGATTGAATGGCATTAAAGCTTAACCCTTCTTGTATATATGCAAATACAGCAATGTTAAAGTTTGAATGCTTTTGCTAACTTGCTAATGCTAGCGATCTAATTCTAGTGCTAATATCTGGTCATTTTTCAGACTGTACGTGTCCTCTTTGATCGTAATAATTGATCAAATGGCATATAAACATATCCTTCATGTGAATATGTGATTAGATGGCATTAGAGCTTAACCCTTCTTGTATATATGCAAATACAGCAATGTTAAAATTTGAATGCTAATGCTAACTTGCTAATGCTAGCGATCTAATGCTAGTGCTAATATCTGGTCATTGTCATAGTGTACGTGTCCTCTTTGATGGTAATAATTGATCACATGGCATTTAAGCATATCCTTCATGTGAATATGTGATTAGATGGCATTAAAAGCTTAACCCTTCATGTTTATGCAAATACAGTAATGTTAAAATTTTTAATGCTAATGCTAACTTGCTGATGCTAGCGATCTAATGCTAGTGCTAATATCTGGTCATTTTCATACTGTTCGTGTCTCTATGATGGAAATAAAGATCAGATGCCTTTTTAAGAATAACCTTTCATGGGAATATGAGATTAAATGGCATTAAAGTTTAACCCTTCTTGTATAAATGCAAATACAGCAATGTTAAAGTTTGAATGCTAATGCTAACTTGCTAATGCTAGCGATCTAATGCTAGTGCAAATATCTCGTCATTTTCATACTGTTCGTGTCCTCTTTAATGGAAATAATTGATCAGATGCCTTTAAAGCATAACGCTTCATGGCAATATCAGATTAAATGGCATTAATGCTGAACCCTTCTTTTATATATGCAAATACAGCAATGTTGAAGTTTGAATGCTAATGTTTACTTGCTAATGCTAGCGATCTAATGCTACTGCTAATATCTGGTCATTTTCATACTGTATGTGTCCTCTTTGATGGAAATAAAGATCAGATGACATTAAAACATAACCCTTCATGGGAATATGAGATTAAATGGCATTAAAAGCTTAACCCTTCTTGTATATATGCAAATACAGCAATGTTAAAGTTTGAATGCTAATGTTAACTTGCTAAAAGCTAGCGATCTAATGCTAGTGCTAATAATAAGTCATTTTTCTATTTTACATGTCCTCTTTGATGGTAATAATTGATCAGATCGCATTTAAGCATATCCCTTCAAGTGAATATGTGATTAGATGGCATTAAAGCTTTTACCCTTCTTGTATATATGCAAATACAGTAATGTTAAATTTGAATGCTAATGCTAACTTTCTAATGCTAGCCATCTAATGCTAGTGCTTTAATATCTTGTCATTTTCATACTGTTGGTGGCATCTTTAATGGAAATAAGAGATCAAGGATTTTAAAGCATAACCCTTCATGGGAATATGAGATTAAATTTCATTTAAGCTGAACCCTTCTTGTATATATGCAAATACAGCAATGTTAAAGTTTGAATACTAATGCTAACTTGCTAATGCTAGCCGATCTAATACTGGGTGCTAATATCTGGTCATTGTCATCCACATATGTGTCTACTGATGGAAATAGAGAAGTCAGATCTTTAAGCATAACCCTTCATGGGAATATAAGAGATTAAAAGCATTAAAAGCTTAACCCTTCTAGTTTATATGCAAATACAGCAATGTTAAAGTTTGAATGCTAATGCTTAACACTGTCCGCTAGGAATCTAATGCTAGTGCTAATATCTGGTCATTGTCTCATACGGTATGTGTCCCTCTATGATGGAAATAAGAGGTCAGATGGCATTAAAAGCATAACCCTTCCTTAGAACGAGATTAAATGGCATTCAAAACTAACCCTTGTATTTTATGCAAATACAGCAATGTTAAAGTTTGAATTCTAATGCTAACTTGCTAATGCTAGCGATCTAATGCTAGTGCTAATATCTGGTCATTTTCATACTGTCGTTCCTCTATGATGGAAATAAGAGATCAGATGGCATTAAAGCTAACCCTTCATGGGAATATGAGATTAAATGGCATTAAAGCTAACCTTCTAGTATATATGCAAATACAGCAATGTTAGAAGTTTGCTAATTTCTAATGCTAGCGATCTAATGCTAGTGCTAATATCTGTCATTTCATACTGTATGTGTCCTTTGATGAGAAATAAGAGATCAGATGGCATTAAAGCATAATCCTTCATGGCAATATGAGATTAAATGGCATTAAAGCTTAACCCTTCTTGTAAATATACAAATACAGTAATGTTAAAGTTTGAATGCTGCTAACTGCTAGCTAGCATCTAATGCTAGTGCTAATATCTGGTTTATTTTCATTACTGTAGTGTCCTCTATGATGGAAATAAGAGATCAGATGGCATTAAAGCATAACCCTTCATGGCAATATGAGATTAAATGGCATTAAAGCTTAACCTTCTTGTAAATATGCAAATACAGTCAAAGTTAAAGTTTGAAATGCCTAATGCTAGCGATCTAATGCTAGTGCTAATATCTGGTCATTTCATACTGTATGTGTCTCTATGATGGAAATAAGAGATCAGATGGCATTAAGCATAACCCTTCATGGGAATATGAGATTAAATGGCATTAAAGCTTAACCCTTCTTGTATATATGCAAATACAGCAATGTTAAAGTTTGAATGCTAATGCTAACTTGCTAAAGCTAGCGATCTAATGCTAGTGCTAATATCTTTTCATTTTTATACGGTACTTGTCTTCTATGATGGAAATTAGAATCAGATGGCATTAAAGCCTAACCCTTCATGGAAATATGAGATTAAATGACATTAAGCTAACCCTTCTTTCTATATGCAAATACAGCAATGTTAAGGTTTGAATGCTAATGCTAACTTGCTAATGCTAGCGATCTAATGCTAGTGCTAATATCTGGTCATTTTCATACTATGCGTGTCCTCTATGATGGAAATAAGAGATCAGATGGCATTAAACATAACCCTTCATGGGAATATGAGATTAAATGGCATTCAAGCTTAACCCTTCTTGTATATATGCAAATACAGCAATGTTAAAGTTTGAATGCTAATGCTAACTTGCTAATGCTAGCGATTTAATTTTAGTGCTAATATCTGGTCATTTTCATAATATGCGTGTCCTCTTTGATGGAAATAAGAGATCAGATGGCATTAAAGCATAACCCTTCATGGGAATATGAGATTAAATGGCATTCAAGCTTAACCCTTCTTGTATATATGCAAATACAGCAATGTTAAAGTTTGAATGCTAATGCTAACTTGCTAATGCTAGCGATTTAATTTGAGTGCTAATATCTGGTCATTTTCATATGTCGTGTCCTCTTTGATGGAAATAAAGAGATCGATTAAAGCATAACCCTTCATGGGAATATTAGATTAGATGGCATTGAAGCTTAACCCTTCTTGTACATATGCAAATACAGCAATGTTAAAGTTTGAATGCTAATGCTAACTTCTAATGCTAGCGATCTAATGCTAGTGCTAATATCTGGTCATTTTCATACTGCGTTCCTCTATGATGGAAATAATGATCAGATGGCATTAAAGCATAACCCTTCATGGAATATGAGATTAAATGGCATAAAGCTTAACCCTTCTTGTATATATACAAATACAGCACTGTTAAATTTGAATGCTAATGCTAACTTGCTAATGCTAGCGATCTAATGCTAGTGCTAATATCTGGTCATTTTCATACTGTCATTGACCTCTATGATGTAAAAATATGAGAGGTCAAATGGCAATAAAGCATAACCCTTCATGGGAATTGAAATTAGATGCCATTAAAGCTTTACCCTTCTTGTAAATATGCAAATACAGTCATGTTAAAGTTTGAATGCTAATGCTAGCGATCTAATGCTAGTGCTAATATCTGGTCATTGTCATACTGTATGTGTCCTCTAGGATGGAAATAAGAATCAG
>CM056199.1:104601212-104683639 GCA_029692085.1 Gymnothorax javanicus
AGTTTGAATGTTAATGCTAACTTGCTAATGCTAGCGATTTAATGTTAGTGCTAATATCTGGTCATTTTCATAATGTACGTGTCCTCTATGATGGAAATAAGAGATCACATGGCATTAAAGCATAACCCTTCATGGGAATATGAGATTAAATGGCATTAAAGCTTAACCCTTCTTGTATATATGCAAATACAGCAATGTTAAATTTGAATGCTAATGCTAACTTGCTAATGCTAGCGATCTAATGCTAGTGCTAATATCTGGTCATTTTCATACTGTACGTGTCCTCTATAATGGAAATAAAAGATCACATGGCATTAAAGCATAACCCTTCATGGGAATATGAAATTAGATGCCATTAAAGCTTAACCCTTCTTGTAAATATGCAAATACAGTCATGTTAAAGTTTGAATGCTAATGCTAACTTGTTAATGCTAGCGATCTAATGCTAGCGTTAATATCTGGTCATTGTCATACTGTATGGGTCCTCTATGATGGAAATAAGAGATCAGATGGCATTAAATCATAACCCTTGATGGCAATATGAGATTAAATGGCATTAAATCTTAACCCTTCTAGTATATATGCAAATACAGTAATGATAAAGTTTGAATGCTAATGCTAACTTGCTAATGCTAGCGATCTAATGCTAGTGCTAATGTCTGGTCATTTTCATACTGTACGTGTCCTCTATGATGTTAAAAAATAAGAGATCAAATGGCATTAAAGCATAACCCTTCATGGGAATATGAAATTTGATGACATTAAAGCTTAACCGTTCTTGTAAATATGCAAATACAGTCATGTAAAAGTTTGAATGCTAATGCTAGCGATCTAATGCTAGTGCTAATATCTGGTCATTGTCATACTGTATGTGTCCTCTATAATGGAAATAAGAGATCAGATGGCATTAAAGCATAATCCTTCATGGCAATTTGAGATTAAATGGCATTAGAGCTTAACCCTTCTTGTAAACATACAAATACAGTAATGTTAAAGTTTGAATGCTAATGCTAACTTGCTAATGCTAGCAATCTAATGCTATAGCTAATATCTCGTCATTTTCATACTGTACGTGTACTCTATGATGGAAATAAGAGATCAGATGGCATTAAAGCATAACCCTTCATGGGAATATGAGATTAAATGGCATTAAAGCTTAACCCTTCTTGTAAATATGCAAATTCAGTCATGTTAAAGTTTGAATGCTAATGTTA
Source organism: Gymnothorax javanicus (assembly GCA_029692085.1). Taxonomy (NCBI): domain Eukaryota; kingdom Metazoa; phylum Chordata; class Actinopteri; order Anguilliformes; family Muraenidae; genus Gymnothorax; species Gymnothorax javanicus. The sequence continues at coordinate 104,602,427 of CM056199.1, forward strand.
GCGATCTAATGCTAGTGCTAATATCTGGTCATTGTCATACTGTATGTGTCCTCTATAATGGAAATAAGAGATCAGATGGCATTAAAGCATAATCCTTCATGGCAATTTGAGATTAAATGGCATTAGAGCTTAACCCTTCTTGTAAACATACAAATACAGTAATGTTAAAGTTTGAATGCTAATGCTAGCGATCTAATGCTATTGCTAATATCTGGTCATTTTCATACTGTACGTGTCCTCTATGATGGAAATGAGAGATCAGATGCCATTTCCGCATAACCCTTCATGGGAATATGAGATTAAATGACATTCAAGCTAACCCTTCTTGTCTATATGCAAATACAGCAATGTTAAAGTTTGAATGCTAATGCTAACTTGCTAATGCTAGCCATCTAATGCTAGTGCTAATATCTGGTCATTTTCATACTGTACGTGTCCTCTTTGATGGAAATAACAGATCAGATGGCATTAAAGCATAACTCTTCATGGCAATATGAGATTAAATGGCATTAAAGCTTAACCCTTCTTGTAAATATACTAATAAAGTAATGTTAATGTTTGAATGGTAATGCTAACTTGCTAATGCTAGCGATCTAATGCTAGTGCTAATATCTGGTCATTTTCATACTGTACGTGTCCTCTATAATGGAAATAAGAGATCACATGGCATTAAAGCATAACCCTTCATGGGAATATGAAATTAGATGCCATTAAAGCTTAACCCTTCTTGTAAATATGCAAATACAGTCATGTTAAAGTTTGAATGCTAATGCTAACTTGTTAATGCTAGCGATCTAATGCTAGCGTTAATATCTAGTCATTGTCATACTGTATGGGTCCTCTATGATGGAAATAAGAGATCAGATGGCATTAAAGCATAACCCTTGATGGCAATATGAGATTAAATGGCATTAAATCTTTACCCTTCTAGTGTATATGCAAATACAGTAATGATAAAGTTTGAATGCTAATGCTAACTTGCTAATGCTAGCGATCTAATGCTAGTGCTAATGTCTGGTCATTTTCATACTGTACGTGTCCTCTATGATGTTAAAAAATAAGAGATCAAATGGCATTAAAGCATAACCCTTCATGGGAATATGAAATTTGATGCCATTAAAGCTTAACCCTTCTTGTAAATATGCAAATACAGTCATGTTAAAGTTTGAATGCTAATGCTAGCGATCTAATGCTAGTGCTAATATCTGGTCATTGTCATACTGTATGTGTCCTCTATGATGGATATAAGAGATCAGATGGCATTAAAGCATAACCTTTCATGACAATGTGAGATTAAATGGCATGAAAGCTTAACCCTTCTTGTATATATGCAAATACAGCAATGTTAAAGTTTGAATTTTAATGCTACCTTGCTAATGCTAGCGATCTAATGCTAGTGCTAATATCTGGTCATTTTCATACTGTACGTGTCCTCTATGATGGAAATGAGAGATCAGATGCCTTTAAAGCATAACCCTTCATGGGAATATGAGATTAAAAGGCATTAAAGCTTAACCCTTCTAGTATATATGCAAATACAGCAATGTTAAAGTTTGAATGCTAATGCTAACTTGCTAATGCTAGCGATCTAATGCTAGTGCTAATATCTGGTCATTGTCATACTGTATGTGTCCTCTATGATGGAAATAAGAGGTCAGATGGCATTAAAGCATAACCCTTCATGGGAATATGAGATTAAATGGCATTCAAGCTAACCCTTGTTGTTTATATGCAAATACAGCAATATTAAAGTTTGAATGCTAATGCTAACTTGCTAATGCTAGCGATCTAATGCTAGTGCTAATATCTGGTCATTTTCATACTGTACGTGTCCTCTATGATGGAAATAAGAGATCACATGGCATTAAAGCATAACCCTTCATGGGAATATGAGATTAAATGGCATTAAAGCTTAACCCTTCTTGTATATATGCAAATACAGGAATGTTAAATTTGAATGTTAATGCTAACTTGCTAATGCTAGCGATCTAATGCTAGTGCTAATATCTGGTCATTTTCATACTGTACATTTCCTCTATAATGGAAATAAGAGATCACATGGCATTAAAGCATAACCCTTCATGGGAATATGAGATTAAATGGCATTAAAGCTAAACCCTTCTTTTATAAATTCAAATATAGCAATGTTAAAGTTTGAATGCTAATGCTAACTTGCTAATGCTAGCGATCTATTGTTTGTGCTAATATCTGGTCATTTTCATACTGTACGTGTCCTCTATGATGGAAATAAGAGATCAGATGGCATTAAAGCATAACCCTTCATGGGAATATGAGATTAAATGGCATTAAAGCTTAACCCTTCTTGTATATATGCAAATACAGCAATGTTAAATTTGAATGCTAATGCTAACTTGCTAATGCTAGCGATCTAATGCTAGTGCTAATGTCTGGTCATTTTCATACTGTACGTGTCCTCTATAATGGAAATAAGAGATCACATGGCATTAAAAAATAACCCTTCTTGGGAATATGAAATTAGATGCCATTAAAGCTTAACCCTTCTTGTAAATATGCAAATACAGTCATGTAAAAGTTTGACTGCTAATGCTAGCGATCTAATGCTAGTGCTAATATCTGCTCATTGTCATACTGTATGTGTCCTCTATGATGGAAATAAGAGATCAGATGGCATTAAGGCATAACCCTTCATGGCAATTTGAGATTAAATGACATTAAAGCTTAACCCTTCTTGTAAATATACTAATAGAGTAATGTTAAAGTTTGAATGCTAATGCTAACTTGTTAATGCTAGCAATCTAATGCTATTGCTAATATCTGGTCATTTTCATTCTGTACGTGTCCTCTATGATGGAAATAAGAGATCAGATGGCATTAAAGCATAACCCTTCATGGGAATATGAGATTAAATGGCATTAAAGCTTAACCCTTCTTGTATATATGCAAATACAGTCATGTTAAAGTTTGAATGCTAATGCTTGCGATCTAATACTAGTGCTAATATCTGTTCATTGTCATACTGTATGTGTCCTCTATGATGGAATGAAGAGATCAGATGGCATTAAAGCATAACCCTTAATGGCAATGTGAGATTAAAATGGCATTAAAGCTTAACCCTTCTTGCACATATGCAAATACAGCAATGTTAAAGTTTGAATTCTAATGCTAACTTGCTAATGCTAGCGATCTAATGCTAGTGCTAATATCTGGTCATTTTCATACTGTCGTGTCCTCTATGATGGAAATAAGAGATCAGATGCCTTTAAAGCCTAACCCTTCATGGGAATATGAGATTAAATGGCATGAAAGCTTAACCCTTCTTAAATATAAATATGCAAATACAGTCATGTTAAAGTTAGAATGCTAATGCTAGCGATCTAATGCTAGTGCTAATATCTAGTCATTGTCATACTGTATGTGTCCTCTTTGATGGAAATAAGAGATCAGATGGCATTAAAGCATAACCCTTCATGGGAATATTAGATTAGATGGCATTGAAGCTTAACCCTTCTTGTACATATGCAAATACAGCAATGTTAAAGTTTGAATTCTAATGCTAACTTGCAAATGCTTGCGATCTAATGCTAGTGCTAATATCTGGTCATTTTCATACTGTACGTGTCCTCTATGATGGAAATAAGAGATCAGATGCCTTTAAAGCATAACCCTTCATGGGAATATGAGATTAAAAGGCATTAAAACTTAACCCTTCTAATATATATGCAAATACAGCAATGTTAAAGTTTGAATGCTAATGCTAACTTGCTAATGCTAGCGATCTAATGCTAGTGCTAATATCTGGTCATTGTCATACTGTATGTGTCCTCTATGATGGAAATAAGAGGTCAGATGGCATTAAAGCATAACCCTTCATGGGAATATGAGATTAAATGGCATTCAAGCTAACCCTTGTTGTTTATATGCAAATACAGCAATATTAAAGTTTGAATGCTAATGCTAACTTGTTAATGCTAGCGATCTAATGCTAGTGCTAATATCTGGTCATTTTCATACTGTACGTGTCCTATATGATGGAAATAAGAGATCAGATGGCATTAAAGCATAACCCTTCATGGGAATATGAGATTAAATGGCATTAAAGCTTAACCCTTCTTGTATATATGCAAATACAGCAATGTTAAAGTTTGAATGTTAATGCTAACTTGCTAATGCTAGCGATTTAATGTTAGTGCTAATATCTGGTCATTTTCATAATGTACGTGTCCTCTATGATGGAAATAAGAGATCACCTGGCATTAAAGCATAACCCTTCATGGGAATATGAGATTAAATGGCATTAAAGCTTAACCCTTCTTGTATAGATGCAAATACAGCAATGTTAAATTTGAATGGTAATGCTAACTTGCTAATGCTAGCGATCTAATGCTAGTGCTAATATCTGGTCATTTTCATACTGTACGTGTCCTCTATAATGGAAATAAGAGATCACATGGCATTAAAGCATAACCCTTCATGGGAATATGAAATTAGATGCCATTAAAGCTTAACCCTTCTTGTAAATATGCAAATACAGTCATGTTAAAGTTTGAATGCTAATGCTAACTTGTTAATGCTAGCGATCTAATGCTAGCGTTAATATCTAGTCATTGTCATACTGTATGGGTCCTCTATGATGGAAATAAGAGATCAGATGGCATTAAAGCATAACCCTTGATGGCAATATGAGATTAAATGGCATTAAATCTTAACCCTTCTAGTGTATATGCAAATACAGTAATGATAAAGTTTGAATGCTAATGCTAACTTGTTAATGCTAGCGATCTAATGCTAGTGCTAATGTCTGGTCATTTTCATACTGTACGTGTCCTCTATGATGTTAAAAAATAAGAGATCAAATGGCATTAAAGCATAACCCTTCATGGGAATATGAAATTTGATGCCATTAAAGCTTAACCCTTCTTGTAAATATGCAAATACAGTCATGTTAAAGTTTGAATGCTAATGCTAGCGATCTAATGCTAGTGCTAATATCTGGTCATTGTCATACTGTATGTGTCCTCTATGATGGATATAAGAGATCAGATGGCATTAAAGCATAACCTTTCATGGCAATGTGAGATTAAATGGCATGAAAGCTTAACCCTTCTTGTATATATGCAAATACAGCAATGTTAAAGTTTGAATTCTAATGCTAACTTGCTAATGCTAGCGATCTAATGCTAGTGCTAATATCTGGTCATTTTCATACTGTACGTGTCCTCTATGATGGAAATGAGAGATCAGATGCCTTTAAAGCATAACCCTTCATGGGAATATGAGATTAAAAGGCATTAAAGCTTAACCCTTCTAGTATATATGCAAATACAGCAATGTTAAAGTTTGAATGCTAATGCTAACTTGCTAATGCTAGCGATCTAATGCTAGTGCTAATATCTGGTCATTGTCATACTGTATGTGTCCTCTATGATGGAAATAAGAGGTCAGATGGCATTAAAGCATAACCCTTCATGGGAATATGAGATTAAATGGCATGAAAAAGCTAACCCTTGTTGTTTATATGCAAATACAGCAATATTAAAGTTTGAATTCTAATGCTAACTTGCTAATGCTAGCGATCTAATGCTAGTGCTAATATCTGGTCATTTTCATACTGTACGTGTCTTCTATGATGGAAATAAGAGATCACATGGCATTAAAGCATAACCCTTCATGGGAATATGAGATTAAATGGCATTAAAGCTTAACCCTTCTTGTATATATGCAAATACAGGAATGTTAAATTTGAATGCTAATGCTAACTTGCTAATGCTAGCGATCTAATGCTAGTGCTAATATCTGGTCATTTTCATACTGTACATTTCCTCTATAATGGAAATAAGAGATCACATGGCATTAAAGCATAACCCTTCATGGGAATATGAGATTAAATGGCATTAAAGCTAAACCCTTCTTTTATAAATTCAAATATAGCAATGTTAAAGTTTGAATGCTAATGCTAACTTGCTAATGCTAGCGATCTATTGTTTGTGCTAATATCTGGTCATTTTCATACTGTACGTGTCCTCTATGATGGAAATAAGAGATCAGATGGCATTAAAGCATAACCCTTCATGGGAATATGAGATTAAATGGCATTAAAGCTTAACCCTTCTTGTATATATGCAAATACAGCAATGTTAAATTTGAATGCTAATGCTAACTTGCTAATGCTAGCGATCTAATGCTAGTGCTAATGTCTGGTCATTTTCATACTGTACATGTCCTCTATAATGGAAATAAGAGATCACATGGCATTAAAGCATAACCCTTCTTGGGAATATGAAATTAGATGCCATTAAAGCTTAACCCTTCTTGTAAATATGCAAATACAGTCATGTAAAAGTTTGACTGCTAATGCTAGCGATCTAATGCTAGTGCTAATATCTGGTCATTGTCATACTGTATGTGTCCTCTATGATGGAAGTAAGAGATCAGATGGCATTAAGGCATAACCCTTCATGGCAATTTGAGATTAAATGACATTAAAGCTTAACCCTTCTTGTAAATATACTAATAGAGTAATGTTAAAGTTTGAATGCTAATGCTAACTTGTTAATGCTAGCAATCTAATGCTATTGCTAATATCTGGTCATTTTCATTCTGTACGTGTCCTCTATGATGGAAATAAGAGATCAGATGGCATTAAAGCATAACCCTTCATGGGAATATGAGATTAAATGGCATTAAAGCTTAACCCTTCTTGTAAATATGCAAATACAGTCATGTTAAAGTTTGAATGCTAATGCTTGCGATCTAATGCTAGTGCTAATATCTGGTCATTGTCATACTGTATGTGTCCTCTATGATGGAATTAAGAGATCAGATGGCATTAAAGCATAACCCTTAATGGCAATGTGAGATTAAATGGCATTAAAGCTTAACCCTTCTTGCACATATGCAAATACAGCAATGTTAAAGTTTGAATTCTAATGCTAACTTGCTAATGCTAGCGATCTAATGCTAGTGCTAATATCTGGTCATTTTCATACTGTACGTGTCCTCTATGATGAAAATGAGAGATCAGATGCCTTTAAAGCCTAACTCTTCATGGGAATATGAGATTAGATGGCATGAAAGCTTAACCCTTCTTGTAAATATGCAAATACAGTCATGTTAAAGTTTGAATGCTAATGCTAGCGATCTAATGCTAGTGCTAATATCTAGTCATTGTCATACTGTATGTGTCCTCTTTGATGGAAATAATAGATCAGATCGTATTAAAGCATAACCCTTCATGGGAATATTAGATTAGATGGCATTGAAGCTTAACCCTTCTTGTAAATATGCAAATAAAGCACTGTGAAATTTGAATGCTAATGCAAACTTGCTAATGCCAGCGATCTAATGCTAGTGCTAATATCTGGTCATTTTCATACTGTACGTGTCCTCTTTGATGGAAATAAGAGATCAGATGGCATTAAAGCATAACCCTTCATGGGAAGATGAGATTAAATGGCATTAAAGCTTAACCCTTCTTGTATATATACAAATACAGCAATGTTAAAGTTCGAATTCTAATGCTAACTTGCTAATGCTAGCGATCTAATGCTAGTGCTAATATCTTGTCATTTTCATACAGTACTTGTCTTCTTTGATGGAAATAAGAGATCAGATGGCATTAAAGCATAACCCTTCATGGGAAGATGAGATTAAATGGCATTAAAGCTTAACCCTTCTTTTATAAATTCAAATACAGCAATGTTAAAGTTTGAATGCTAATGCTAACTTGCTAATGCTAGCGATCTAATGCTAGTGCTAATATCTGGTCATTTTCATACTGTACGTGTCCTCTATGATGGAAATAAGAGATCAGATGGCAAAAAAGCTCAACCCTTCATGGCAATATGAGATTAAATGGCAATAAAGCTTAACCCTTCTTGTATATATACAAATACAGCAATGTTAAAGTTTGAATGCTAATGCTAGCGATCGAATGCTAGTGCTAATATTTATTTATTTATTTGTTTGTTTTTTTCATTTTGGCATGATTGTACAGTCGTTCCATGACAATTTCAACACAACATGTATCATGATCGAAAGGGTCGCGGGAGAAGCGAAATCGCTTGTCAAAGTCCCGCCCCCAACTCCCAGAAAAACAGTTTGATTATGGTTAAGATATCATAAAGATTAATAAATCACAACAGAGCTGAGTGTCCATTTACACTACGATTTAAACGTCACAACATAAAATCATAGAGATTCATGAACATCATGAAGAATTTTAATCACAATATAGCTGAGTGTCTATAAACAACCCCTATTGTTTATGCCCGTTATGGTTCCGTTTAAGTTATCCAATGCCATTTTGTTGGATAAGTTTATAGTTATTCAAACATGCACATTTCAAAAGATACTTAAATTCCTTCAGATTGTCTGCCATTCTAAAATTGTCTTCAAGTATGTTCCATGCACTGACTCCAGCCGAAGATAAGGAGTGCTCACTCCGAGTTGATTTGACCCTTTTAGTTTACAACAACATTCTGCCTCTTAGGTCATGAGTACATTCGCCAGTGCTTTCGAAACCCAAGGTCTTCTCTCTTTGTTTTGCTTCAGTTTGTTCGTTGTTTTGGCTAGACAGTGTTTATCATACAGGGAGTTTGGTTCAACATATCTAATTCTAGTTTCTTTAGCCTTTTTTCGCCTTTAATTCTGATTTCTGTGTGTTCCAGGGTTTTCGATCTAGCCTGGTCCCTTATATCTAATTTGCAGTTACAAATAGCAAAAACTGGTAGATGATCAGTAATGTCATTTATCATGATGCCACTTAATATTTCAGAATCTAATACATTAGTATACACATTATCTATCAAGGTGGCACTGTGCCTAGTAATCCTGCTTGGTTTTGTAATTAATGGTTGCATACCCATGGCATACATGGTGTTAATATAATCTTCTATTATAGAGCTATTATTTGGATTTATCAAGTCAATATTAAAGTCCCCACGTATAAAAACATTTTTCTGGTTCATATTGGCGAGTAATTCACCCATACATTTACTAAAAACATCAATTTGCCAATCCGGTGCTCTGTACACACAACAAATAACCGTATTTTTACCTTTCAACCTAGGAATCTCAATTGTAAGGCATTCCATTACATTTTCCACAACATTTGATTTGCATTCTAGTACCTGGAAGTTTATGGCCTCATCAATAAATAGTCCAACACCCTCACCAGCTTTATTCAGTCAGCTCTTACACACGAAGTTGTAACCCTCCATGTAGAAGTCCTTGTCCTTTTCTTCTTTAATCCAAGTTTCCGATAGTGCGATGATGTTGAACGGATTAGCAAATGACAAAAGGTATTCCTTTAATTGGTCAAAGTTTGCATATAGACTCCTACTATTGAAGTGAATATTGGACAAACTCCCTTCCATTTTAATGCTCTTGTTAAATTTGTCTACAGTAAAGTATCCGCATGCGTTTGTTTCGTTGTAGAAAAAATGGTTATCCGGAGTCAATTTCTTCATTAGGGTCTATTCCTAAATGATGGTGACTTGTTGTTAAAAAGCCAGTTTCCTGATCTAGAGTTTGGTTCATCAAATAACTGCTCATAGAGATTTGTCAAGGATTTTAACCTGCCTCAGCGGTCAAAACTCTCCAGATCCCGCATCATCTTGATCAGCACCGGTCTGGTAGTTTCCGGTGAAGACCCATTTGGTTTGATGAAAATTCTGCAGTTAGCCGACCAAGTGCTGTGTATCTTACCCGCTTTCTTTAGTTGACGAGCTTTCCATGCGATGGTTGCATTGTGCTTGGTGAGGTTTTCATTTATGAAAACATTGGATCCTTTGAGATTTTTCCTTGCTTCAACAGAGATTTTGTGCTTGTTGCTTGTAAGTCGTAACAGCACGGCCCGTACTGTATTCGGTCTCGCTTCCCTCCTTTTCGGTAGCAGATAACATGAATCCACATTGCCGGGGTCCAGAGAAATATTTTTGGACTGAAGGAATTCCATCACCTGCATTTCCACAGATTTATTGTCCTCCTCGCCTCCATCGTTGTCCTTCGCTGCTGCCCTGGCATAACTCTTGGGTTTGATTTTGAGCCCTGTCAGGATTACATCATTACGTTTCTCTTGTTGCTCCAGCTCCTCCAGTTTGTTTGATAAAGATGTAATCTGTATGTCTTTCTTGGCAATCTCTTTTCTGAGATTACAGTTCTCCTTCAAAAGCTGGTCCAACTGCTCCTTCATACCTTCCCTCCACTCCCTCATTTCATTTCTCATTTCTCCGAGGGTCTCCATAATTGATGAAAGATCCTGCGGGCTTGGTTTGTCGGTTCTTCCCGGTTTACCCATTTTCTCAGTTCAGAGAAAAGGTCTCTATTACAGAGTTTGTGATAAAGTTTATCACTCAACTTTTCTCCTGACTCTGTTGTTTTCCTGTATTGCCTGTATTGCGTGCATTCGCTGTTCGGAGTTGTTGCTCCTTCAGTGACCTTTCAGTATTCAGTATTCAGTATGGTCCAGTGCTGATTTGGAATGGTTGATTACAAATATAGACAAACTTCTCAGTATATATAGCAAAGGTAGAAACCCCTTCTTTGATAAAATGGCTGAATTGTTAGTCACTGAAAAAACCTAGCAAGAGCTAAATAATTTGTATTTCCAAGTCAGGAGGACATATTTATCGCAAAAAATAACAACAAACCGATCCTTTAACTGGCTGTATTTATTGTGAATAATTACATGCAAGGAATCAATATCATGATAGAATATCTCACCATTATTAAGTATCCCTACCCCGAGTCATGTGGTTTCTATTGATATATATATATCTGGTCATTGTCATACTGTATGTGTCCTCTATGATGGAAGGAAGAGATCAGATGGCATTAAAGCATAACCCTTCATGGCAATTTGAGATTAAATGGCATTAAAGCTTAACCCTTCTTGTAAATATACTAATACAGTAATGTTAAAGTTTGAATGCTAATGCTAACTTGCTAATGCTAGCAATCTAATGCTATTGCTTATATCTGGTGATTTTCCTCCTTTACGTGTCCTCTAGGATGGAAATAAGAGATCAGATGGCATTAAAGCATAACCCTTTCATGGGAATATGAGATTAAATGGCATTAAAGCTTAACGCTTCTTGTATATATGCAAATACAGCAATGTTAAAGTTTGAATTCTAATGCTAACTTGCTAATGCTAGCGATCTAATGCTAGTGCTAATATCTGGTCATTTTCAGACTGTACGTGTCCTCTATGATGGAAATAAGAGATCAGATGGCCTTTAAAGCATAACCCTTCATGGGAATATGAGATTAAAAGGCATTAAAAGCTTAACCCTTCTAGTATATATGCAAATACAGCAATGTTAAAGTTTGAATGCTAATGCTAACTTGCTAATGCTAGCGATCTAATGCTAGTGCTAATATCTGGTCATTGTCATACTGTATGTGTCCTCTATGATGGAAATAAGAGGTCAGATGGCATTAAAGCATAACCCTTCATGGGAATATGAGATTTAAATGGCATTAAAGTTTAACCCTTCTTGTTTATATGCAAATACAGCAATGGAAATTAAAGTTTGAATTCTAATGCTAACTTGCTAATGCTAGCGATCTAATGCTAGTGCTAATATCTGGTCATTTTCATACTGTCATGTGTCATTTCCTCTATAATGGAAATAAGAGATCACATGGCATTAAAAGCATAACCCTTCATGGGAATATGAGATTAAATGGCATTAAAGCTAAACCCTTCTTGTATATATTCAAATACAGGAATGTTAAATTTGAATGCTAATGCTAACTTGCTAATGCTAGCGATCTAATGCTAGTGCTAATATCTGGTCATTTTCATACTGTACGTGTCCTCTATGATGGAAATAAGAGATCAGATGGCATTAAAAGCATAACCCTTCATGGGAATATGAGATTAAATGGCATTAAAGCTTAACCCTTCTTGTATATATGCAAATACAGCAATGTTAAATTTGAATGCTAATGCTAACTTGCTAATGCTAGCGATCTAATGTTTGTGCTAATATCTGGTCATTTTTCATACTGTCCGTGTCCTCTATGATGGAAATAAGAGATCAGATGGCATTAAAGCATAACCCTTCATGGGAATATGAAGATTAAAATGGCTAATTAAATGTCTGGTATTTTCATTCCCTTCTTGTAAATATGCAAATACTTCATGGGAATATGAGATTAAATGCATTAAACCCTTTGTAAATATGCAAATACAATGTTAAAGTTTGAATAATGCTAGCGATCTAATGCTAGTGCTAATATCTGGTCATTGTCATACTGTATGTGTCCTATATGATGGAAATAAGAGGTCAGATGGCATTAAAGCATAACCCTTCATGGGAATATGAGATTAAATGGCATTAAAGCTAACCCTTGTTGTTTATATGCAAATACAGCAATATTAAAGTTTGAATGCTAATGCTAACTTGCTAATGCTAGCGATCTAATGCTAGTGCTAATATCTGGTCATTTTCATACTGTACGTGTCTTCTATGATGGAAATAAGAGATCACATGGCATTAAAGCATAACCCTTCATGGGAATATGAGATTAAATGGCATTAAAGCTTAACCCTTCTTGTATATATGCAAATACAGGAATGTTAAATTTGAATGCTAATGCTAACTTGCTAATGCTAGCGATCTAATGCTAGTGCTAATATCTGGTCATTTTCATACTGTACATTTCCTCTATAATGGAAATAAGAGATCACATGGCATTAAAGCATAACCCTTCATGGGAATATGAGATTAAATGGCATTAAAGCTAAACCCTTCTTTTATAAATTCAAATATAGCAATGTTAAAGTTTGAATGCTAATGCTAACTTGCTAATGCTAGCGATCTATTGTTTGTGCTAATATCTGGTCATTTTCATACTGTACGTGTCCTCTTTGATGGAAATAAGAGATCAGATGGCATTAAAGCATAACCCTTCATGGGAAGATGAGATTAAATGGCATTAAAGCTTAACCCTTCTTGTATATATACAAATACAGCAATGTTAAAGTTCGAATTCTAATGCTAACTTGCTAATGCTAGCGATCTAATGCTAGTGCTAATATCTTGTCATTTTCATACAGTACTTGTCTTCTTTGATGGAAATAAGAGATCAGATGGCATTAAAGCATAACCCTTCATGGGAAGATGAGATTAAATGGCATTAAAGCTTAACCCTTCTTTTGTAAATTCAAATACAGCAATGTTAAAGTTTGAATGCTAATGCTAACTTGCTAATGCTAGCGATCTAATGCTAGTGCTAATATCTGGTCATTTTCATACTGTACGTGTCCTCTATGATGGAAATAAGAGATCAGATGGCAAAAAAGCTCAACCCTTCATGGCAATATGAGATTAAATGGCAATAAAGCTTAACCCTTCTTGTATATATACAAATACAGCAATGTTAAAGTTTGAATGCTAATGCTAGCGATCGAATGCTAGTGCTAATATTTATTTATTTATTTGTTTGTTTTTTCATTTCGGCATGATTGTACAGTCGTTCCATGACAATTTCAACACAACATGTATCATGATCGAAACCTTCGCGGGAGAAGCGAAATCGCTTGTCAAAGTCCGCCCCCAACTCCCAGAAAAACAGTTTGATTATGGTTAAGATATCATAAAGATTAATAAATCACAACAGAGCTGAGTGTCCATTTACACTACGATTTAAACGTCACAACATAAAATCATAGAGATTCATGAACATCATGAAGAATTTTAATCACAATATAGCTGAGTGTCTATAAACAACCCCTATTGCATTTATGCCCGTTATGGTTCCGTTTAAGTTATCCAATGCCATTTTGTTGGATAAGTTTATAGTTATTCAAACATGCACATTTCAAAAGATACTTAAATTCCTTCAGATTGTCTGCCATTCTAAAATTGTCTTCAAGTATGTTCCATGCACTGACTCCAGCCGAAGATAAGGAGTGCTCACTCCGATGGTTGATTTGACCCTTTTAGTTTACAACAACATTCTGCCTCTTAGGTCATGAGTACATTCGCCAGTGCTTTCGAAACCCAAGGTCTTCTCTCTTTGTTTTGCTTCAGTTTGTTCGTTGTTTTGGCTAGACAGTGTTTATCATACAGGGAGTTTGGTTCAACATATCTAATTCTAGTTTCTTTAGCCTTTAACGCCTTTAATTCTGATTTCTGTGTGTTCCAGGGTTTTCGATCTAGCCTGGTCCTTATATCTAATTTGCAGTTACAAATAGCAAAAACTGGTAGATGATCAGTAATGTCATTTATCATGATGCCACTTAATATTTCAGAATCTAATACATTAGTATACACATTATCTATCAAGGTGGCACTGTGCCTAGTAATCCTGCTTGGTTTTGTAATTAATGGTTGCATACCCATGGCATACATGATGTTAATATAATCTTCTATTATAGAGCTATTATTTGGATTTATCAAGTCAATATTAAAGTCCCCACGTATAAAAACATTTTTCTGGTTCATATTGGCGAGTAATTCACCCATACATTTACTAAAAACATCAATTTGCCAATCCGGTGCTCTGTACACACAACAAATAACCGTATTTTTACCTTTCAACCTAGGAATCTCAATTGTAAGGCATTCCATTACATTTTCCACAACATTTGATTTGCATTCTAGTACCTGGAAGTTTATGGCCTCATCAATAAATAGTCCAACACCCTCACCAGCTTTATTCAGTCAGCTCTTACACACGAAGTTGTAACCCTCCATGTAGAAGTCCTTGTCCTTTTCTTCTTTAATCCAAGTTTCCGATAGTGCGATGATGTTGAACGGATTAGCAAATGACAAAAGGTATTCCTTTAATTGGTCAAAGTTTGCATATAGACTCCTACTATTGAAGTGAATATTGGACAAACTCCCTTCCATTTTAATGCTCTTGTTAAATTTGTCTACAGTAAAGTATCCATATGCGTTTGTTTCGTTGTAGAAAAAAATGGTTATCCGAGTCAATTTCTTCATTAGGGTCTATTCTAAATGATGGTGACTTGTTGTTAAAAAGCCAGTTTCCTGATCTAGAGTTTGGTTCATCAAATAACTGCTCATAGAGATTTGTCAAGGATTTTAACCTGCCTCAGCGGTCAAAACTCTCCAGATCCCGCATCATCTTGATCAGCACCGGTCTGGTAGTTTCCGGTGAAGACCCATTTGGTTTGATGAAAATTCTGCAGTTAGCCGACCAAGTGCTGTGTATCTTACCCGCTTTCTTTAGTTGACGAGCTTTCCATGCGATGGTTGCATTGTGCTTGGTGAGGTTTTCATTTATGAAAACATTGGATCCTTTGAGATTTTTTCCTTGCTTCAACAGAGAGATTTTGTGCTTGCTGCTTGTAAGGAAATAACAACAGCGGCCCGGCTGTATTCGGTCTCGCTTCCCTCCTTTTCGGTAGCAGATAACATGAATCCACATTGCGGGGTCCAGAGAAATATTTTTTGGACTGAAGGAATTCCATCACCTGCATTTCCACAGATTTATTGTCCTCCTCGCCTACATCGTTGTCCTTCGCTGCTGCCCTGGCATAACTCTTGGGTTTGATTTTGAGCCCTGTCAGGATTACATCATTACGTTTCTCTTGTTGCTCCAGCTCCTCCAGTTTGTTTGATAAAGATGTAATCTGTATGTCTTTCTTGGCAATCTCTTTTCTGAGATTACAGTTCTCCTTCAAAAGCTGGTCCAACTGCTCCTTCATACCTTCCCTCCACTCCCTCATTTCATTTCTCATTTCTCCGAGGGTCTCCATAATTGATGCAAGATAACCGGGCTTGGTTTGTCGGTTCTTCGGTTTACCCATTTTCTCAGTTCAGAGAAAAGGTCTCTATTACAGAGTTTGTGATAAAGTTTATCACTCAACTTTTCTCCTGACTCTGTTGTTTTCCTGTATTGCCTGTATTGCGTGCATTCGCTGTTCGGAGTTGTTGCTCCTTCAGTGACCTTTCAGTATTCAGTATTCAGTAGTATGGTCCAGTGCTGATTTGGAATGGTTGATTACAAATATAGACAAACTTCTCAGTATATATAGCAAAGGTAGAAACCCTTCTTTGATAAAATGGCTGAATTGTTAGTCACTGAAAAAAACCTAGCAAGAGCTAAATAATTTGTATTTCCAAGTCAGGAGGACATATTTATATAAAAAATAACAACAAACCGATCCTTTAACTGGCTGTATTTATTGTGAATAATTACATGCAAGGAATCAATATCATGATAGAATATCTCACCATTATTAAGTATCCCTACCCCGAGTCATGTGGTTTCTATTGATATATATATATCTGGTCATTGTCATACTGTATGTGTCCTCTATGATGGAAGGAAGAGATCAGATGGCATTAAAGCATAACCCTTCATGGCAATTTGAGATTAAATGGCATTAAAGCTTAACCCTTCTTGTAAATATACTAATACAGTAATGTTAAAGTTTGAATGCTAATGCTAACTTGCTAATGCTAGCAATCTAATGCTATTGCTTATATCTGGTGATTTTCCTCCTTTACGTGTCCTCTAGGATGGAAATAAGAGGTCAGATGGCATTAAAAGCATAACCCTTTCATGGGAATATGAGATTAAATGGCATTAAAGCTTAACGCTTCTTGTATATATGCAAATACAGCAATGTTAAAGTTTGAATTCTAATGCTAACTTGCTAATGCTAGCGATCTAATGCTAGTGCTAATATCTGGTCATTTTCAGACTGTACGTGTCCTCTATGATGGAAATGAGAGATCAGATGCCTTTAAAGCATAACCCTTCATGGGAATATGAGATTAAAAGGCATTAAAGCTTAACCCTTCTAGTATATATGCAAATACAGCAATGTTAAAGTTTGAATGCTAATGCTAACTTGCTAATGCTAGAGATCTAATGCTAGTGCTAATATCTGGTCATTGTCATACTGTATGTGTCCTCTATGATGGAAATAAGAGGTCAGATGGCATTAAAGCATAACCCTTCATGGGAATATGAGATTAAATGGCATTCAAGCTAACCCTTGTTGTTTATATGCAAATACAGCAATATTAAAGTTTGAATGCTAATGCTAACTTGCTAATGCTAGCGATCTAATGCTAGTGCTAATATCTGGTCATTTTCATACTGTACGTGTCTTCTATGATGGAAATAAGAGATCACATGGCATTAAAGCATAACCCTTCATGGGAATATGAGATTAAATGGCATTAAAGCTTAACCCTTCTTGTATATATGCAAATACAGGAATGTTAAATTTGAATGCTAATGCTAACTTGCTAATGCTAGCGATCTAATGCTAGTGCTAATATCTGGTCATTTTCATACTGTACATTTCCTCTATAATGGAAATAAGAGATCACATGGCATTAAAGCATAACCCTTCATGGGAATATGAGATTAAATGGCATTAAAGCTAAACCCTTCTTTTATAAATTCAAATATAGCAATGTTAAAGTTTGAATGCTAATGCTAACTTGCTAATGCTAGCGATCTATTGTTTGTGCTAATATCTGGTCATTTTCATACTGTACGTGTCCTCTATGATGGAAATAAGAGGTCAGATGGCATTAAAGCATAACCCTTCATGGGAATATGAGATTAAATGGCATTAAAGCTTAACCCTTCTTGTATATATGCAAATACAGCAATGTTAAATTTGAATGCTAATGCTAACTTGCTAATGCTAGCGATCTAATGCTAGTGCTAATGTCTGGTCATTTTCATTCTGTACGTGTCCTCTATGATGAAAATAAGAGATCAGATGGCATTAAAGCATAACCCTTCATGGGAATATGAGATTAAATGGCATTAAAGCTTAACCCTTCTTGTAAATATGCAAATACAGTCATGTTAAAGTTTGAATGCTAATGCTAGCGATCTAATGCTAGTGCTAATATCTGGTCATTGTCATACTGTATGTGTCCTATATGATGGAAATAAGAGGTCAGATGGCATTAAAGCATAACCCTTCATGGGAATATGAGATTAAATGGCATTCAAGCTAACCCTTGTTGTTTATATGCAAATACAGCAATATTAAAGTTTGAATGCTAATGCTAACTTGCTAATGCTAGCGATCTAATGCTAGTGCTAATATCTGGTCATTTTCATACTGTACGTGTCTTCTATGATGGAAATAAGAGATCACATGGCATTAAAGCATAACCCTTCATGGGAATATGAGATTAAATGGCATTAAAGCTTAACCCTTCTTGTATATATGCAAATACAGGAATGTTAAATTTGAATGCTAATGCTAACTTGCTAATGCTAGCGATCTAATGCTAGTGCTAATATCTGGTCATTTTCATACTGTACATTTTCTATAATGGAAATAAGAGATCACATGGCATTAAAGCATAACCCTTCATGGGAATATGAGATTAAATGGCATTAAAAGCTAAACCCTTCTTTTATAAATTCAAATATAGCAATGTTAAAGTTTGAATGCTAATGCTAACCCTTCTATTGTTTGTGCTAATATCTGGTCATTTTCATACTGACGTGTCCTCTTTGATGGAAATAAGAGAAGATGGCATTAAAGCATAACCCTTCATGGGAAGATTTTATAATATTCAAATACAGCAATGTTAAAGTTTGAATGCTAATGCTAACTTGCTAATGCTAGCGATCTAATGTTTGTGCTAATATCTTGTCATTTTCATACTGTATGTGTCATTTTCTTTGATGGAAATAAGAGATCAGATGGCATTAAAAGCATAACCCTTCATGGGAAGATGAGATTAAATGGCATTAAAAGCTTAACCCTTCTTTTGTAAATTCAAATACAGCAATGTTAAAGTTTGAATGCTAATGCTAACTTGCTAATGCTAGCGATCTAATGCTAGTGCTAATATCTGGTCATTTTCATACTGTATCGTGTCCTCTATGATGGAAATAAGAGATCAGATGGCAAAAAAGCTCAACCCTTCATGGCAATATGAGATTAAATGGCAATAAAGCTTAACCCTTCTTGTATATATACAAATACAGCAATGTTAAAGTTTGAATGCTAATGCTAGCGATCGAATGCTAGTGCTAATATTTATTTATTTATTTGTTTGTTTTTTTCATTTCGGCATGATTGTACAGTCGTTCCATGACAATTTCAACACAACATGTATCATGATCGAAAGGGTCGTGAGAGAAAGCGAAATCGCTTGTCAAAGTCCCGCCCCCAACTCCCAGAAAAACAGTTTGATTATGGTTAAGATATCATAAAGATTAATAAATCACAACAGAGCTGAGTGTCCATTTACACTACGATTTAAACGTCACAACATAAAATCATAGAGATTCATGAACATCATGAAGAATTTTAATCACAATATAGCTGAGTGTCTATAAACAACCCCTATTGTTTATGCCCGTTATGGTTCCGTTTAAGTTATCCAATGCCATTTTGTTGGATAAGTTTATAGTTATTCAAACATGCACATTTCAAAAGATACTTAAATTCCTTCAGATTGTCTGCCATTCTAAAATTGTCTTCAAGTATGTTCCATGCACTGACTCCAGCCGAAGATAAGGAGTGCTCACTCCGAGTTGATTTGACCCTTTTAGTTTACAACAACATTCTGCCTCTTAGGTCATGAGTACATTCGCCAGTGCTTTCGAAACCCAAGGTCTTCTCTCTTTGTTTTGCTTCAGTTTGTTCGTTGTTTTGGCTAGACAGTGTTTATCATACAGGGAGTTTGGTTCAACATATCTAATTCTAGTTTTCTTTAGCCTTTTTCGCCTTTTAATTCTGATTTCTGTGTGTTCCAGGGTTTTCGATCTAGCCTGGTCCCTTATATCTAATTTGCAGTTACAAATAGCAAAAACTGGTAGATGATCAGTAATGTCATTTATCATGATGCCATAATATTTCAGAATCTAATACATTAGTATACACATTATCTATCAAGGTGGCACTGTGCCTAGTAATCCTGCTTGGTTTTTGTAATTAATGGTTGCATACCCATGGCATACATGGTGTTAATATAATCTTCTATTATAGAGCTATTATTTGGATTTATCAAGTCAATATTAAAGTCCCCACGTATAAAAACATTTTTCTGGTTCATATTGGCGAGTAATTCACCCATACATTTACTAAAAACATCAATTTGCCAATCCGGTGCTCTGTACACACAACAAATAACCGTATTTTTACCTTTCAACCTAGGAATCTCAATTGTAAAAGGCATTCCATTACATTTTCCACAACATTTGATTTGCATTCTAGTACCTGGAAGTTTATGGCCTCATCAATAAATAGTCCAACACCCTCACCAGCTTTATTCAGTCAGCTCTTACACACGAAGTTGTAACCCTCCATGTAGAAGTCCTTGTCCTTTTCTTCTTTAATCCAAGTTTCCGATAGTGCGATGATGTTGAACGGATTAGCAAATGACAAAAGGTATTCCTTTAATTGGTCAAAGTTTGCATATAGACTCCTACTATTGAAGTGAATATTGGACAAACTCCCTTCCATTTTAATGCTCTTGTTAAATTTGTCTACAGTAAAGTATCCGCATGCGTTTGTTTCGTTGTAGAAAAAATGGTTATCCGGAGTCAATTTCTTCATTAGGGTCTATTCCTAAATGATGGTGACTTGTTGTTAAAAAGCCAGTTTCCTGATCTAGAGTTTGGTTCATCAAATAACTGCTCATAGAGATTTGTCAAGGATTTTAACCTGCCTCAGCGGTCAAAACTCTCCAGATCCGCATCATCTTGATCAGCACCGGTCTGGTAGTTTCGGTGAAGACCCATTTGGTTTGATGAAAATTCTGCAGTTACCCGACCAAGTGCTGTGTATCTTACCCGCTTTCTTTAGTTGACGAGCTTTCCATGCGATGGTTGCATTGTGCTTAGTGAGGTTTTCATTTATGAAAACATTGGATCCTTTTGAGATTTTTCCCTTGCTTCAACAGAGAGATTTTGTGCTTGCTGCTTGTAAGTCGTAACAGCACGGCCCGTACTGTATTCCGGTCTCCGCTTCCACTCCTTTTCGGTAGCAGATAACATGAATCCACATTGCCGGGGTCCAGAGAAATATTTTTGGACTGAAGGAATTCCATCACCTGCATTTCCACAGATTTATTGTCCTCCTCGCCTACATCGTTGTCCTTCGCTGCTGCCCTGGCATAACTCTTGGGTTTGATTTTGAGCCCTGTCAGGATTACATCATTACGTTTCTCTTGTTGCTCCAGCTCCTCCAGTTTGTTTGATAAAGATGTAATCTGTATGTCTTTCTTGGCAATCTCTTTTCTGAGATTACAGTTCTCCTTCAAAAGCTGGTCCAACTGCTCCTTCATACCTTCCCTCCACTCCCTCATTTCATTTCTCATTTCTCCGAGGGTCTCCATAATTGATGCAAGATCCGGCGGGCTTGGTTTGTCGGTTCTTCCCGGTTTACCCATTTTCTCAGTTCAGAGAAAAGGTCTCTATTACAGAGTTTGTGATAAAGTTTATCACTCAACTTTTCTCCTGACTCTGTTGTTTTCCTGTATTGCCTGTATTGCGTGCATTCGCTGTTCGGAGTTGTTGCTCCTTCAGTGACCTTTCAGTATTCAGTATTCAGTATGGTCCAGTGCTGATTTGGAATGGTTGATTACAAATATAGACAAACTTCTCAGTATATATAGCAAAGGTAGAAACCCCTTCTTTGATAAAATGGCTGAATTGTTAGTCACTGAAAAAACCTAGCAAGAGCTAAATAATTTGTATTTCCAAGTCAGGAGGACATATTTATCGCAAAAAATAACAACAAACCGATCCTTTAACTGGCTGTATTTATTGTGAATAATTACATGCAAGGAATCAATATCATGATAGAATATCTCACCATTATTAAGTATCCCTACCCCGAGTCATGTGGTTTCTATTGATATATATATATCTGGTCATTGTCATACTGTATGTGTCCTCTATGATGGAAGGAAGAGATCAGATGGCATTAAAGCATAACCCTTCATGGCAATTTGAGATTAAATGGCATTAAAGCTTAACCCTTCTTGTAAATATACTAATACAGTAATGTTAAAGTTTGAATGCTAATGCTAACTTGCTAATGCTAGCAATCTAATGCTATTGCTTATATCTGGTGATTTTCCTCCTTTACGTGTCCTCTATGATGGAAATAAGAGATCAGATGGCATTAAAGCATAACCCTTCATGGGAATATCGGATTAAATGGCATTAAAGCTTAACGCTTCTTGTATATATGCAAATACAGCAATGTTAAATTTGAATGCTAATGCTAACTTGCTAATGCTAGCGATCTAATGCTAGTGCTAATATCTGGTCATTTTCATACTGTACGTGTCCTCTATTATGGAAATAAGAGATCACATGGCATTAAAGCATAACGCTTCATGGGAATATGAAATTAGATGCCATTAAAGCTTAACCCTTCTTGTAAATATGCAAATACAGTCATGTTGAAGTTTGAATACTTATACTAGCGATCTAATGCTAGTGCTAATATCTGGTCATTGTCATCCTGTATGTGTCCTCTATGATGGAAGTAAGAGATCAGATTGCATTAAAGCATAACCCTTCATGGCAATTTGAGATTAAATTGCATTAAAGGTTAACCCTTCTTGTAAATATACAAATACAGGAATGTTAAAGTTTGAATGATAATGCTAACTTGCAAATGCTAGAAATCTAATGCTATTGCTAATATCTGGTCATTTTCATACTGTACGTGTCCTCTATGATGGAAATAAGAGATCAGATCGCATTAAAGCATAATCCTTCATGGGAATATTAGATTAGATGGCATTGAAGCTTAACCCTTCTTGTAAATATGCAAATACAGCAATGTTAAAGTTCGAATGCTAATGCTAACTTGCTAATGCTAGCGATCTAATGCTAGTGCTAATATCTTGTCATTTTCATACGGTACTTGTCTTCTATGATGGAAATAAGAAATCAGATGGCATTAAAGCATAACCCTTCATAGGAATATGAAATTAAATGGCATTAAAGCTTAACCCTTCTTTTATAAATTCAAATACAGCAATGTTAAAGTTTGAATGCTAATGCTAACTTGCTAATTCTAGCGATCTAATGCTAGTGCTAATATCTCGTCATTGTCATACTGTATGTGTCCTCTATGATGGAAATAAAAGATCAGATGGCATTAAAGCATAACCCTTCATGGCAATATGAGATTAAATGGCATGAAATCTTAACCCTTATAGTATATATGCAAATACAGCACTTTTAAATTTAAATGCAAATTCTAACTTGCTAATGCTAGCGATCTAATGCTAATGCTAATATCTGGTCATTTTTATACTGTACGTGTCCTCTATGATGGAAATGAGAGATCAGATGCCTTTAAAGCATAACCTTTCATGGGAATATGAGATTAAATGGCATGAAAGCTTAACCCTTCTAGTACATATGCAAATACAGCAATGTTAAAGTTTGAATGCTGATGCTAACTTGCTAATGCTAGCGATCTAATGCTAGTGCTAATATTTGGTCATTTTCATATTGTAAGTGTCCTCTGTGATGGAAATAAGAGATCAGATGGCATTAAAGCATAACCCTTCAGGGGAATATGAGATTAAATGGCATTCAAGCTTAACCCTTCTTGAATATATGCAAATACAGCAATGTTAAAGTTTGAATGCTAATGCTAACTTGCTAATGCTAGCGATCTAATGTTAGTGCTAATATCTGGTCATTTTCATAATGTACGTGTCTTTTATGATGGAAATAAGAGATCACATGGCATTAAAGCATAACCCTTCATGGGAATATGAGATTAGATGGCATTAAAGCTTAACCCTTCTTGTAAATATGCAAATACAGTCATGTTAAAGTTTGAATGCTAATGCTAGCGATCTAATGTTACTGCTAACATCTAGTCATTGTCATACTGTATGTGTCCTCTTTGATGGAAATAAGAGATCAGATCGCATTAAAGCATAACCCTTCATGGGAATATGAGATTAAATGGCATTAAAGCTTAACCCTTCTTGTATATATGCAAATACAGCAATGTTAAAGTTCGAATGCTAATGCTAACTTGCTAATGCTAGCGATCTAATGCTAGTGCTAATATCTTGTCATTTTCATATGGTACTTGTCTTCTATGATGGAAATAAGAAATCAGATGGCATTAAAGCATAACCCTTCATAGGAATATGAAATTAAATGGCATTAAAGCTTAACCCTTCTTTTATAAATTCAAATACAGCAATGTTAAAGTTTGAATGCTAATGCTAACTTGCTAATTCTAGCGATCTAATGCTAGTGCTAATATCTGGTCATTTTCATACTGTACGTGTCCTCTATGATGGAAATAAGAGATCAGATGGCATTAAAGCATAACCCTTCATGGCAATATGAGATTAAATGGCATTAAAGCCTTAACCCTTCTAGTAAATATGCAAATACAGCACTTTTAAGTTTGAATGCTAATGCTAACTTGCTAATGCTAGCGATCTAATGCTAGTGCTAATATCTGGTCATTTTCATACTGTACGTGTCTCTATGATGGAAATAAGAGATCAGATGGCATTAAAGCATAACCCTTCATGGGAATATGAGATTAAATGGCATTAAATCTTAACCCTTATAGTATATATGCAAATACAGCAATGTTAAATTTGAATGCTAATGCTAACTTGCTAATGCTAGCGATCTAATGCTAGTGCTAATATCTGGTCATTTTCATACTTTACGTGTCCTCTATAATGGAAATAAGAGATCAGATGGCATTAAAGCATAACCCTTCATGGCAATATGAAATTAAATGGCATTAAAGCTTAACCCTTCTTGTAAATATGCAAATACAGTCATGTTAAAGTTTGAATGCTAATGCTAGCGATCTAATGCTAGTGCTAATATCTGGTCATTGTCATACTGTATGTGTCCTCTATGATGGAAATAAGAGATCAGATGGCATTAAAGCATAACCCTTCATGGGAATATGAGATTAAATGGCATTAAAGCTTAACCCTTCTTGTAAATATGCAAATACAGTCATGTTAAAGTTTGAATGCTAATGCTAGCGATCTAATGCTAGTGCTAATATCTGGTCATTGTCATACTGTATGTGTCCTCTATGATGGAAATAAGAGATCAGATGGCATTAAAGCATAACCCTTCATGGCAATTTGAGATTAAATGGCATTAAAGCTTAACCCTTCTTGTATATATGCAAATACAGCAATGTTAAAGTTTGAATGCTAATGCTAACTTGCTAATGCTAGCGATCTAATGTTAGTGCTAATATCTGGTCATTTTCATACTGTATGTCCTCTATGATGGAAATAAGAGATCAGATGGCATTAAAGCATAACCCTTCATGGGAATATGAGATTAAATGGCATTAAAGCTTAACCCTTCTTGTATATATGCAAATACAGCAATGTTAAAGTTTGAATGCTAATGCTAACTTGCTAATGCTAGCGATCTAATGCTAGTGCTAATATCTGGTCATTGTCATACTGTATGTGTCTCTATGATGGAAATAAGAGATCAGATGGCATTAAAGCATAACCCTTCATGGGAATATGAGATTAAATGGCATTAAAAGCTTAACCCTTCTTGTAAATATGCAAATACAGCAATGTTAAAGTTTGAATGCTAATGCTAACTTGCTAATGCTAGCGATCTAATGCTAGTGCTAATATCTGGTCATTTTCATACTGTCTTGTCCTCTATGATGGAAATAAGAGATCAGATGGCATTAAAAGCATAACCCTTCATGGGAATATGAAATTAAATGGCATTAAAGCTTAACCCTTCTTTTTAAATATGCAAATACAGTCATGTTAAAGTTTGAATGCTAATGCTAATGCGATCTAATGCTAGTGCTAATATCTGGTCATTGTCATACTGTATGTGTCCTCTATGATGGAAATAAGAGATCAGATGGCATTAAAGCATAACCCTTCATGGCAATTTGATTAAATGGCATTAAAACTTAACCCTTCTTGTAAATATACAAATACAGTAATGTTAAAGTTTGAATGCTAATGCTAACTTGCTAATGCTAGCAATCTAATGCTAGTGCTAATATTTGGTCATTTTCATACTGTACGTGTCCTCTATGATGGAAATAAAGAGATCAGATGGCATTAAAAGCATAACCCTTCATGGGAATATGAGATTAAATGGCATTAAAGCTTAACCCTTCTTGTAAATATGCAAATACAGTCATGTTAAAGTTTGAATGCTAATGCTAGCGATCTAATGCTAGTGCTAATATCTGGTCATTGTCATACTGTATGTGTCCTCTATGATGGAAATAAGAGATCAGATGGCATTAAAAGCATAACCCTTCATGGGAATATGAGATTAAATGGCATTAAAAGCTTAACCCTTCTTGTATATATGCAAATACAGCAATGTTAAAGTTTGAATGCTAATGCTAACTTGCTAATGCTAGCGATCTAATGCTAGTGCTAATATCTGGTCATTTTTCATACTGTACGTGTCCTCTATAATGGAAATAAGAGATCAGATGGCATTAAAAGCATAACCCTTCATGGGAATATGAGATTAAATGGCATTAAAAGCTTAACCCTTCTTGTATATATGCAAATACAGTCAATGTTAAAGTTTGAATGCTAATGCTAACTTTGCTAATGCTAGCGATTTAATGCTAGTGCTAATATCTGGTCATTTTCATACTGTATGTGTCCTCTATGATGGAAATAAGAGATCAGATGGCATTAAAGCATAACCCTTCATGGGAATATGAGATTAAATGGCATTAAAGCTTAACCCTTCTTGTAAATATGCAAATACAGTCAAGTTTAAAGTTAATGAATGCTAATGCTAGCGATCTAATGCTAGTGCTAATATCTGGTCATTGTCATACTGTATGTGTCCTCTATGATGGAAATAAGAGATCAGATGGCATTAAAAGCATAACCCTTCATGGGAATATGAGATTAAATGGCATTAAAGCTTAACCCTTCTTGTAAATATGCAAATACAGTCATGTTAAAGTTTGAATGCTAATGCTAATGCTAATGCTAGCGATCTAATGCTAGTGCTAATATCTGGTCATTGTCATACTGTATGTGTCCTCTATGATGGAAATAAGAGATCAGATGGCATTAAAGCATAACCCTTCATGGGAATATGAGATTAAATGGCATTAAAGCTTAACCCTTCTTGTCTATATGCAAATACAGCAATGTTAAAGTTTGAATGCTAATGCTAACTTGCTAATGCTAGCGATCTAATGCTAGTGCTAATATCTGGTCATTTTCATACTGTATGTGTCCTCTATGATGGAAATAAGAGATCAGATGGCATTAAAAGCATAACCCTTCATGGGAATATGAGATTAAATGGCATTAAAAGCTTAACCCTTCTTGTAAATATGCAAATACAGCAATGTTAAAAGTTTGAATGCTAATGCTAACTTGCTAATGCTAGCGATCTAATGCTAGTGCTAATATCTGGTCATTTTTCATACTGTATGTGTCCTCTATGATGGAAATAAGAGATCAGATGGCATTAAAAGCATAACCCTTCATGGGAATATGAGATTAAATGGCATTAAAAGCTTAACCCTTCTTGTAAATATGCAAATACAGCAATGTTAAAGTTTTGAATGCTAATGCTAGCGATCTAATGCTAGTGCTAATATCTGGTCATTTTCATACTGTATGTGTCCTCTATGATGGAAATAAGAGATCAGATGGCATTAAAGCATAACCCTTCATGGGAATATGAGATTAAATGGCATTAAAAGCTTAACCCTTCTTGTCTATATGCAAATACAGCAATCTTAAAAGTTTGAATGCTAATGCTAACTTGCTAATGCTAGCGATCTAATGCTAGTGCTAATATTTGCTCATTTTCATACTGTACGTGTCCTCTATGATGGAAATAAGAGATCAGATGGCATTAAAGCTAACCCTTCTTGTAAATATGCAAATACAGCAATGTTAAAGTTTGAATGCTAATGCTAACTTGCTAATGCTAGCGATCTAATGCTAGTGCTAATATCTGGTCATTTGTCATACTGTATGTGTCCTCTATGATGGAAATAAGAGATCAGATGGCATTAAAGCATAACCCTTCATGGGAATATGAGATTAGATGGCATTAAAGCTTAACCCTTCTTTTCTATATGCAAATACAGCAATCTTAAAGTTTGAATGCTAATGCTAACTTGCTAATGCTAGCGATTTAATGCTAGTGCTAATATCTTGTCATTTTCATACTGTACGTGTCCTCTATGATGGAAATAAGAGATCAGATGGCATTAAAGCATAACCCTTCATGGGAATATGAGATTAAATGGCATTAAAAAGCTTAACCCTTCTTGTAAATATGCAAATACAGTCATGTTAAAGTTTGAATGCTAATGCTAGGATCTAATGCTAGTGCTAATATCTAGTCATTGTCATACTGTATGTGTCCTCTATGATGGAAATAAGAGATCAGATGGCATTAAAGCATAACCCTTCATGGGAATATGAGATTAAATGGCATTAAAAGCTTAACCCTTCTTGTAAATATGCAAATACAGCAATGTTAAAGTTTGAATGCTAATGCTAACTTGCTAATGCTAGCGATCTAATGCTAGTGCTAATATCTGGTCATTGTCATACTGTATGTGTCCTCTATGATGGAAATAAGAGATCAGATGGCATTAAAGCATAACCCTTCATGGGAATATGAGATTAAATGGCATTAAAGCTTAACCCTTCTTGTATATATGCAAATACAGCAACTGTTAAATTTGAATGCTAATGCTAACTTGCTAATGCTAGCGATCTAATGCTAGTGCTAATATCTGGTCATTTTCATACTGTATGTGTGTCCTCTATGATGGAAATAAAAGACATCAGATGGCATTAAAGCATAACCCTTCATGGGAATATGAGATTAAATGGCATTAAAGCTTAACCCTTCTTGTAAATATGCAAATACAGCAATGTTAAAGTTTGAATGCTAATGCTAACTTGCTAATGCTAGCGATCTAATGCTAGTGCTAATATCTGGTCATTTTCATACTGTACAAGTCCTCTATGATGGAAATAAGAGATCAGATGGCATTAAAGCATAACCCTTCATGGGAATATGAGATTAAATGGCATTAAAAGCTTAACCCTTCTTTTTCTATATGCAAATACAGCAATGTTAAAGTTTGAATGCTAATGCTAACTTGCTAATGCTAGCGATCTAATGCTAGTGCTAATATTTGCTCATTTTCATACTGTATGTGTCCTCTATGATGGAAATAAAGAGATCAGATGGCATTAAAGCATAACCCTTCATGGGAATATGAGATTAAATGGCATTAAAGCTTAACCCTTCTTGTAAATATACAAATACAGTAATGTTAAAGTTTGAATGCTAATGCTAACTTGCTAATGCTAGCAATCTAATGCTATTGCTAATATCTGGTCATTTTCATACTGTACGTGTCCTCTATGATGGAAATAAGAGATCAGATGGCATTAAAGCATAACCCTTCATGGGAATATGAGATTAAATGGCATTAAAGCTTAACCCTTCTTGTAAATATGCAAATACAGTCATGTTAAAGTTTGAATGCTAATGCTAACTTGCTAATGCTAGCGATCTAATGCTAGTGCTAATATCTGGTCATTGTCATACTGTATGTGTCCTCTATGATGGAAATAAGAGATCAGATGGCATTAAAGCATAACCCTTCATGGGAATATGAGATTAAATGGCATTAAAGCTTAACCCTTCTTGTATATATGCAAATACAGCAATGTTAAAGTTTGAATGCTAATGCTAACTTGCTAATGCTAGCGATCTAATGCTAGTGCTAATATCTGGTCATTTTCATACTGTACGTGTCCTCTATGATGGAAATAAGAGATCAGATGGCATTAAAGCATAACCCTTCATGGGAATATGAGATTAAATGGCATTAAAAGCTTAACCCTTCTTGTAAATATGCAAATACAGCAATGTTAAAGTTTGAATGCTAATGCTAACGATCTAATGCTAGTGATTTAATGTTAGTGCTAATATCTTGTCATTTTTCATACTGTATGTGTCCTCTATGATGGAAATAAGAGATCAGATGGCATTAAAGCATAACCCTTCATGGGAATATGAGATTAAATGGCATTAAAAGCTTAACCCTTCTTGTAAATATGCAAATACAGTCATGTTAAAGTTTGAATTTGCTAATGCTAATGCTAGCGATCTAATGCTAGTGCTAATATCTGGTCATTGTCATACTGTATGTGTCCTCTATGATGGAAATAAGAGATCAGATGGCATTAAAGCATAACCCTTCATGAATATGAGATTAAATGGCATTAAAGCTTAACCCTTCTTGTAAATATGCAAATACAGCAATGTTAAAGTTTGAATGCTAATGCTAACTTGCTAATGCTAGCGATCTAATGCTAGTGCTAATATCTGGTCATTTTCATACTGTACGTGTCCTCTATGATGGAAATAAGAGATCAGATGGCATTAAAGCATAACCCTTCATGGGAATATGAGATTAAATGGCATTAAAGCTTAACCCTTCTTGTACATATGCAAATACAGCAATGTTAAAGTTTGAATTCTAATGCTAACTTGCTAATGCTAGCGATCTAATGCTAGTGCTAATATCTGGTCATTTTCATACTGTATGTGTCCTCTATGATGGAAATAAGAGATCAGATGGCATTAAAGCATAACCCTTCATGGGAATATGAGATTAAATGGCATTAAAGCTTAACCCTTCTTGTCTATATGCAAATACAGCAATGTTAAAGTTTGAATGCTAATGCTAACTTGCTAATGCTAGCGATCTAATGCTAGTGCTAATATCTGGTCATTTTCATACTGTACGTGTCCTCTATGATGGAAATAAGAGATCAGATGGCATTAAAGCATAACCCTTCATGGGAATATGAGATTAAATGGCATTAAAAGCTTAACCCTTCTTGTATATATGCAAATACAGCAATGTTAAAGTTTGAATGCTAATGCTAATGCTAGCGATATAATGCTAGTGCTAATATCTGGTCATTGTCATACTGTATGTGTCCTCTATGATGGAAATAAGAGATCAGATGGCATTAAAGCATAACCCTTCATGGGAATATGAGATTAGATGGCATTAAAGCTTAACCCTTCTTGTAAATATGCAAATACAGCAGTTATGTTAAAGTTTGAATGCTAATGCTAGCGATCTAATGCTAGTGCTAATATCTAGTCATTTTCATATGGTATGTGTCCTCTATGATGGAAATAAGAGATCAGATGGCATTAAAGCATAACCCTTCATGGGAATATGAGATTAAATGGCATTAAAAGCTTAACCCTTCTTGTATATATGCAAATACAGCACTGTTAAATTTGAATGCTAATGCTAACTTGCTAATGCTAGCGATCTAATGCTAGTGCTAATATCTGGTCATTTTCATACTGTACGTGTCTCTATGATGGAAATAAGAGATCAGATGGCATTAAAGCATAACCCTTCATGGGAATATGAGATTAAATGGCATTAAAAGCTTAACCCTTCTTGTATATATGTAAATACAGCAATGTTAAATTTGAATGCTAATGCTAACTTGCTAATGCTAGCGATCTAATGCTAGTGCTAATATCTGGTCATTTTCATACTGTACGTGTCCTCTATGATGGAAATAAGAGATCAGATGGCATTAAAGCATAACCCTTCATGGGAATATGAAATTAAATGGCATTAAAGCTTAACCCTTCTTTAATATATGCAAATACAGCAATGTTAAAGTTTGAATGCTAATGCTAATCAAATGCTAGTGATCTAATATCTGCTAATATTTGTCATTTTCATACTGTATGTGTCCTCTATGATGGAAATAAGAGATCAGATGGCATTAAAGCATAACCCTTCATGGCAATTTGAGATTAAATGGCATTAAAAACTTAACCCTTCTTGTAAATATACAAATACAGTAATGTTAAAGTTTGAATGCTAATGCTAACTTGCTAATGCTAGCAATCTAATGCTATTGCTAAAATCTGGTCATTTTCATAATGTACGTGTCCTCTATGATGGAAATTAGAGATCAGATGGCATTAAAGCATAACCCTTCATGGGAATATGAGATTAAATGGCATTAAAGCTTAACCCTTCTTGTAAATATGCAAATACAGTCATGTTAAAAGAATTTGAATGCTAATGCTAACGATCTAATGCTAGTGCTAATATCTGGTCATTGTCATACTGTATGTGTCCTCTATGATGGAAAAAAGAGATCAGATGGCATTAAAGCATAACCCTTCATGGGAATATGAGATTAAATGGCATTAAAGCTTAACCCTTCTTGTACATATGCAAATACAGCAATGTTAAAGTTTTGAATTCTAATGCTAACTTGCTAATGCTAGCGATCTAATGCTAGTGCTAATATCTGGTCATTTTCATACTGTATGTGTCCTCTATGATGGAAATAAGAGATCAGATGGCATTAAAGCATAACCCTTCATGGGAATGTGAGATTAAATGGCATTAAAGCTTAACCCTTCTTGTATATATGCAAATACAGCAATGTTAAAGTTTGAATGCTAATGCTAACTTGCTAATGCTAGCGATCTAATGCTAGTGCTAATATCTGGTCATTGTCATACTGTATGTGTATCTGGAAATGAGAAGATTTTCATGCTTTAAAGCATAACCCTTCATGGGAATATGGAATTAAATGGCATTCAGATAACCCTTTGTATATATGCAAATACAGCAATGTTAAATTTGAATGCTAATGCTAACTTGGCAATGCTAGCGATCTAATGCTAGTGCTAATATATATATGCAAATACAGCTATGATGTTAAAGATTGGAATGCTAAAGCATAACCCTTCATTACTAATGATTAAATGGCATTAATGCTAGTGCTAATATCTGGTCAAATATAATGTTAAAGTTTCCTCTATGATGGAAATTAATGCTATCTAACATGGCATTTTCATATAACCCTTCATGATGGAAATAAGAGATTAAATGGCATTAAAGCATAACCCTTCATGGGAATATGATAAATACAGCAATGTTAAAGTTTGAATGTTAAATGCTTGAATGCTAATGCTAGCGATCTAATGCTAATGTCCTGCTAGTGCTAATATCTGGTCATTTTCATACTGTATGTGTCCTCTATGATGGAAATAAGAGATCACATGGCATAAAAGCATAACCCTTCATGGGAATATGAGATTAAATGGCATTAAAAGCTTAACCCTTCTTGTAAATATGCAAATACACAATGTTGTTTGAATGCTAATGCTAACTTGCTAATGCTAGCGATCTAATGCTAGTGCTAATATCTGGTCATTTTCATACTGTATGTGTCCTCTATGATGGAAATAAGAGATCAGATGGCATTAAAGCATAACCCTTCATGGGAATATGAGATTAAATGGCATTAAAAGCTTAACCCTTCTTGTAAATATGCAAATACAGCAATGTTAAAGTTTGAATGTTAATGCTAACTTGCTAATGCTAGCGATCTAATGCTAGTGCTAATATCTGGTCATTTTCATACTGTATGTGTCCTCTATGATGGAAATAAAGAGATCAGATGGCATTAAAGCATAACCCTTCATGGGATTAAATGGAAATAAAAGCTTAACCAGATGGCATTGTGAACATATGCAAATACAGCAATATGCAAATGTTTGAATTAACCCTAATGCTAAATATGCTAATGTTAAAGCGATCTAATGCTAATGCTAATATCTGGTCATTGTCATACTGTATGTGTCTCTATGATGGAAATAAGAGATCAGATGGCATTAAAGCATAACCCTTCATGGGAATATGAGATTAAATGGCATTAAAGCTTAACCCTTCTGTATATATGCAAATACAGCAATGTTAAAGTTTGAATGCTAATGCTAACTTGCTAATGCTAGCGATCTAATGCTAGTGCTAATATCTGGTCATTTTCATACTGTATGTGTCCTCTATGATGGAAATAAGAGATCAGATGGCATTAAAGCATAACCCTTCATGGGAATATGAGATTAAATGGCATTAAAGCTTAACCCTTCTTGTATATATGCAAATACAGCAATGTTAAAGTTTGAATGCTAATGCTAACTTGCTAATGCTAGCGATCTAATGCTAGTGCTAATATCTGGTCATTTTCATACTGTCGTGTCCTCTATGATGGAAATGGAAGATCAGATGGCATTAAAGCATAACCCTTCATGGGAATATGAGATTAAATGGCATTAAAGCTAACCCTTCTTGTATAATATTAAATACAGCAATGTTAAAGTTTGAATGCTAATGCTAACTTGCTAATGCTACCCTTAATATCTGGTCAAATATGTGTCCTCTATAATGGAAATAAGAGATCAGATGGCATAAAAGCAAACCCTTTTGAATGAGATTAAATGCATTAAACTTAAACCTTCTTGTAAATATGCAAATACAGTCATGTTAAAATATCTGGTAATGCTTTCTAATGCTAGTGCTAATATCTGGTCATTGTCATACTGTATGTGTCCTCTATGATGGAAAATAAGAGATCAGATGGCATTAAAGCATAACCCTTCATGGGAATATGAGATTAAATGGCATTAAAGCTTAACCCTTCTTGTAAATATGCAAATACAGCAATGTTAAAGTTTGAATGCTAATGCTAACTTGCTAATGCTAGCGATCTAATGCTAGTGCTAATATCTGGTCATTTTCATACTGTATGTGTCCTCTATGATGGAAATAAGAGATCAGATGGCATTAAAGCATAACCTTCATGCAGATGGCATTAATGGCATTAAAGCTTAACCCTTCTTGTAAATATAAATACAGGAATATGAGTTTAAATGGCATTAAAATGCTAGTGCTAATATCTGGTCATTTTCATACTATATATCCTCTAATGGAAAAAAGAGTCATGTTAAAGTTTGAATGATTAAATGGCATTAAGCTTAACCCTTCTTGTAATATGCAAATACAGCAATGTTAATGTTTGAATCCTAATGCTAATAATGCTGGTCATTTAATATCTGGTCATTGTCATACTGTATGTGTCCTCTATGATGGAAATAAGAGATCAGATGGCATTAAAGCATAACCCTTCATGGGAATATGAGATTAAATGGCATTAAAGCTTAACCCTTCTTGTAAATATGCAAATACAGCAATGTTAAAGTTTGAATGCTAATGCTAACTTGCTAATGCTAGCGATCTAATGCTAGTGCTAATATCTGGTCATTTTCATACTGTACGTGTCCTCTATGATGGAAATAAGAGATCAGATGGCATTAAAGCATAACCCTTCATGGGAATATGAGATTAAATGGCATTAAAGCTTAACCCTTCTTGTATATATGCAAATACAGCAATGTTAAAGTTTGAATGCTAATGCTAACTTGCTAATGCTAGCGATCTAATGCTAGTGCTAATATCTGGTCATTTTCATACTGTATGTGTCCTCTATGATGGAAATAAGAGATCAGATGGCATTAAAGCATAACCCTTCATGGGAATATGAGATTAAATGGCATTAAAAGCTTAACCCTTCTTGTATATATGCAAATACAGCAATGTTAAAGTTTGAATGCTAATGCTAACTTGCTAATGCTAGCGATTTAATGCTAGTGCTAATATCTGGTCATTTTCATACTGTATGTGTCCTCTATGATGGAAATAAGAGATCAGATGGCATTAAAGCATAACCCTTCATGGGAATATGAGATTAAATGGCATTAAAGCTTAACCCTTCTTGTAAATATACAAATACAGTAATGTTAAAGTTTGAATGCTAATGCTAACTTGCTAATGCTAGCGATCTAATGCTAGTGCTAATATCTGGTCATTTTCATACTGTATGTGTCCTCTATGATGGAAATAAGAGATCAGATGGCATTAAAGCATAACCCTTCATGGGAATATGAGATTAAATGGCATTAAAGCTTAACCCTTCTTGTAAATATGCAAATACAGCAATGTTAAATTTGAATGCTAATGCTAACTTGCTAATGCTAGCGATCTAATGCTAGTGCTAATATCTGGTCATTGTCATACTGTATGTGTCCTCTATGATGGAAATAAGAGATCAGATGGCATTAAAGCATAACCCTTCATGGGAATATGAGATTAAATGGCATTAAAGCTTAACCCTTCTTGTAAATATGCAAATACAGCAATGTTAAAGTTTGAATTCTAATGCTAACTTGCTAATGCTAGCGATCTAATGCTAGTGCTAATATCTGGTCATTTTCATACTGTATGTGTCCTCTATGATGGAAATAAGAGATCAGATGGCATTAAAGCATAACCCTTCATGGGAATATGAGATTAAATGGCATTAAAACTTAACCCTTCTTGTAAATATGCAAATACAGCAATGTTAAAGTTTGAATGCTAATGCTAACTTGCTAATGCTAGCGATCTAATGCTAGTGCTAATATCTGGTCATTTTCATACTGTATGTGTCCTCTATGATGGAAAAAGAGATCAGATGGCATTAAAGCATAACCCTTCATGGGAATATGAGATTAAATGGCATTAAAGCTTAACCCTTCTTGTAAATATGCAAATACAGTCAATGTTAAAGTTTGAATGCTAATGCTAACTTACTAATGCTAGCGATCTAATGCTAGTGCTAATATCTGGTCATTTTCATACTGTATGTGTCCTCTATGATGGAAATAAGAGATCAGATGGCATTAAAGCATAACCCTTCATGGAATATGAGATTAAATGGCATTAAAGCTTAACCCTTCTTGTATATATGCAAATACAGCAATGTTAAAGTTTGAATGCTAATGCTAACTTGCTAATGCTAGCGATCTAATGTTAGTGCTAATATCTGGTCATTTTCATACTGTATGTGTCTCTATGATGGAAATAAAGAGATCAGATGGCATTAAAAGCATAACCCTTCATGGGAATATGAGATTAAATGGCATTAAAGCTTAACCCTTCTTGTATATATGCAAATACAGCAATGTTAAAGTTTGAATGCTAATGCTAAATAATGCTAGCGATCTAATGCTAGTGCTAATATCTGGTCATTTTCATACTGTATGTGTCCTCTATGATGGAAATAAGAGATCAGATGGCATTAAAGCATAACCCTTCATGGGAATATGAGATTAAATGGCATTAAAAGCTTAACCCTTCTTGTATATATGCAAATACAGCAACTGTTAAAGTTTGAATGCTAATGCTAACTTGCTAATGCTAGCGATCTAATGCTAGTGCTAATATCTGGTCATTTTCATACTGTATGTGTGTCCTCTATGATGGAAATAAGAGATCAGATGGCATTAAAGCATAACCCTTCATGGGAATTTGAGATTAAATGGCATTAAGCTTAACCCTTCTTGTAAATATGCAAATAAGTCAATGTTAAGTTTGAATTTTGAATGAATTTGAATGCTAATATCTGGTCTAATTTTCATACTGCATTTATGCTAATATCTATGATGGAAATAAGAGATCAGATAATATAACCCTTGGAAATAAGAGATCACATGGCATTAAAAAACCCTTCATGGGAAATGAGATTAGATGGCATTAAAATAAGCTTCTGTTAAATATGAATGCTAATGTTAAAGTTTGAATAATGCTAGCGATCTAATGCTAGTGCTAATATCTGGTCATTGTCATACTGTATGTGTCCTCTATGATGGAAATAAGACATCAGATGGCATTAAAGCATAACCCTTCATGGGAATATGAGATTAAATGGCATTAAAGCTTAACCCTTCTTGTATATATGCAAATACAGCAATGTTAAATTTGAATGCTAATGCTAACTTGCTAATGCTAGCGATCTAATGCTAGTGCTAATATCTGGTCATTTTCATACTGTATGTGTCCTCTATGATGGAAATAAGAGATCAGATGGCATTAAAGCATAACCCTTCATGGCAATTTGAGATTAAATGGCATTAAAGCTTAACCCTTCTTGTAAATATACAAATACAGCAATGTTAAAGTTTGAATGCTAATGCTAACTTGCTAATGCTAGCAATCTAATGCTAGTGCTAATATCTGGTCATTTTCATACTGTACGTGTCCTCTATGATGGAAATAAGAGATCAGATGGCATTAAAAGCATAACCCTTCATGGGAATATGAGATTAAATGGCATTAAAGCTTAACCCTTCTTGTAAATATGCAAATACAGTCATGTTAAAGTTTGAATGCTAATGCTAACGATCTAATGCTAGTGCTAATATCTGGTCATTGTCATACTGTATGTGTCCTCTATGATGGAAATAAGAGATCAGATGGCATTAAAGCATAACCCTTCATGGGAATATGAGATTAAATGGCATTAAAGCTTAACCCTTCTTGTAATATATACAAATACAGTAATGTTAAAGTTTGAATGCTAATGCTAACTTGCTAATGCTAGCGATCTAATGCTAGTGCTAATATCTGGTCATTTTCATACTGTATGTGTCCTCTATGATGGAAATAAGAGATCAGATGGCATTAAAGCATAACCCTTCATGGGAATATGAGATTAAATGGCATTAAAGCTTAACCCTTCTTAAATATACAAATACAGCAATGTTAAATTTGAATGCTAATGCTAACTTGCTAATGCTAGCGATCTAATGCTAGTGCTAATATCTGGTCATTTTCATACTGTATGTGTCCTCTATGATGGAAATAAGAGATCAGATGGCATTAAAGCATAACCCTTCATGGGAATATGAGATTAAATGGCATTAAAGCTTAACCCTTCTTGTATATATGCAAATACAGCAATGTTAAAGTTTGAATGCTAATGCTAGCTAATGCTAGCGATCTAATGCTAGTGCTAATATCTGGTCATTTTCATACTGTATGTGTCCTCTATGATGGAAATAAGAGATCAGATGGCATTAAAAGCATAACCCTTCATGGGAATATGAGATTAAATGGCATTAAAGCTTAACCCTTCTTGTATATATATGCAAATACAGCAATGTTAAAGTTTGAATGCTAATGCTAACTTGCTAATGCTAGCGATTTAATGCTAGTGCTAATATCTGGTCATTTTCATAATGTACGTGTCCTCTATGATGGAAATAAGAGATCACATGGCATTAAAGCATAACCCTTCATGGGAAATATGAGATTAAATGGCATTAAAGCTTAACCCTTCTTGTAAATATGCAAATACAGCATGTTAAAGTTTGAATGCTAATGCTAACGATCTAATGCTAGTGCTAATATCTGGTCATTGTCATACTGTATGTGTCCTCTATGATGGAAATAAGAGATCAGATGGCATTAAAGCATAACCCTTCATGGGAATATGAGATTAAATGGCATTAAAGCTTAACCCTTCTTGTAAAATATGCAAATACAGTCATGTTAAAGTTTGAATGCTAATGCTAACGATCTAATGCTAATGTTAGTGCTAATATCTTGTCATTTTCATACTGTATGTGTCTCTTATGATGGAAATAAGAGATCAGATGGCATTAAAGCATAACCCTTCATGGGAAATATGAGATTAGATGGCATTAAAGCTTAACCCTTCTTGTAAATATGCAAATACAGTCATGTTAAAGTTTGAATGCTAATGCTAACTTGCTAATGCTAGCGATCTAATGCTAGTGCTAATATCTGGTCATTGTCATACTGTATGTGTCCTCTATGATGGAAATAAGAGATCAGATGGCATTAAAGCATAACCCTTCATGGGAATATGAGATTAAATGGCATTAAAGCTTAACCCTTCTTGTACATATGCAAATAAAGCAATGTTAAAGTTTGAATTCTAATGCTAACTTGCTAATGCTAGCGATCTAATGTTAGTGCTAATATCTGGTCATTTTCATACTGTATGTGTCCTCTATGATGGAAAATAAGAGATCAGATGGCATTAAAGCATAACCCTTCATGGGAATATGAGATTAAATGGCATTAAAGCTTAACCCTTCTATTACATATGCAAATACAGCAATGTTAAAGTTTGAATGCTAATGCTAACTTGCTAATGCTAGCGATCTAATGCTAGTGCTAATATCTGGTCATTGTCATACTGTATGTGTCCTCTATGATGGAAATAAGACATCAGATGGCATTAAAGCATAACCCTT
This sequence comes from Gymnothorax javanicus, assembly GCA_029692085.1. Lineage (NCBI taxonomy): Eukaryota > Metazoa > Chordata > Actinopteri > Anguilliformes > Muraenidae > Gymnothorax > Gymnothorax javanicus. The sequence continues at coordinate 104,642,369 of CM056199.1, forward strand.
CATGGGAATATGAGATAAAATGGCATTCTTAACCCTTCTTGTCTATATGCAAATACAGCAATGTTAAAGTTTGAATGCTAATGCTAACTTGCTAATGCTAGCGATCTAATGCTAGTGCTAATATTTGCTCATTTTCAACCCGTGTCCTCTATGATGGAAATAAGAGATCAGATGGCATTAAAGCATAACCCTTCATGGGAATATGAGATTAAATGGCATTCAAGCTTCACCCTTCTTGTATATATGCAAATACAGCAATGTTAAAGTTTGAATGCTAATTAACTTGCTAATGCTAGCGATATAATGGTAGTGCTAATATCTGGTCAATGTCATACTGTATGTGTCCTCTATGTTGGAAATAAGAGATCACATGGCATTAAAGCATAACCCTTCATGGGAATATGAGATTAGATGGCATTAAAGCTTAACCCTTCTTGTAAATATGCAAATACAGTCATGTTAAAGTTTGAATGCTAATGCTAACGATCTAATGCTAGTGCTAATATCTAGTCATTTTCATATGGTACTTGTCTTCTATGATGGAAATAAGAGATCAGATGGCATTAAAGCATAACACTTCATGGGAATATGAGATTAAATGGCATTAAAGCTTAACCCTTCTAGTATATATGCAAATACAGCACTGTTAAATTTGAATGCTAATGCTAACTTGCTAATGCTAGCGATCTAATGCTAGTGCTAATATCTGGTCATTTTCATACTGTACGTGTCCTCTATGATGGAAATAAGAGATCAGATGGCATTAAAGCATAACCCTTCATGGGAATATGAGATTAAATGGCATTAAAGCTTAACCCTTCTTGTATATATGTAAATACAGCAATGTTAAATTTGAATGCTAATGCTAACTTGCTAATGCTAGCGATCTAATGCTAGTGCTAATATCTGGTCATTTTCATACTGTACGTGTCCTCTATAATGGAAATAAGAGATCACATGGCATTAAAGCATAACCCTTCATGGGAATATGAAATTAGATGCCATTAAAGCTTAACCCTTCTTGTAAATATGCAAATACAGTCATGTTAAAGTTTGAATGCTAATGCTAGCGATCAAATGCTAGTGCTAATATCTGGTCATTGTCATACTGTATGTGTCCTCTATGATGGAAGTAAGAGATCAGATGGCATTAAAGCATAACCCTTCATGGCAATTTGAGATTAAATGGCATTAAAACTTAACCCTTCTTGTAAATATACAAATACAGTAATGTTAAAGTTTGAATGCTAATGCTAACTTGCTAATGCTAGCAATCTAATGCTATTGCTAAAATCTGGTCATTTTCATAATGTACGTGTCCTCTATGATGGAAATTAGAGATCAGCTGGCATTAAAGCATAACCCTTCATGGGAATATGAGATTAAATGGCATTAAAGCTTAACCCTTCTTGTAAATATGCAAATACAGTCATGTTAAAGTTTGAATGCTAATGCTAACGATCTAATGCTAGTGCTAATATCTGGTCATTGTCATACTGTATTTGTCCTCTATGATGGAAAAAAGAGATCAGATGGCATTAAAGCATAACCCTTCATGGGAATGTGAGATTAAATGCGATTAAAGCTTAACCCTTCTTGTACATATGCAAATACAGCAATGTTAAAGTTTGAATTCTAATGCTAACTTGCTAATGCTAGCGATCTAATGCTAGTGCTAATATCTGGTCATTTTCATACTGTATGTGTCCTCTATGATGGAAATAAGAGATCAGATGGCATAAAAGCATAACCCTTCATGGGAATGTGAGATTAAATGGCATTAAAGCTTAACCCTTCTTGTATATATGTAAATACAGCAATGTTAAAGTTTGAATGCTAATGCTAACTTGCTAATGCTAGCGATCTAATGCTAGTGCTAATATCTGGTCATTTTCATGCTATATGTGTCCTCTATAATGGAAATGAGAGATCAGATGCCTTTAAAGCATAACCCTTCATGGGAATATGAGATTAAATGGCATTAAAGCTTAAGGCTTCTAGTATATATGCAAATACAGCAATGTTAAAGTTTGAATCCTAATGCTAACTTACTAATGCTAGCGATCTAATGCTAGTGCTAATATCTGGTCATTTTCATACTGTACGTGTCCTCTATGATGGAAATAAGAGATCACATGGCATTAAAGCATAATCCTTCATCGGAAAATGAGATTAAATGACATTCAAGCTTAACCCTTCTTGTATATATGTAAATACAGCAATGTTAAAGTTTGAATGCTAATGCTAACTTGCTAATGCTAGCGATTTAATGTTAGTGCTAATGTCTTGTCATTTTCATAATGTACGTGTCCTCTATGATGGAAATAAGAGATCACATGGCATTAAAGCATAACCCTTCATGGGAATATGAGATTAGATGGCATTAAAGCTTAACCCTTCTTGTAAATATGCCAATACAGTCATGTTAAAGTTTGAATGCTAATGCTAGCGATCTAATGCTAGTGCTAATATCTAGTCATTGTCATACTGTATGTGTCCTCTTTGATGGAAATAAGAGATCAGATCGCATTAAAGCATAACCCTTCATGGGAATATGAGATTAGATGGCATTGAAGCTTAACCCTTCTTGTAAATATGCAAATACAGCACTGTTAAATTTGAATGCTAATGCTAACTTGCTAATGCTAGCGATCTAATGCTAGTGCTAATATCTGGTCATTGTCATACTGTATGTGTCCTCTATGATGGAAATAAGAGATCAGATGGCATTAAAGCATAACCCTTCATGGCAATGTGAGATTAAATGGCATTAAAGCTTAACCCTTCTTGTACATATGCAAATAAAGCAATGTTAAAGTTTGAATTCTAATGCTAACTTGCTAATCGTAGCGATCTAATGTTAATGCTAATATCTGGTCATTTTCATACTGTACGTGTCCTCTATGATGGAAATGAGAGATCAGATGCCTTTAAAACATAACCCTTCATGGGAATATGAGATTAAATGGCATTAAAGCTTAACCCCTCTATTACATATGCAAATACAGCAATGTTAAAGTTTGAATGCTAATGCTAACTTGCTAATGCTAGCGATCTAATGCTAGTGCTAATATCTGGTCATTGTCATACTGTATGTGTCCTCTATGATGGAAATAAGACATCAGATGGCATTAAAGCATAACCCTTCATGGGAATATGAGATTAAATGGCATTCAAAGCTTAACCCTTCTTGTCTATATGCAAATACAGCAATGTTAAAGTTTGAATGCTAATGCTAACTTGCTAATGCTAGCGATCTAATGCTAGTGCTAATATTTGCTCATTTTCATACTGTACGTGTCCTCTATGATGGAAATAAGAGATCAGATGGCATTAAAGCATAACCCTTCATGGGAATATGAGATTAAATGGCATTAAAGCTTAACCCTTCTTGTAAATATGCAAATACAGTAATGTTAAAGTTTGAATTAACTTGCTAATGCTAGCAATCTAATGCTAGTGCTAATATCTGGTCATTTTCATACTGTACGTGTCCTCTATGATGGAAATAAAATCAGATGGCATTAAAGCATAAACCCTTCATGGGAATATGAGATTAAATGGCATTAAAGCTTAACCCTTCTTGTAATATGCAAATACAGCAATGTTAAAGTTTGAATGCTAATGCTGCTAATGCTAGCGATCTAATGCTAGTGCTAATATCTGGTCATTTTCATACTGTACGTGTCCTCTATGATGGAAATAAGAGATCAGATGGCATTAAAGCATAACCCTTCATGGGAATATGAGATTAAATGGCATTAAAGCTTAACCCTTCTTGTAAATATGCAAATACAGTCATGTTAAAGTTTGAATGCTAATGCTAGCGATCTAATGCTAGTGCTAATATCTGGTCATTGTCATAATGTATGTGTCCTCTATGATGGAAATAAGAGATCAGATGGCATTAAAGCATAACCCTTCATGGGAATATGAGATTAAATGGCATTAAAGCTTAAGCCTTCTTGTATATATGCAAATACAGCAATGTTAAAGTTTGAATGCTAATGCTAACTTGCTAATGCTAGCGATCTAATGCTAGTGCTAATATCTGGTCATTGTCATACTGTATGTGTCCTCTATGATGGAAATAAGAGATCAGATGGCATTAAAGCATAACCCTTCATGGGAATATGAGATTAAATGGCATTAAAGCTTAACCCTTCTTGTACATATGCAAATACAGCAATGTTAAAGTTTGAATGCTAATGCTAACTTGCTAATGCTAGCGATCTAATGCTAGTGCTAATATCTGGTCATTTTCATACTGTATGTGTCCTCTATGATGGAAATAAGAGATCAGATGGCATTAAAGCATAACCCTTCTTGTACATATGCAAATACAGCAATGTTAAAGTTTGAATGCTAATGCTAACTTGCTAATGCTAGCGATCTAATGGTAGTGCTAATATCTGGTCATTGTCATACTGTATGTGTCCTCTATGATGGAAATAAGACATCAGATGGCATTAAAGCATAACCCTTCATGGGAATATGAGATTAAATGGCATTCAAGCTTAACCCTTCTTGTCTATATGCAAATACAGCAATGTTAAAGTTTGAATGCTAATGCTAACTTGCTAATGGTCATTTTCATACTGTACGTGTCCTCTATGATGGAAATAAGAGATCAGATGGCATTAAAAGCATAACCCTTCATGGGAATATGAGATTAAATGGCATTCAAGCTTAACCCTTCTTGTATATATGCAAATACAGCAATGTTAAAGTTTGAATGCTAATGCTAACTTGCTAATGCTAGCGATATAATGGTAGTGCTAATATCTGGTCAATGTCATACTGTATGTGTCCTCTATGTTGGAAATAAGAGATCAGATGGCATTAAAAGCATAACCCTTCATGGGAATATGAGATTAAATGGCATTAAAGCTTAACCCTTCTTGTAAATATGCAAATACAGTCATGTTAAAGTTTGAATGCTAATGCTAACGATCTAATGCTAGTGCTAATATCTGGTCATTTTTCATGGTACTTGTCTTCTATGATGGAAATAAGAGATCAGATGGCATTAAAGCATAACTCTTCATGGGAATATGAGATTAAATGGCATTAAAGCTTAACCCTTCTAGTATATATGCAAATACAGCAATGTTAAATTTGAATGCTAATGCTAACTTGCTAATGCTAGCGATCTAATGCTAGTGCTAATATCTGGTCATTTTCATACTGTACGTGTCCTCTATGATGGAAATAAGAGATCAGATGGCATTAAAGCATAACCCTTCATGGGAATATGAGATTAAATGGCATTAAAGCTTAACCCTTCTTGTATATATGTAAATACAGCAATGTTAAATTTGAATGCTAATGCTAACTTGCTAATGCTAGCGATCTAATGCTAGTGCTAATATCTGGTCATTTTCATACTGTATGTGTCCTCTATAATGGAAATAAGAGATCAGATGGCATTAAAGCATAACCCTTCATGGGAATATGAAATTAAATGGCATTAAAGCTTAACCCTTCTTGTAAATATGCAAATACAGTCATGTTAAAGTTTGAATGCTAATGCTAAGCTAATGCTAGCGATCTAATGCTAGTGCTAATATCTGGTCATTGTCATACTGTATGTGTCCTCTATGATGGAAATAAGAGATCAGATGGCATTAAAGCATAACCCTTCATGGGAATATGAGATTAAATGGCATTAAACTTAACCCTTCTTGTAAATATGCAAATACAGCAATGTTAAAGTTTGAATGCTAATGCTAACTTGCTAATGCTAGCGATCTAATGCTAGTGCTAATATCTGGTCATTTTCATACTGTACGTGTCCTCTATGATGGAAATAAGAGATCAGATGGCATTAAAAGCATAACCCTTCATGGGGAATATGAGATTAAATGGCATTAAAGCTTAACCCTTCTTGTAAATATGCAAATACAGTCAATGTTAAAGTTTGAATGCTAATGCTAACTTGCTAATGAATGCTGTCATTTTGCTGTGTGTCCTCTATGATGGAAATAAGAGATCAGATGGCATTAATAACCCTTCATGGGAATATGAGATTAAATGGCATTTAACCCTTCTTGTAAATATGCAAATACAGCAATGTTAAGTTTGAATGCTAATGCTAACTTGCTCAGATGCTATTAATATCTGGTCATTTTCATACTGTCATCCTCTATGATGGAAATAAGAGATCAGATGGCATTAAAGCATAACCCTTCATGGGAATATGAGATTAAAATGGCATTAAACTTAACCCTTCTTGTAAATATGCAAATACAGCAATGTTAAAGTTTGAATGCTAATGCTAACTTGCTAATGCTAGCGATCTAATGCTAGTGCTAATATCTGGTCATTTTCATACTGTATGTGTCCTCTATGATGGAAATAAGAGATCAGATGGCATTAAAGCATAACCCTTCATGGGAATATGAGATTAAATGGCATTAAAGCTTAACCCTTCTTGTAAATATGCAAATACAGCAATGTTAAAGTTTGAATGCTAATGCTAACTTGCTAATGCTAGCGATCTAATGCTAGTGCTAATATCTGGTCATTTTCATACTATATGTGTCTCTATGATGGAAATAAGAGATCAGATGGCATTAAAGCATAACCCTTCATGGGAATATGAGATTAAATGGCATTAAAAGCTTAACCCTTCTTGTATATATGCAAATACAGCAATGTTAAAGTTTGAATTCTAATGCTAACTTGCTAATGCTAGCGATCTAATGCTAGTGCTAATATCTGGTCATTTCATACTGTATGTGTCCTCTATGATGGAAATAAAGACATCAGATGGCATTAAAAGCATAACCCTTCATGGGAATATGAGATTAAATGGCATTAAAGCTTAACCCTTCTTGTATATATGCAAATACAGCAATGTTAAAGTTTGAATGCTAATGCTAACTTGCTAATGCTAGCGATCTAATGCTAGTGCTAATATCTGGTCATTTTCATACTGTATGTGTCCTCTATGATGGAAATAAGAGATCAGATGGCATTAAAGCATAACCCTTCATGGGAATTAAAATGGCATAACCCTTCTTGTATATATGCAAATACAGCAATGTTAAAGTTTGAATAATGCTAAGCTAATTAAATGGCATTCATTTTCATACTGTAACCCTTCTTGATGGAAATAATATATGGCATTAAAATAACCCTTCATGGCAATGTTAACCCTTCTTGTATATATGCAAATTGTTAAAGTTTGAATGCTAATGCTAACTTGCTAATGCTAGCGATCTAATGCTAGTGCTAATATCTGGTCATTTTCATACTGTATGTGTCCTCTATGATGGAAATAAGAGATCAGATGGCATTAAAGCATAACCCTTCATGGGAATATGAGATTAAATGGCATTAAAGCTTAACCCTTCTTGTAAATATGCAAATACAGCAATGTTAAAGTTTGAATGCTAATGCTAACTTGCTAATGCTAGCGATTTAATGCTAGTGCTAATATCTGGTCATTTTCATACAAATGTGTGTGTCTCTATGATGGAAATAAGAGATCAGTCATGGCATTAAAAGCATAACCCTTCATGGGAATATGAGATTAGATGGCATTAAAGCTTAACCCTTCTTGTAAATATGCAAATACAGCAATGTTAAAGTTTGAATGCTAATGCTAATGCTAATGCTAGCGATCTAATGCTAGTGCTAATATCTGGTCATTGTCATACTGTATGTGTCCTCTATGATGGAAATAAGACATCAGATGGCATTAAAGCATAACCCTTCATGGGAAATGAGATTAAATGGCATTAAAGCTTAACCCTTCTTGTAAATATGCAAATACAGCAATGTTAAATTTGAATGCTAATGCTAACTTGCTAATGCTAGCGATCTAATGCTAGTGCTAATATCTGGTCATTGTCATACTGTATGTGTCCTCTATGATGGAAATAAGAGATCAGATGGCATTAAAGCATAACCCTTCATGGGAATATGAGATTAAATGGCATTAAAGCTTAACCCTTCTTGTACATATGCAAATACAGCAATGTTAAAGTTTGAATGCTAATGCTAACTTGCTAATGCTAGCGATCTAATGCTAGTGCTAATATCTGGTCATTTTCATACTGTACGTGTGTCCTCTATGATGGAAATAAGAGATCAGATGGCATTAAAGCATAACCCTTCATGGGAATATGAGATTAAATGGCATTAAAGCTTAACCCTTCTTGTAATATATGCAAATACAGCAATGTTAAAGTTTGAATGCTAATGCTAACTTGCTAATGCTAGCGATCTAATGCTAGTGCTAATATCTGGTCATTGTCATACTGTATGTGTCCTCTATGATGGAAATAAGACATCAGATGGCATTAAAGCATAACCCTTCATGGGAATATGAGATTAAATGGCAAAAAGCTAACCCCTTCTTGTATATGCAAATACAGCAATGTTAAAGTTTGAATGCTAATGCTAACTTGCTAATGCTAGCGATCTAATGCTAGTGCTAATATCTGGTCATTTTCATACTGTACGTGTCCTCTATGATGGAAATAAGAGATCAGATGGCATTAAAGCATAACCCTTCATGGGAATATGAGATTAAATGGCATTAAAGCTTAACCCTTCTTGTATATATGCAAATACAGCAATGTTAAAGTTTGAATGCTAATGCTAACTTGCTAATGCTAGCGATCTAATGCTAGTGCTAATATCTGGTCATTTTCATACTGTATGTGTCCTCTATGATGGAAATAAGAGATCAGATGGCATTAAAAGCATAACCCTTCATGGGAATATGAGATTAAATGGCATTAAAGCTTAACCCTTCTTGTAAATATGCAAATACAGCAATGTTAAAGTTTGAATGCTAATGCTAACGATCTAATGCTAGTGCTAATATCTAAGTCTGGTCATTTTCATACTGTATGTGTCCTCTATGATGGAAATAAGAGATCAGATGGCATTAAAGCATAACCCTTCATGGGAATATGAGATTAAATGGCATTAAAGCTTAACCCTTCTTGTATATATGCAAATACAGCAATGTTAAAGTTTGAATGCTAATGCTAACTTGCTAATGCTAGCGATCTAATGCTAGTGCTAATATCTGGTCATTTTCATACTGTATGTGTCCTCTATGATGGAAATAAGAGATCAGATGGCATTAAAGCATAACCCTTCATGGGAATATGAGATTAAATGGCATTAAAGCTTAACCCTTCTTGTATATATGCAAATACAGCAATGTTAAATTTGAATGCTAATGCTAACTTGCTAATGCTAGCGATCTAATGCTAGTGCTAATATCTGGTCATTTTCATACTGTACGTGTCCTCTATGATGGAAATAAGAGATCACATGGCATTAAAAGCATAACCCTTCATGGGAATATGAGATTAAATGGCATTAAAGCTTAACCCTTCTTGTAAATATGCAAATACAGCAATGTTAAAGTTTGAATTAATGCTAATGCTAATGCTAGCGATCTAATGCTAGTGCTAATATCTGGTCATTGTCATACTGTATGTGTCCTCTATGATGGAAATAAGAGATCAGATGGCATTAAAGCATAACCCTTCATGGGAATTGAGATTAAATGGCATTAAAACTTAACCCTTCTTGTAAATATATGCAAATACAGCAATGTTAAAGTTTGAATGCTAATGCTAACTTGCTAATGCTAGCGATCTAATGCTATTGCTAATATCTGGTCATTTTCATACTGTATGTGTCCTCTATGATGGAAATAAGAGATCAGATGGCATTAAAGCATAACCCTTCATGGGAATATGAGATTAAATGGCATTAAAGCTTAACCCTTCTTGTAAATATGCAAATACAGCAATGTTAAAGTTTGAATGCTAATGCTAACTTGCTAATGCTAGCGATCTAATGCTAGTGCTAATATCTGGTCATTTTCATACTGTATGTGTCCTCTATGATGGAAAAAAAGAGATCAGATGGCATTAAAGCATAACCCTTCATGGGAATATGAGATTAAATGGCATTAAAGCTTAACCCTTCTTGTATATATGCAAATACAGCAATGTTAAAGTTTGAATGCTAATGCTAACTTGCTAATGCTAGCGATCTAATGCTAGTGCTAATATCTGGTCATTTTCATACTGTACGTGTCCTCTATGATGGAAATAAGAGATCAGATGGCATTAAAGCATAACCCTTCATGGGAATATGAGATTAAATGGCATTAAAGCTTAACCCTTCTTGTATATATGCAAATACAGCAATGTTAAAGTTTGAATGCTAATGCTAACTTGCTAATGCTAGCGATCTAATGCTAGTGCTAATATCTGGTCATTGTCATACTGTATGTGTCCTCTATGATGGAAATAAGAGATCACATGGCATTAAAGCATAACCCTTCATGGGAATATGAGATTAGATGGCATTAAAGCTTAACCCTTCTTGTAAATATGCAAATACAGTCATGTTAAAGTTTGAATGCTAATGCTAACGATCTAATGCTAGTGCTAATATCTAGTCATTTTCATATGGTACTTGTCTTCTATGATGGAAATAAGAGATCAGATGGCATTAAAGCATAACACTTCATGGGAATATGAGATTAAATGGCATTAAAGCTTAACCCTTCTAGTATATATGCAAATACAGCACTGTTAAATTTGAATGCTAATGCTAACTTGCTAATGCTAGCGATCTAATGCTAGTGCTAATATCTGGTCATTTTCATACTGTACGTGTCCTCTATGATGGAAATAAGAGATCAGATGGCATTAAAGCATAACCCTTCATGGGAATATGAGATTAAATGGCATTAAAGCTTAACCCTTCTTGTATATATGTAAATACAGCAATGTTAAATTTGAATGCTAATGCTAACTTGCTAATGCTAGCGATCTAATGCTAGTGCTAATATCTGGTCATTTTCATACTGTACGTGTCCTCTATAATGGAAATAAGAGATCACATGGCATTAAAGCATAACCCTTCATGGGAATATGAAATTAGATGCCATTAAAGCTTAACCCTTCTTGTAAATATGCAAATACAGTCATGTTAAAGTTTGAATGCTAATGCTAGCGATCAAATGCTAGTGCTAATATCTGGTCATTGTCATACTGTATGTGTCCTCTATGATGGAAATAAGAGATCAGATGGCATTAAAGCATAACCCTTCATGGCAATTTGAGATTAAATGGCATTAAAACTTAACCCTTCTTGTAAATATACAAATACAGTAATGTTAAAGTTTGAATGCTAATGCTAACTTGCTAATGCTAGCAATCTAATGCTATTGCTAAAATCTGGTCATTTTCATAATGTACGTGTCCTCTATGATGGAAATTAGAGATCAGATGGCATTAAAGCATAACCCTTCATGGGAATATGAGATTAAATGGCATTAAAGCTTAACCCTTCTATGTAAATATGCAAATACAGTTTCATGTTAAAGTTTGAATGCTAATGCTAACGATCTAATGCTAGTGCTAATATCTGGTCATTGTCATACTGTATTTGTCCTCTATGATGGAAAAAGAGATCAGATGGCATTAAAGCATAACCCTTCATGGGAATGTGAGATTAAATGGCATAAAAGCTTAACCCTTCTTGTACATATGCAAATACAGCAATGTTAAAGTTTGAATTCTAATGCTAACTTGCTAATGCTAGCGATCTAATGCTAGTGCTAATATCTGGTCATTTTCATACTGTATGTGTCCTCTATGATGGAAATAAGAGATCAGATGGCATTAAAGCATAACCCTTCATGGGAATGTGAGATTAAATGGCATTAAAGCTTAACCCTTCTTGTATATATGTAAATACAGCAATGTTAAAGTTTGAATGCTAATGCTAACTTGCTAATGCTAGCGATCTAATGCTAGTGCTAATATCTGGTCATTTTCATGCTATATGTGTCCTCTATAATGGAAATGAGAGATCAGATGCCTTTAAAGCATAACCCTTCATGGGAATATGAGATTAAATGGCATTAAAGCTTAACCCTTCTAGTATATATGCAAATACAGCAATGTTAAAGTTTGAATCCTAATGCTAACTTACTAATGCTAGCGATCTAATGCTAGTGCTAATATCTGGTCATTTTCATACTGTACGTGTCCTCTATGATGGAAATAAGAGATCACATGGCATTAAAGCATAATCCTTCATGGGAAAATGAGATTAAATGACATTAAAGCTTAACCCTTCTTGTATATATGTAAATACAGCAATGTTAAAGTTTGAATGCTAATGCTAACTTGCTAATGCTAGCGATTTAATGTTAGTGCTAATGTCTTGTCATTTTCATGATGTACGTGTCCTCTATGATGGAAATAAGAGATCACATGGCATTAAAGCATAACCCTTCATGGGAATATGAGATTAGATGGCATTAAAGCTTAACCCTTCTTGTAAATATGCCAATACAGTCATGTTAAAGTTTGAATGCTAATGCTAGCGATCTAATGCTAGTGCTAATATCTAGTCATTGTCATACTGTATGTGTCCTCTTTGATGGAAATAAGAGATCAGATGGCATTAAAGCATAACCCTTCATGGGAATATGAGATTAGATGGCATTAAAGCTTAACCCTTCTTGTAAATATGCAAATACAGCACTGTTAAATTTGAATGCTAATGCTAACTTGCTAATGCTAGCGATCTAATGCTAGTGCTAATATCTGGTCATTGTCATACTGTATGTGTCCTCTATGATGGAAATAAGAGATCAGATGGCATTAAAGCATAACCCTTCATGGCAATGTGAGATTAAATGGCATTAAAGCTTAACCCTTCTTGTACATATGCAAAATAAAGCAATGTTAAAGTTTGAATTCTAATGCTAACTTGCTAATCCTAGCGATCTAATGTTAGTGCTAATATCTGGTCATTTTCATACTGTACGTGTCCTCTATGATGGAAATAAGAGATCAGATGGCATTAAAAGCATAACCCTTCATGGGAATATGAGATTAAATGGCATTAAAGCTTAACCCTTCTTGTACATATGCAAATACAGCAATGTTAAAGTTTGAATGCTAATGCTAACTTGCTAATGCTAGCGATCTAATGCTAGTGCTAATATCTGGTCATTGTCATACTGTATGTGTCCTCTATGATGGAAATAAGACATCAGATGGCATTAAAGCATAACCCTTCATGGGAATATGAGATTAAATGGCATTAAAAGCTTAACCCTTCTTGTCTATATGCAAATACAGCAATGTTAAAGTTTGAATGCTAATGCTAACTTGCTAATGCTAGCGATCTAATGCTAGTGCTAATATTTGGTCATTTTCATACTGTATGTGTCCTCTATGATGGAAATAAGAGATCAGATGGCATTAAAGCATAACCCTTCATGGGAATTTGAGATTAAATGGCATTAAAGCTTAACCCTTCTTGTAAATATGCAAATACAGTAATGTTAAAGTTTGAATGCTAATGCTAACTTGCTAATGCTAGCGATCTAATGCTAGTGCTAATATCTGGTCATTTTCATACTGTACGTGTCCTCTATGATGGAAATAAAGAGATCAGATGGCATTAAAGCATAACCCTTCATGGGAATATGAGATTAAATGGCATTAAAGCTTAACCCTTCTTGTACATATGCAAATACAGCAATGTTAAAGTTTGAATGCTAATGCTAACTTGCTAATGCTAGCGATTTAATGCTAGTGCTAATATCTGGTCATTTTCATACTGTACGTGTCCTCTATGATGGAAATAAGAGATCAGATGGCATTAAAGCATAACCCTTCATGGGAATATGAGATTAAATGGCATTAAAGCTTAACCCTTCTTGTATATATGCAAATACAGCAATGTTAAAATTTGAATGCTAATGCTAACTTGCTAATGCTAGCGATCTAATGCTAGTGCTAATATCTGGTCATTTTCATACTGTATGTGTCCTCTATGATGGAAATAAGAGATCAGATGGCATTAAAGCATAACCCTTCATGGGAATATGAGATTAAATGGCATTAAAGCTTAACCCTTCTTGTAAATATGCAAATACAGCAATGTTAAATTTGAATGCTAATGCTAACTTGCTAATGCTAGCGATCTAATGCTAGTGCTAATATCTGGTCATTTTCATACTGTATGTGTCCTCTATGATGGAAATAAGAGATCAGATGGCATTAAAGCATAACCCTTCATGGGAATATGAGATTAAATGGCATTAAAGCTTAACCCTTCTTGTATATATGCAAATACAGCAATGTTAAAGTTTGAATGCTAATGCTAACTTGCTAATGCTAGCGATCTAATGGTAGTGCTAATATCTGGTCATTGTCATACTGTATGTGTCCTCTATGATGGAAATAAGAGATCAGATGGCATTAAAGCATAACCCTTCATGGGAATATGAGATTAAATGGCATTAAAGCTTAACCCTTCTTGTCTATATGCAAATACAGCAATGTTAAAGTTTGAATGCTAATGCTAACTTGCTAATGCTAGCGATCTAATGCTAGTGCTAATATCTGGTCATTTTCATACTGTACGTGTCCTCTATGATGGAAATAAGAGATCAGATGGCATTAAAGCATAACCCTTCATGGGAATATGAGATTAAATGGCATTAAAGCTTAACCCTTCTTGTATATATGCAAATACAGCAATGTTAAAGTTTGAATGCTAATGCTAACTTGCTAATGCTAGCGATCTAATGCTAGTGCTAATATCTGGTCATTGTCATACTGTATGTGTCCTCTATGATGGAAATAAAGAGATCAGATGGCATTAAAAGCATAACCCTTCATGGGAATATGAGATTAAATGGCATTAAAGCTTAACCCTTCTTGTAAATATGCAAATACAGCAATGTTAAAGTTTGAATGCTAATTAAATGCTAATGCTAGCGATCTAATGCTAGTGCTAATATCTGGTCATTTTCATACTGTATGTGTCCTCTATGATGGAAATAAGAGATCAGATGGCATTAAAAGCATAACCCTTCATGGGAATATGAGATTAAATGGCATTAAAGCTTAACCCTTCTTATATGCAAATACAGCAAATGTTAAATTTGAATGCTAATGCTAATGCTAATGCTAGCGATCTAATGCTAGTGCTAATATCTGGTCATTTTCATACTGTACGTGTCCTCTATGATGGAAATAAGAGATCAGATGGCATTAAAGCATAACCCTTCATGGGAATATGAGATTAAATGTCATTAAAGCTTAACCCTTCTTGTATATATGTAAATACAGCAATGTTAAATTTGAATGCTAATGCTAACTTGCTAATGCTAGCGATCTAATGCTAGTGCTAATATCTGGTCATTTTCATACTGTGTATGTGTCCTCTATGATGGAAATAAGAGATCAGATGGCATTAAAGCATAACCCTTCATGGGAATGTGAGATTAAATGGCATTAAAGCTTAACCCTTCTTGTATATATGTAAATACAGCAATGTTAAAGTTTGAATGCTAATGCTAACTTGCTAATGCTAGCGATCTAATGCTAGTGCTAATATCTGGTCATTTTCATACTGTATGTGTCCTCTATAATGGAAATGAGAGATCAGATGCCTTTAAAGCATAACCCTTCATGGGAATATGAGATTAAATGGCATTAAAGCTTAAGCCTTCTAGTATATATGCAAATACAGCAATGTTAAAGTTTGAATCCTAATGCTAACTTACTAATGCTAGCGATCTAATGCTAGTGCTAATATCTGGTCATTTTCATACTGTACGTGTCCTCTATGATGGAAATAAGAGATCACATGGCATTAAAGCATAATCCTTCATCGGAAAATGAGATTAAATGACATTCAAGCTTAACCCTTCTTGTATATATGTAAATACAGCAATGTTAAAGTTTGAATGCTAATGCTAACTTGCTAATGCTAGCGATTTAATGTTAGTGCTAATGTCTTGTCATTTTCATAATGTACGTGTCCTCTATGATGGAAATAAGAGATCACATGGCATTAAAGCATAACCCTTCATGGGAATATGAGATTAGATGGCATTAAAGCTTAACCCTTCTTGTAAATATGCCAATACAGTCATGTTAAAGTTTGAATGCTAATGCTAGCGATCTAATGCTAGTGCTAATATCTAGTCATTGTCATACTGTATGTGTCCTCTTTGATGGAAATAAGAGATCAGATCGCATTAAAGCATAACCCTTCATGGGAATATGAGATTAGATGGCATTGAAGCTTAACCCTTCTTGTAAATATGCAAATACAGCAATGTTAAAGTTTGAATGCTAATGCTAACTTGCTAATGCTAGCGATCTAATGCTAGTGCTAATATCTGGTCATTGTCATACTGTATGTGTCCTCTATGATGGAAATAAGACATCAGATGGCATTAAAGCATAACCCTTCATGGGAATATGAGATTAAATGGCATTCAAGCTAACCCTTCTTGTCTATATGCAAATACAGCAATGTTAAAGTTTGAATGCTAATGCTAACTTGCTAATGCTAGCGATCTAATGCTAGTGCTAATATCTGGTCATTGTCATACTGTATGTGTCCTCTATGATGGAAATAAGACATCAGATGGCATTAAAGCATAACCCTTCATGGGAATATGAGATTAAATGGCATTCAAGCTTAACCCTTCTTGTATATATGCAAATACAGCAATGTTAAAGTTTGAATGCTAATGCTAACTTGCTAATGCTAGCGATCTAATGCTAGTGCTAATATCTGGTCATTTTCATACTGTATGTGTCCTCTATGATGGAAATAAGAGATCAGATGGCATTAAAAGCATAACCCTTCATGGGAATATGAGATTAAATGGCATTCAAGCTTAACCCTTCTAACCCTTCTTGTTTAAATAATGCAAAATGCTATTTAAGTCATGTTAATGTGTTTGAAATAAGCTAATGCTAGCGATCTAATGCTAGTGCTAATATCTAAGGTTTGAATGTCATTTTCATACTGTGCTAATATCTTGTCATTTTCTATGATGGAAATAAGAGATCAGATGGCATTAAAGCATAACTCTTCATGGGAATATGAGATTAAATGGCATTAAAGCTTAACCCTTCTAGTATATATGCAAATACAGCACTGTTAAATTTAAATGCTAATGCTAACTTGCTAATGCTAGCGGTCTAATGCTAGTGCTAATATCTGGTCATTTTCATACTGTACGTGTCCTCTATGATGGAAATAAGAGATCAGATGGCATTAAAGCATAACCGTTCATGGGAATATGAGATTAAATGGCATTAAAGCTTAACCCTTCTTGTATATATGTAAATACAGCAATGTTAAATTTGAATGCTAATGCTAACTTGCTAATGCTAGCGATCTAATGCTAGTGCTAATATCTGGTCATTTTCATAGTGTACGTGTCCTCTATAATGGAAATAAGAGATCACATGGCATTAAAGCATAACCCTTCATAGGAATATGAAATTAGATGCCATTAAAGCTTAACCCTTCTTGTAAATATGCAAATACAGTCATGTTAAAGTTTAAATGCTAATGCTAGCGATCTAATGCTAGTGCTAATATCTGGTCATTTTCATACTGTATATGTCCTCTATAATGGAAATAAGAGATCACATGGCATTAAAGCATAACCCTTCATGGGAATATGAGATTAAATGGCATTAAAGCTTAACCCTTCTTTTATGAATTCAAATATAGCACTGTTAAAGTTTGAATGCTAATGCTAACTTGCTAATGCTAGCGATCTATTGTTTGTGCTAATATCTGGTCATTTTCATACTGTACGTGTCCTCTATGATGGAAATAAGAGATCAGATGGCATTAAAGCATAACCCTTCATGGGAATATGAGATTAAATGGCATTAAAGCTTAACGCTTCTTGTATATATGCAAATAAAGGAATGTTAAATTTGAATGCTAATGCTAACTTGTTAATGCTAGCGATCTAATGCTAGTGCTAATATCTGGTCATTTTCATACTGTACATGTCCTCTATAATGGAAATGGCATTAAAATAACCCTTCATGAGAATATGAGATTAAATGGCATTAAAAGCTTAACCCTTCTTTTAACAAATATAGCCTGTTAAAGTTTGAATGCTAATGCTAAATAATGATGCCATGCTAAATCTGGTCATTTTCAACCCTTCTATGTAAAAATATGCAAAAAATAACCCTTCAGTCATTAAAAAACCCTTTTGTAAATATGCTAATGTTAAATTTATGCTAATGCTAATGCCAGTGCTAATATCTGGTCATTGTCATACTGTATGTGTCCTCTATGATGGAAATAAGAGATCAGATGGCATTAGATGCCATTAATAACCCTTCATGGCAATTTGAGATTAAATGCCATTAAAGCTTAACCCTTCTTGTAAATATACTAATAGAGTAATGTTAAAGTTTGAATGCTAATGCTAACTTGTTAATGCTAGCAATCTAATGCTATTGCTAATATCTGGTCATTTTCATTCTGTATGTGTCCTCTATGATGGAAATAAGAGATCAGATGGCATTAAAGCATATCCCTTCATGGGAATATGAGATTAAATGGCATTAAAGCTTAACCCTTCTTGTAAATATGCAAATACAGTCATGTTAAAGTTTGAATGCTAATGCTTGCGATCTAATGCTAGTGCTAATATCTGGTCATTTTCATACTGTACGTGTCCTCTATGATGGAAATGAGAGATCAGATGCCTTTAAAGCCTAACCCTTCATGGGAATATGAGATTAGATGGCATGAAAGCTTAACCCTTCTTGCACATATGCAAATACAGCAATGTTAAAGTTTGAATTCTAATGCTAACTTGCTAATGCTAGCGATCTAATGCTAGTGCTAATATCTGGTCATTTTCATACTGTACGTGTCCTCTATGATGGAAATAAGAGATCAGATGGCATTAAAGCATAACCCTTCATGGCAATGTGAGATTAAATGGCATTAAAGCTTAACCCTTCTTGGACATATGCAAATACAGCAATGTTAAAGTTTGAATTCTAATGCTAACTTGCTAATGCTAGCGATCTAATGCTAGTGCTAATATCTAGTCATTGTCATACTGTATGTGTCCTCTTTGATGGAAATAATAGATCAGATCGTATTAAAGCATAACCCTTCATGGGAATATTAGATTAGATGGCATTGAAGCTTAACCCTTCTTGTAAATATGCAAATACAGCACTGTGAAATTTGAATGCTAATGCAAACTTGCTAATGCCAGCGATCTAATGCTAGTGCTAATATCTGGTCATTTTCATACTATACGTGTCCTCTTTGATGGAAATAAGAGATCAGATGGCATTAAAGCATAACCCCTCATGGCAATATGAGATTAAATGGCATTAATGCTTAACCCTTCTTGTATATATACAAATACAGCAATGTTAAAGTTCGAATTCTAATGCTAACTTGCTAATGCTAGCGATTTAATGCTAGTGCTAATATCTGGTCATTTTCATACTGTACGTGTCCTCTATGATGGAAATAAGAGATCACATGGCATTAAAGCATAATCCTTCATGGGAAAATGAGATTAAATGACATTCAAGCTTAACCCTTCTTGTATATATGTAAATACAGCAATGTTAAAGTTTGAATGCTAATGCTAACTTGCTAATGCTAGCGATTTAATGTTAGTGCTAATGTCTTGTCATTTTCATAATGTACGTGTCCTCTATGATGGAAATAAGAGATCACATGGCATTAAAGCATAACCCTTCATGGGAATATGAGATTAGATGGCATTAAAGCTTAACCCTTCTTGTAAATATGCCAATACAGTCATGTTAAAGTTTGAATGCTAATGCTAGCGATCTAATGCTAGTGCTAATATCTAGTCATTGTCATACTGTATGTTTCCTCTTTGATGGAAATAAGAGATCAGATCGCATTAAAGCATAACCCTTCATGGGAATATGAGATTAGATGGCATTGAAGCTTAACCCTTCTTGTAAATATGCAAATACAGCACTGTTAAATTTGAATGCTAATGCTAACTTGCTAATGCTAGCGATCTAATGCTAGTGCTAATACATGGTCATTGTCATACTGTATGTGTCCTCTATGATGGAAATAAGAGATCAGATGGCATTAAAGCATAACCCTTCATGGCAATGTGAGATTAAATGGCATTAAAGCTTAACCCTTCTTGTACATATGCAAATAAAGCAATGTTAAAGTTTGAATTCTAATGCTAACTTGCTAATCCTAGCGATCTAATGTTAGTGCTAATATCTGGTCATTTTCATACTGTACGTGTCCTCTATGATGGAAATGAGAGATCAGATGCCTTTAAAACATAACCCTTCATGGGAATATGAGATTAAATGGCATTAAAGCTTAACCCTTCTATTACATATGCAAATACAGCAATGTTAAAGTTTGAATGCTAATGCTAACTTGCTAATGCTAGCGATCTAATGCTAGTGCTAATATCTGGTCATTGTCATACTGTATGTGTCCTCTATGATGGAAATAAGACATCAGATGGCATTAAAGCATAACCCTTCATGGGAATATGAGATTAAATGGCATTCAAGCTAACCCTTCTTGTCTATATGCAAATACAGCAATGTTAAAGTTTGAATGCTAATGCTAACTTGCTAATGCTAGCGATCTAATGCTAGTGCTAATATCTGGTCATTGTCATACTGTATGTGTCCTCTATGATGGAAATAAGACATCAGATGGCATTAAAGCATAACCCTTCATGGGAATATGAGATTAAATGGCATTCAAGCTAACCCTTCTTGTACATATGCTAATACAGTCATGTAAAAGTTTGACTGCTAATGCTAGCGATCTAATGCTAGTGCTAATATCTGGTCATTGTCATACTGTATGTGTCCTCTATGATGGAAATAAGACATCAGATGGCATTAAAGCATAACCCTTCATGGGAATGTGAGATTAAATGCCATTAAAGCTTAACCCTTCTTGTACATATGCTAATACAGCAATGTTAAAGTTTGAATTCTAATGCTAACTTGCTAATGCTAGCGATCTAATGCTAGTGCTAATATCTGGTCATTTTCATACTGTACGTGTCCTCTATGATGGAAATAAAGAGATCAGATGGCTTTAAAGCATAACCCTTCATGGGAATATGAGATTAAATGGCATTAAAGCTTAACCCTTCTAGTATATATGCAAATACAGCAATGTTAAAGTTTGAATGCTAATGCTAACTTGCTAATGCTAGCGATCTAATGCTAGTGCTAATATCTGGTCATTTTCATACTGTACGTGTCCTCTATGATGGAAATAAGAGATCAGATGGCATTAAAGCATAACCCTTCATGGGAATATGAGATTAAATGGCATGAAAGCTTAACCCTTCTTGTCTATATGCAAATACAGCAATGTTAAAGTTTGAATTCTAATGCTAACTTGCTAATGCTAGCGATCTAATGCTAGTGCTAATATCTGGTCATTTTCATACTGTATGTGTCCTCTATGATGGAAATAAGAGATCAGATGGCATTAAAGCATAACCCTTCATGGGAATATGAGATTAAATGGCATTAAAAGCTAACCCTTCTTGTTTATATATGCAAATACAGCAATGTTAAAGTTTGAATGCTAATGCTAACTTGCTAATGCTAGCGATCTAATGCTAGTGCTAATATCTGGTCATTTTCATACTGTACGTGTCCTCTATAATGGAAATAAGAGATCACATGGCATTAAAGCATAACCCTTCATAGGAATATGAGATTAAATGGCATTAAAGCTTAACCCTTCTTGTAAATATGCAAATACAGTCATGTTAAAGTTTAAATGCTAATGCTAGCGATCTAATGCTAGTGCTAATATCTGGTCATTTTCATACTGTACTTGTCCTCTATGATGGAAATAAGAGATCACATGGCATTAAAGCATAACCCTTCATGGGAATATGAGATTAAATGGCATTAAAGCTTAACCCTTCTTGTATATATGCAAATACAGCACTGTTAAATTTGAATGCTAATGCTAACTTGCTAATGCTAGCGATCTAATGCTAGTGCTAATATCTGGTCATTTTCATACTGTACGTGTCCTCTATGATGGAAATAAGAGATCAGATGGCATTAAAGCATAACCCTTCATGGGAATATGAGATTAAATGGCATTAAAAGCTTAACCCTTCTTGTATATATGCAAATACAGCAATGTTAAATTTGAATGCTAATGCTAACTTGCTAATGCTAGCGATCTAATGCTAGTGCTAATATCTGGTCATTTTCATACTGTACATGTCCTCTATAATGGAAATAAGAGATCACATGGCATTAAAGCATAACCCTTCATGGGAAATATGAATTAAATGGCATTAAAGCTTAACCCTTCTTGTAAATATGCAAATACAGTCAATGTTAAAGTTTGAATGCTAATGCTAACTGCTAATGCTAGCGATCTAATGCTAGTGCTAATATCTGGTCATTTTCATACTGTCGTGTCCTCTATGATGGAAATAAGAGATCAGATGGCATTAAAGCATAACCCTTCATGGGAATATGAGATTAAATGGCATTAAAGCTTAACCCTTCTTGTATATATGCAAATACAGCAATGTTAAAGTTTGAATGCTAATGCTAACTTGCTAATGCTAGCGATCTAATGCTAGTGCTAATATCTGGTCATTTTCATACTGTATGTGTCCTCTATGATGGAAATAAGAGATCAGATGGCATTAAAGCATAACCCTTCATGGGAATATGAAATTAAATGGCATTAAAAGCTTAACCCTTCTTGTAAATATGCAAATACAGTCATGTTAAAGTTTGAATGCTAATGCTAACTTGCTAATGCTAGCGATCTAATGCTAGTGCTAATATCTGGTCATTTTCATACTGTATGTGTCCTCTATGATGGAAATAAGAGATCAGATGGCATTAAAGCATAACCCTTCATGGGAATATGAGATTAAATGGCATTAAAGCTTAACCCTTCTTGTAAATATGCAAATACAGCAATGTTAAAGTTTGAATGCTAATGCTAACTTGCTAATGCTAGCGATCTAATGCTAGTGCTAATATCTGGTCATTTTCATACTGTATGTGTCCTCTATGATGGAAATAAGAGATCAGATGGCATTAAAGCATAACCCTTCATGGAATATGAGATTAAATGGCATTAAAGCTTAACCCTTCTTGTAAATATGCAAATACAGCAATGTTAAAGTTTGAATTCTAATGCTAATGCTAATGCTAGCGATCTAATGCTAGTGCTAATATCTGGTCATTTTCATACTGTATGTGTCCTCTATGATGGAAATAAGAGATCAGATGGCATTAAAGCATAACCCTTCATGGGAATATGAGATTAAATGGCATTAAAGCTTAACCCTTCTTGTAAATATGCAAATACAGCAATGTTAAATTTGAATGCTAATGCTAACTTGCTAATGCTAGCGATCTAATGCTAGTGCTAATATCTGGTCATTTTCATACTGTACGTGTCCTCTATGATGGAAATAAGAGATCAGATGGCATTAAAGCATAACCCTCATGGCAATATGAGATTAAATGGCATTAAAGCTTAACCCTTCTTGTATATATGCAAATACAGCAATGTTAAAGTTTGAATTCTAATGCTAACTTGCTAATGCTAGCGATCTAATGCTAGTGCTAATATCTGGTCATTTTCATACTGTATGTGTCCTCTATGATGGAAATAAGAGATCAGATGGCATTAAAAGCATAACCCTTCATGGGAATATGAGATTAAATGGCATTAAAAGCTTAACCCTTCTTGTAAATATGCAAATACAGCAATGTTAAAATTTGAATGCTAATGCTAACTTGCTAATGCTAGCGATCTAATGCTAGTGCTAATATCTGGTCATTTTCATACTGTACGTGTCCTCTATGATGGAAATAAGAGATCAGATGGCATTAAAAGCATAACCCTTCATGGGAATATGAGATTAAATGGCATTAAAGCTTAACCCTTCTTGTATATATGCAAATACAGCAATGTTAAAGTTTGAATGCTAATGCTAACTTGCTAATGCTAGCGATTTAATGCTAGTGCTAATATCTGGTCATTTTCATACTGTACGTCCTCTATGATGGAAATAAGAGATCACATGGCATTAAAAGCATAACCCTTCATGGGAATATGAGATTAAATGGCATTAAAGCTTAACCCTTCTTGTAAATATGCAAATACAGCAATGTTAAATTTTGAATGCTAATGCTAACTTGCTAATGCTAGCGATCTAATGCTAGTGCTAATATCTAGTCATTTTCATACTGTACGTGTCCTCTTATGATGGAAATAAGAGATCATGATGGCATTAAAGCATAACCCTTCATGGGAATATGAGATTAGATGGCATTAAAAGCTTAACCCTTCTTGTAAATATGCAAATACAGTCAATGTTAAAAAACCCTTTTGAATGCTAAGCAATGTTTAACTTGCTAATGCTAGCGATCTAATGCTAGTGCTAATATCTGGTCATTTTCATACTGTACGTGTCCTCTATGATGGAAATAAGAGATCACATGGCATTAAAGCATAACCCTTCATGGGAATATGAGATTAAATGGCATTAAAGCTTAACCCTTCTTGTATATATGCAAATACAGCAATGTTAAAGTTTGAATGCTAATGCTAACTTGCTAATGCTAGCGATCTAATGCTAGTGCTAATATCTGGTCATTTTCATACTGTATGTGTCCTCTATGATGGAAATAAGAATCAGATGGCATTAAAGCATAACCCTTCATGGGAATATGAGATTAAATGGCATTAAAGCTTAACCCTTCTTGTATATATGCAAATACAGCAATGTTAAAGTTTGAATGCTAATGCTAACTTGCTAATGCTAGCGATCTAATGCTAGTGCTAATATCTGGTCATTTTCATGTCCTCTATGATGGAAATAAGACATCAGATGGCATTAAAAGCATAACCCTTCATGGGAATATGAAATTAAATGGCATTCAAGCTAACCCTTCTTGTACATATGCTAATACAGTCATGTAAAAGTTTGACTGCTAATGCTAGCGATCTAATGCTAGTGCTAATATCTGGTCATTGTCATACTGTATGTGTCCTCTATGATGGAAATAAGACATCAGATGGCATTAAAGCATAACCCTTCATGGGAATATGAGATTAAATGGCATTAAGCTTAACCCTTCTTGTACATATGCTAATAAATTTGAATGCTAAAGCTTTGCTAATGCTAGCGATCTAATGCTAATACTGGTCATTGTCATACTGCTGTCCTCTAATGCTCAGATGGCATTAAAGCATCACCCTTCATGCTAATGGTCAAATAAGAGATAATGGAAATGGATCATTAAAGCATAACCCTTCATGGGAATATGAGATTAAATGGCATTAAAGCTTAACCCTTCTTGTATATATGCAAATACAGCAATGTTAAAGTTTGAATGCTAATGCTAACTTGCTAATGCTAGCGATCTAATGCTAGTGCTAATATCTGGTCATTTTCATACTGTATGTGTCCTCTATGATGGAAATAAGAGATCAGATGGCATTAAAAGCATAACCCTTCATGGGAATATGAGATTAAATGGCATTAAAAACCCTTCTTGTTTATATGCAAATACAGCAATGTTAAAGTTTGAATGCTAATGCTAACTTGCTAATGCTAGCGATCTAATGCTAGTGCTAATATCTGGTCATTTTCATACTGTACGTGTAGTATATGATGGAAATAAGAGATCACATGGCATTAAAAGCATAACCCTTCATGGGAATATGAGATTAAATGGCATTAAAGCTTAACCCTTCTTGTATATATGCAAATACAGCAATGTTAAAGTTTGAATGCTAATGCTAACTTGCTAATGCTAGCGATTTAATGCTAGTGCTAATATCTGGTCAATGTCATACATTACGTGTCCTCTATGATGGAAATAAGAGATCAGATGGCATTAAAGCATAACCCTTCATGGGAATATGAGATTAAATGGCATTAAAAGCTTAACCCTTCTTGTAAATATGCAAATACAGTCATGTTAAAGTTTGAATGCTAATGCTAGCTAATCTAATGCTAGTGCTAATATCTGGTCATTTTCATACTGTACTTGTCTTCTATGATGGAAATAAGAGATCAGATGGCATTAAAGCATAACCCTTCATGGGAATATGAGATTAAATGGCATTAAAGCTTAACCCTTCTTGTGTAAATATGCAAATACAGCAATGTTAAATTTAAATGCTAATGCTAACTTGCTAATGCTAGCGATCTAATGCTAGTGCTAATATCTGGTCATTTTCATACTGTATGTGTCCTCTATGATGGAAATAAGAGATCAGATGGCATTAAAGCATAACCCTTCATGGGAATATGAGATTAAATGGCATTAAAGCTTAACCCTTCTTGTATATATGTAAATACAGCAATGTTAAATTTGAATGCTAATGCTAACTTGCTAATGCTAGCGATCTAATGCTAGTGCTAATATCTGGTCATTTTCATAGTGTACGTGTCCTCTATAATGGAAATAAAGAGATCACATGGCATTAAAGCATAACCCTTCATAGGAATATGAAATTAAATGGCATTAAAGCTTAACCCTTCTTGTAAATATGCAAATACAGTCATGTTAAAGTTTGAATGCTAATGCTAACGATCTAATGCTAGTGCTAATATCTGGTCATGGTCATTTTACTGTATGTGTCCTCTATGATGGAAAAAAGAGATCAGATGGCATTAAAGCATAACCCTTCATGGGAATGTGAGATTAAATGCCATTAAAGCTTAACCCTTCTTGTACATATGCAAATACAGCAATGTTAAAGTTTGAATTCTAATGCTAACTTGCTAATGCTAGCGATCTAATGCTAGTGCTAATATCTGGTCATTTTCATACTGTACGTGTCCTCTATGATGGAAATAAGAGATCAGATGCCTTTAAAGCATAACCCTTCATGGGAATATGAGATTAAATGGCATTAAAAGCTAACCCTTCTAGTATATATGCAAATACAGCAATGTTAAAGTTTGAATGCTAATGCTAACTTGCTAATGCTAGCGATCTAATGCTAGTGCTAATATCTGGTCATTTTCATACTGTACGTGTCCTCTATGATGGAAATAAGACATCAGATGGCATTAAAGCATAACCTTTCATGGCAATGTGAGATTAAATGGCATGAAAGCTTAACCCTTCTTGTACATATGCAAATACAGCAATGTTAAAGTTTGAATTCTAATGCTAACTTGCTAATGCTAGCGATCTAATGCTAGTGCTAATATCTGGTCATTGTCATACTGTATGTGTCCTCTATGATGGAAATAAGAGGTCAGATGGCATTAAAGCATAACCCTTCATGGGAATATGAGATTAAATGGCATTCAAGCTAACCCTTGTTGTTTATATGCAAATACAGCAATATTAAAGTTTGAATGCTAATGCTAACTTGCTAATGCTAGCGATCTAATGCTAGTGCTAATATCTGGTCATTTTCATCCTGTACGTGTCCTCTATGATGGAAATAAGAGATCACATGGCATTAAAGCATAACCCTTCATGGGAATATGAGATTAAATGGCATTAAAGCTTAACCCTTCTTGTATATATGCAAATAAAGGAATGTTAAATTTGAATGCTAATGCTAACTTGCTAATGCTAGCGATCTAATGCTAGTGCTAATATCTGGTCATTTTCATACTGTACATGTCCTCTATAATGGAAATAAGAGATCACATGGCATTAAAGCATAACCCTTCATGGGAATATGAGATTAAATGGCATTCAAGCTAACCCTTCTTGTCTATATGCAAATACAGCAATGTTAAAGTTTGAATGCTAATGCTAACTTGCTAATGCTAGCGATCTAATGCTAGTGCTAATATCTGGTCATTTTCATACTGTCGTGTGTCCTCTATGATGGAAATAAGAGATCAGATGGCATTAAAGCATAACCCTTCATGGGAATATGAGATTAAATGGCATTAAAGCTTAACCCTTCTTGTATATATGCAAATACAGCAATGTTAAAGTTTGAATGCTAATGCTAACTTACTAATGCTAGCGATCTAATGCTAGTGCTAATATCTGGTCATTTTCATACTGTATGTGTCCTCTATGATGGAAATAAGAGATCAGATGGCATTAAAAGCATAACCCTTCATGGGAATATGAGATTAAATGGCATTCAAGCTTAACCCTTCTTGTATATATGCAAATACAGCAATGTTAAAGTTTGAATGCTAATGCTAACTTGCTAATGCTAGCGATTTAATGCTAGTGCTAATATCTGGTCATTTTCATACTGTATGTGTCCTCTATGATGGAAATAAGACATCAGATGGCATTAAAAGCATAACCCTTCATGGGAATATGAGATTAAATGGCATTAAAGCTTAACCCTTCTTGTAAATATGCAAATACAGTCATGTTAAAAAGCTTTGAATGCTAATGCTAGCGATCTAATGCTAGTGCTAATATCTGGTCATTTTCATACTGTATGTGTCCTCTATGATGGAAATAAGAGATCAGATGGCATTAAAGCATAACCCTTCATGGGAATATGAGATTAAATGGCATTAAAGCTTAACCCTTCTTGTAAATATGCAAATACAGCAATGTTAAAGTTTGAATGCTAATGCTAACTTGCTAATGCTAGCGATCTAATGCTAGTGCTAATATCTGGTCATTTTCATACTGTTTGTCGTGTCCTCTATGATGGAAATAAGAGATCAGATGGCATTAAAGCATAACCCTTCATGGGAATATGAGATTAAATGGCATTAAAGCTAACCCTTCTTGTCTATATGCAAATACAGCAATGTTAAAAGTTTGAATGCTAATGCTAACTTGCTAATGCTAGCGATCTAATGCTAGTGCTAATATCTGGTCATTTTCATACTGTACTTGTCTTCTATGATGGAAATAAGAGATCAGATGGCATTAAAAGCATAACCCTTCATGGGAATATGAGATTAAATGGCATTAAAGCTTAACCCTTCTTGTATATATGCAAATACAGCAATGTTAAAGTTTGAATGCTAATGCTAACTTGCTAATGCTAGCGATCTAATGCTAGTGCTAATATCTGGTCATTTTCATACTGTACGTGTCCTCTATGATGGAAATAAGAGATCAGATGGCATTAAAGCATAACCCTTCATGGGAATATGAGATTAAATGGCATTAAAGCTTAACCCTTCTTGTATATATGCAAATACAGCAATGTTAAAGTTTGAATGCTAATGCTAACTTGCTAATGCTAGCGATCTAATGCTAGTGCTAATATCTGGTCATTTTCATACTGTATGTGTCCTCTATAATGGAAATAAGAGATCACATGGCATTTAAAGCATAACCCTTCATGGGAATATGAGATTAAGATGGCATTAAAAGCTTAACCCTTCTTGTAAATATGCAAATACAGTCATGTTAAAGTTTGAATGCTAATGCTAACTTGCTAATGCTAGCGATCTAATGCTAGTGCTAATATCTGGTCATTTTCATACTGTATATGTCCTCTATAATGGAAATAAGAGATCACATGGCATTAAAGCATAACCCTTCATGGGAATATGAGATTAAATGGCATTAAAGCTAACCCTTCTTTTATATATGCAAATACAGCAATGTTAAAGTTTGAATGCTAATGCTAACTTGCTAATGCTAGCGATCTAATGCTTTGTGCTAATATCTGGTCATTTTCATACTGTACGTGTCCTCTATGATGGAAATAAGAGATCAGATGGCATTAAAGCATAACCCTTCATGGGAATATGAGATTAAATGGCATTAAAGCTTAACCCTTCTTGTATATATGCAAATAAAGGAATGTTAAATTTGAATGCTAATGCTAACTTGCTAATGCTAGCGATCTAATGCTAGTGCTAATATCTGGTCATTTTCATACTGTACATGTCCTCTATAATGGAAATAAGAGATCACATGGCATTAAAGCATAACCCTTCATGGGAATATGAGATTAAATGGCATTAAAGATCTAACCCTTCTTTTGTGAATGCAAATACAGCAATGTTAAAGTTTGAATGCTAATGCTAACTTGCTAATGCTAGCGATCTAATGCTAGTGCTAATATCTGGTCATTTTCATACTGTATGTGTCTCTATGATGGAATAAAGATCAGATGGCATTAAAGCATAACCCTTCATGGAATATGAGATTAAATGGCATTAAAAAGCTTAACCCTTCTTGTAAATATGCAAATACAGCAATGTTAAAGTTTGAATGCTAATGCTAACTTGCTAATGCTAGCGATCTAATGCTAGTGCTAATATCTGGTCATTTTCATACTGTATGTGTCCTCTATGATGGAAATAAGAGATCAGATGGCATTAAAAGCATAACCCTTCATGGGAATATGAGATTAAATGGCATTAAAGCTTAACCCTTCTTGTAAATATGCAAATACAGTCATGTTAAAGTTTGAATGCTAATGCTAATGCTAGCGATCTAATGCTAGTGCTAATATCTGGTCATTTTCATACTGTACGTGTCCTCTATGATGGAAATAAGAGATCAGATGGCATTAAAAGCATAACCCTTCATGGGAATATGAGATTAAATGGCATGAAAGCTTAACCCTTCTTGTATATATGCAAATACAGCAATGTTAAAGTTTGAATTCTAATGCTAACTTGCTAATGCTAGCGATCTAATGCTAGTGCTAATATCTGGTCATTTTCATACTGTATGTGTCCTCTATGATGGAAATAAGAGATCAGATGGCATTAAAGCATAACCCTTCATGGGAATATGAGATTAAATGGCATTAAAGCTAACCCTTCTTGTTTATATGCAAATACAGCAATGTTAAAGTTTGAATTCTAATGCTAACTTGCTAATGCTAGCGATCTAATGCTAGTGCTAATATCTGGTCATTTTCATACTGTATGTGTCCTCTATGATGGAAATAAGAGATCAGATGGCATTAAAGCATAACCCTTCATGGGAATATGAGATTAAATGGCATTCAAAGCTTAACCCTTCTTGTAAATATGCAAATACAGCAATGTTAAATTTGAATGCTAATGCTAACTTGCTAATGCTAGCGATCTAATGCTAGTGCTAATATCTGGTCATTTTCATACTGTACATGTCCTCTATGATGGAAATAAGAGATCACATGGCATTAAAGCATACCCCTTCATGGGAATATGAGATTAAATGGCATTAAGCTTAACCCTTCTTGTATATATGCAAATACAGCAATGTTAAAGTTTGAATGCTAATGCTAACTTGCTAATGCTAGCGATCTAATGCTAGTGCTAATATCTGGTCATTTTCATACTGTACGTGTCCTCTATGATGGAAATAAGTCATCAGATGGCATTAAA
Organism: Gymnothorax javanicus; assembly: GCA_029692085.1. Lineage (NCBI taxonomy): Eukaryota > Metazoa > Chordata > Actinopteri > Anguilliformes > Muraenidae > Gymnothorax > Gymnothorax javanicus. Next base: position 104,673,525 of record CM056199.1, read on the forward strand.
GCATAACCCTTCATGGGAATATGAGATTAAATGGCATTAAAGCTTAACCCTTCTTGTATATATGCAAATACAGCAATGTTAAAGTTTGAATGCTAATGCTAACTTGCTAATGCTAGCGATCTAATGCTAGTGCTAATATCTGGTCATTTTCATACTGTATGTGTCCTCTATGATGGAAATAAGAGATCAGATGGCATTAAAGCATAACCCTTCATGGGAATATGAGATTAAATGGCATTAAAAGCTTAACCCTTCTTGTATATATGCAAATACAGCAATGTTAAAGTTTGAATGCTAATGCTAACTTGCTAATGCTAGCGATCTAATGCTAGTGCTAATATCTGGTCATTTTCATACTGTACGTGTCTCTATGATGGAAATAAGACATCAGATGGCATTAAAGCATAACCCTTCATGGGAATATGAGATTAAATGGCATTAAAGCTTAACCCTTCTTGTATATATGCAAATACAGGAATGTTAAAGTTTGAATGCTAATGCTAATGCTAGCGATCTAATGCTAGTGCTAATATCTGGTCATTGTCATACTGTACATGTCCTCTATGATGGAAATAAGAGATCAGATGGCATTAAAGCATAACCCTTCATGGGGAATATGAGATTAAATGGCATTAAAGCTTAACCCTTCTTGTAAATATGCAAATACAGCAATGTTAAAGTTTGAATGCTAATGCTAACTTGCTAATGCTAGCGATCTAATGCTAGTGCTAATATCTGGTCATTTTTCATACTGTATGTGTCCTCTATGATGGAAATAAGAGATCAGATGGCATTAAAAGCATAACCCTTCATGGGAATATGAGATTAAATGGCATTAAAGCTAACCCTTCTTGTCTATATAATGCAAATACAGCAATGTTAAAGTTTGAATGCTAATGCTAACTTGCTAATGCTAGCGATCTAATGCTAGTGCTAATATCTGGTCATTTTCATACTGTATGTGTCCTCTATGATGGAAATAAGAGATCAGATGGCATTAAAAGCATAACCCTTCATGGGAATATGAGATTAAATGGCATTCAAAGCTAACCCTTCTTGTTTATATGCAAATACAGCAATGTTAAAGTTTGAATGCTAATGCTAACTTGCTAATGCTAGCGATCTAATGCTAGTGCTAATATCTGGTCATTTTCATACTGTATGTGTCCTCTATGATGGAAATAAGAGATCAGATGGCATTAAAGCATAACCCTTCATGGGAATATGAGATTAAATGGCATTAAAAGCTTAACCCTTCTTGTATATATGCAAATACAGCAATGTTAAAGTTTGAATGCTAATGCTAACTTGCTAATGCTAGCGATTTAATGGTAGTGCTAATATCTGGTCATTGTCATACTGTATGTGTCCTCTATGTTGGAAATAAGAGATCACATGGCATTTAAAGCATAACCCTTCATGGGAATATGAGATTAAATGGCATTAAAGCTTAACCCTTCTTGTAAATATGCAAATACAGTCATGTTAATGTTTGAATGCTAATGCTAGCGATCTAATGCTAGTGCTAATATCTGGTCATTTTCATACTGTACTTGTCTTCTATGATGGAAATAAGAGATCAGATGGCATTAAAAGCATAACTCTTCATGGGAATATGAGATTAAATGGCATTAAAAGCTTAACCCTTCTTGTATATATGCAAATACAGCACTGTTAAATTTAAATGCTAATGCTAACTTGCTAATGCTAGCGATTTAATGCTAGTGCTAATATCTGGTCATTTTCATACTGTCGTGTCCTCTATGATGGAAATAAAGAGATCAGATGGCATTAAAGCATAACCCTTCATGGGAATATGAGATTAAATGGCATTAAAAGCTTAACCCTTCTTGTATATATGTAAATACAGCAATGTTAAATTTGAATGCTAATGCTAACTTGCTAATGCTAGCGATCTAATGCTAGTGCTAATATCTGGTCATTTTCATACTGTATGTGTCCTCTATAATGGAAATAAGAATCACATGGCATTAAAGCATAACCCTTCATAGGAATATGAAATTAAATGGCCATTAAAGCTTAACCCTTCTTGTAAATATGCAAATACAGTCATGTTAAAGTTTGAATGCTAATACTAATGCTAGCGATCTAATGCTAGTGCTAATATCTGGTCATTTTCATACTGTGCGTGTCCTCTATGATGCAAAAAAGAGATCAGATGGCATTAAAAGCATAACCCTTCATGGGAATGTGAGATTAAATGCCATTAAAGCTTAACCCTTCTTGTACATATGCAAATACAGCAATGTTAAAGTTTGAATGCTAATGCTAACTTGCTAATGCTAGCGATCTAATGCTAGTGCTAATATCTGGTCATTTTCATACTGTGCGTGTCCTCTATGATGGAAATAAGAGATCAGATGGCATTAAAAGCATAACCCTTCATGGGAATATGAGATTAAATGGCATTAAAAGCTTAACCCTTCTTGTATATATGCAAATACAGCAATGTTAAAGTTTGAATGCTAATGCTAACTTGCTAATGCTAGCGATCTAATGCTAGTGCTAATATCTGGTCATTTTCATACTGTACGTGTCTCTATGATGGAAATAAGACATCAGATGGCATTAAAGCATAACCCTTCATGGGAATATGAGATTAAATGGCATTAAAGCTTAACCCTTCTTGTTTATATGCAAATACAGCAATGTTAAAGTTTGAATGCTAATGCTAACTTGCTAATGCTAGCGATCTAATGCTAGTGCTAATATCTGGTCATTTTCATACTGTATGTGTCCTCTATGATGGAAATAAGAGGTCAGATGGCATTAAAGCATAACCCTTCATGGGAAATATGAGATTAAATGGCATTAAAGCTAACCCTTCTTGTTTATATGCAAATACAGCAATGTTAAAGTTTGAATGCTAATGCTAACTTGCTAATGCTAGCGATCTAATGCTAGTGCTAATATCTGGTCATTTTCATCCTGTACGTGTCCTCTATGATGGAAATAAGAGATCACATGGCATTAAAGCATAACCCTTCATGGGAATATGAGATTAAATGGCATTAAAGCTTAACCCTTCTTGTATATATGCAAATACAGCAATGTTAAGTTTGAATGCTAATGCTAACTTGCTAATGCTAGCGATCTAATGCTAGTGCTAATATCTGGTCATTTTCATACTGTACGTGTCCTCTATAACCCTTCATGGAAATAAAAGAGCCTAATCAGATGGCATTAAAATGCATAACCCTTCATGGGAATATGAGATTAAATGGCATTAAAAGCTAAAGCATAACCCTTCTTGTATATATGCAAATACAGCAATGTTAAATTTGAATGCTAATGCTAACTTGCTAATGCTAGCGATCTAATGCTAGTGCTAATATCTGGTCATTTTCATACTGTACGTGTCCTCTATGATGGAAATAAGAGATCACATGGCATTAAAAGCATAACCCTTCATGGGAATATGAGATTAAATGGCATTCAAAGCTTAACCCTTCTTGTATATATGCAAATACAGCAATGTTAAAGTTTGAATGCTAATGCTAACTTGCTAATGCTAGCGCTAATGTTAGTGCTAATATTGTCATTTTTCATAATACGTGTCTCTATGATGGAAATAAGAGATCAGATGGCATTAAAAGCATAACCCTTCATGGGAATATGAGATTAAATGGCATTAAAGCTTAACCCTTCTTGTATATATGCAAATACAGGAATGTTAAAGTTTGAATGCTAATGCTAACTTGCTAATGCTAGCAATCTAATGCTAGTGCTAATATCTGGTCATTTTTCATACTGTATGTGTCCTCTATGATGGAAATAAGAGATCAGATGGCATTAAAGCATAACCCTTCATGGGAATATGAGATTAAATGGCATTCAAGCTTAACCCTTCTTGTAAATATGCAAATACAGCAATGTTAAAGTTTGAATTTGAATAACTAATGCTGCGATCTAATGCTAGTGCTAATATCTGGTCATTGTCATACTGTATGTGTCCTCTATGATGGAAATAAGAGATCAGATGGCATTAAAGCATAACCCTTCATGGGAATATGAGATTAAATGGCATTAAAGCTTAACCCTTCTTGTCTATATGCAAATACAGCAATGTTAAAGTTTGAATTCTAATGCTAACTTGCTAATGCTAGCGATCTAATGCTAGTGCTAATATCTGGTCATTGTCATACTGTATGTGTCCTCTATTGATGGAAATAAGAGATCAGATGGCATTAAAGCATAACCCTTCATGGGAATATGAGATTAAATGGCATTCAAGCTAACCCTTCTTGTCTATATGAAAATACAGCAATGTTAAAGTTTTGAATGCTAATGCTAACTTGCTAATGCTAGCGATCTAATGCTAGTGCTAATATTTGCTCATTTTCATACTGTACGTGTCCTCTATGATGGAAATGAGAGATCAGATGGCATTAAAAGCATAACCCTTCATGGGAATATGAGATTAAATGGCATTCAAGCTTAACCCTTCTTGTATATATGCAAATACAGCAATGTTAAAGTTTGAATGCTAATTCTAACTTGCTAATGCTAGCGATTTAATGGTAGTGCTAATATCTGGTCAATGTCATACTGTATGTGTCCTCTATGTTGGAAATAAGAGATCACATGGCATTAAAGCATAACCCTTCATGGGAATATGAGATTAGATGGCATTAAAGCTTAACCCTTCTTGTAAATATGCAAAAACAGTCATGTTAAGGTTTGAATGCTAATGCTAGCGATCTAATGCTAGTGCTAATATCTAGTCATTTTCATATGGTACTTGTCTTCTATGATGGAAATAAGAGATCAGATGGCATTAAAGCATAACTCTTCATGGGAATATGAGATTAAATGGCATTAAAGCTTAACCCTTCTAGTATATATATGCAAATACAGCACTGTTAAATTTAAATGCTAATGCTAACTTGCTAATGCTAGCGATCTAATGCTAGTGCTAATATCTGGTCATTTTCATACTATGCGTGTGTCTCTATGATGGAAATAAGAGATCAGATGGCATTAAAGCATAACCCTTCATGGGAATATGAGATTAAATGGCATTAAAAGCTGTAACCCTTCTTGTATATATGTAAATACAGCAATGTTAAATTTGAATGCTAATGCTAACTTGCTAATGCTAGCGATCTAATGCTATTGCTAATATCTGGTCATTTTCATAATTATGTGTCTCTATAATGGAAATAAAGAGATCACATGGCATTAAAGCATAACCCTTCATGGGAATATGAAATTAGATGGCATTAAAGCTTAGCCGCTTCTTGTAAATATGCAAGTAATACAGTCATGTTAAAGTTTGAATGCTAAATGTACTGGCGATCTAATGCTAGTGCTAATATCTGGTCATTTTCATACTGTACGTGTCCTCTATGATGGAAATAAGAGATCAGATGGCATTAAAAGCATAACCCTTCATGGGAATATAAATTCAATGGCATTAAGCTAACCCTTCTTGTATACATGTAAATACAGCAATGTTAAATTTGAATGCTAATGCTAACTTGCTAATGCTAGCGATCTAATGCTAGTGCAAATATCTGGTCATTTTCATACTGTCACGTGTCCTCTATAATGGAAATAAGAATCCCTTGGCATAAAGCAAACCTTCATGGATTGAATTAATGGCATTAAAGCTAACCTTTGTAATATGCAAATACAGCATTTAAAGTTTAATGCTACTATGCATCTAATGCTCATAATCTGGTCATTTTCATCTGTATGTCTCTATGATGGAAATAAGAGACAGAGGCATTAAATAACCTTCATGGAATATAGATTAAATGGCATTAAAGCTAACCCTTCTTGTATATACAAATAAGAAGTTAAATTTGAATGCTAATGCTAACTTGCTAATGCTACACTTGCATAGATGCTAATTTGGTCATTTATGATGACTAAATCATAAAAGCATCTCATGGAATTAAACATAACCCTTCATGGGAATAGAATTAATGCATTAAACTTAACCCTTTTAATATGCAAATCATCATGTAATCTAATCTATGCTAATCGTCATTAATGATGTCTAATATCTGGTCATTTCATATGCTAATGTCCTCTATGATGGAAATAAGATCAGATGGCATTAAAGCATAACCCTTCTATGCAATATGAATTAAATGCATTAAAGCTAACCTTTGTAATATAAATACAGAATGTTAAATTTGAATGTATCATACTGTAATGCTGCATCTAATGCTAGGATCTGGTCATTTTCATACTTGTGCCTCTATAAGGAAATAAGAATCAATGGCAATAAATAACCTTCATGGAATATGAATTAATGCATTAAAGCTAACCCTTCTTGTAAATATGCAAATACAGTCATGTAAAAGTTTGACTCTAATGCTTGAATTAATGCAGTGCTAATATCTGGTCATTGTCATACTGTAGTGTCCTCTATGATGGAAATAGAGATCAGATGGCATTAAGCATAACCCTTCTGGCAATTGAGATTAAATGCATTAAAGCTAACCTTCTAATATGCAAAAGAATGTTAAAGTTTGAATGCTAATGCTAACTTGTAATGCTAGCATCTAATGCTATTGCTAATATCTGGTCATTTCATTCTTAGTGTCCTCTATGATGGAAATAAGAGTCAATGCATTAAAGCATACCTTCATGGGAATATGAGATTAAATGGCATTAAGCTAACCCTTCTTAATATGCAAATAGCAATGTTAAATTTGAATGCTAATGCTAACTTGCTAATCTAATGCTAGTGCTAATATCTGGTCATTTTCATACTGTAGTGTCCTCTATGATGGAAATAAGAGATCAGATGGCATTAAAGCATAACCCTTCATGGGAATATGAGATTAAATGGCATTAAAGCAACCCTTCTTGTAATATGCAAATACAGCAATGTTAAAGTTTGAATGCTAATGCTAACTTCTAATGCTAGCGATCTAATGCTAGTGCTAATATCTGGTCATTTTCATACTGTCGTGTCCTCTATATGGAAATAAGAGATCAATGGCATAAAGCATAACCCTTCATGGGAATATGAAATTAATGCATTAAAGAACCCTTCTTGAAATATGCAAATACAGCATGTAAAGTTTGACTGCTAATGCTAGCGATCTAATGCCAGTGCTAATATCTGGTCATTGTCATACTGATGCGTGTCCTCTATGATGGAAATAAGAGATCAATGGCATTAAAGCATAACCTTCATGGGGAATATGAGATTAGATGGCATTAAAGCTTAACCCTTCTTGTAAATATGCAATACAGCATTAAAGTTTAATGCTAATACTAGGATTAATCTGCTAATGTACTGTCAATGCAACTGTATTCTTGATGAATAAGCTCATGTCGCATTAAATATTAATGGAATATGAGATAGATGGCATTGAATTAACCCTTCTTGAAATATGAATTAAGCTTTAAATGAATCTAATGCTAATTGCTAATTAGCATTTAATGCTGTGCTAATGTAATTATAATGCGGTCACTATTATGGAAATAAGGATCACATGGCATTAAACATACTTCATCTGAAATGAATGAAATGCATCAAGCTTAAACTTACTTATATGTAATAGCATGTTAAATTAAAGTAATGCTAACCTTCTAGCTAGGATCTAATAGTGAAATCGGATATTTTAACTAATGCCCTATGATGGAATAGATCTAATGCATTAAAGCTAATCTTCTTCATTTCATGAATGACATTCCATTAATGGAAATAAGATCATGGATATAAGCATAACTTTGATGTAATATTGACATTAAATGGATTAATTAGTGCTTAATCTGTAAATTTATAATGCTAGTTTAAATGGAATAAATGCTAATGCATAAAGCATAACCCTTATGGTAATGTAATAATGCTTAAATTAACCTCTTGTAAATATGCATCATATGTGAAATTGAATCAATGCATTAATTAGCATAACTATGAATATTGGCATTAAATACTATGAGCTCTTTATGGAAATAAATGCAAGCTTAAACATAACTTTCAATGGAATAATTAGATGCATTGAAGCTAACTTGCTAATATGCTAATATCTGTATTTCATATGTATGTCTCTAGATGAAATAAGAATCAATGGCATTAAACATAACCTTGAAATAGATTAAAGCATTAAGCAATTCTTGTAATTGCAAATCAGCATTTAATTTAATCTAATGCTAACTGTAATGTACTCTATGTGTGCTAATATCTGGTCTTTCAACTTCGTGTCTCTATGATGAAATAATCAATATAAGCAATTCAGAATATGAGTTAATGCATTAACAACCCTTCTTGTAATATGCAATACAGCATTTAAAGTTTTCTAATGAATTAATCTGCATTAATTAGTAATATCTGGCATTATATGTAGTTCTCTTATGAAATAGATCAATGATTAAGAACTTCATGGAATATGATTAATGGCATTAACAACTTCTTATATAAATAAGCATGTTAATTTAATGCTAATGTAAGATTAAGCTATGCTAATATTGCATTTCATATTATTGCTCTATATGAAAAGACAATGTAAGCATAATTCATGAATATGATTAAATGGCATTAAGCTAACTTCTTAAACAGCAATGTTAAAGTTTGAATGCTAATGCTAACTTGCTAATGCTAGCGATCTAATGCTAGTGCTAATATCTGGTCATTTCATACTGTAGTGTCCTCTATGATGGAAATAAGAATCAGATGGCATTAAAGCATAACCCTTCATGGGAATATGAGATTAAATGGCATTAAGCTAACCCTTCTTGTTATATGCAAATACAGCAATGTTAAAGTTTGAATGCTAATGCTAACTTGCTAATGCTAGCGATCTAATGCTAGTGCTAATATCTGGTCATTTTCATACTGTACGTGTCCTCTATGATGGAAATAAGAGATCAGATGGCATTAAAGCATAACCTTCATGGGAATATGAATTAAATGGCATTAAAGCTAACCCTTCTTGTATATATGCAAATACAGCAATGTTAAAGTTTGAATGCTAATGCTAACTTGCTAATGCTAGCGATCTAATGCTAGTGCTAATATCTGGTCATTTTCATACTGTACGTGTCCTCTATGATGGAAATAAGAGATCAGATGGCATTAAAGCATAACCCTTCATGGGAATATGAGATTAAATGGCATTCAAGCTAACCCTTCTTGTATATATGCAAATACAGCAATGTTAAAGTTTGAATGCTAATGCTAACTTGCTAATGCTAGCGATCTAATGCTAGTGCTAATATCTGGTCATTTCATACTGTAGTGTCCTCTATGATGGAAATAAGAGATCAATGGCATTAAAGCATAACCCTTCATGGGAATATGAGATTAAATGGCATTAAAGCTTAACCCTTCTTGTAATATGCAAATACAGCATGTTAAAGTTTTGAATACTAATGCTAGCGATCTAATGCTAGTGCTAATATCTGTCATTTTCATATGTACTTGTCTCTATGATGGAAATAAGAGATCAGATGGCATTAAAGCATAACCTTCATGGGAATATGAGATTAAATGGCATTAAAGCTAACCCTTCTGTATATATGCAAATACAGCATGTTAAATTTAAATGTAATGCTAACTGCTAATGCTAGCGTCTAATGCTAGTGCTAATATCTGGTCATTTCATACTGTATGTCTCTATGATGGAAATAAGAGATCAGATGGCATTAAAGCATAACCTTCATGGAATATGAGATTAAATGGCATTAAGCAACCCTTCTTGTATATATAAATACAGAATGTTAAATTTGAATGCTAATGCTAACTTGCTAATGCTAGCGATCTAATGTAGTGCTAATATCGTCATTTCATATTCTGTCTCTATATGAAATAAGTCAATGGATTAAAGCAACCCTTCATGAATATGAATTAATGCATAAGCAACCTTTATATCAAATAGTGTATTTATGCTAATGCTGATCTATGTTGCTAATATCGCATTCATATATGTCTCTATAGAAAAAATCAATGATTAAGCAAACCTTCATGAATTAGATTAGATAAACAACCTTATACAAATAAGCATAAGAATCTAATGCTCTTGAATCTGATCTATTAGATTCGTCATTCATATTACTGTCTATATGAAATAGAACATATGCAAAGCATAACCCTTCAGGAATATGATTAATGCATTAAAGCAACCCTTCTT
>CM056199.1:104683739-104709396 GCA_029692085.1 Gymnothorax javanicus
CAATGTTAAAGTGTTTGAACCCAATGCTAACTTCTAATGTAGCGATCAATGCTAGGCTAATATCTGGTCATTTTCATACTGTTTTTCCCCTTTTATGGAAATAAGAGATCAGATGCCTTTAAAGCATAACCGTTTTGGGAATATGAATTAAAAGGCATTAAGCTTTAAACCCTTCTAGTATATAGCAAATACAGCAATTTAAAAATTTGAATTCTAAAGCTAACTTGCTAATGTAGCGTCTAATGCTAGTGCTAATATTCTATTTTTATATTTTTGTCCTCATGATGGAAATAAGGGGTCACAAGGGGTTTAAAACATAACCCTTCATGGGAATATAGATTAGATGGCATTAAAGCTTAACCCTTCTTATAAATATGCAAATACAGCAATGTTAAAGTTTGAATCAAGCTAACTTCAATGCTAGCGATTAATGTTAGTGCTAATATCGGTCATTTTTATAATTAATTTCTTATGATGGAAATAAGAGATCAGATGGCATTAAAGCATAACCCCTTTATGGATATATATATTAAATGTTAAAAGTTAACCCTTTTTATAAATTAAAAAAACAGCAATGTTAAAGTTTTAATTTAATGCTAACTTGTAATTTAGCGATCTAATGCTAGGCTAATATCTGGTCATTGTCATTTGTATGGGTCCTCCATGAGGAAATAAGAGATCAGATGGATTAAAGCATAACCATTGATGGCAATATGACATTAAATGGATTAAATCTTAACTTTCTAGTATATATGCAAAGGCATAATGTTAAAGTTTGAATGCTAATGCTAACTTGCTAATCTAGCCCTCTAATGGTAGTTAATATCTGGTATTTAAAACGAAGGTCCCCTTTGATGGAAATAAAGATCAATGGCATTAAAGCATAAACCCTTTAGGGGGTATGGGTTAAATGGCATTAAAGCTTAAAAAACCTTTTAAATTAAATACAGCAAATTTAAAAATTTAATGCCCAATTCCTTTTGCGATCAATGCTGGCTTTTATCTGGTCATTGTCATTCTGTATGGGTCCTCCATGATGGAAATAAGAGATCAGATCATTAAAGCAAACTTATGGCAATTGAATTAAATGGCATTAAACTAACCCTTTTGTAATATGCAAATACGCAATGTTAAATTTGAATGCTAATCTAACTTTCTAATCTACGATCTAATGCTAGTGCTAATATTTGGTCATTTTCATACTGAGGTCCCCTTAAAGGAAATAAGAGATCAATGGCGCAAACCCCTTTATAAATGAGATTAATGCCCTTAAAGCTAACCCTTCTTTTAAAATATGCAAATACAGTAAAGTTTGAGTTTAATCTAATGCTAGCATCTTATGCAAGTTAATACTGGTCTTTCATACTGTTGGTCCTCTATGATGGAAATAAAGATCAGTTGGGTTAAACAAAACCCTTTTATGGTTTTTTTTGGGTTAAATGGCATTAATGCTTAACCCCTTCTTTATATATACAAAACAGCAATGTTAAAGTGTTTGAATGCTAAATTTAAATTGCTAATACTAGGGTCTAATGCAAGTGCTAATATCTTTTTCATTTTCATACTGTAAGGTCTCTATGATGGAAATTAGAGATCACATAATTTAAAACATAACCCCTTTATGGGAATATGAGATTAAATGGCATTAAAGCTTTTACCCTTCTTTTTAATTCAAAACAGCAAGTTAAAGTTTGAATGTTTAAAGCTAACTTGCTAATGCTAGCGATCTATTGCTAGTGCTAATATCTGGTCATTTTCATACTGTCGTGTCCTCTATGATGGAAATTAGAGATCAGATGTCAAAAAGCATAACCCTTCATGGGAATATGAGATTAAAAAGGCATTAAAAACGTAACCCTTCTTTTTTAAATTCAAATACAGAATGTTAAAGTTTGAATGCTAATGCTTACTTGCTAATGCTAGCGATCTTGCTAGTGCTAATATCTGGTCTTTGGTTACTTGGGGTGTCCTCTATGATGGAAAATAAGAGATCAGGTGCCATTAAAGCATAACCCTTTATGGCAATTTGAGATTAAATGTCATTAAAGCTTAACCCCTTTTTTTATATACAAAAAAGCAATGTTAAAGTGTTTGAATTAATGCTAACTTGCTAATGCTAGGGTCTAATGCTAGTGCTAATATCTGGTCATTTTTTATACTGTACGGTCCTCTATGATGGAAATAAAAAGATCACATGGCATTAAAGCATAACCCTTCATGGAAATATGAAAATTAAAAAGGAATTAAAATTTTAACCCCCTTTTTGTACATATGCAAATACAGCAATGTAAAAATTTGAATTTAATGCTAACTTGCTAATTAGCGATCTAATGCTAGCCTTTAAAATCTGGTCATTTTCATACTATTCCTGTCCTCTATGAGGGGAAAAAAGAGATCAGATGCCTTTTTAAAACATAATCCTTCTTTGGAATATGAGATTAAATGGGAATTAAAACTTAACCCTTCTGTATATAGCAAATACAGCACTGTTAAATTTGAATGCTAATGCTAATTTGCTAATGCTAGCGATCTAATGCGTTATGCTAATATCTGGTCATATTCAAACTTTACGCGTCCTCTATAATGGAAATAAGAGATCACATGGCATTAAAGCATAACCTTCTATGGAATATGAGATTAGATGCCATTAAAGCTTTTAACCTTTCTTGTAAATATGCAAATACAGTCATGTTAGAGTTTGAATGCTAATCCTAGCGATCTTATGCTAGTGCTAATATTCGGTCTTTTAATATATTGTATTTGTCCTCTATGATGGAAATAAGAGATCAGATGGCATTAAAGCAAACCCTTTTATTGCAATTTGAGATGAAATGTCATTAAAGCTTTTACCCTTTTTTTATATATCCAAATACAGCATCGTTAAAGTGTTTAATCCTAATGCTAACTTCTGTTAATGTTAAGGGATCTAATGCTACGGCCATTATTCGGTCATTTTTATACTGTTCGTTTCCTTTTGATGGAAATAAGAGATCAGATGCCTTTAAAGCATAACCGCTCATGGGAATATGAGATTAAATGGCATTAAAGCTTAACCCTTTCTAGTATATATGCAAATACAGCAATGTTAAAGTTTGAATTCTAATGCTAACTCTGTTAATGTTAGCGTTCTAATGCTAGTGCTAATATATGCTCATTTTTATTGTATTTGTCCTCTATGATGGAAATAAGAGATCACAAAGGATTAAAGCATAACCCTTCATGGGAATATACGATTAGATGGCATTAAAGCTTTAACCCCTTCTTATAAATATGCAAATACAAAAGCAATGTTTGAATGCTAATGCTAACTCTGGCACGTTAGCGATTTAACGTTAGTGCTAATATCTGGTCATTTTATAACGTACGTTTCCTCTATGATGGAAATGGGAAGAGATCAGATGGCATTAAAGACAAACCCTTCATGGATATGATATTAAACGATAAAGTTTTAACCCTTCTTGTATAAATTAAAAATACGCAATGTTAAAAGTTTGAATTCTAATGGCAACTTGCTAACGTTAGCGATCTAATGCTACGCTATTATCTGGTCATTGTCATTCTGTATGGGTCCTCCATGATGGAAATAAGAGATCAGATGGCATTAAAGCATAACCATTGATGCAAATATGATATTAAATGGCATTAAATCTTAACATTTCTAGTATATATGCAAAGGCAATTAATGTTAAAGTTTGAATGTTAATGCTAACTTGCTAATGCTAGCCATCTAATGGTAGTGATAATATCTGGTCATTGTCATACTGAATGTGTCCCTTTGATGGAAATAAGAGATCAGATGGTTTAAAAAATAAACCCTTCATGGCAGTATGGAGATTAAAATGGCATTAAAAGCTAAAACTTTATCTAAATTCAAAATACAGCAATGTTAAAGTTTAAATGCTAATGCTAACTTTGTTAAGCTAATGATCTAATGCTCGCGCTTTTATCTGGTCATTGTCATTCTGTATGGGTCCCCATGATGGAAATAAGAGATCAGATGGCATTAAAGCATAATCATTGATGGCATTGTTGATATTAAATGGGCATTAAATCTTAACCCTTCGAGTATATATGCAAATACTGCAATGTTAAATTTGAATGCTAATGTTAACTTGCTAATGCTAGTTGGATCTAATGCTAGTGCTAATATTTGGTCATTTTCATACTGTACGCGTCCTCTATAATGGAAATAAGAGATCATATTAATAAAGCATAACCCTTCATGGAAATATGAGATTAGATGGCATTAAAGCTTAACCCTTCATGTAAATATGCAAATAAAACATTTTAAAGTTTGAATGCTAATGCTAGCGATCAAAATGCTAAGTGCTAATATTCGGTCATTGTCATTCTGTATGGGTCCTCCATGATGGAAAATAAGAGATCAGATGGCATTAAAGCATAACCATTGATGGCAATATGACATTAAATGGCATTAAATCTAACCCTCTAGTATATATGCAAATACAGTAATGTTAAAGTTTGAATGCTAATGCTAACTTGCTAATGCTAGCCATCTAATGGTAGTGATAATATCTGGTCATTGTCAAACTTAATGTGTCCTCTTGGTGGAAAATAAGATCAGATGGCATTAAAGCATAACCCCTCATGGCAGTATGGAGATTAAAATGGCATTAAAGCTAAACCTTCTTGTCTACATTAAAATACAGCAATGTTAAAGTTTGAATGCTAATGCTAACTTTCTAATGCTAGCGATCTAATGCTAGCGCTAATATCTGGTCATTGTCATTCTGTTTGGGTCCTCCATGATGGAAATAAGAGATCAGATGGCATTAAAGCATAATCATTGATGGCAATATGATATTAAATGGCATTAAATCTTAACCCTTCTAGTATATATGCAAAAACTGCAATTTTAAACTTTGAATGCTAATGCTAACTTGCTAATGCTAGCGATCTAATGCTAGTGCTAATATCTGGTCATTTTCATACTGTACGTGTCCTCTATAATGGAAATAAGAGTCACATGGCATTAAAGCATAACCCTTCATGGGAATATGAGATTAGATGCCATTAAAGCTTAACCCTTCTTGTAAATATGCAAATACAGTCATGTTAGTGTTTGAAGGCTAATGCTAGCGATCTTATGCAAGTGCTAATATCTGGTCTTTGTCATACTGTATGTGTCCTCTATGATGGAAATACGAGATCAGTTGGCATTGAAGCAAAACCCTTCATGGCAATTTGAGATTAAATGGCATTAATGCTTAATGCTTTTATATATACAAATACAGCAATGTTAAAGTGTTTGAATGCTAATGCTAACTTGCTAATACTAGCGATCTAATGCTAGTGTTAATATCTGGTCATTTTCATATTGCATTGTCCTATATGATGGAAATAAGGATCACATGCCATTAAAGCATAACCCTTCATGGGAATATGAGATTAGATGCCAAAAGCTTAACCCTTCATGTAAATATGCAAATACAGACATTTTAAAAGTTTGAATGCTAATGCTATCGCATCAAATGCTAGTGCTAATATCTGGTCATTGTCATAATTGTATGTGTCCTCTATGATGGAAATAAAGAGATCAGATGGCATTAAAGCATAACCATTCATGGCAATGTGAGATTAAATGGCAATAAAAGCTTAAGCCTTCTTGTACATATGCAAATACAGCAATGTTAAAGTTTGAATGCTAATCCTAACCTGCTAATGCTATCGATCTAATGCTAGTGCTAATATCCGGTCATTTTCATACTGTTCGTGTCCTCTATGATGGAAATAAGAGATCACATGTCATTAAAGCATAACCCTTCATGGAAATATGAGGATTAAATGGCATTAAAGTTTTACCCTTCTTGTATATTTACAAATACAGCAATGTTAAAGTTTTGAATGCTCATACTAACTTGCTAATGCTAGCGACATCTAATGCTAGTGCTAATATCTGGTCATTGTCATACTGTATATGTCCTCTATGATGGAAATAATAGATCACATGGCATGAAAGCATAACCCTTCTTCTCAATATGAATTGAAATGGCATTAAAGCTTCACCCTTCTTGTATATATATAAATACAGCAGTGTTAAAAGTTTGAATAAGTTAATGCTAACACTAATGCTAGCAATCTAATACTGATGCTAATATCTGGTCAATTAAAACTGTAATGCGTGTCTCTATAATGAAATAAGAGATCACATGTCATTACAGCATAACCCTTCATGGAATATGAGATTAAATGGCATTAAAGCTTAACCCTTCTTGTATATTTACAAATACAAAGCAATGTTAAAGTTTGAATGCTCATACTAACTTGCTAATGCTAGCGATCTAATGCTAGTGCTAATATCTGGTCATTGTCATACTGTATATGTCCTCTATGATGGAAATAATAGATCACATGGCATGAAAGCATAACCCTTCTTCTCAATATGAATTGAAATGGCATTAAGTTTCACCTTCTTGTATATATACAAATACAGCAATGTTAAAGTTTGAATGCTAGTGCTAACTTGCTCATGCTAGCGATCTAATGCTAGTGCTAATATCTGGTCATTGTCATACTGTATGTGTCCTCTATGATGGAAATAAGAGATCAGATGTCATTAAAGCATGACCCTTCATGGCAATGTGAGATTAAATGTCATTAAAGCTTTAACCCCTTCTTGTATTGATATAAATACAGCAATGTTAAAGTTTGGTCTTTAATGCTAACTTGCAAATGCTAACGATCTAATGCTAGTGCTAATATCTGGTCATTTTCATACCGTACATGCCCTCTATGTTGGAAATAAAAGATCAGGTGGCATTAAAGCATAACCCTTCATGGCAATATCGCATTTAAATGGCATTAAAGCTTAACCATTCTTGTATATATCCAAATACAGCAATGTTAAAAGTTTGAATTTAATGCTAACTTGCTAATGCTACTAGCGATCTAATGCTAGTGCAAATATCTTGTCATTTTCATACTGTAATTGTACTCTATGATGGAAATAAGAGATCACATGGCATTAAAGCATAACCCTTCATGGAAATATGAGATTAAATGGCATTAAAGCTTAACCCTTCTTTTACTGAATTCAAATACAGCAATGTTAAAAGTTTGAATGCTAATGCTAACTTGCTAATGCTAGCGTATCTATTGCTAGTGCTAATATCTGGTCATTTTCATACTGTACGGTCCTCAAGGATGGAAATAAGAGATCAGATGTCAATAAAGCATATATCCTTCATGGAATATATGAGATTAAATGGCATTAAAGTTTAACCCTTCTTTTTATAAATTCACATACAACCCAATGTTAAATTTTTGAAAGCCAATGCTAACTTGCTAATTCTAGCGATCTAATGTTAGTGCTAATATCTGTTCATTGTCATCCTTTTTATGTGTCCTTTTGATGGAAATAATAGATCACATGGCATGAAAGCATAAACTTCTTGTCAATATGAAATGAAATGGCATTAAAGCTTCACCCTTCTTGTATATATACAAAATACAGCATTGTTAAAGTTTGAATACTAATGCTAACTTGCTAATGCTAGCAATCTAATACTAGTGCTAATATCTGGTCATTTAAATACTGTACGTGTCCTCTATAATGGAAATAAGAGATCACATGTCATTAAAGCATAACCCTTCATGGAATATATGAGATTAATTGGCATTAAAGCTTTACCCTTCTTGTATATATATACAAATACAGCAATGTTAAAGTTTGAATGCTAGTGCTAACTTGCTAATGCTAGCGATCCAATGCTAGTGCTAATATCTGGTCATTGTCATACTGTATGTGTCCTCTATGATGGAAATAAGAGATCAGATGTCATTAAAGCATGACCCTTCATGGCAATGTGAGATTAAATGTCATTAAAGCTTAACCCTTCTTGTATTGATACAAATACAGCAATGTTAAAGTCTGAATGCTAATGCTAACTTTGTAAAATGCTAACGATCTAATGCGTTTGTGCTAATATCTGGTCATTTTCATACTGTACATGCCCTCTATGTTGGATTTAAGAGATCAGGTGGCATCAAAGCATACTCTTTATGGGAATATGAGATTAAATGGCATTAAAGCTTTACCCTTCTTGTATATATGCGAATAAAGCAATGTTAAAGTTTGAAAGCTAATGCTAACTTGCTAATGCTAGCGATCTAACGCTAGTGCTAATATCTGCTCATTTTCATATTGTACGTGTCCTCTATGATGGACATAAGAGATCACAAGGGATTAAAGCATAACCCTTCATGGGAATATGAGATTAGATGGCATTAAAACTTAACCCTTCTTATGAATATGCAAATACACAGCAATGTTAAAGTTTGAATGCTAATGCTAACTTGTTAATGCTAGCGATTTAATGTTAAAAGTAATATCTGGTCACTTTTTATAATGCACGTTTCTATGATGGAAATAAGAGATCAGATGGGATTAAAAGCATAACCCTTCATGGATATATGATATTAAATGGCATTAAAGCTTAACCCTTCTTGTATAAATTAAAATACAGCAATGTTAAAGTTTGAATTTAATGCTAACTTGCTAATGCTAGCGATCTAATGCTAGCGCTAATATCTATCTTGTCATTCTTATGGATCCTACATGATGGAAATAAGAGATCAGATGGCATTAAAGCATAACCATTGATGGCAATATGACATTAAATGGCATTAAATCTTAACCCTTCTTGTATATATGCAAATACAGTAATGTTAAAGTTTGAATGCTAATGCTAACTTGCTAATGCTAGCCATCTAATGGTAGTGATAATATCTGGTCATTGTCATACTGAATGTGTCCTCTTTGATGGAAATAAGAGATCAGATGGCATTAAAGCATAACCCTTCATGGTAATATGAGATTAAATGGCATTAAAGCTTAACCCTTCTTGTATATATACAAATACAGCAATGTTAAAGTTTCAATGCTAATGCTAACTTGCTAATGCTAGCGATCTATTGCTAGTGCTAATATCTGGTCATTTTCATACTGTACGTGTCCTCAATGATGGAAATAAGAGATCAGATGTCAATAAAGCATAACCCTTCATGGGAATATGAGATTAAATGGCATTAAAGCGTAACCCTTCTTTTATAAATTCAAATACAGCAATGTTAAATTTTTGAAAGCCAATGCTAACTTGCTAATGCTTGCGATCTAATGCTAGTGCTAATATCTGGTCATTGTCATTCTTTATGTGTCCTCTATGATGGAAATAATAGATCACATGGCATTAAAGCATAACCCTTCTTGTCAATATGAAATGAAATGGCATTAAAGCTTCACCCTTCTTGTATATATACAAATACAGCAGTGTTAAAGTTTGAATGGTAATGCTAACTTGCTAATGCTAGCAATCTAATACAAGTGCTAATATCTGGTCATTTTAAATACTGCACGTGTCCTCTATAATGGAAATAAGAGATCACATGTCATTAAAGCATAACCCTTCATGGGAATATGAGATTAAATGGCATTAAAGCTTAACCCTTCTTGTATATATACAAATACAGCAATTTTAAAGTTTGAATGCCAATGCTAACTTGCTAATGCTAGCGATCTAATGCTAGTGCTAATATCTGGTCATTTTCATATTGTACGTGCCCTCTATGATGGAAATAAGAGATCAGATGGCATTAAAGCATAACCCTTTATGGGAATATGAGATTAAATGGCATTAAAGCTTAACCCTTCTTGTATATATGCAAATACAGCAATGTTAAAGTTTGAATGCTAATGCTAACTTGCTAATGCTAGCCATCTAATGCTAGTGCTAATATCTGCTCATTTTTATATTGTACGTGTACTCTATAATGGAAATAAGAGATCAGATGGCATTAAAGCATAACCCATCATGGGAATATAAGATTAAATGGCATTCAAGCTAACCCTTCTTGTATATATGCAAATACAGCAATGTTAAAGTTTGAATGCTCATGCTAACTTGCTAATGCTAGCGATCTAATGCTAGTGCTAATATCTGGACATTTTCATATTGGACGTGTCCTCTATGATGGAAATAAAAGATCAGATGGCATTGAAGCAAAACACTTCATGGGAATATGAGATTAAATAGCATAAAAGCTTAATCCTTCTTGTACATATGCAAATACAGCAATGTTAAAGTTTGAATGCTAAGGCCAAGTTGCAAATGTTATCGATCTAATGCTTTGTGCTAATATCTGGTCATTCTCATACTGTTCGTGTCCTCTATCATGGAAATAAGAGATCAGATGCCATTAAAGCATAACCCTTCATGGGAATATGAGATTAAATGGCAAAAAAGCTTAACCCTTCTTGTACATATGCAAATACAGCAAGGTTAAAGTTTGAATTGTAATGCTAACTTGCTAATGCTAGCGATCTAATGCTAGTGCTTATATCTGGTCATTTTCATACTGTTCGTGTCCTCTATGATGGAAATAAGAGATGAGATGCCTTTAAAGCATAACCCTTCATGGCAATATGAGATTAAGTGCCATTAAAGCTTAACCCTTCTTGTATATATGCAAATACAGCAATGTTAAAGATTGAATTCTAGTGCTAACTTGCTAATGCTAGCTATCTAATGCTAGTGCTAATATCTGGTCAATGTCCTACTTTATGTGTCCTCTATGATGGAAATAAGAGATCAGATGGTATTAAAGAATAACCCTTCATGGCAATATGAGATTTAATGGCATTAAAGCTTAACCCTTCTTGTATATATACAAATACTGAAATGTTAAAGTTTGAATTCTAATGCTAACTTGCTAATGCTAGCGATCTAATGCTAGTGCTAATATCTGGTCATTTTCATACTGTATGTGTACTCTATGATGGAAATAAGAGATCAGATTGCATTAAAGCATAACCCTCCATGCGAATATGAGATTAAATGGCATTAAATCTTAATCCTTCTAGTATGTAAGCAAATAAAGCACTGTTAAAGTTTGAATGCTAATGCTAACTTTCTAATGCTAGCGATCTAATGCTAGTGCTAATATCTGGTCATTTTCATACTGTACGTGTCCTCTTTGATGGAAATAAGAGATCAAATGGCATTAAAGCATAACCCTTCATGGGAATATGAGATTAAATGGCATTAAAGCTTAACCCTTCTTGTAAATATGCAAATACAGCAATGTTAAAATTGAATGCTCATGCTAACTTGCTAATGCTAGCGATCAAATGCTAGTGCTAATATCTGGTCATTTTCATACTGTATGTGTCCTCTATGATGGAAGTAAGAGATCAGATGGCATTAAAGCATAACCCTTCATGGGAATATGAGATTAAATGGCTTTAAAGCTTTAACCCTTCTTTTTATAAATGCAAATAAAGCAATGTTAAAGTTTGAATGCTAATTCTAACTTGCTAATGCTAGCGATCTATTGCTAGTGCTAACATCTGGTCATTTTCATACTGTTGCGTGTCCTCTATGATGGAAATAAGAGATCAGATGGCATTAAAGCATAACCCTTCATGATAATTTGAGATTAGATGGCATTAAAGCTTAACCCTTTTTGTAAATATGCAAATATAGTAATGTTAAAGTTTGAATGCTAATGCTAGCGATCTAATGCTAGTGCTAATATCTGGTCATTGTCATACTGTATGTGTCCTCTATGATGGAAATAAGTGATCAGATGGCATTAAAGCATAACCCTTCATGGCAATTTGAGATTAAATGGCATTAAAGCTTAATCCTACTTGTAAAAATACAAATACAGTAATGTTAAAGTTTGGATTGCTAATGTTTACTAGCTAATGCTAGCGATCTAATGCTAGTGCTAATATCTGGTCATTTTCATACTCTACGTGTCCTCTGTGATGGAAATAAGAGATCAGTTGGCATTAAAGCAAAACCCTTCAGGGCAATTTGAGATTAAATGGCATTAAAGCTTAACCCTTCTTTTTTATATATACAAATACAGCAATGTTAAAGTGTTTGAATGCTAATGCTAACTTGCTAATACTAGCGATCTAATGCTAGTGCTAATATCTGGTCATTTTCATACTGTACGTGTCCTCTATGATGGAAATAAGAGATCACATGGCATTAAAGCATAACCCTTCATGGAAAATATGAGATTAAATGGCATTAAAGCTTAACCCTTCATGTAAATATGCAAATAAAAACATTTTAAAGTTTGAATGCTAATGCTAGCGATCAAATGCTAGTGCTAATATCTGGTCATTGCCATACTGTATGTGTCCTATATGATGGAAATAAGAGATCAGATGGCATTAAAGCATAACCCTTCATGGCAATGTGAGATTAAATGGCATTAAAGCTTAACCCTTCTTATATATATTCAAATACAGCAATGTTAAAGTTTGAATTCTAATGCTAACTTGCTAATGATAGCGATCTAATGCTAGTGCTAATATCTGGTCATTTTCATACTGTTTGTGTCCTCTATCATGGAAATAAGAGATCAGATGCCTTGAAAGCATAACCGTTCATGGGAATATGAGATTAAATGGCATTAAAGCTTAACCCTTCTAGTATATATGCAAATCGACAATGTTAAAGTTTGAATGCTAATCCTAACTTGCTAATGCTAGCGATCTAATGCTAGTGCTAATATCTGGTCATTGTCATACTGTATGTGTCCTCTATGATGGAAATAAGAGATCAGATGGCATTAAAGCATAACCCTTCATGGCAATATGAGATTAAATGGCATTAAAGCTTAACCATTCTTGTATATATCCAAATACAGCAATGTTAAAGTTTGAATTCTAATGCTAACTTGCTGATGCTAGAGATCTAATGCTAGTGCAAATATCTTGTCATTTTCATACTGTACTTGTCCTCTATGATGGAAATAAGAGATCAGATGGCATTAAAGCATAACCCTTCATGGGAATATGAGATTAAATTGCATTAAAGCTTAATCCTTCTTTTATAAATTCAAATACAGCAATGTTAAAGTTTGAATGCTAATGCTAACTTGCTAATGCTAGCGATCTATTGCTAGTGCTAATATCTGGTCATTTTCATACTGTACGTGTCCTCTATGATGGAAATAAGAGATCAGATGTCAATAAAGCATAACCCTTCATGGGTATATGAGATTAAATGGCATAAAAGCGTTTCCCTTCTTTTAGAAATTCAAATACAGCAATGTTATAGTTTGAAAGCTAATGCTAACTTGCGAATGCTAGCGATCTAATGCTAGTGCTAATATCTGGTCATTGTCATGCTGTATGTGTCCTCTATGATGGAAATAATAGATCAAATGGCATTAAAGCATAACCCTTCTTGTCAATATGAAATGAAATGGCATTAAAGCTTCACCCTTCTTGTACATATACAAGTACAGCAGAGTTAAAGTTTGAATGCTAATGCTAACTTGCTAATGCTAGCAATCTAATACTAGTGCTAATATCTGGTCATTTAAATACTGTACGTGTCCTCTATAATGGAAATAAGAGATCACATGTCATTAAAGCATAACCCTTCATGGGAATATGAGATGAAATGGCATTAAAGCTTAACCCTTCTTGTATATATGCAAATACAGCAATGTTAAATTTGAATGCTCATGCTAACTTGCTAAAGCTAGCGATCTAATGCTAGTGCTAATATCTGGTCATTGTCATACTGTATGTGTCCTCGATGATGGAAATAAGAGATCAGATGGGATTAAAGCATAACCCTTCATGGCAATGTGAGATTAAATGGCATTAAAGCTTAACCCTTCTTGTATATATACAAATACAGCAATGTTAAAGTTTGAATGCTAATGCTAACTTGCAAATGCTAACAATCTAATGCTAGTGCTAATATCTGGTCATTTTCATACTGTACGTGCCCGCTATGATGGAAATAAGGGATCAGATGGCATTCAAGCATAACCCTTTATGGGATTATGAGATTAAATGGCATTAAAGCTTAACCCTTCTTGTATATATGCAAATACAGCAATGTTAAAGTTTGAATGCTATTGCTAAGTTGCTAATTCTAGCGATCTAATGCTAGTGCTAATATCTGCTCATTTTCATATTGTACGTGTCCTCTATGATGGAAATAAGAGTTCACATGGGATTAAAGCATAACCCTTCATGGGAATATAAGATTAGATGGCATTAAAGCTCAACCCTTCATGGGAATATTAGATTAAATGGCATTCAAGCTAACCCTTCTTGTATATATGCAAATACAGCAATGTTAAAGTTTGAATGCTCATGCTAACTTGCTAATGCTAGCGATCTAATGCTAGTGCTAATATCTGGACATTTTCATACTGGTCGTGTCCTCTATGATGGAAATAAAAGATCAGATGGCAATGAAGCAAAACACCTCATGGGGATATGAGATTAAATAGCATAAAAGCTTAATCCTTCTTGTACATATGCAAATACAGCAATGTTAAAGTTTGATTGCTAATGCTAACTTGCTAATGCTAGCAATCTATTGCTAGTGCTAACATCTGGTCATTTTCATACTGTACGTTTCCTCTATGATGGAAATATGAGATTAAATGGCATTAAAGCTTAACCCTTCTTTTATAAATTCAAATACAGCAATGTTAAAGTTTGAATGCTAATGCTAACTTGCTAATGCTAGCGATCTAATGCTAGTGCTAAAATCTGGTCATTTTAGTACTGTATGTGTCCTCTATGATGGAAATAAGAGATCAGATGGCATTAAAGCATAACCCCCCATGGGAATATGAGATTAAATGGCATTAAATCTTAACCCTTCTAGTATGTAAGCAATTAAAGCACTGTTAAAGTTTGAATGCTAATGCTAACTTTCTAATGCTAGCGATCTAATGCTAGTGCTAATATTTGGACATTTTCATACTGGAGGTGTCCTCTATGATGGAAATAAAAGATCAGATGGCATTGAAGCAAAAAACTTCATGGGAATATGAGATTAAATAGCATTAAAGCTTAACCCTTCTTGTACGTAGGCAAATACAGCCATGTTAAAGTTTGAATGCTAATGTTAACTTGCTAATGCTAGCGATCTAATGCTAGTGCTAATATTTGGTCATTTTCATACTGTACGTGTCCTCTATGATGGAAATAATACATCAGATGGCATTAAAGCATAACCCTTCATGGGAATATGATATTAAATGGCATTAAAGCTTAACCCTTCTTGTATAAATGCAAATACAGCAATGTTAAATTTGAATGCTAATGCTAACTTTCTAATGCTAGCGATCTAATGCTAGTGCTAATATTTGGACATTTTCATACTGGAGGTGTCCTCTATGATGGAAATAATAGATCAGATGGCATTGAAGCAACACACTTCATGGGAATATGAGATTAAATAGCATTAATGCTTAACCCTTCTTGTACATATATAAATACAGCCATGTTAAAGTTTGAATGCTAATGCTAACTTGCTAATGCTAGCGATCTGATGCTAGTGCTAATATCTGGTCATTTTCACACTGTTCGTGTCCTCTAAAATGGAAATAAGAGATCAGATGCATTTAAAGCATAACACTTCATGGGAATTTGAGATTAAATGGCATTAATGCTTAACCCTTCTATTATAGATGCAAATACAGCAATGTTAAAGTTTGAATGCTAATGATAACTTGATAATGCTAGCGATCTAATGCTAGTGCTAATATCTGGTCATTTTCATACTGTACGTGTCCTCTTTGATGGAAATAAGAGATCAGATGGCATTGAAGCATAACCCTTCATGGGAATATGAGATTAAATGGCATTAAAGCTTAACCCTTCTTGTATAAATGCAAATTCAGCAATGTTAAATTTGAATGCTCATGTTAACTTGCTAATGCTATCGATCTAATGCTAGTGCTAATATCTGGTCATTTTCAGACTGTACGTGTACTCTATAATGGAAATAAGAGATCACATGGCATTAAAGCATAACCCTACATGGGAATATGAAATTAGATGCCATTAAAGCTTAACCCTGGTTGTAAATATGCAAATACAGTCATGTTAAAGTTTGAATGCTAATGCTAGCGGTCTAATGCTAGTGCTAATATCTGGTCATTTTCATACTGTACGTGTCCTCTATGATGGAAATAAGAGATCAGATGTCATTATAACATAACCCTTCATGGGAATATGAGATTAAATGGCATTCAAGCTTAACCCTTCTAGTATATATGCAAATTCAGCAATGTTAAAGTTTGAATGCTAATGCTAAATTGCTAATGCTAGCGATCTAATGCTAGTGCTAATATCTGGTCATTGTCATACTGTATGTGTCCTCTATGATGGAAATAAGAGATCAAATGGCATTAAAGCATCACCCTTCATGGGAATATAAGATTAAATGGCATTAAAGCTTAACCCTTCTAGTACATATGCAAATACAGCAATGTTAAAGTTTGAATTCTAATGCTAACTTGCTAATGCTAGCGATTTAATGCTAGTGCTAATATCTGGTCATTTTCATACGGAACTTGTCTTCTATGATGGAAATAAGAGATCAGATGGCATTAAAGCCTAACCCTTCATGGGAATATGAGATTAAATGGCATTAAAGCTTAACCCTTCTTTTATAAATTCAAATACAGCAATGTTAAAGTTTGAATGCTAATGCTAACTTTCTAATGCTAGCGATCTAATGGTAGTGCTAATATCTGGTCATTTTCATACTGTATGTGTCCTCTATGATGGAAATAAGAGATCAGATGGCATTAAAGCATAACCCTCCATGGGAATATGAGATTGAATGGCATTAAATCTTAACCCTTCTAGTATGTAAGCAAATAAAGCACTGTTAAAGTTTGAATGCTAATGCTAACTTGCTAATGCTAGCGATCTAATGCTAGTGCTAATATCTGTACATTTTCATACTGGACGTGTCCTCTATGATGGAAATAAAAGATCAGATGGCATTGAAGCAAAACACTTCATGGGAATATGAGATTAAATAGCATTAAAGCTTAACCCTTCTTGTACATATGCAAATACAGCCATGTTAAAGTTTGAATGCTAATGCTAACTTGCTAATGCTAGCGATCTGATGCTAGTGCTAATATCTGGCCATTTTCATACTGTTCGTGTCCTCTAAAATGGAAATAAGAGATCAGATGCATTTAAAGCATAACCCTTCATGGGAATATGAGATTAAATGGCATTAAAGCTTAACCCTTCTTGTATATATGCAAATTCAGCAATGTTAAAGTTTGAATGCTAATGCTAACTTGCTAATGCTATCGATCTAATGCTAGTGCTAATATCTGGTCATTGTCATACTGTATGTGTCCTCTATGATAGAAATAAGAGATCTGATGCATTTAAAACATAACCCTTCATGGGAATATGAGATTAAATGGCATTAATGCTTAACCCTTCTATTATATATGCAAATACAGTAATGTTAAAGTTTGAATGCTAATGCTAACTTGCTAATGCTAGCGATCTAATGCTAGTGCTAATATCTGGTCATTGTCATTCTGTATGGGTCCTCCATGATGGAAATATGAGATCAGATGGCATTAAAGCATAATCATTGATCGCAATATGACATTAAATAGCATTAAATCTTAACCCTTCTATTATATATGCAAATACAGCAATGTTAAAGTTTGAATGCTAATGCTAACTTGCTAATGCTAGCGATCTTATGCAAGTGCTAATATCTGGTCTATGTCATACTGTATGTGTCCTCTATGATGGAAATAAGAGATCAGTTGGCATTAAAGCAAAACCCTTCATGGCAATTTGAGATTAAATGGCATTAAAGCTTAACCCTTCTTGTCAATATGAAATGAAATGGCATTAAAGCTTCACCCTTCTTGTATATATACAAATACAGCAGTGTTAAAGTTTGAATGCTAATGCTAACTTGCTAATGCTAGCGATCTAATGCTAGTGCTAATATCTGGTCATTTAAATACTGTACGTGTCCTCTATTATTGAAATAAGAGATCACATGTCATTAAAGCATATCCCTTCATGGGAATATAAGATTAAATGGCATTAATGCTTAACCCTTTTTGTATATATACAAATACATCAATGTTAAAGTTTGAATGCTAATGCTAACTTGCTAATGCTAGCGATCTAATGCTAGTGCTAATATCTGGTCATTGTCATACTGTATGTGTCCTCTATAATGGAAATAAGAGATCAGATGGCATTAAAGCATAACCCTTCATGGCAATGTGATATTGAATGGCATTAAAGCTTAACCCTTCTTGTATTTATGCAAATACAGCAATGTTAAAGTTTGAATGCTAATGCTAACTTGCAAATGCTAGCAATCTAATGCTAGTTCTAATATCTGGTCATTTTCATACTGTACGTGCCCTCTATGATGGAAATAAGAGATCAGATGGCATTAAAGCATAACCCTTTATTGGAATATGAGATAAAATGGCATTAAAGCTTAACCCTTCTTGTATTTATGCAAATACAGCAATGTTAAAGTTTGAATGCTAATGCTAAATTGCTAATGCTAGCCATCTAATGCTAGTGCTAATATCTGCTCATTTTCATATTGTACGTGTCCTCTATGATGGAAATAAGAGATCACATGGGATTAAAGCATAACCCTTCATGGGAATATAAGATTAGATGGCATTAAAGCTTTACCCTTCATGGGAATATGAGATTAAATGGCATTCAAGCTAACCCTTCTTGTATATATGCAAATACAGCAATATTAAAGTTTGAATGCTCATGCTAACTTGCTAATGCTAGCGATCTAATGCTAGTGCTAATATCTGGACATTTTCATACTGGACGTGTCCTCTATGATGGAAATAAAAGATCAGATGGCATTGAAGCAAAACACGTCATAGGAATATGAGATTAAATAGCATTAAAGCTTAATCCTTCTTGTACATATTCAAAGACAGCAATGTTAAAGTTTGAATTCTAAGGCCAACTTGCTAATGCTAGCGATCTAATGCTAGTGCTAATATCTGGTCATTTTCATACTGTCCGTGTCCTCTATGATGGAAATAAGAGATCAGATGCTATTAAAGCATAACCCTTCATGGGAATATGAGATAAAATGGCATTAAAGCTTAACCCTTCTTGTACATATGCAAATACAGCAATGTTAAAGTTTGAATTCTAATGCTAACTTGCTAATGCTAGCGATCTAATGCTAGTGCTAATATCTGGTCATTTTCATACTGTTCGTCTCCTCTATGATGGAAATAAGAGATGAGATGCCTTTAAAGCATAACCCTTCATGGGAATATGAGATTAAGTGCCATTAAAGTTTTAACCCTTTCTTGTATATATACAAATACAGCAATGTTAAAGATTGAATTCTAATGCTAACTTGCTAATGCTAGCTATCTAATGCTAGTGCTAATATCTGGTCAATGTCATACTTTATGTGTCCTCTATGATGGAAATAAGAGATCAGATGGCATTAAAGAATAACCCTTCATGGCAATATGAGATTTAATGGCATTAAAGCTTCACCCTTCTTATATATATACAAATACAGCAATGTTAAAGTTTGAATTCTAATGCTAACTTGATTATGCTAGTGATCTAATGCTAGTGCTAATATCTTGTCATTTTCATACGGTACTTGTCTTCTATGATGGAAATAAGAGATCAGATGGCATTAAAGCATAACCCTTCATGGCAATATGAGATTAAATGGCTTTAAAGCTTAACCCTTCTTTTATAAATTCAAATACAGCAATGTTAAAGTTTGAAAGCTAATTCTAACTTGCTAATGCTAGCGATCTATTGCTAGTGCTAACATCTGGTCATTTTCATACTGTACGTGTCCTCTATGATGGAAATAAGAGATCAGATGGCATTAAAGCATAACCCTTCATGGGAATATGAGATTAAATGGCATTAAAGCTTAACCCTTCTTGTATAAATGCAAATACAGCAATGTTAAATTTGAATGCTCATGCTATCTTGCTAATGCTTGCGATCTAATGCTAGTGCTAATATCTGGTCATTTTCATACTGTACGTGTCCTCTATAATGGAAATAAGAGATCACATGGCATTAAAGCATAACCCTACATGGGAATATGAAATTAGATGCCATTAAAGCTTAACCCTTGTTGTAAATATGTAAATACAGTCATGTTAAAGTTTGAATGCTAATGCTAGCGATCTAATGCTAGCGATCTAATGCTAGTGCTAATATCTGGTCATTGTCATACTGAATGTGTCCTCTGTGATGGAAATAAGAGATCAGATGGCATTAAAGCATAACCCTTCATGGGAATATAAGATTAAATGGCATTATAGCTTAACCCTTCTTGTACATATGCAAATACAGCAATGTTAAAGTTTGAATTCTAATGCTAACTTGCTAATGCTAGCGATTTAATGCTAGTGCTAATATCTGGTCATTTTCATACGGAACTTGTCTTCTATGATGGAAATAAGAGATCAGATGGCATTAAAGCATAACCCTTCATGGGAATATGAGATTAAATGGCATTAAAGCTTAACCCTTCTTTTATAAATTCAAATACAGCAATCTTAAAGTTTGAATGCTAATGCTAACTTGCTAATGCTAGCGATCTAATGCTAGTGCTAATATCTGGTCATTTTCATACTGTATGTGTCCTCTATGATGGAAATAAGAGATCAGATGTCATTAAAGCATAACCCTCCATGGGAATATGTGATTGGATGGCATTAAAGCTTAACCCTTCTTTTATAAATTCAAATACAGCAATGTTAAAGTTTGAATGCTAATTCTAACTTGCTAATGCTAGCGATCTATTGCTAGTGCTAACATCTGGACATTTTCATACTGGTCGTGTCCTCTGTGATGGAAATAAAAGATCAGATGGCATTGAAGCAAAACACTTCATGGGAATATGAGATTAAATAGCATTAAAGCTTAACCTTTCTTGTACATATGCAAATACAGCCATATTAAAGTTTGAATGCTAATGCTAACTTGCTAATGCTAGCGATCTGATGCTAGTGCTAATATCTGGTCATTTTCATACTGTTCGTGTCCTCTAAAATGGAAATAAGAGATCAGATGCATTTAAAGCATAACCCTTCATGGGAATATGAGATTAAATGGCATTAAAGCTTAACCCTTCTTGTATATATGCAAATTCAGCAATGTTAAAGTTTGAATGCTAATGCTAACTTGCTAATGCTATCGATCTAATGCTAGTGCTAATATCTGGTCATTGTCATACTGTATGTGTCCTCTATGATAGAAATAAGAGATCAGATGGCATTAAAGCATAACCCTTCATGGAAATATGAGATTAAATGCAATTAATCTTTACCCTTCTTCTACATATGCAAATACAGCAATTTTAAAGTTTGAATTCTAATGCTAACGTGCTAATGCTAGCGATCTAATGCTAGTGCTAATATCTGGTCATTTTCATACTGTTCGTGTCCTCTATGATGGAAATAAGAGATCAGATGCCTTTAAAGCATAACCGTTCATGGGAATATGAGATTAAATGGCCTTAAAACTTAACCCTTCTCGTATATATGCAAATAGAGCAATGTTAAAGTTTGAATGCTAATGCTAACTTGCTAATGCTAACGATCTAATGCTAGTGCTAATATCTGGTCATTGTCATACTGTATGTGTCCTCTATAATGGAAATAAGAGATCAGATGGCATTAAAGCATAACCCTTTATGGCAATGTGAGATTGAATGCCATCAAAGCTAAACCCTTCTTGTATATATACAAATGCAGCAATGTTAAAGTTTGAATGCTCATGCTAACTTGCAATTGCTAGCCATCTAATGCTAGTGCTAATATCTGCTCATTTTCATACTGGACGTGTCCTCTATGATGGAAATAAAAGATCAGATGGCATTGAAGCAAAACACTTCATGGGAATATGAGATTAAATAGCATAAAAGCTTAATCCTTCTTGTACATATGCAAATACAGCAATGTTAAAGTTTGAATGCTGAGGCCAACTTGCTAATGCTAGGGATCTAATGCTAGTGCTAATATCTGGTCATTTTCATACTGTTCGTGTCCTCTATGATGGAAATAAAAGATCAGATGCCATTAAAGCATAACCCTTCATGGGAATATGAGATTAAATGGCATTAAAGCTTAACCCTTCTTGTACATATGCAAATACAGCAATGTTAAAGTTTGAATTCTAATGCTAACTTGCTAATGCTAGCTATCTAATGCTAGTGCTAATATCTGGTCAATGTCATACTTTATGTGTCCCCTATGATGGAAATAAGAGATCAGATGGCATTAAAGAATAACCCTTCATGGCAATATGAGATTAAATGGCTTTAAAACTTAACCCTTGTTTTATAAATTCAAATACAGCAATGTTAAAGTTTGAATGCCAATTCTAACTTGCTAATGCTAGCGATCTATTGCTAGTGCTAACATCTCGTCATTTTCATACTGTACGTGTCCTCTATATTGGAAATAAGAGATCAGATGGCATTAAAGCATAACCCTTCATGGGAATATGAGATTGAATGGCATTAAAGCTTAACCCTTCTTTTATGAATTCAAATACAGCAATGTTAAAGTTTGAATGCTAATGCTAACTTGCTAATGCTAGCGATCTAATGCTAGTGCTAATATCTGGTCATTTTCATACTGTATGTGTCCTCAATGATGGAGATAAGAGATCAGGTTGCATTAAAGCATAACCCTCCATGGAAATATGAGATTAAATGGCATTAAATCTTAACCCTTCTAGTATGTAAGCAAATAGAGCACTGTTAAAGTTTGAATGCTAATGCTAACTTGCTAATGCTAGCGATCTAATGCTAGTGCTAATATCTGGACATTTTCATTTTGGACGTGTCTTCTATGATGGAAATAAGAGATCAGATGCCATTGAAGCAAAACACTTCATGGGAATATGAGATTCAATAGCATTAAAGCTTAACCCTTCTTGTACATATGCAAATAAAGCCATGTTAAAGTTTGAATGCTAATGCTAACTTGCTACTGCTAGCGATCTAATGCAAGTGCTAATATCTGGTCATTTTCATACTGTACGTGTCCTCTTTGATGGAAATAAGAGATCAGACGGCATTAAAGCATAACCCTTCATGGGAATATGAGATTAAATGGCATTAAAGCTTAACCCTTCTTGTATATATGCAAATACAGCAATGTTAAATTTGAATGCTCATGCTAACTTGCTAATGCTAGCGATCTAATGCTAGTGCTAATATCTGGTCATTTTCATACTGTATGTGTCCTCTATGATGGAAGTCAGAGATCAGATGGCATTTAAGTATAACCCTTCATGGGAATATAAGATTAGATGGCATTTAAGCTTAACCCTTCATGGGAATATGAGATTAAATGGCATTAAATCTTAACCCTTCTAGTATGTAAGCAAATAAAGCACTGTTAAAGTTTGAATGCTAATGCTAACTTGCTAATGCTAGCGATCTAATGCTAGTGCTAATATCTGGACATTTTCATACTGGACGTGTCCTCTATGATGGAAATAAAAGATCAGATGGCATTGAAGCAAAACACTTCATGGGAATATGAGATTAAATAGCATAAAAGCTTAATCCTTCTTGTACATATGCAAATACAGCAAGGTTAAAGTTTGAATGCTAAGGCCAACTTGCTAATGCTAGGGATCTAATGCTAGTGCTAATATCTGGTCATTTTCATACTGTTCGTGTCCTCTATGATGAAAATAAGAGATCAGATGCCATTAAAGCATAACCCTTCATGGGAATATGAGATTAAATGGCATTAAAGCTTAACCCTTCTTGTACATATGCAAATACAGCAATGTTAAAGTTTGAATTCTAATGCTAACTTGCTAATGCTAGCGATCTAATGCTAGTGCTTATATCTGGTCATTTTCATACTGTTCGTCTCCTCTATGATGGAAATAAGAGATGAGATGCCTTTAAAGCATAACCCTTCATGGGAATATGAGATTAAATGCCATGAAAGCTTAACCCTTCTTGTATGTATGCAAATACAGCAATGTTAAAGATTGAATTCTAATGCTAACTTGCTAATGCTAGCTATCTAATGCTAGTGCTAATATCTGGTCATTGTCATACTTTATGTGTCCTCTATGATGGAAATAAGAGATCAGATGGCATTAAAGAATAACCCTTCATGGCAATATGAGATTAAAATGGCTTTTAAAACTTAACCCTTCTTTTATAAATTCAAATACAGCAATGTTAAAGTTTGAATGCTAATTCTAACTTGCTAATGCTAGCGATCTATTGCTAGTGCTAACATCTCGTAATTTTCATACTGTACGTGTGCTCTATGATGGAAATAAGAGATCAGATGGCATTAAAGCATAACCCTTCATGGGAATATGAGATTGAATGGCATTAAAGCTTAACCCTTCTTTTATAAATTCAAATACAGCAATGTTAAAGTTTGAATGCTAATGCTAACTTGCTAATGCTAGCGATCTAATGCTAGTGCTAATATCTGGTCATTTTCATACTGTATGTGTCCTCAATGATGGAAATAAGAGATCAGATTGCATTAAAGCATAACCCTCCATGGGAATATGAGATTAAATGGCATTAAATCTTAACCTTTCTAGTATGTAAGCAAATAAAGCACTGTTAAAGATTGAATGCTAATGCTAACTTGCTAATGCTAGCGATCTAATGCTAGTGCTAATATCTGGACATTTTCATACTGGACGTGTCCTTTATGATGGAAATAAAAGATCAGATGCCATTGAAGCAAAACACTTCATGGGAATATGAGATTAAATAGCATTAAAGCTTAACCCTTCTTGTACATATGCAAATAAAGCCATGTTAAAGTTTGAATGCTAATGCTAACTTGCTAATGCTAGCGATCTAATGCTAGTGCTAATATCTGGTCATTTTCATACTGTATGTGTCCTCTATGATGGAAGTAAGAGATCAGATGGCATTAAAGTATAACACTTCATGGGAATATGAGATTAAATGGCTTTTAAGCTTAACCCTTCTTTTATAAATTCAAATAAAGCAATGTTAAAGTTTGAATGCTAATTCTAACTTGCTAATGCTAGCGATCTATTGCTAGTGCTAACATCTGGTCATTTTCATACTGTACGTGTCCTCTATGATGGAAATAAGAGATCAGATGGCATGAAAGCATAA
The DNA here is from genome assembly GCA_029692085.1 of Gymnothorax javanicus. Classification (NCBI taxonomy): domain Eukaryota; kingdom Metazoa; phylum Chordata; class Actinopteri; order Anguilliformes; family Muraenidae; genus Gymnothorax; species Gymnothorax javanicus. The sequence continues at coordinate 104,708,723 of CM056199.1, forward strand.
CCCTTCATGGAAATTTGAGATTAGATGGCATTAAAGCTTAACCCATTTTGTAAATATGCAAATATAGAAATGTTAAAGTTTGAATGCTAATGCTAGCGATCTAATGCTAGTCCTAATATCTGGTCATTGTCATACTGTATGTGTCCTCTATGATGGAAATAAGAGATCAGATGGCATTAAAGCATAACCCTTCATGGGAATATGAGATTAAATGGAATTCAAGCTTAACCCTTCTTGTAAATATGCAAATACAGTCAAGTTAGAGTTTGAATGCTAAGGCTAGCGATCTTATGCTAGTGCTAATATCTGGTCTTTGTCATACTGTATGTGTCCTCTATGATGGAAATAAGAGATCAGATGGCATTAAAGCAAAACCCTTCATGGCAATTTGAGATTAAATGGCATTAATGCTTAATCCTTCTTTTATATATATAAATACAGCAATGTTAAAGTGTTTGAATTCTAATGCTAACTTGCTAATATTAGCGATCTAATGCTAGTGCTAATATCTGGTCATTTTCATACTGTTCGTGTCCTCTATGATGGAAATAAGAGATCAGATGGCATTAAAGTATAACCCTTCATGGGAATATGAGATTAGATGGCATTAAAGCTTAACCCTTCATGTGAATATGCAAATACAGACATTTTAAAGTTTGAATGCTAATGCTAGC
>CM056199.1:104709496-104765673 GCA_029692085.1 Gymnothorax javanicus
ATTAGATCGCTAGCATTAGCAAGTTAGCATTAGTCAACTTTAACATTGCTGATTTATTTAACAAGAAGGTTGCTTATGTTTTTTGCATATTTAAATCTATATCTTTAATGCTGTATTAATTAAGAAGGGTTAAGCTTTAATGCCATTAATTCATATTCCATGAAGGGTTATGCTTTAATCATCTGATCTCTTATTTCCATCATAGAGGACCATAATATGAAAATGACAGATATTAGCACTAGCATTAGATCGTAGCATTAGCAGTTAGCATTAGCATTCAAACTTTAACATTGCTGTATTTGCATATATACAAGAAGGGTTAAGCTTTAATGCCATTAATCTCATATTCCCGCGAGGGTTATGCTTTAATCCCATGTGATCTCTTCATTTCATCATAGGGGCGCGTGCAGTACTGAAAATAGGCAGATATTAGAACTAAGTTAGATAGCTAGCATTTGCAAATTAGCATTATACTTTAACATTGCTGTGTTGCATATATACAAGAAGGGTTTGGCTTTAATGCCATTCAATCGCACATTCCATAAGGGTTATCGTTAATGCCATCTGATTCTTGTTTCCATTATAGAGGACGTACAGTATGACCGGCTGACCAATATTAGAACTAGGGTTAGATTGTAGCATTTGCAAGTTAGCATTTGGTTCAAACTTTTAACATTGATGTATTTGTATATATACAAAAGGGTTAAGCTTTAATGCCATTTAATCACATATTCCATGAAGGGTTATGCTTTAATATACGATCTCTTTATTTCCATTATAGGAGACACATACAGTATTTAAATGACCGAATATTGAATAGATCGTAGCATTAGCAAGTTAGCATTAGCATTCAAACTTTAACATTGCTGTATTTGCATATATACAAGAAGGGTTAAGCTTTAATGCCATTTAATCTCATATTCCATGAAGGGTTATGCTTTAATGCCATTGATCTCTTATTTCCATCATAGAGACAGTACAGTATGAAATGACCAGATATTAGCACTAGCATTAGATCGCTAGCATTAGCAAGTTAGCATTAGATTCAAACTTTAACATTGCTGTATTTGCATATATACAAGAAGGTTAAGCTTAATGCCATTTAATCTCATATTCCATGAAGGGTTATGCTTTAAGCATCTGATCTCTTATTTCCATCATAGAGGACACTACAGTATGAAAATGACCAGATATTAGCACTAGCATTAGATGCTAGCATTAGCAAGTTAGCATTAGCATTCAAACTTTAACATTGCTGTATTTGAATTATAAAAGGGTTAAGCTTTAATGCCATTTAATCTCATATTCCCATGAAGGGTTATGCTAAAAGGGTTAAGCTTTAATGCCATTTAATCTCATATTCCCATGAAGGGTTTATGCTTTAATGCCATCTGATCTCTTATTTCCATCATAGAGGACAAGTACAGTATGAAAATGACAAGATATTTGCACTAGCATTAGATCGCTAGCATTAGCAAGTTAGCATGAGCATTCAAATTTAACATTGCTGTATTTGCATTTATACAAGAAGGGTTAAGCTTTAAAGCCATTTAATCTCATTTTCCCATGAAGGGTTATGCTTTAATGCCATCTGATCTCTTATTTCCATCATAGAAGACAAGTACCGTATGAAAATGACAAGATATTAGCACTAGCATTAGATCGCTAGCATAAGCAAGTTAGCATTAGAATTCAAACTTTAACATTGCAGTATTTGTATATATACAAGAAGGGTTAAGCTTTAATGCCATTAAATCTCATATTGCCATGAAGGGTTATTCTTTAATGCCATCTGATCTCTTATTTCCATCATAGAGGACACATAAAGTATGACATTGACCAGATATTAGCACTAGCATTAGATAGCTAGCATTAGCAAGTTAGCATTAGAATTCAATCTTTAACATTGCTGTATTTGCATATATACAAGAAGGGTTAAGCATTAATGGCACTTAATCTCATATTCCCATCAAGGGTTATGCTTTAAAGGCATCTCATCTCTTATTTCCATCATAGAGGACACGAAAAGTATGAAAATGACCAGATATTAGCACTAGCATTAGATCGCTAGCATTAGCAAGTTAGCATTAGATTTCAAACTTTAACATTGCTGTATTTGCATATGTACAAGAAGGGTTAAGCTTTAATGCCATTTTATCTCATATTCCCATGAAGGGTTATGCTTTAATGGCATCTGATCTCTTATTTCCATCATAGAGGACACGAACAGTATGAAAATGACCAGATATTAGCACGAGCATTAGATCGCTAGCATTAGCAAGTTAGCATGAGCATTCAAACTTTAATATTGCTGTTTTTGCATATATACAAGAAGGGTTAGCTTGAATGCCATTTAATCTCATATTCCCATGAAGGGTTAAGCTTTAATGCCATCTAATCTTATATTCCCATGAAGGGTTATGCTTTAATCCCATGTGATCTCTTATTTCCATCATAGAGGACACGTACAATATGAAAATGAGCAGATATTAGCACTAGCATTAGATGGCTAGCATTAGCAAGTTAGCATTAGCATTCATACTTTAACATTGCTGTATTTGCATATATACAAGAAGGGTTAAGCTTTAATGCCATTTTATCTCATAATCCCATAAAGGGTTATGCTTTAATGCCATCTGATCTCTTATTTCCATCATAGAGGGCACGTACAGTATGAAAATGACCAGATATTAGAACTAGGATTAGATTGCTAGCATTTGCAAGTTAGCATTAGCATTCAAACTTTAACATTGATGTATTTGCATATATACAAGAAGGGTTAAGCTTTAATGCCATTCAATCTCACATTGCCATGAAGGGTTATGCTTTAATGCCATCTGATCTCTTATTTCCATTATAGAGGACACATACAGTATGACAATGACCAGATATTAGCACTAGCATTAGATCGCTAGCATTAGCAAGTTAGCATTTGGATTCAAACTTTAACATTGATGTATTTGTATATATACAAAAAGGGTTAAGCATTAATGCCATTTAATCTCATATTCCCATGAAGGGTTATGCTTTAATGACATGTGATCTCTTATTTCCATCATAGTGGACACATACAGTATTTAAATGACCAGATATTAGCACTAGTATTAGATTGCTAGCATTAGCAAGTTAGCATTAGCATTCAAACTTTAACATTGCTGTATTTGAATATATAAAAGAAGGGTTAAGCTTTAATGCAATTTCATTTCATATTCCCAAGAAGGGTTATGCTTTAATGCCATCTGATCTCTTATTTCCATCATAAAGGACAAATACAGTATGAAAATGACCAGATATTAGCACTAGCATTAGATCGCTAGCATTAGCAAGTTAGCATTAGCATTCAAACTTTAACATTGCTGTATTTGAATTTATAAAAGAAGGGTTAAGCTTTAATGCCATTTAATCTCATATTCCCATGAAGAGTTATGCTTTAATGCCATGTGATCTCTTATTTCCATCATAGAGTACAAGTACAGTATGAAAATGACAAGATATTTGCACTAGCATTAGATCGCTAGCATTAGCAAGTTAGCATTAGAATTCAAACTTTAACATTGCTGTATTTGGATATATACAAGAATGGTTAAGCTTTTATGCCATTTAATATCATGTTCCCATGAAGGGTTATGCTTTAAAGGCATCTGATCTCTTATTTCCATCATAGAGGACACGTACAGTATGAAAATGACCGGATATTAGCACTAACATTAGATCGATAGCATTAGCAGGTTAGGATTAGCATTCAAACTTTAACATTGCTGTATTTGCATATATGTATTAAGCTTTAATGCCATTTAATCTCAATTGCCATGAAGGGTATGCTTTAATGCCATCTGATCTTTATTTCCATCATAGGACACATACAGTATGACAATGACCAGATATTAGGGTATCATTTGATCGCTAGCTTTAGCATTAGCCATTTAAAATTGTCTGTATTTGCATATTTATAGAAGGGTTAAGCTTTAATGGCATTTAATCTCATATTCCCATGAAGGGTTATGAATGTGATCTCTTATTTCCATCATAGAGACAGTTGAAAATGACCAGATATTAGCATTATTAGATCGCTAGTATTAGCAAACATTCATTCAACACTTTAACATTGCTGTATTTGTATATATAAAAAGGGTTAAGCATTAATGCCATTTAATCTCATATTCCCATGAAGGGTTATGCTTTAATGCCATCTGATCTCTTATTTCCATCATAGAGGACACGTACAGTATGAAAATGACCAGATATTAGCACTAGCATTAGATCGCTAGCATTAGCAAGTTAGCATTAGCATTCAAACTTTAACATTGCTGTATTTGCATATATACAAGAAAAAAGGGTTAAGCTTTAATGCCATTTAATCTCATATTCCCATCAATGGGTTATGCTTTAATGCCATCTGATCTCTTATTTCCATCATGGAGGACTCATACAGTATGACAATGACCAGATATTAGCACTAGCATTAGATCGCTAGCATTAGCAAGTTAGCATTAGCATTCAAACTTTAACATTGCTGTATTTGCATATATAAAAGAAGGGTTAAGCATTAATGCCATTTAATCTCATATTCCCATGAAGGGTTATGCTTTAATGCCATCTGATCTCTTATTTCCATCATAGAGGACACATACAGTATGAAAATGACCAGATATTAGCACTAGCATTAGATCGCTAGCATTAGCAAGTTAGCATTAGCATTCAAACTTTAACATTGCTGTATTTGCATATATACAAGAAGGGTTAAGCTTTAATGCCATTTAATCTCATATTCCCATGAAGGGTTATGCTTTAATGCCATGTGATCTCTTATTTCCATCATAGAGGACACATACAGTATGAAAATGACCAGATATTAGCACTAGCATTAGATCGCTAGCATTAGCAAGTTAGCATTAGCATTCAAATTTAACATTGCTGTATTTGCATATATAAAGAAGGGTTAAGCTTTAATGCCATTTAATCTCATATTCCCATGAAGGGTTATGCTTTAATGCCATCTGATCTCTTATTTCCATCATAGAGGACACATACAGTATGAAAATGACCAGATATTAGCACTAGCATTAGATCGCTAGCATTAGCAAGTTAGCATTAGCATTCAAACTTTAACATTGCTGTATTTGCATTTATACAAGAAGGGTTAAGCTTTAATGCCATTTAATCTCATATTCCCATGAAGGGTTATGCTTTAATGCCATCTGATCTCTTATTTCCATCATAGAGGACACATACAGTATGAAAATGACCAGATATTAGCACTAGCATTAGATCGCTAGCATTAGCAAGTTAGCATTAGCATTCAAACTTTAACATTGCTGTATTTGCATATATACAAGAAGGGTTAAGCTTTAATGCCATTTAATCTCATATTCCATGAAGGGTTATGCTTTAATGCCATCTGATCTCTTATTTCCATCATAGAGGACACATACAGTATGAAAATGACCAGATATTAGCACTAGCATTAGATCGCTAGCATTAGCAAGTTAGCATTAGCATTCAAACTTTAACATTGCTGTATTTGCATTTATAAAAGAAGGGTTAAGCTTTAATGCCATTTAATCTCATATTCCCATGAAGGGTTATGCTTTAATGCCATCTGATCTCTTATTTCCATCATAGAGGACACGAACAGTATGAAAATGACCAGATATTAGCACTAGCATTAGATCGCTAGCATTAGCAAGTTAGCATTAGCATTCAAACTTTAACATTGCTGTATTTGCATATATAAAGAAGGGTTAAGCTTTAATGCCATTTAATCTCATATTCCCATGAAGGGTTATGCTTTAATGCCATCTGATCTCTTATTTCCATCATAGAGGACACATACAGTATGAAAATGACCAGATATTAGCACTAGCATTAGATCTCTAGCATTAGCAAGTTAGCATTAGCATTCAAACTTTAACATTGCTGTATTTGCATATATACAAGAATGGGTTAAGCTTTAATGCCATTTAATCTCATATTCCCATGAAGGGTTATGCTTTAATGCCATCTGATCTCTTATTTCCATCATAGAGGACACATACAGTATGACAATGACCAGATATTAGCACTAGCATTAGATCGCTAGCATTAGCAAGTTAGCATTAGCATTCAAACTTTAACATTGCTGTATTTGCATATATTACAATGAAGGGTTAAGCTTTAATGCCATTTTATCTCATATTCCCATAAAGGGTTATGCTTTAATGCCATCTGATCTCTTATTTCCATCATAGAGGGCACGTACAGTATGAAAATGACCAGATATTAGAACTAGGATTAGATTGCTAGCATTTGCAAGTTAGCATTAGCATTCAAACTTTAACATTGATGTATTTGCATATATACAAGAAGGGTTAAGCTTTAATGCCATTTAATCTCATATTGCCATGAAGGGTTATGCTTTAATGCCATCTGATCTCTTATTTCCATCATAGAGGACACATACAGTATGACAATGACCAGATATTAGCACTAGCATTAGATCGCTAGCATTAGCAAGTTAGCATTTGCATTCAAACTTTAACATTGATGTATTTGTATATATACAAAAAGGGTTAAGCATTAATGCCATTTAATCTCATATTCCCATGAAGGGTTATGCTTTAATGACATGTGATCTCTTATTTCCATTATAGAGGACACGTACAGTATTTAAATGACCAGATATTAGCACTAGTATTAGATTGCTAGCATTAGCAAGTTAGCATTAGCATTCAAACTTTAACATTGCTGTTTTTGTATATATACAAGAAAGGGTTAAGCTTTAATGCCATTTAATCTCATATTCCCATGAAGGGTTATGCTTTAATGCCATGTGATCTATTATTTCCATCATAGAGGACACATACAGGATGACAATGACCAGATATTAGCACTAGCATTAGATCGCTAGCATTAGCAAGTTAGCATTAGCTTTCAAACTTTAACATTGCTGTATTTGAATTTATAAAAGAAGGGTTACGCTTTAATGTCATTTAATCTCATATTCCCATGAAGGGTTATGCTTTATTGACATCTGATCTCTTATTTCCATCATAAAGGACACGTACAGTATGAAAATGACCAGATATTAGCACTAGCAATAGATCGCTAGCATTAGCAAGTTAGCATTAGCATTCAAACTTTAACATTGCTGTATTTGAATTTATAAAAGAAGGGTTAAGCTTTAATGCCATTTAATCTCATATTCCCATGAAGAGTTATGCTTTAATGCCATGTGATCTCTTATTTCCATCATAGAGTACAAGTACAGTATGAAAATGACAAGATATTTGCACTAGCATTAGATCGCTAGCATTAGCAAGTTAGCATTAGAATTCAAACTTTAACATTGCTGTATTTGGATATATACAAGAATGGTTAAGCTTTTATGCCATTTAATATCATGTTCCCATGAAGGGTTATGCTTTAAAGGCATCTGATCTCTTATTTCCATCATAGAGGACACGTACAGTATGAAAATGACCAGATATTAGCACTAGCATTAGATCGATAGCATTAGCATTTAATAGCATTAGCATTCAAACTTTAACATTGCTGTATTTGCATATATACAAGAAGGGTTAAGCTTTAATGCCATTTAATCTCATTTCCATGAAGGGTTATGCTTTAATGCCATCTGATCTCTTATTTCCATCATAGAGGACACATACAGTATGAAAATGACCAGATATTAGCACTATCATTAGATCGCTAGCATTAGCAAGTTAGCATTAGTATTCAAACTTTAACATTGCTGTATTTGCATATATACTAAATTGAAGGGTTAAGCTTTAATGCCATTTAATCTCATATTCCCATGAAGGGTTATGCTTTAATGCCATCTGATCTCTTATTTCCATCATTGAGGACCCATACAGAATGACAATGACCAGATATTAGCACTAGCATTAGATCGCTAGCATTAGCAAGTTAGCATTAGCATTCAAACTTTAACATTGCTGTATTTGCATATATAATAGAAGGGTTAAGCATTAATGCCATTTAATCTCATATTCCCATGAAGGGTTATGCTTTAATGCAATCTGATCTCTTATTTCCATCATAGAGGACACGTACAGTATGAAAATGACCAGATATTAGCACTAGCATTAGATCGCTAGCATTAGCATTCAAACTTTAACATGACTGTATTTGCATATTTACAACAAGGGTTAAGCTTTAATGGCATCTAATTTCATATTCCCATGTAGGGTTATGCTTTAATGCCATGTGATCTCTTATTTCCATTATAGAGGACACGTACAGTATGAAAATGACCAGATATTAGCACTAGCATTAGATCGCTAGCATTAGCAAGTTAGCATGAGCATTCAAATTTAACATTGCTGTATTTGCATTTAAACAAAAAGGGTTAAGCTTTAATGCCATTTAATCTCATATTCCCATGAAGGGTTATGCTTTAATGCCATCTGATCTCTTATTTCCAACATAGAGGACACATACAGTATGAAAATGACCAGATGTTAGCACTAGCAATAGATCGCTAGCATTAGCAAGTTAGAATTAGCATTCAAACTGTAACATTGCTGTATTTGAATTTATAAAAGAAGGGTTAAGCTTTAAAGCCATTTAATCTCATATTCCCATGAAGGGTTATGCTTTAATGCCATGTGATCTCTTATTTCCATTATAGAGGACACGAACAGTATGAAAATGACCAGATATTAGCACTAGCATTAGATCGCTAGCATTAGCAAGTCAGCATTAGCATTCAAACTTTAACATTGCTGTATTTTAATTTAGACAAGAAGGGTTAAGCTTTAATGACATTTAATATCATATATCCATGAAGGGTTATGCTTTAATGCCATCTGATCTCTTATTTCCATCATAGAGGAAACGTACATTATAAAAATGACCAGATATTAGCACTAACATTAAATCGCTAGCATTAGCAAGTTAGCATTAGCATTCAAACTTTAACATTGCTGTATTTGCATATTTCTAAGAAGGGTTAAGCTTTAATGCCATCTAATCTCATATTCCCATGAAGGGTTATGCTTTAATCCCTTGTGATCACTTATTTCCATCATAGAGGACACGTACAATATGAAAATGAGCAGATATTAGCACTAGCGTTAGATCGCTAGCATTAGCAAGTTAGCATTAGCTTTCGAACTTTAACATTGCTTTATTTGCATAAATACAAGAAGGGTTAAGCTTTAATGCCATTTAATCTCATATTTCCATAAAGGGTTATGCTTTAATGCCACCTGATCTCTTATTTCCAACATAGAGGGCATGTACAGTATGAAAATGACCAGATATTAGCACTAGCATTAGATCGTTAGCATTTGCAAGTTAGCATTAGCATTCAAACTTTAACATTGCTGTATTTGTATATATAAAAAAAGAGTTAAGCTTTAATGACATTTAATCTCAAATTGCCATGAAGGGTTATGCTTTAACGCCATCTGATCTCTTATTTCTATCATAGAGGACACATACAGTATGACAAAGACCAGATATTAGCACTAGCATTAGATCACTAGCATTAGCAAGTTAGCATTAGCATTCAAACTTTAACATTGCTGTATTTGAATTTATAAAAGAAGGGTTACGCTTTAATGCCATTTAATCTCATATTCCCATGAAGGGTTATGCTTTATTGACATCTGATCTCTTATTTCCATCATAGAGGACACGTACAGTATGAAAATGACCAGATATTAGCACTAGCAATAGATCGCTAGCATTAGCAAGTTAGCATTAGCATTCGAACTTTAACATTGCTGTATTTGAATTTATAAAAGAAGGGTTAAGCTTTAATTCCATTAAATCTCATATTCCCATGAAGGGTTATGCTTTAATGCCATGTGATCTCTTATTTCCATCATAGAGTACAAGTACAGTATGAAAATGACAAGATATTTGCACTAGCATTAGATCTCTAGCATTAGGAAGTTAGCATTAGAATTCAAACTTTGACATTGCTGTATTTGGATATATACAAGAATGGTTAAGCTTTAATGCCATTTAATAGCATATTGCCATGAAGCGTTATGCTTTAATGCCATCTGATCTCTTATTTCCATCATAGAGGACACATACAGTATGACAATGACCAGATATTAGCACTAGCATTAGATCGCTTGCTGCATTATACAAGTTAGCATTAGCATTCAAACTTTAACATTGCTTTCCATATTTGAATTATGTTTAATTAGATCGCTAGAAAGGGTTAAGCTTTAATTCCATTTAATCTCATATTTCCATGAAGGGTTATGCTTTAATGCCATCTGATCTCTTATTTCCATCATAGAGGACACGTACAGTATGACAATGACCAGATATTAGCACTAGCATTAGATCGATAACATTAGCAAGTTAGCATTAGCATTCAAACTTTAACATTGCTGAATTTGCATATATACAAGAAGGGTTAAGCTTTAATGCCATTTAATCTCATGTTCCCATGAAGGGTTATGCTTTAAAGGCATCTGATCTCTTATTTCCATCATAGAGGACACGTACAGTATGAAAATGACCGGATATTAGCACTAGCATTAGATCGATAGCATTAGCAGGTTAGGATTAGCATTCAAACTTTGACATTGCTGTATTTGCATATGTACAAGAAGGGTTAAGCTTTAATGCCATTTAATCTCAAATTGCCATGAAGGGTTATGCTTTAATGCCATCTGATCTCTTATTTCCATCATAGAGGACACATACAGTATGACAATGACCAGATATTAGCACTAGCATTTGATCGCTAGCATTAGCATTCAAACTTTAAAATGTCTGTATTTGCATATTTACATGAAGGGTTAAGCTTTAATGGCATCTAATCTCATATTCCCATGAAGGATTATGCTTTAATGGCATGTGATCTCTTATTTCCATCATAGAGGACACGTACAGTATGAAAATGACAAGATATTAGCACTAGCATTAGATCGCTAGTATTAGCAAGTTAGCATTAGCATTCAAACACTTTAACATTGCTGTATTTTAATTTAGACAAGAAGTTTTAAGCTTTAATGCCATTTAATCTCATACTGCCATGAAGCGTTATGCTTTAATGCCATCTGATCTCTTATTTCCATCAAAGAGGACACATTCAGGATGACAATGACCAGATATTATCACTACCATTAGATGGCTAGCATTAGCAAGTTAGCATTAGCATTCAAACTTGAACATTACTGTCTTTGAATATATACTAGAAGGGTTAAGATTTAATGCCATTTAATGTCATATTGCCATCAATGGTTATGCTGTAATGCCATCTGATCTCGTAATTCCATCATGGAGGACCCATACAGAATGACAATGACCAGATATTAGCGCTAGCATTAGATCGCTAGCATTAGCAAGTTAGCATTAGAATTCAAACTTTAACATTGCTGTATTTTAATTTATATAAGAAGGGTTAAGCTTTAATGCCATTTAATATCATATATCCATGAAGGGTTATGCTTTAATGCCATCTGATCTCTTATTTCCATCATACAGGAAATGTACATTATAAAAATGACCAGATATTAGCACTAACATTAAATCGCTAGCATTAGCAAGTTAGCATTAGCATTCAAACTTTAACATTGCTGTATTTGCATATTTATAAGAAGGGTTAAGCTTTAATGCCATCTAATCTCATATTCCCATGAAGGGTTATGCTTTAATCCCTTGTGATCACTTATTTCCATCATAGAGGACAAGTACAATGTGAAAATGAGCAGATATTAGCACTAGCATTAGATCGCTAGCATTAGCAAGTTAGCATTAGAATTCAAACTTTAACATTGCTGTATTTGCATATATACTAGAAGGGTTAAGCTTTAATGCCATTTAATCTCATATTCCCATGAACGGTTATGCTTTAAAGGCATCTGATCTCTTATTTCCATCAAAGAGGACACGAACAGTATGAAAATGACCAGATATTAGCGCTAGCATTAGATCGCTAGCATTAGCAAGTTAGCATTAGCATTCATACTTTAACATTGCTGTATTTGCATATATACAAGAAGGGTTACGCTTTAATGCCATTTTATCTCATATTCCCATAAAGGGTTATGCTTTAATGCCATCTGATCTCTTATTTCCATCATAGAGGGCACGTACAGTATGAAAATGACCAGATATTAGAACTAGGATTAGATTGCTAGCATTTGCAAGTTAGCATTAGCATTCAAACTTTAACATTGATGTATTTGCATATATACAAGAAGGGTTAAGCTTTAATGCCATTCAATCTCACATTGCCATGAAGGGTTATGCTTTAATGCCATCTGATCTCTTATTTCCATTATAGAGGACACATACAGTATGACAATGACCAGATATTAGCACTAGCATTAGATCGCTAGCATTAGCAAGTTAGCATTTGCATTCAAACTTTTAACATTGATGTATTTGTATATATACAAAAAGGGTTAAGCATTAATGCCATTTAATCTCATATTCCCATGAAGGGTTATGCTTTAATGACATGTGATCTCTTATTTCCATTATAGAGGACACGTACAGTATTTAAATGACCAGATATTAGCACTAGTATTAGATTGCTAGCATTAGCAAGTTAGCATTAGCATTCAAACTTTAACACTGCTGTATTTGTATATATACAAGAAGGGTGAAGCTTTAATGCAATTTCATTTCATATTGACAAGAAGGGTTATGCTTTAATGCCATGTGATCTATTATTTCCATCATAGTGGACACATACAGGATGACAATGACCAGATATTAGCACTAGCATTAGATCGCTAGCATTAGCAAGTTAGCATTGGCTTTCAAACTTTAACATTGCTGTATTTGAATTTATAAAAGAAGGGTTACGCTTTAATGTCATTTAATCTCATATTCCCATGAAGGGTTATGCTTTATTGACATCTGATCTCTTATTTCCATCATAAAGGACACGTACAGTATGAAAATGACCAGATATTAGCACTAGCAATAGATCGCTAGCATTAGCAAGTTAGCATTAGCATTCAAACTTTAACATTGCTGTATTTGAATTTATAAAAAGAATGGTTAAGCTTTAATGCCATTTAATCTCATATTCCCATGAAGGGTTATGCTTTAATGCCATCTGATCTCTTATTTCCATCATAGAGGACACATACAGTATGAAAATGACCAGATATTAGCACTAGCATTAGATCGCTAGCATTAGCAAGTTAGCATTAGCATTCAAACTTTAACATTGCTGTATTTGAATTTATAAAAGAATGGTTAAAAGCTTTAAAGCCATTTAATCTCATATTCCCATGAAGGGTTATGCTTTAATGCCATGTGATCTCTTATTTCCATTATAGAGGACACATACAGTATGAAAATGACCAGATATTAGCACTAGCATTAGATCGCTAGCATTAGCAAGTTAGCATTAGCATTCAAACTTTAACATTGCTGTATTTGAATTTATACAAGAAGGGTTAAGCTTTAATGCCATTTAATCTCATATTCCCATGAAGGGTTATGCTTTAATGCCATCTGATCTCTTATTTCCATCATAGAGGACACATACAGTATGAAAATGACCAGATATTAGCACTAACATTAAATCGCTAGCATTAGCAAGTTAGCATTAGCATTCAAACTTTAACATTGCTGTATTTTATATTTCTAAAGAAGGGTTAAGCTTTAATGCCATTTAATCTCATATTCCCATGAAGGGTTATGCTTTAATGCCATCTGATCTCTTATTTCCATCATAGAGGACACATACAATATGAAAATGACCAGATATTAGCACTAACATTAAATCGCTAGCATTAGCAAGTTAGCATTAGCATTCAAACTTTAACATTGCTGTATTTGCATATTTATACAAGAAGGGTTAAGCTTTAATGCCATTTAATCTCATATTCCATGAAGGGTTATGCTTTAATGCCATTGTGATCTCTTATTTCCATCATAGAGGACACATACAGTATGAAAATGACCAGATATTAGCACTAGCATTAGATCGCTAGCATTAGCAAGTTAGCATTAGCATTCAAACTTTAACATTGCTGTATTTGTATCTATACAAGAAGGGTTAAGCTTCAATGACATTTAATCTCACATTGCCATGAAGGGTCATGCTTTAATGCCATGTGTTCTATTATTTCCATCATATAGGACACATACAGGATGACAATGACCAGATATTAGCACAAGCATTAGATCGCTAGCATTAGCAAGTTAGCATTGGCATTCAAACTTTAACATTGCTGTATTTGTATATATACAAGAAGGGTTAAGCTTTAATGCCATTTAATCTCATATTCCCATGAAGGGTTATGCTTTAATGGCATCTGATCTCCTATTTCCATCAAAGAGGACACGAATAGTATGAAAATGACCAGATATTAGCGCTAGCATTAGATCGCTAGCATTAGCAAGTTAGCATTAGAATTCAAACTTTTACATTGCTGTATTTGCATATGTACAAGAAGGGTTAAGCTTTAATTCCATTTAATCTCATATTTCCATGAAGGGTTATGCTTTAATGCCATGTGATCTCTTATTTCCATCATAGAGGACACGTACAGTATGAAAATGACCAGATATTAGCACTAGCATTAGATCGCTAGCATTAGCAAGTTAGCATTAGGATTCAAACACTTTAACATTGCTGTATTTGTATATATAAAAAAAGGGTTAAGCTTTAATGACATTTAATCTCAAATTGCCATGAAGGGTTATGCTTTAACGCCATCTGATCTCTTATTTCTATCATAGAGGACACATACAGTATGACAAAGACCAGATATTAGCACAAGCATTAGATCGCTAGCATTAGCAAGTTAGCATTAGCATTCAAACTTTAACATTGCTGTATTTGAATTTATAAAAGAAGGGTTACGCTTTAATGCCATTTAATCTCATATTCCCATGAAGGGTTATGCTTTATTGACATCTGATCTCTTATTTCCATCATAGAGGACACGTACAGTATGAAAATGACCAGATATTAGCACTAGCAATAGATCGCTAGCATTAGCAAGTTAGCATTAGCATTCAAACTTTAACATTGCTGTATTTGAATTTATAAAAGAAGGGTTAAGCTTTAATTCCATTTAATCTCATATTCCCATGAAGGGTTATGCTTTAATGCCATGTGATCTCTTATTTCCATCATAGAGTACAAGTACAGTATGAAAATGACAAGATATTTGCACTAGCATTAGATCTCTAGCATTAGCAAGTTAGCATTAGAATTCAAACTTTGACATTGCTGTATTTGGATATATACAAGAATGGTTATGCTTTAATGCCATTTAATAGCATATTGCCATGAAGGGTTATGCTTTAATGCCATCTGATCTCTTATTTCCATCATAGAGGACACATACAGTATGACAATGACCAGATATTAGCACTAGCATTAGATCGCTAGCATTAGCAAGTTAGCATTAGCATTCAAACTTTAACATTGCTGTATTTGCATATATACGAGAAGGGTTAAGCTTTAATGCACGAGAAGGGTTAAGCTTTAATGCCATTTAATCTCATATTCCCATGAACGGTTATGCTTTAAAGGCATCTGATCTCTTATTTCCATCATAGAGGACACGAACAGTATGAAAATGACCAGATATTAGCACTAGCATTAGATCGCTAGCATTAGCAAGTTAGCATTAGCATTCAAACTTTAACATTGCTGAATTTGCATATATACAAGAAGGGTTAAGCTTTAATGCCATTTAATCTCATGTTCCCATGAAGGGTTATGCTTTAAAGGCATCTGATCTCTTATTTCCATCACAGAGGACACGTACAGTATGAAAATGACCGGATATTAGCACTAGCATTAGATCGATAGCATTAGCAGGTTAGGATTAGCATTCAAACTTTGACATTGCTGTATTTGCATATGTACAAGAAGGGTTAAGCTTTAATGCCATTTAATCTCACATTGCCATGAAGGGTTATGCTTTAATGCCATCTGATCTCTTATTTCCATCATAGAGGACACATACAGTATGACAATGACCAGATATTAGCACTAGCATTTGATCGCTAGCATTAGCTTTGCTTTTGGCAATCTAACATAGAGGGTATGACAAAAAGATATAAGAATTCAAACTTTCACATTGCTGTATTTGCATATATACTAGAAGGGTTAAGCTTTAATGCCATTTAATCTCATATTCCCATGAACGGTTATGCTTTAAAGGCATCTGATCTCTTATTTCCATCAAAGAGGACAAGAACAGTATGAAAATGACCAGATAATAGCACTAGCATTAGATCGCTAGCATTAGCAAGTTAGCATTAGTCTTCAAACACTTTAACATTGCTGTATTTGGATATATAAAAAAAGTGTTAAGCTTTAATGACATTTAATCTCAAATTGCAATGAAGGGTTTTGCTTTAATGCCATCTGATCTCTTATTTCCATCATAGAGGACACATACAGAATGACAATGACCAGATATTAGCGCTAGCATTAGATCGCTAGCATTAGCAAGTTAGCATTAGAATTCAAACTTTAACATTGCTGTATTTTAATTTATATAAGAAGGGTTAAGCTTTAATGCCATTTAATATCATATATCCATGAAGGGTTATGCTTTAATGCCATCTGATCTCTTATTTCCATCATACAGGAAATGTAAATTATAAAAATGACCAGATATTAGCACTAACATTAAATCGCTAGCATTAGCAAGTTAGCATTAGCATTCAAACTTTAACATTGCTGTATTTGCATATGTAAAAGAAGGGTTAAGCTTTAATTCCATTTAATCTCATATTTCCATGAAGTGTTATCCTTTAATGCCATGTGATCTCTTAGTTCCATCATAGAGGACACGTACAGTATGAAAATGACCAGATAATAGCACTAGCATTAGATCGCTAGCATTAGCAAGTTAGCATTAGTCTTCAAACACTTTAACATTGCTGTATTTGGATATATAAAAAAAGTGTTAAGCTTTAATGACATTTAATCTCAAATTGCAATGAAGGGTTTTGCTTTAATGCCATCTGATCTCTTATTTCCATCATAGAGGACACATACAGTATGACAAATGACCAGATATTAGCACTAGCATTAGATCGCTAGCATTAGCAATTAGCATTAGATTTCAAACACTTTAACATTGCTGTATTTTTATATAAATAAAAAATATTAGCACTTTAAGCTTTAATGCCATTTAATATCATATATGCCATGAAGGGTTATGCTTTAATGCCATCTGATCTCTTATTTCCATCATAGAGGACAATAAATTATGACAATGACCAGATATTAGCACTAGCATTAGATCGCATTAGCAAGTTAGCATTAGCATTCAAACTTTAACATTGCTGTATTTGCATATTTACAAGAAGGGTTAAGCTTTAATGCCATTTAATCTCATATTCCCATGAAGGGTTATGCTTTAATGCCATGTGATCTCTTATTTCCATCATAGAGGACAACATACAGTATGAAAATGACCAGATATTAGCACTAGCATTAGATCGCTAGCATTAGCAAATTAGCATTAGCATTCAAACTTTAACATTGCTGTATTTGCATATATACTAGAAGGGTTAAGCTTTAATGCCATTTAATCTCATATTGCCATGAAGGGTTATGCTTTAATGCCATCTGATCTCTTATTTCCATCATAGAGGACACATACAGTATGAAAATGACCAGATATTAGCACTAGCATTAGATCGCTAGCATTAGCAAGTTTAGCATTAGCATTCAAACTTTAACATTGCTGTATTTGCATATATACAAAAAGGGTTAAGCTTTAATGCCATTTAATCTCATATTCCCATGAAGGGTTATGCTTTAATGCCATCTGATCTCTTATTTCCATCATAGAGGACACATACAGTATGACAATGACCAGATATTAGCACTAGCATTAGATCGCTAGCATTAGCAAGTTAGCATTAGCATTCAAACTTTAACATTGCTGTATTTGTATATATACAAGAAGGGTTAAGCTTTAATGCCATTTAATCTCATATTCCCATGAAGGGTTATGCTTTAATGCCATGTGATCTCTTATTTCCATCATAGAGGACACATACAGTATGACAATGACCAGATATTAGCACTAGCATTAGATCGCTAGCATTAGCAAGTTAGCATTAGCATTCAAACTTTAACATTGCTGTATTTGCATATATACAAGAAGGGTTAAGCTTTAATGCCATTTAATCTCATATTGCCCATGAAGGGTTATGCTTTTAATGCCATCTGATCTCTTATTTCCATCATAGAGGACACATACAGTATGAAAATGACCAGATATTAGCACTAGCATTAGATCGCTAGCATTAGCAAGTTTGCATTAGCATTCAAACTTTAACATTGCTGTATTTGCATATATACAAGAAGGGTTAAGCTTTAATGCCATTTAATCTCATATTGCCATGAAGGGTTATGCTTTAATGCCATCTGATCTCTTATTTCCATCATAGAGGACACATACAGTATGACAATGACCAGATATTAGCACTAGCATTAGATCGCTAGCATTAGCATTCAAACTTTAACATTGCTGTATTTGCATATTTACAAGAAGGGTTAAGCTTTAATGCCATTTAATCTCATATTCCCATGAAGGGTTATGCTTTAATGCCATCTGATCTCTTATTTCCATCATAGAGGACACATACAGTATGAAAATGACCAGATATTAGCACTAGCATTAGATCGCTAGCATTAGCAAGTTAGCATTAGCATTCAAACTTTAACATTGCTGTATTTGTATATATACAAGAAGGGTTAAGCTTTAATGCCATTTAATCTCATATTCCCATGAAGGGTTATGCTCTTATTTCCATCATAGAGGACACATATAGTATGACAATGACCAGATATTAGCACTAGTATTAGATCGCTAGCATTAGCATTCATTAGCATTCAAACTTTAACATTGCTGTATTTGCATATATACAAGAAGGGTTAAGCTTTAATGCCATTTAATCTCATATTCCCATGAAGGGTTATGCTTTAATGCCATCTGATCTCTTATTTCCATCATAGAGGACACATACAGTATGACAATGACCAGATATTAGCACTAGCATTAGATCGCTAGCATTAGCAAGTTAGCATTAGCATTCAAACTTTAACATTGCTGTATTTGTATATATACAAGAAGGGTTAAGCTTTAATGCCATTTAATCTCATATTCCCATGAAGGGTTATGCTTTAATGCCATCTGATCTCTTATTTCCATCATAGAGGACACATACAGTATGACAATGACCAGATATTAGCACTAGTATTAGATCGCTAGCATTAGCATTCATTACATTCAAACTTTAACATTGCTGTATTTGTATATATACAAGAAGGGTTAAGCTTTAATGCCATTTAATCTCATATTCCCATGAAGGATTATGCTTTAATGCCATCTGATCTCTTATTTCCATCATAGAGGACACATACAGTATAACAATGACCAGATATTAGCACTAGCATTAGATCAATAGATCGTTAGCATTAGCATTCAAACTTTAACATTGCTGTATTTGCATATATACAAGAAGGGTTAAGCTTTAATGCCATTTAATCTCATATTCCCATGAAGGGTTATGCTTTAATGCCATCTGATCTCTTATTTTCATCATAGAGGACACATACAGTATGACAATGACCAGATATTAGCACTAGCATTAGATCGCTAGCATTAGCAAGTTAGCATTAGCATTCAAACTTTAACATTGCTGTATTTGCATATATACAAGAAGGGTTAAGCTTTAATGCCATTTAATCTCATATTCCCATGAAGGGTTATGCTTTAATGCCATCTGATCTCTTATTTCCATCATAGAGGACACGTATAGTATGAAAATGACCAGATATTAGCATTAGCATTAGATCGCTAGCATTAGCAAGTTAGCATTAGCATTCAAACTTTAACATTGCTGTATTTGCATATATACAAGAAGGGTTAAGCTTTAATGCCATTTAATCTCATATTGCCATGAAGGGTTATGCTTTAATGCCATCTGATCTCTTATTTCCATCATAGAGGACACATATAGTATGACAATGACCAGATATTAGCACTAGCATTAGATCGCTTAGCATTAGCATTCAAACTTTAACATTGCTGTATTTGCATATATACAAGAAGGGTTAAGCTTTAATGCCATCTAATCTCATATTCCCATGAAGGGTTATGCTTTAATGCCATCTGATCTCTTATTTCCATCATAGAGGACACATACAGTATGAAAATGACCAGATATTAGCACTAGCATTAGATCGCTTAGCATTAGCATTCAAAACTTTAACATTGCTGTATTTGCATATATACAAGAAGGGTTAAGCTTTAATGCCATTTAATCTCATATTCCCCATGAAGGGTTATGCTTTAATGCCATCTGATCTCTTATTTTTGCATCATAGAGGACACATATAGTATGACAATGACCAGATATTAGCACTAGCATTAGATCGCTAGCATTAGCAAGTTAGCATTAGCATTCAAACTTTAACATTGCTGTATTTGCATATATACAAGAAGGGTTAAGCTTTAATGTCATTTAATCTCATATTCCCATGAAGGGTTATGCTTTAATGCCATCTGATCTCTTATTTGTATCATAGAGGACACATACAGTATGACAATGACCAGATATTAGCACTAGCATTAGATCGCTAGCATTAGCAAGTTAGCATTAGCATTCAAACTTTAACATTGCTGTATTTGCATATATACAAGAAGGGTTAAGCTTTAATGCCATTTAATCTCATATTCCCATGAAGGGTTATGCTTTAAAGGCATCTGATCTCTTATTACCATCATAGAGGACACATACAGTATGACAATGAACAGATATTAGCATTAGCATTAGATCGCTAGCATTAGAATTCAAACTTTAACATTGCTGTATTTGCATATGTACAAGAAGGGTTAAGCTTTAATGCCATTTAATCTCATATTCCCATGAAGCGTTATGCTTTATTGCCATCTGATCTCTTATGTGCATCATAAAGGACACATAAAGTATGACAATGACCAGATATTAGCACTAGCATTAGATCGCTAGCATTATCATTCAAACTTTTACATGACAGTATTTGCATATTTACAAGAAGGGTTAAGCTTTAATGCCATCTAATCTCATATTCCCATGAAGGGTTATGCTTTGATGCCATGTGATCTCTTATTTCCATCATAGAGGACACGTACAGTATGAAAATAACAAGATATTAGCACTAGCATTAGATCGTTAGCATTAGCAAGTTAGCATTAGCATTTAAACTTTAACATTGCTGTATTTGTATATATACAAGAAGGGTTAAGCTGTAATGACATTGAATCTCATATAGCCATGAAGGGTTATGCTTTAATGCCATCTGATCTCTTATTTCCATCATAGAGGACACATATAGTATGACAATGACCAGATATTAGCACTAGCATTAGATCGCTAGCATTAGAATTCAAACTTTAACATTACTGTATTTCCATATTTACAAAAAGAGTTAAGCTTTAATGCCATCTAATCTCATATTCCCATGAAGGGTTATGTTTCAATTACATGTGATCTATTATTTCCATCATAGAGGACTGTACAGCATGAAAATGACCAGATATTAGCACTAACATTAAATCGCTAGCATTAGCAAGTTAGCATTAGCATTCAAACATTAACATTGCTGTTTTTGCATATATACAAGAAGGGTGAAGCTTTAATCCCATCTAATCACATATTCCCTTTAAGGGATATGCTTAAATGCCATGTGATCAATTATTACCATCAAAGAGGACACGTACAGTATGACAATGACCAGATATGAGCACTAGTTTTAGATCGCTAGCATTAGCAAGTTAGCATAAGCATTCAAACTTTAACATTGCAGTATTTGCATATATACAAGAAGGGTTAAGCTTTAATGCCATTTAATGTCATATTCCCGTGAAGGGTTATGCTTTAATGCCATCTGATCTCTTATTTCCATCATAGAGGACACGTACAGTATGAATATAACCAGATAATAGCACTAGCAATAGATCGCTAGCATTAGCATTTTATCATTAGCATTCAAACTTTAACATTGATGTATTTGCATATATACAAGAAAGGTTCAGCACTAATGCCATTTAATCTCATATTCCCATGAAGGGTTATGCTTTAAAGGCATCTGATCTTTTATTTCCATTAAAGAGGACAAGAACAGTATGAAAATGACCAGATATTAGCACTAGCATTAGATCGCTAGCTTAGCAAGTTAGCATTAGCATTCAAACTTTAACATTGCTGTATTTGTTTTTATACAAGAAGGCTTAAGCTTTAATGACATTTAATCTCATATTCCCATGAAGGGTTATGCTTTAATGCCATCTGATCTCTTATTTCCATCATAGAGGACACGTATAATATGAAAATGACCAGATATTAGCATTAGCATTAGATCGCTAGAAATAGCAAGTTAGCATTAGCATTCAAACTTTAACATTGCTGTATTTGCATATATACAAGAAGGGTTAAGCTTTATAGCCATTTAATCTCATATTGCCATGAAGGGTTATGCTTTAATGCCATCTGATATCTTATTTCCATCATAGAGGACACATACAGTATGACAATGACCAGATATTAGCACTAGCATTAGATCGCTAGCATTAGCATTTAAACTTTAACATTGCTGTATTTGCATGTATACAAGAAGGGTTAAGCTTTAATGCCATCTAATCTCATATTCCCATGAAGGGTTATGCTTTAATGCCATCTGATCTCTTATTTCCATCATAGAGGACACATACAGGATGACAATGATCAGATATTAGCACTAGCATTAGATCGCTAGCATTAGCATTCAAACTTTAACATTGCTGTATTTGCATATGTACAAGAAGGGTTAAGCTTTAAAGCCATTTAATCTCATATTCCCATGAAGGGTTATGCTTTAAAGGGATCTGATCTCTTATTACCATAATGGAGGACACGAACAGTATGAAAATGAACAGATATTAGCATTAGCATTAGATGGCTAGCATTAGCAAGTTAGCATTAGAATTCAAACTTTAACATTGCTGTATTTGCATATGTACAAGAAGGGTTAAGCTTTAATGCCATTTAATCTCATATTCCCATGAAGGGTTATGCTTCAATGCCATCTGATCTCTTATTTCCATCATCGAGGACACGTACAGTATGAAAATGACCAGATATTAGCACTAGCATTAGATCGCTAGCATTAGCATTCAAACTTTAACATTGCTGTATTTGCATATATACAAGAAGGGTTAAGCTTTAAAGCCAACTAATCTCATATTCCCATGAAGGGTTATGCTTTGATGCCATGTGATCTCTTATTTCCATCATAGAGGACACGTACAGTATGAAAATAACAAGATATTAGCACTAGCATTAGATCGTTAGCATTAGCAAGTTAGCATTAGCATTCAAACTTTAACATTGCTGTATTTGTATATAAACAAGAAGGGTTAAGCTTTAATGCCATTGAATCTCATATAGCCATGAAGGTTTATGCTTCAATGACATGTGATCTCTTATTTCCATCATAGAGGACACGTACAGCATGAAAATGACCAGATATTAGCACTCACATTAAATCGCTGGCATTAGCAAGTTAGCATTAGCATTCAAACATTAACATTGCTGTATTTGCATATATACAAGAAGGGTGAAGTTTTAATGCCATCTAATCACATATTCCCATGAAGGGATATGCTTAAATGCAATGTGATCAATTATTACGATAAACGAGGACACGTACAGAATGACAATGACCAGATATTAGCACTAGTATTAGATCGCTAGCATTAGCAAGTTAGCATAAGCATTCAAACTTTAACATTGCTGTATTTGCATATATATAAGAAGGGTTAAGCTTTAATGCAATTTAATCTCATATTCCCATGAAGGGTTATGCTTTAATGCCATCTGCTCTCTTATTTCCATCATAGAGGACATGTACAGTATGAATATAACCAGATATTAGCACTAGCAATAGATCGCTAGCATTAGCAATTTAGCATTAGCATTCAAACTTTAACATTGCTGTATTTGCATATATACAAGAAAGGTTCAGCTCTAATGCCATTTAATCTCAAATTCCCATGAAGGGTTATGCTTTAAAGGCATCTGATCTTTTATTTCCATTAAAGAGGACAAGAACAGTATGAAAATGACCAGATATTAGCACTAGCATTAGATCGCTAGCATTAGCAAGTTAGCATTAGCATTCAAACCTTACCATTGCTGTATTTGCTTTTATACAAGAAAGCTTAAGCTTTAATGACATTTAATCTCATATTCCCATGAAGGGTTATGCTTTAATGCCATCTGATCTGTTATTTCCATCATAGAGGACACATACAGTATGACAATGACCAGATATTAGCACTAGCATTAGATCGCTAGCATTAGCATTCAAACTTTAACATTGCTGTATTTGCATGTATACAAGAAGGGTTAAGCTTTAATGCCATCTAATCTCATATTCCCATGAAGGGTTATGCTTTAATGCCATCTGATCTCTTATTTCCATCATAGAGGACACATACAGTTTGACAATGACCAGATATTAGCACTAGCATTAGATCGCTAGCATTGGCAAGTTAGCATTAGCATTCAAACTTTAACATTGCTGTATTTGAATGTATACTAGAAGGGTTAAGCTTAAATGCCATTTAATCTCATATTCCCATGAAGGGTTATGCTTTAAAGGCATCTGATCTCTTATTTCCATCATAGAGGACACGAAGAGTATGAAAACGACCAGATATTAGCATTAGCATTAGATCGCTAGCATTAGCAAGTTAGCATCGGCATTCAAACTTTAACATTGCTGTATTTGCATATGTACAAGAAGGGTTTAGCTTTAATGCCATTGAATCTCATATAGCCATGAAGGTTTATGCTTCAATGACATGTGATCTCTTATTTCCATCATAGAGGACACGTACAGCATGAAAATGACCAGATATTAGCACTACATTAAATCGATCGTTAGCATTAGCATTCAAACATTAACATTGACTGTATTTGCATATATACAAGAAGGGTTAAGTTTTAATGCCATCTAATCTCATATTCCCATGAAGGGTTATGCTTTAATGCCATCTGATCAATTATTTCCATAAACGCGAGGACACGTTCAGAATGACAATGACCAGATATTAGCACTAGTATTAGATCGCTAGCATTAGCAAGTTAGCATAAGCATTCAAACTTTAACATTGCTGTATTTGCATATATATAAGAAGGGTTAAGCTTTAATGCAATTTAATCTCATATTCCCATGAAGGGTTATGCTTTAATGCCATCTGCTCTCTTATTTCCATCATAGAGGACATGTACAGTATGAATATAACCAGATATTAGCACTAGCAATAGATCGCTAGCATTAGCAATTTAGCATTAGCATTCAAACTTTAACATTGCTGTATTTGCATATATACAAGAAAGGTTCAGCTCTAATGCCATTTAATCTCAAATTCCCATGAAGGGTTATGCTTTAAAAGCATCTGATCTTTTTATTTCCATTAAAGAGGACAAGAACAGTATGAAAATGACCAGATATTAGCACTAGCATTAGATCGCTAGCATTAGCAAGTTAGCATTAGCATTCAAACCTTAAACATTGCTGTATTTGCATTTATACAAGAAAGGGTTAAGCTTTAATGACATTTAATCTCATATTCCCATGAAGGGTTATGCTTTAATGCCATCTGATCTGTTATTTCCATCATATAGGACACATACAGTATGACAATGACCAGATATTAGCACTAGCATTAGATCGCTAGCATTAGCATTCAAACATTCAAACATTGCATTGCTTTGGCATATATATCAGAAGGGTTAAGCTTTAATGCCATTTAATCTCATATTCCCATGAAGGGTTATGCTTTAATGCCATCTGATCTCTTATTTCCATCATAGAGGACACGAACAGTTTGAAAATGACCAGATATTAGCATTAGCATTAGATGGCTAGCATTGGCAAGTTAGCATTAGCATTCAAACTTTAACATTGCTGTATTTGAATGTATACTAAGAAGGTTAAGCTTAAATGCCATTTAATCTCATATTCCCATGAAGGGTTATGCTTTAATACCATCTGATCTCTTATTTCCATCATAGAGGACACATTCAGTATGAAAATGACCAGATATTAGCACTAGCATTAGATCGCTAGCATTAGCAAGTTAGCATTAACATTCAAACTTTAACATTGCTGTATTTGCATGTGTATACTAGAAGGGTTAAGCTTTAATGCCATTTAATCTCATATTCCATGAAGGGTTATGCTTTAATGACATCTGATCTCTTATTTCCATCATAGAGGACACGAACAGCATGAAAATGACCAGATATTAGCACTAGCATTAAATCGCTGGCATTAGCAAGTTAGCATTAGCATTCAAACTTTAACATTGCTGTATTTGCATATATACAAGAAGGGTTTAAGCTTTAATGCCATTTAATCTCATATTCCCATGAAGGGTTATGCTTAAATGCCATCTGATCTCTTATTTCCATCATAGAGGACACGTACAGAATGAAAATGACCAGATATTAGCACTAGCATTAGATCGCTAGCATTAGCAAGTTAGCATCATATATACAAGAAGGGTTAAGCTTTAATGCCATTTAATCTCATATTCCCATGAAGGGTTATGCTTTAATGCCATCTGATCTCTTATTTCCATCATAGAGGACATGTACAGTATGAAAATAACCAGATATTAGCACTAGCAATAGATCGTTAGCATTAGCAATTTAGCATTAGCATTCAAACTTTAACATTGCTGTATTTGCATATATACAAGAAAGGTTCAGCTTTAATGCCATTTAATCTCAAATTCCCATGAAGGGTTATGCTTTAAAAGCCATCTGATCTTTTATTTCCATCATAAGAGGACAAGAACAGTATGAAAATGACCAGATATTAGCACTAGCATTAGATCGCTAGCATTAGCAAGTTAGCATTAGCATTCAAACTTTAACATTGCTGTATTTGCATTTATACAAGAAAGGTTAAGCTTTAATGACATTTAATCTCATATTCCCATGAAGGGTTATGCTTTAATGCCATCTGATCTGTTATTTCCATCATATAGGACACATACAGTATGACAATGACCAGATATTAGCACTAGCATTAGATCGCTAGCATTAGCAATTTAGCATTAGCATTCAAACTTTAACATTGCTGTATTTGCATGTATACAAGAAAGGTTAAGCTTTAATGCCATTAATCTCAAATTCCCATGAAGGGTTATGCTTTAATGCCATCTGATCTCTTATTTCCATCAAAGAGGACACATACAGTTTGAAAATGACCAGATATTAGCACTAGCATTAGATCGCTAGCATTAGCAAGTTAGCATTAGCATTCAAACTTTAACATTGCTGTATTTGAATTTATACTAGAAGGGTTAAGCTTTAAATGACATTTAATCTCATATTCCCATGAAGGGTTATGCTTTAATGCCATCTGATCTCTTATTTCCATCATAGAGGACACATACAGTATGAAAATGACCAGATATTAGCATTAGCATTAGATCGCTAGCATTAGCAGCATTAGCATTCAAACTTTAACATTGCTGTATTTGCATGTATACAAGAAGGGTTTAGCTTTAATGCCATTTAATCTCATATTCCCATGAAGGGTTTTGCTTTAATGCCATCTGATCTCTTATTTCCATTATAGAGGACACGTACAGTATGAAAATGACCAGATATTAGCACTAGCATTAGATCGCTAGCATTAACATTCAAACATTCAAACTTTAACATTGCTGTATTTGCATATTTACAAGAAGGGTTAAGCTTTAATGCCATTTAATCTCATATTCCCATGAAGGGTTATGCTTTAATGCCATCTGATCTCTTATTTCCATCATAGAGGACACGTTCAGTATGAAAATGACCAGATATTAGCACTAGCATTAGATCGCTAGCATTAGCAAGTTAGCATTAGCATTCAAACTTTAACATTGCTGTATTTGCATATATACAAGAAGGGTTTAGCTTTAATGCCATTTAATCTCATATTCCCATGAAGGGTTTGCTTTTGCCATCTGATCTCTTATTTCCATCATAGAGGACACGTACAGTATGAAAATGACCAGATATTAGCATTAGCATTATATCGCTAGAATTAGCAAGTCAGCATTAGCATTCAAACTTTAACATTGCTGTATTTGCATATATACAAGAAGGGTTAAGCTTTAATGCCATTTAATCTCATATTCCCATGAAGGGTTATGCTTTAATGCCATCTGATCTCTTATTTCCATCATAGAGGACACATACAGTATGACAATGACCAGATATTAGCACTAGCATTAGATCGCTAGCATTAGCATTCAAACTTTAACATTGCTGTATTTGCATGTATACAAGAAGGGTTAAGCTTTAATGCCATCTAATCTCATATACCCATGAAGGGTTATGCTTTAATTCCATCTGATCTCTTATTTCCATCATAGAGGACACATACAGTATGACAATGATCAGATATTAGCACTAGCATTAGATCGCTAGCATTAGCATTCAAACTTAAACATTGCTGTATTTGCATATATACAAGAAGGGTTAAGCTTTAATGACATTTAATCTCATTTTCCCATGAAGGGTTATGCTTTAATGCCATCAGATCTCTTATTTCCATCATAGAGGACACATACAGTATAGCAATGACCAGATATTAGCACTAGCATTAGATCGCTAGCATTAGCAAGTTAGCATTAGCATTCAAACTTTAACATTGCTGTAATGGCATATATATCAGAAGGGTTAAGCTTAAAAGCCATTTAATCTCATATTCCCATGAAGGGTTATGCTTTAAAGGCATCTGATCTCTTATTACCATAATAGAGGACACGAACAGTATGAAAATGAACAGATATTAGCATTAGCATTAGATGGCTAGCATTAGCAAGTTAGCATTAGAATTCAAACTTTAACATTGCTGTTTTTGCATATATACAAGAAGGGTTAAGCTTAAATGCCATATAATCTCATATTCCCATGAAGGGTTATGCTTTAATACCATCTGATCTCTTATTTCCATCTTAGAGGAGACATACAGTATGACAATGACCAGATATTAGCACTAGCATTAGATCGCAAGCATTAGCACGTTTGCATTAGCATTCAAACTTTAACATTGCTGTATATGCATGTATACTAGAAGGGTTAAGCTTAAATGACATTTAATCTCATATTCCCATGGAGGGTTATGCTTTAAAGGCATCTGATCTCTTATTTCCATCATAGAGAACACGAAGAGGATGAAAACGACCAGATATTAGCACTAGCATTAGATCGCTAGCATTAGTAAGTTAGCATCAGCATTCAAACTTTAACAATGCTGTATTTGCATATGTACAAGAAGGGTTTAGCTTTAATGCCATTTAATCTCATATTCCCATGAAGGGTTATGCTTCAATGCCATCTGATCTCTTATTTCCATCATCGAGGACACGTACAGTATGAAAATGACCAGATATTAGCACTAGCATTAGATCGCTAGCATTAGCACGTTTGCATTAGCATTCAAACTTTAACATTGCTGTATTTGCATATATACAAGAAGGGTTAAGCTTTAATGCCATTTAATCTGATATTGCCATGAAGGGTTATGCTTTGATGCCATGTGATCTCTTATTTCCATCATAGAGGACACGTACAGTAAGAAAATGACCAGATATTAGCACTAGCATTAGATCGTTAGCATTAGCAAGTTAGCATTAGCATTCAAACTTTAACATTGCTGTATTTGTATATATACAAGAAGGGTTAAGCTTTAATGCCATTGAATCTCATATAGCCACGAAGTGTTATGCTTTAATGCCATCTGATCTCTTATTTCCATCATAGAGGACACATACAGTATGAAAATAACCAGATATTAGCACTAGCATTAGATCGCTAGCATTAGCAAGTTATCATTAGCATTCAAACTTTACATTGCTCTATTTGCATATATACAAGAAAGGTTCAGCTCTAATGCCATTTAATCTCATATTCCCATGAAGGGTTATGCTTTAAAGGCATCTGATCTTTTATTTCCATCATAGAGGACAATGACAGTATGAAAATGACCAGATATTAGCACTAGCATTAGATCGCTAGCATTAGCAAGTTAGCATTAGCATTCAAACTTTAACTTAGCTGTATTTGTATATATACAAGAAGGGTTAAGCTTTAATGCCATTTAATCTCAAATTGCCATGAAGGGTTATGCTTTAATGTCATCTGATCTCTTATTTCCATCATAGAGGACACATACAGTATGACAATGACCAGATATTAGCACTAGCATTAGAGCGCTAGCATTACCATTCAAACTTTAACATGACTGTATTTGCATATTTACAAGAAGGGTTTAGCTTTAATGCCATCTAATCTCATATTGCCATGAAGGGTTCTGCTTTAATGCCATGTGATCTCTTATTTCCATCATAGAGGACACGAACAGTATGAAAATGACAAGATATTAGCACTAGCATTAGATAGTTAGCATTAGCAAGTTAGCATTAGCATTCAAATTTTAACATTGCTTTTTTTACAGATACAAGAAGGGTTAAGTTTGAATGCCATTGAATCTCATATTGCCATGAAGGGTTATGCTTTAATGCCATCTGATCTCTTATTTCCATCATAGAGGACACATACAGTATGACAATGACCAGATATTAGCACGAGCATTAGATCGTTAGCATTAGCAAGTTAACATTAGAATTCAAACTTTAACATTGCTGTATTTGCATATATACACGACAGGTTAAGCTTTAATGCCATTTAATCTCATATTGCCATTAAGGGTAATGCTTTAATGCCATCTGATCTCTTATTTCCATCATAGAGGACACATACAGTATGACAATGACCAGATATTATCACTAGCATTAGATCGTTAGCATTAGCAAGTTAGCATTAGCATTCAAACTTTAACATTGCTGTATTTGCATATTTAAAAGAAGGGTTAGCTTTAATGCCATTTAATCTCATATTCCATGAAGGGTTATGCTTTAATGCCATCTGATCTCTTATTTCCATCATAGAGGACACATACAGTATGAAAATGACAAGATATTAGCATGAGCATTAGATCGTTAGCATTAGCAAGTTAGCATTAGCATTCAAACTTTAACATTGCTGTATTTGCATATACAAGAAGGGTTAAGCTTTAATGCCATTTAATCTCATATTGCCATTAAGGGTTATGCTTTAATGCCATCTGATCTCTTATTTCCATCATAGAGGACACATACAGTATGACAATGACCAGATATTAGCACTAGCATTAGATCGTTAGCATTAGCAAGTTAGCATTAGCATTCAAACTTTAACATTGCTGTATTTTTATATATACTAGAAGGGTTAAGCTTTAATGCCATTGAATCTCATATTGCCATGAAGGGTTATGCTTTAATGCCATCTGATCTCTTATTTCCATCATAGAGGACACATACAGTATGACAATGACCAGATATTAGCACTAGCATTAGATCGTTAGCATTAGCAAGTTAGCATTAGCATTCAAACTTTAACATTGCTGTATTTGCATATATACAAGAACGGTTAAGTTTTAATGCCATTTAATCTCATATTGCCATGCAGGGTTATGCTTTAATGCCATCTGATCTCTTATTTTTTTCATAGAGGACACATACAGTATTAAAATGAGCAGATATTAGCACTAGCATTAGATCACTAGCATTAGCAAGTTAGCATTAGCATTCAAACTTTAACAGTGCTTTATTTGCATATATAATAGAAGGGTTAAGCTTTAATGCCATTTAATCTCATATTGCCATGAAGAGTTATGCTTTAATGCCATCTGATCTCTTATTTCCATCATAGAGGACAACTTTAACATTGCTGTATTTGCTCACAGTATGAAAAAAAATGACCAGATATTAGCACTAGCATTAGATCACTAGCATTAGCAAGTTAGCATTAGCATTCAAACTTTAACATTGCTGTATTTGCATATATACAAGAAGGGTTAAGCTTTAATGCCATTTAATCTCATATTCCCATGAAGGGTTATGCTTTAATGCCATCTGATCTCTTATTTCCATCATAGAGGACAAGTACAGTATGAAAATGACCAGATATTAGCACTAGCATTAGATCGCTAGCATTAGCAAGTTAGCATTAGCATTCAAACTTTAACATTGCTGTATTTGAATATATACAAGAAGGGTTAATTCTTTAATGCCATTTAATCTCATATTCCCATGAAGGGTTATGCTTTTAATGCCATCTGATCTCTTATTTCCATCATAGAGGACAAATACAGTATGACAATGACCAGATATTAGCACTAGCATTAGATCGCTAGCATTAGCAAGTTAGCATTAGCATTCAAACTTTAACATTGCTGTATTTGTATATATACAAGAAGGGTTAAGCTTTAATGCCATTTAATCTCATATTCCCATGAAGGGTTATGCTTTAATGCCATCTGATCTCTTATTTCCATCATAGAAGACAAGTACCGTATGAAAATGACCAGATATTAGCACTAGCATTAGATCGCTAGCATTAGCAAGTTAGCATTAGCATTCAAACTTTAACATTGCTGTATTTGCATATATACAAGAAGGGTTAAGCTTTAATGCCATTTAATCTCATATTCCCATGAAGGGTTATGCTTTAATGCCATCTGATCTCTTATTTCCATCATAGAAGACAAGTATCCAGTATGAAAATGACCAGATATTAGCACTAGCATTAGATCGCTAGCATTAGCAAGTTAGCATTAGAATTCAAACTTTAACATTGACTGTATTTGCATATTTACAAGAAGGGTTAAGCTTTAATGCCATTTAATCTCATATTCCCATGAAGGGTCATGCTTTAATGCCATCTGATCTCTTATTTCCATCATAGAGGACACATACAGTATGAAAATGACCAGATATTAGCACTAGCATTAGATTGCTAGCATTAGCAAGTTAGCATTAGCATTCAAATTTAACATTGCTGTATTTGCATATATATTCAAGAAGGGTTAAGCTTTAATGCCATTTAATCTCATATTCCCATGAAGGGTTAAGCTTTAATGCCATTTAATTATTTCTCATATTCCCATGAAAATGACCAGATATTAGCACTTTAAAGCATTAGCATCTTCAAATTTAACAGTGCTTTTTGCATATTTCCATTAATGCCATTTAACAAACCATGAAGTTGTGAAAATTTGCCATCTGATATTTCCATCATAGAGACACTAGCAAATGACCAGATATTAGCACTAACATTATCGCTAGCAAGCAGTTAGCATTAGCATTCAAACTTTAACATTGCTGTATTTGAATATATACAAGAAGGTTAAGCTTTAATGCCATTTAATCTCATATTCCCATGAAGGGTTATGCTTTAATGCCATCTGATCTCTTATTTCCATCATAAAAGACAATGACCGTATGAAAATGACCAGATATTTACTAGCATTAGATTAACAAGTTAGCATTAGCATTCAAACTTTAACATAGCTGTATTTGCATATATACAAGAAGGTTAAGCTTTAATGCCATCTAATCTCATATTCCCATGAAGGGTTATGCTTTAATGCCATCTGATCTCTTATTTCCATCATAGAGGACACATACAGTATGACAGAGATATTAGCACTAATATGAAAATGACCAAATATTAGCATTAGCATTAGATCTCATATTAGAATTAGCTTTAATGTCTGATCATTAGCATTCAAACTTTAACAATGAGCTGTATTTGAATTAGATCGCTAGCATTAGCAAGTTAGCATTAGCATTCATTTCCATTTAATTTCATATAGACCAGGAAGGGTTAAGCTTTAATGTCATTTAATCTCATATTGCCATGAAGGGTTATGCTTTAATTCCATCTGATCTCTTATTTCCATCATAGAGGACACATACAGTATGACAATGACCAGATATTAGCACTAGCATTAGATTGCTAGCATTAGCATTAGCATTAGCATTCAAACTTTAACATTACTGTATTTTTATATATACGCATATTTACAAGAAGGGTTAAGCTTTAATGCCATTTAATCTCATATTCCATGAAGGGTTATGCTTTAATGCCATGTCATCTCTTATTTCCATCATAGAGGACACATACAGTATGAAAATGACCAGATATTAGCACTAGCATTTGATCGCTAGCATTAGCATTCATTCAAACTTCAACATTACTGTATTTGTATATTTACAAGAAGGGTTATGCTTTAATGCCATTTAATCTCAAATTGCCATGAAGGGTTATGCTTTAATGCCATCTGATCTCTTATTTCCATCATAGAGGACACGTACAGTATGAAAATGACTAGATATTAGCACTAGCATTAGATCGCTAGCATTAGCATTCAAACTTTAACATGACTGTATTTGCATATTTACAGGAAGGGTTAAGCTTTAATGGCATCTAATTTCATATTCCATTCAAGGGTTTTTGCTTTAATGCCATCTGATCTCTTATTTCCATCATAGAAGACAAGTACCGTATGAAAATGACAAGATATTAGCACTAGCATTAGATCGCTAGCATTAGCATTCAAACTTTAACATGACTGTATTTGCATATTTACAAGAAGGGTTAAGCTTTAATGCCATCTAATCTCATATTCCATTGAAGGGTTTTGCTTTAATGCCATGTGATCTCTTATTTCCATTATAGAGGACATGTACAGTATGAAAATGACCAGATATTAGCACTAGCATTAGATCGCTAGCATTAGCAAGTTAGAATTAGCATTCAAATTTAACATTGCTGTATTTGCATATATGCAAGAAGGATAAAGCTTTAATGCCATTTAATCTCATATTCCCATGAAGGGTTATGCTTTAATGCCATCTGATCTCTTATTTCCATCATAGAGGACACGTACAGTATGAAAATGACCAGATATTAGCACTAGCATTAGATCGCTAGCATTAGCAAGTTAGCATTAGCATTCAAATTTAAAAGTGCTGTATTTGCATATATACTAGAAGGGTTAAGCTTTAATGCCATTTAATCTCATATTGCAATGAAGGGTTGTGCTTTTTTGCCATCTGATCTCTTATTTCCATCATGGAGGAAACGTACAGTATGAAAATGACCAGATATTAGCACTAGCATTAGATCGCTAGCATTAGCAAGTTAGCATTAGCATTCAAACTTTAACATTGCTGTATTTGCATATGTACAAGAAGGGTTAAGCTTTAATGACATTTAATCTCACATTGCCATGAAGGGTTATGCTTTAATGCCATCTGATCTCTTATTTCCATCATAGAGGACACATACAGTATGACATTGACCAGATGTTAGCACTAGCATTAAATCGCTAGCATTAGCAAGTTAGCATTAGCATTCAAACTTTAACATTGCTGTATTTGCATATGTACAAGAAGGGTTAAGCTTTAATGCCATTTAATCTCACATTGCCATGAAGGGTTATGCTTTAATGCCATCTGATCTCTTATTTCCATCATAGAGGACACGTACAGTATGAAAATGAGCAGATATTAGCACTAGCATTAGATCGCTAGCATTTGCAAGTTAGCATTAGCATTCAAACTTTAACATTGCTGTATTTGCATATAGACAAGAAGGGTTAGCTTGAATGCCATTTAATCTCATATTCCCATGAAGGGTTATGCTTTAATGCCATCTGATCTCTCATTTCCATCATAGAGGACACGTACAGTATGAAAATGATCAGATATTAGCACTAGCATTAGATCGCTAGCATTAGCAAGTTAGAATTAGAATTCAAACTTTAACATTGCTGTATTTGCATATAGACAAGAAGGGTTAGCTTGAATGCCATTTAATCTCATATTCCCATGAAGGGTTATGTTTTAATGCCATCTGACCTCTTATTTCCATCATAGAGGACACATTCAGTATGACAATGACCAGATATTAGCACTAGCATTAAATCGCTAGCATTAGCAAGTTAGCATTAGCATTCAAACTTTAACATTGCTGTATTTGCATATGTAATAGAAGGTTTAAGCTTTAATGCCATTTAATTTCATATTCCCATGAAGGGTTATGCTTTAAAGGAATCTGATCTCTCATTTCCATCATAGAGGACACGTACAGTATGAAAATGACCTGATATTAGCACTAGCATTAGATCGCTAGGATTAGCAAGTTAGCATTAGAATTCAAACTTTAACATTGCTCTATTTGCATATGTACAAGAAGGGTTAAGCTTTAATGCCATTTAATCTCACATTGCCATGAAGGGTTATGCTTTAATGCCATCTGATCTCTTATTTCCATCATAGAGGACACATACAGTATGAAAATGACCAGATATTAGCACTAGCATTAGATCGCTAGCATTAGCATTAAAACTTTAACATGACTGTATTTGCATATTTACAAGATGGGTTAAGCTTTAATGCCATTTAATCTCATATTCCCATGAAGGGTTATGCTTTAATGCCATCTGATCTCTTATTTCCATCATAGAGGACACGTACAGTATGAAAATGACCAGATATTAGCACTAGCGTTAGATCGCTAGCATTAGCAAGTTAGCATTAGCATTCAAATTTAACAGTGCTGTATTTGCATATATACTAGAAGGGTTAAGCTTTAATGCCATTTAATCTCATATTGCAATGAAGGGTTGTGCTTTTTGCCATCTGATCTCTTATTTCCATCATGGAGGACACGTACAGTATGAAAATGACCAGATATTAGCACTAACAATAGATCGCTAGCATTAGCAAGTTAGCATTAGCATTCAAACTTTCACATTGCTGTATTTGAATTTATAAAAGAAGGGTTAAGCTTTAATGCCATTTAATCTCATATTCCCATGAAGTGTTATGCTTTAATGCCATCTGATCTCTTATTTCCATCATAGAAGACAAGTACCGTGTAAAAATGACTAGATATTAGCACTAGCATTAGATCGCTAGCATTAGCATTCAAACTTTAACATGACTGTATTTGCATATTTACAAGAAGGGTTAAGCTTTAATGACATCTAATCTCATATTCCCATGAAGGGTTATGCTTTAATGCCATGTGATCTCTTATTTCCATCATAGAGGACACATACAGTATAACATTGACCAGATATTAGCACTAGCATTAAATCGCTAGCATTAGCAAGTTAGCATTAGCATTCAAACTTTAACATTGCTGTATATGCATATGTACAAGAAGGGTTAAGCTTTAATGCCATTTAATCTCACATTGCCATGAAGGGTTATGCTTTAATGCCATCTGATCTCTTATTTCCATCATAGAGGACACGTACAGTATGAAAATGAGCAGATATTAGCACTAGCATTAGATCGCTAGCATTTGCAAGTTAGCATTAGCATTCAAACTTTAACATTGCTGTATTTGCATATAGACAAGAAGGGTTAGCTTGAATGCCATTTAATCTCATATTCCCATCATAGAGGACACATACAGTATGAAAATGACCAGATATTAGCACTAGCATTAGATCGCTAGCATTAGCAAGTTAGCATTAGAATTCAAACTTTAACATTGCTGTATTTGCATATAGACAAGAAGGGTTACCTTGAATGCCATTTAATCTCATATTCCCATGAAGGGTTATGCTTTAATGCCATCTGACCTCTTATTTCCATCATAGAGGACACATACAGTATGACAATGACCAGATATTAGCACTAGCATTAAATCGCTAGCATTAGCAAGTTAGCATTAGCATTCAAACTTTAACATTGCTGTATTTGCATATGTAATAGAAGGTTTAAGCTTTAATGCCATTTAATTTCATATTCCCATGAAGGGTTATGCTTTAAAGGCATCTGATCTCTCATTTCCATCATAGAGGACACGTACAGTATGAAAATGACCAGATATTAGCACTAGCATTAGATCGCTAGGATTAGCAAGTTAGCATTAGAATTCAAACTTTAACATTGCTGTATTTGCATATGTACAAGAAGGGTTAAGCTTTAATGCCATTTAATCTCACATTGCCATGAAGGGTTATGCTTTAATGCCATCTGATCTCTTATTTCCATCATAGAGGACACATACAGTATGAAAATGACCAGATATTAGCACTAGCATTAGATCGCTAGCATTAGCATTAAAACTTTAACATGACTGTATTTGCATATTTACAAGATGGGTTAAGCTTTAATGCCATTTAATCTCATATTCCCATGAAGGGTTATGCTTTAATGCCATCTGATCTCTAATTTCCATCATAGAGGACACGTACAGTATGACAATGACCAGATATTAGCACTAGCATTAGATCGCTAGCATTAGCAAGTTAGCATTAGCATTCAAACTTTAACATTACTGTATTTGTATATTTACAAGAAGGGTTAAGTTTTAACCCGTTTTGCCCCACTGGCAACAATTGTTGCTGAAGTGTATCACTGTCATTTTCTACTCACAATAAAAAATCTCAAGGGTACTAATGCAACTTTTTCCACTTATATGCTAGTAGACAACTTAAACAAAGGTTTTGGTTTATAAAAAATAGTTTCCAAGTGCTTCCTGTCACATGACATCATCTGCTTCTTGCTCCTTCTGGCTAAGACATGGCGAATGCAAATCCTCCTGGAAAGAGGTAATTTTCATAAATTTCTTATGATTTTCCCCCAAACATATTCATAATTATTTAATCATTCAAGTCTCTAGAGTAACCCTCCCACAAAAAATTGTACCTGGGATAAATTTTTTTTTGTTCATGGCCTTATTTCTGTGAGTGGCAACAAAAGTTGCCAGTAGGCACATAGCTTGTCGCTAACTAAAGGAAAACACTGTCTGCAGGATTGCTAATAATTTACTTATTTCAAATTGTAGAATGATGTACAATGGCTCATTTTATTCCTCTTAGAATACTCTTCCTAGCGAAATAAATTCACAGGAATTCAAGCCCTGTGTCTATAGGATTTTGATACATTACCTTTCATCATTTTCTTGCTAGCTGCTAAGCAATCTTTCTCTGTTAGCTAACATTAGCTTGTCTTTACTGAGGTAAAAGATTTTGATGTGCAGTTGGAGGTGCACTTTTCTTGACACACAAGTACTTACCATAGCCAATGCCCACACCTACAGCCCCCCCCCCCCCAAGTTTTTAGAGGTTCAAAGAAAAAACAGTTTTTAGAGGTTTCGAGTATATGGGTATTTGAGAATATGTAGGTGATCTATTTCATATGCATTGCATTTCTTTGACATTAAAATGATTATTTCTATTCTGTTTCATTTGCAAAATCAGCAACAACATATGATTTTATTTCCACCAACTTGTTCCCACGCTAGTTTGGCGGTTTTTCGATTGGCAGCGTGAATTCAATGTTTCAAACCTTATGTTTTAACCTGTTGGAGATTGTTTTTATATCATACAGACTTGGTCTGAGATGTATATCTAATACAAAGGTTATTTATGAATGAAGAACCCAGTTCAAATTGTATGTTGTTTTGAATTTTATACAGAGGGAACCAAGGTTTGAACCATGATCATTAGCTACCTTCCCATGGATGATAATATCCACTGGTATCCATGAAGAGTTTTACATATTTTTTTGTTTTTTATTTTGCACCCCCCACCCCC
Organism: Gymnothorax javanicus; assembly: GCA_029692085.1. Classification (NCBI taxonomy): domain Eukaryota; kingdom Metazoa; phylum Chordata; class Actinopteri; order Anguilliformes; family Muraenidae; genus Gymnothorax; species Gymnothorax javanicus. The sequence continues at coordinate 104,748,951 of CM056199.1, forward strand.
TCCACCTTTTTTGTTATCATTTATTATGACTATATTATTATTTTGTTATTACTATATTATTATTATTATTTCTATATTATTATTAGGTGACATTTGACCTAGTGACAAGCTGTGTGACCACTGGCAACAATTGTTGCCAGTCATAAAAATGCTATTTTCTTCAAAACAAAGTACAAAATGGAAAAAATAAATACATAACATGATTCAGAGGGACTCAAGTGATAAAATTATATGCCTTACAACTCCGAAAAAAAATCTGGGCATGAATGGGTTAATGCCATTTAATCTCAAATTGCCATGAAGGGTTATGCTTTAATGCCATCTGATCTCTTACTTCCATCATAGAGGACACATACAGTATGACAATGACCAGATATTAGCACTAGCATTAGATCGCTAGCATTAGCATTCAAACTTTAACATGACTGTATTTGCATATTGACAAGCAGGGTTAAGCTTTAATGGCATCTAATTTCATATTCCCATGAAGGGTTATGCTTTAATGCCATGTGATCTCTTATTTCCATTATAGAGGACACGTACAGTATGAAAATGACCAGATATTAGCACTAGCATTAGATCGCTAGCATTAGCAAGTTAGCATTAGCATTCAAACTTTAACATTGCTGTATTTGCATATATACAAGAAGGGTTAAGCTTGAATGCCATTTAATCTCATATTCCCATGAAGGGTTATGCTTTAATGCCATCTGATCTCTTATTTCCATCATAGAGGACACGTACAGTATGAAAATGACGAGATATTAGCACTAACAATAGATCGCTAGCATTAGCAAGTTAGCACTAGCATTTAAACTTTAACATTGCTGTATTTGAATTCATAAAAGAAGGGTTAAGCTTTAATGCCATTTAATCTCATATTCCCATGAAGTGTTATGCTTTAATGCCATCTGATCTCTTATTTCCATCATAGAAGACAAGTCCGTGAAAATGACTGAATATTAGCACTAGCATTAGATCCATTAGCATTCAAACTTTAACATGACTGTATTTGCATATTTATGAAAAAGCTTCAATGCCATCTAATCTCATATTCCCATCAAGGGTTATGCTTTAATGCCATCTGATCTCTTATTTCCATCATAGATGACAAGTACCATATGAAAATGACTAGATATTAGCACTAGCATTAGATCGCTGGCATTAGCATTCAAACTTTAACATGACTGTATTTGCATATTTACAAGAAGGGTTAAGCTTCAATGCCATTTAATCTCATATTCCCATGAAGGGTTATGCTTTAATGCCATCTGATCTCTTATTTCCATCATAGAGGACACGTACAGTATGAAAATGAGCAGATATTAGCACTAGCATTAGATCGCTAGCATTAGCAATTAGCATTAGCATTCAAACTTTAACATTGCTGTATTTGCATATTTACAAGAAGGGTTAAGCTTCAATGCCATTTAATCTCATATTCCCATGAAGGGTTATGCTTTAAAGGCATCTGATCTCTTATTTCCATCATAGAGGACACGTACAGTATGAAAATGACCAGATATTAGCACTAACATTAGATCGCTAGGATTAGCAAGTTAGCATTAGAATTCAAACTTTAACATTGCTGTATTTGCAAATGTACAAGAAGGGTTAAGCTTTAATGCCATTTAATCTCATATTGCCATGAAGGGTTATGCTTTAATGCCATCTGATCTCTTATTTCCATCATAGAGGACACGTACAGTATGAAAATGACCAGATATTAGCACTAGCATTAGATCGCTAGCATTAGCAAGTTAGCATTAGCATTCAAATTTAACAGTGCTGTATTTGCATATATACTAGAAGGGTTAAGCTTCAATGCCATTTAATCTCATATTCCCATGAAGGGTTATGCTTTAATGCCATCTGATCTCTTATTTCCATCATAGAGGACACGTACAGTATGACAATGACCAGATATTAGCACTAGCATTAGATCGCTAGCATTAGCAAGTTAGCATTAGCATTCAAATTTAACAGTGCTGTATTTGCATATATACTAGAAGGGTTAAGCTTTAATGCCATTTAATCTCATATTGCCATGAAGGGTTGTGCTTTTTTGCCATCTGATCCCTTATTTCCATCATAGAGGACACGTACAGTATGAAAATGACCAGATATTAGCACTAACAATAGATCGCTAGCATAAGCAAGTTAGCATTAGCATTCAAACTTTAACATTGCTGTATTTGAATTTATAAAAGAAGGGTTAAGCTATAATGCCATTTAATCTCATATTCCCATGAAGTGTTATGCTTTAATGCCATCTGATCTCTTATTTCCATCATAGAAGACAAGTACCATATGAAAATGACTAGATATTAGCACTAGCATTAGATCGCTTGCATTAGCATTCAAACTTTAACATGACTGTATTTGCATATTTACAAGAAGGGTTAAGATTTAATGCCATCTAATCTCATATTCCCATGAAGGGTTATGCTTTAATGCCATGTGATCTCTTATTTCCAACATAGAGGACACATACAGTATGACATTGACTAGATATTAGCACTACCATTAAATCGCTAGCATTAGCAAGTTAGCATTAGCATTCAAACTTTAACATTACTGTATTAGTATATTTACAAGAAGGGTTAAGCTTTAATGCCATTTAATCTCAAATTGCCATGAAGGGTTATGCTTTAATGCCATCTGATCTCTTATTTCCATCATAGAGGACACTAACGGTAGGACAATGACCAGATATTAGCACTAGCATTAGATCGCTAGCATTAGCATTCAAACCTTAACATGACTGTATTTGCATATTTTCAAGAAGGGTTAAGCTTTAATGCAATTTAATTTCATATTCCCATGAAGGGTTATGCTTTAATGCCATGTGATCTCTTATTTCCATTATAGAGGACACGTACAGGATAAAAATGACCAGATATTAGCACGAGCATTAGATCGCTAGCATTAGCAACTTAGCATTTGCATTCAAATTTAATAGTGCTGTATTTGCATATATATACTAGGAGGGTTAAGATTTATTGCCATTTAATCTCAAATTGCCATGAAGGGTTATGCTTTAATGCCATCTGCTCTCTTACTTTCATCATAGGGGACACATACAGTATGACAATGACCAGATATTAGCACTAGCATTAGATCGCTAGCATTAGCATTCAAACTTTAACATGACTGTATTTGCATATAATTTCAAGATGGGTTAAGCTTTAATGCCATTTAATCTCATATTCCCATGAAGGGTTATGCTTTAATGCCATCTGATCTCTTATTTCCATCATAGAGGACACGTACAGTATGAAAATGACCAGATATTAGCACCAGCATTAGATCGCTAAAATTAGCAAGTTAGCATTAGCATTCAAATTTAATAGTGGTGTATTTGCATATATACTAGGAGGGTTAAGATTTAATGCCATTTAATCTCATATTGCCATGAAGGGTTCTGCTTTAATGCCATCTGATCTCTTATTTCCATCATAGAGGACACATACAGTATGACAATGAGCAGATATTAGCAATAGCATTAGATCTCTACCATTTGCAAGTTAGCATTAGCATTCAAACTTTAACATTGCTGTATTTGAATTTATAAAAGAAGGGTTAAGCTTTAATGCCATTTAATCTCAAATTGCCATGAAGGGTCATGCTTTAATGCCATCTGATCTCTTACTTCCATCATAGAGGACACATACAGTATGACAATGACCAGATATTAGCACTAGCATTAGATCGATAGCATTAGCATTCAAACTTTAACATGACTGTATTTGCATATTTACAAGAAGGGTTAAGCTTTAATGGCATCTAATTTCATATTCCCATGAAGGGTTATGCTTTAATGCCATGTGATCTCTTATTTCCATTATAGAGGACACGTACAGTATGAAAATGACCAGATATTAGCACTAGCATTAGATCGTTAGAATTCGCAAGTTAGCATTAGCATTCAAATTTAACAGTGCTGTATTTGCATATATACAAGAACGGTTAAGATTTAATGCCATTTAATCTCATATTGCCATGAAGGGTTATGCTTTAATGCCATCTGCTCTCTTACATTCATCATAGAGACACACATACATATGACAATGACCAGATATTAGCACTAGCATTAGATCGCTAGCATTAGCATTCAAACTTTAACATGACTGTATTTGCATATTTACAAGATGGGTTAAGCTTTAATGGCATCTAATTTCATATTCCCATGAAGGGTTATGCTTTAATGCCATGTGATCTCTTATTTCCATTATAGAGGACACGTACAGTATGAAAATGACCAGATATTAGCACTAGCATTAGATCGCTAGCATTAGCAAGTTAGCATTAGCATTCAAATTTAACATTGCTGTATTTGTATATATACAAGAAGGGTTAAGCTTTATTGCCATTTAATCTCATATTGCTATTAAGGGTTGTGCTTTTTTGCCAGCTGATCTCTTATTTCCATCATAGAGGACCGCGTACAGTATGAAAATGACCAGATATTAGCACTAGCATTAGATCGCTAGCATTAGCAAGTTAGCATTAGCATTCAAACTTTAACATTGCTGTATTTGCATATATACTAGAAGGGTTAAGCTTTAATGCCTTTTAATCTCATATTCCCATGAAGGGTTATGCTTTAATGCCATCTGATCTCTTATTTTCCATCATAGAGGACACCTACAGTATGAAAATGACCAGATATTAGCACTAGCATTAGATCGCTAGCATTAGCAAGTTAGCATTAGAATTCAAACTTTAACATTGCTGTATTTGCATATGTACAAGAAGGGTTAAGCTTTAATGCCATTTAATCTCATATTGCCATGAAAGGTTATGCTTTAATGCCATCTGATCTCTTATTTCCATATAGAGGACACGTACAGTATGAAAATGACCAGATATTAGCACTAGCATTAGATTGCTAGCATTAGTAAGTTAGCATTAGCATTCAAACTTTAACATTGCTGTATTTGCATATATACAAGAAGGGTTAAGCTTTAATGCCATTTAATGTCATATTCCCATGAAGGGTTATACTTTAACGGCATCTGATCTCTCATTTCCATCATAGAGGACACCTACAGTATGAAAATGACCAGATATTAGCACTAGCATTAGATCGCTAGCATTAGCAAGTTAGCATTAGCATTCAAACTTTAACATTGCTGTATTTGCATATGTACAAGAAGGGCTAAGCTTTAATGGCATTTAATCTCACATTCCCATGAAGGGTTATGCTTTAATGCCATCTGATCTCTAATTTCCATCATCGAGGACACGTACAGTATGAAAATGACCAGATATTAGCACTAGCATTAGATCGCTAGAATTCGCAAGTTAGCATTAGCATTCAAATTTAACAGTGCTGTATTTGCATATATACAAGAAGGGTTAAGATTTAATGCCATTTAATCTCATATTGCCATGAAGGGTTATGCTTTAATGCCATCTGCTCTCTTACATTCATCATAGAGGACACATACAGTATGACAATGACCAGATATTAGCACTAGCATTAGATCGCTAACATTAGCATTCAAACTTTAACATGACTGTATTTGCATATTTACAAGATGGGTTAAGCTTTAATGGCATCTAATTTCATATTCCCATGAAGGGTTATGCTTTAATGCCATCTGATCTCTTATTTCCATTATAGAGGACACGTACAGTATGAAAATGACCAGATATTAGCACTAGCATTAGATCGCTAGCATTAGCAAGTTAGCATTAGCATTCAAATTTAACATTGCTGTATTTGCATATATACAAGAAGGGTTAAGCTTTAATGCCATTTAATCTCATATTCCCATGAAGGGTTCTGCTTTAATGCCATCTGATCTCTTATTTCCATCATAGAGGACACATACAGTATGACAATGACCAGATATTAGCACTAGCATTAGATCGCTACCATTAGCATTAGCATTAGCATTCAAACTTTAACATGACTGTATTTGCATATTTACAAGAAGGGTTAAGATTTAATGCCATTTAATCTCATATTGCCATGAAGGGTTATGCTTTAATGCCATCTGATCTCTTATTTCCATCATAGAGGACACATACAGTATGAAAATGACCAGATATTAGCACTAGCATTAGATCGCTAGCATTAGCAAGTTAGCATTAGCATTCAAACTTTAACATTGCTGTATTTGCATATATACAAGAAGGGTTAAGCTTTAATGCCATTTAATCTCATATTGCCATGAAGGGTTATGCTTTAATGCCATCTGATCTCTTATTTCCATCATAGAGACACATACAGTATGAAAATGACCAGATATTAGCACTAGCATTAGATCGCTAGCATTAGCATTAGCATTAGCAAAACTTTAACATGACTGTATTTGCATATTTACAAGAAGGGTTAAGCTTTAATGCCATTTAATTTCATATTCCCATGAAGGGTTATGCTTTAATGCCATCTGATCTCTTATTTCCATCATAGAGGACACATACAGTATAAAAATGACCAGATATTAGCACTAGCATTAGATCGCTAGCATTAGCATTAGCAAATTCAAATTTAACATGACTGTATTTGCATATTTACAAGAAGGGTTAAGCTTTAATGCCATTTAATCTCAAATTCCCATGAAGGGTTATGCTTTAATGCCATCTGATCTCTTATTTCCATCATAGAGGACACATACAGTATGACAATGACCAGATATTAGCACTAGCATTAGATCGCTAGCATTAGCATTCAAACTTTTTAACATTGCTGTATTTGCATATATATACAAGAAGGGTTAAACTTTAATGCCATTTAATCTCATATTCCCATGAAGGGTTATGCTTTAATGCCATCTGATCTCTTATTTCCATCATAGAGGACACGTACAGTATGAAAATGACCAGATATTAGCACTAGCATTAGATCGCTAGCATTAGCAAGTTAGCATTAGCATTCAAATTTAACAGTGCTGTATTTGCATATATACTAGAAGGGTTAAGATTTAATGCCATTTAATCTCATATTGCCATGAAGGGTTATGCTTTAATGCCATCTGATCTCTTATTTCCATCATAGAGGACACATACAGTATGAAAATGACCAGATATTAGCACTAGCATTAGATCGCTAGCATTAGCAAGTTAGCATTAGCATTCAAACTTTAAGATTGCTGTATTTGAATTTATAGAAGAAGGGTTAAGCTTTAATGCCATTTAATCTCATATTCCTATGAAGGGTTATGCTTTAATGCAATCTGATCTCTTACTTCCATCATAGAGGACACATACAGGATGACAATGACCAGATATTAGCACTAGCATTAGATCGCTAGCATTAGCATTCAAACTTTAACATGACTGTATTTGCATATTTACAAGAAGGGTTAAGCTTTAATGGCATCTAATTTCATATTCCCATGAAGGGTTATGCTTTAATGCCATGTGATCTCTTATTTCCATCATAGAGGACACGTAAGGTATGAAAATGACCAGATATTAAAGCACTAGCATTAGATCACTAGCATTAGTGATAGCATTAGCATTCAAATTTAACATTGCTGTATTTGCATATATAAAGAAGGGTTAAGCTTTAATGCCATTTAATCTCAATTGCCATGAAGGGTTATGCTTTAATGCCATCTGATCTCTTATTTCCATCATAGAGGACACGTACAGTATGAAAATGACCAGATATTAGCACTAGCATTAGATCGCTAGCATTAGCATTAGCATTCAAATTTAACATTGCTGTATTTGCATATATACTAGAAGGGTTAAGCTTTAATGGCATTTAATCTCATATTCCCATGAAGGGTTATGCTTTAAATGCCATCTGATCTCTTATTTCCATCATAGAGGACCGTTACAGTATGAAAATGACCAGATATTAGCACTAGCATTAGATCGCTAGCATTAGCAAGTTAGCATTAGAATTCAAACTTTAACATTGCTGTATTTGACATATATACAAGAAGGGTTAAGCTTTAATGCCATTTAATCTCATATTGCCATGAAGGGTTATGCTTTAAAGCCATCTGATCTCTTATTTCCATCATAGAGGACACGTACAGTATGAAAATGACCAGATATTAGCACTAGCATTAGATCGCTAGCATTAGTTTAGCATTAGCATTCAAACTTTAACATTGCTGTATTTGCATATATACAAGAAGGGTTAAGCTTTAATGCCATTTAATCTCATATTCCCATGAAGGGTTATGCTTTAAAGGCATCTGATCTCTTATTTCCATCATAGAGGACACGTACAGTATGAAAATGACCAGATATTAGCACTAGCATTAGATCGCTAGCATTAGCAAGTTAGCATTAGCATTCAAACTTTAACATTGCTGTATTTGCATATGTACAAGAAGGGTTAAGCTTTAATGCCATTTAATCTCATATTGCCATGAAGGGTTATGCTTTAATGCCATCTGATCTCTTATTTCCATCATAGAGGACACATACAGTATGAAAATGACCAGATATTAGCACTAGCATTAGATTAGATTAGCTAGTTAGCATTAGCATTCAAACTTTAACATTGCTGTATTTGCATTTTACAAAGAAGGGTTAAGCTAATGCCATTTAATCTCATATTCCCCATGAAGGGTTATGCTTTAATGCCATCTGATCTCTTATTTCCATCATAGAGGACACATACAGTATGAAAATGACCAGATATTAGCACTAGCATTAGATCTAGCATTAGCATTAGCATTCAAACTTTAACATGACTGTATTTGCATATTTACAAGAAGGGTTAAGCTTTAATGCCATTTAATCTCATATTCCCATGAAGGGTTATGCTTTAATGCCATCTGATCTCTTATTTCCATCATAGAGGACACGCAGTATGAAAATGACCAGATATTAGCACTAGCATTAGATTGCTAGCATTAGCAAGTTAGCATTAGCATTCAAACTTTAACATTACTGTATTTGCATATATTTACAAGAAGGGTTAAGTTTTAATGCCATTTAATCTCATATTGCCATGAAGGGTTATGCTTTAATGCCATCTGATCTCTTATTTCCATCATTCTCTTATTTCCATCATAGAGGACACATACAGTATGACAATGACCAGATATTAGCACTAGCATTAGATCACTAGCATTAGCATTCAAACTTTAACATGACTGTATTTGCATATTTACAAGAAGGGTTAAGCTTTAATGGCATCTAATTTCATATTCCCATGAAGGGTTATGCTTTAATGCCATGTGATCTCTTATTTCCATTATAGAGGACACGTACAGTATGAAAATGACCAGATATTAGCACTAGCATTAGATCGCTAGCATTAGCAAGTTAGCATTAGCATTCAAATTTAACATTGCTGTATTTGCATATATACTAGAAGGGTTTAAGCTTTAATGCCATTTAATCTCATATTCCCATGAAGGTTATGTTTTAATGCCATTCTCTTATTTCCATCATAGCCATTTAATTAGCACTAGCATTAGATATTAGCATTAGCATTAGCATTCAAACTTTAATATTGCTGTATTTGCATATTTACAAGGTTTAAGTTTTTAATGCCATTTTCATATTGCCATGAAGGGTTATGATGCCATATTTCCATTTCCATAGAGGACACGTACAGTATGAAAATGACCAGATATTAGCACTAGCATTAGATCGCTAGCATTAGCAAGTTAGCATTAGCATTCAAACTTTAACATTGCTGTATTTGCATATATACTAGAAGGGTTAAGCTTTAATGCCATTTAATCTCATATTCCCATGAAGGGTTATGCTTTAATGCCATCTGATCTCTTATTTCCATCAAGAGGACAAGTATAGTATGAAAATGACCAGATATTAGCACTAGCATTAGATCGCTAGCATTAGCATTCATTCAACTTTAACATGACTGTATTTGCATATTTACAAGAAGGGTTAAGCTTTAATGCCATCTAATCTCATATTCCCATGAAGGGTTATGCTTTAATGCCATCTGATCTCTTATTTCCATCATAGAGGACACATACAGTATGACAATGACCAGATATTAGCACTAGCATTAGATCGCTAGCATTAGCAAGTTAGCATTAGAATTCAAACTTTAACATTGCTGTATTTGCATATATACAAGAAGGGTTAAGCTTTAATGCCATTTAATCTCATATTCCCATGAAGGGTTATGCTTTAAAGGCATCTGATCTCTCATTTCCATCATAGAGGACACGTACAGTATGAAAATGACCAGATATTAGCACTAGCATTAGATCGCTAGCATTAGCAAGTTAGCATTAGAATTCAAACTTTAACATTGCTGTATTTGCATATGTACAAGAAGGGTTAAGCTTTAATGCCATTTAATCTCATATTCCCATGAAGGGTTATGCTTTAATGCCATCTGATCTCTTATTTCCATCATAGAGGACACATACAGTATGACAATGACCAGATATTAGCACTAGCATTAGATCGCTAGCATTAGCATTCAAACTTTAACATGACTGTATTTGCATATTTACAAGAAGGGTTAAGCTTTAATGCCATCTAATCTCATATTCCCATGAAGGGTTATGCTTTTAATGCCATCTGATCTCTCATTTCCATCATAGAGGACACGTACAGTATGAAAATGACCAGATATTAGCACTAGCATTAGATCGCTAGCATTAGCAAGTTAGCATTAGCATTCAAATTTAACAGTGCTGTATTTGCATATATACAAGAAGGGTTAAGATTTAATGCCATTTAATCTCATATTGCCATGAAGGGTTATGCTTTAATGCCATCTGCTCTCTTACATTCATCATAGAGGACACATACAGTATGACAATGACCAGATATTAGCACTAGCATTAGATCGCTAGCATTAGCATTCAAACTTTAACATGACTGTATTTGCATATTTACAAGATGGGTTAAGCTTTAATGGCATCTAATTTCATATTCCCATGAAGGGTTATGCTTTAATGCCATGTGATCTCTTATTTCCATTATAGAGGACACGTACAGTATGAAAATGACCAGATATTAGCACTAGCATTAGATCGCTAGCATTAGCAAGTTAGCATTAGCATTCAAATTTAACATTGCTGTATTTGCATATATACAAGAAGGGTTAAGCTTTAATGCCATTTAATCTCATATTGCCATGAAGGGTTGTGCTTTTTTGCCATCTGATCTCTTATTTCCATCATAGAGGACACGTACAGTATGAAAATGACCAGATATTAGCACTAGCATTAGATCGCTAGCATTAGCAAGTTAGCATTAGCATTCAAACTTTAACATTGCTGTATTTGCATATATACTAGAAGGGTTAAGCTTTAATGCCATTTAATCTCATATTCCCATGAAGGGTTATGCTTTTAAAGCCATCTGATCTCTTATTTCCATCATAGAGGACACGTACAGTATGAAAATGACCAGATATTAGCACTAGCATTAGATCGCTAGCATTAGCAAGTTAGCATTAGAATTCAAACTTTAACATTGCTGTATTTGCATATGTACAAGAAGGGTTAAGCTTTAATGCCATTTAATCTCATATTGCCATGAAAGGTTATGCTTTAATGCCATCTGATCTCTTATTTCCATCATAGAGGACACGTACAGTATGAAAATGACCAGATATTAGCACTAGCATTAGATCGCTAGCATTAGTAAGTTAGCATTAGCATTCAAACTTAAACATTGCTGAATTTGCATATATACTAGAAGGGTTAAGCTTTAATGCCATTTAATGTCATATTCCCATGAAGGGTTATACTTTAAAGGCATCTGATCTCTCATTTCCATCATAGAGGACACCTACAGTATGAAAATGACCAGATATTAGCACTAGCATTAGATCGCTAGCATTAGCAAGTTAGCATTAGAATTCAAACTTTAACATTGCTGTATTTGCATATGTACAAGAAGGGCTAAGCTTTAATGGCATTTAATCTCACATTCCCATGAAGGGTTATGCTTTAATGCCATCTGATCTCTTATTTCCATCATAGAGGACACATACAGTATGAAAATGACCAGATATTAGCACTAGCATTAGATCGCTAGCATTAGTAAGTTAGCATTAGCATTCAAACTTTAACATGACTGTATTTGCATATTTACAAGAAGGGTTAAGCTTTAATGCCATTTAATCTCATATTCCCATGAAGGGTTATGCTTTAATGCCATCTGATCTCTTATTTCCATCATAGAGGACACCTACAGTATGAAAATGACCAGATATTAGCACTAGCATTAGATCGCATTAGCAAGTTAGCATTAGCATTCAAACTTTAACATTGCTGTATTTGCATATTTACAAGAAGGGTTAAGCTTTAATGCCATTTAATCTCATATTCCCATGAAGGGTTATGCTTTAATGCCATCTGATCTCTTATTTCCATCATAGAGGACACGTATATATGAAAATGACCAGATATTAGCACTAGCATTAGATCGCTAGCATTAGCAAGTTAGCATTAGCATTCAAATTTAACATTGCTGTATTTGCATATATACAAGAAGGGTTAAGCTTTAATGCCATTTAATCTCATATTCCCATGAAGGGTTATGCTTTAATGCCATCTGATCTCTTATTTCCATCATAGAGGACACATACAGTATGAAAATGACCAGATATTAGCACTAGCATTAGATCGCTAGCATTAGCAAGTTAGCATTAGCAAATTTAACATTGCTGTATTTGCATATATACAAGAAGGGTTAAGCTTTAATGCCATTTAATCTCATATTCCCATGAAGGGTTATGCTTTAATGCCATCTGATCTCTTATTTCCATCATAGAGGACATGTACAGTATGAAAATGACCAGATATTAGCACTAGCATTAGATCGCTAGCATTAGCAAGTTAGCATTAGCATTCAAACTTTAACATTGCTGTATTTGCATATATACAAGAAGGGTTAAGCTTTAATGCCATTTAATCTCATATTCCCATGAAGGGTTATGCTTTAATGCCATCTGATCTCTTATTTCCATCATAGAGGACACATACAGTATGAAAATGACCAGATATTAGCACTAGCATTAGATCGCTAGCATTAGCAAGTTAGCAAGCATTCAAATTTTAACATGACTGTATTTGCATATTTACAAGAAGGGTTAAGTTTAATGGCATCTAATCTCATATTCCCATGAAGGGTTATGCTTTAATGCCATCTGATCTCTTATTTCCATCATAGAGGACACGTACAGTATGAAAATGACCAGATATTAGCACTAGCATTAGATCGCTAGCATTAGCAAGTTAGCATTAGCATTCAAACTTTAACATTGCTGTATTTGAATATATACAAGAAGGGTTAAGCTTTAATGCCATTTAATCTCATATTCCCATGAAGGGTTATGCTTTAATGCCATCTGATCTCTTATTCCATCATAGAGGACACGTACAGTATGAAAATGACCAGATATTAGCACTAGCATTAGATCGCTAGCATTAGCAAGTTAGCATTAGCATTCAAACTTTAACATTGCTGTATTTGCATATTTACAAGAAGGGTTAAGCTTTAATGCCATTTAATCTCATATTCCCATGAAGGGTTATGCTTTAATGCCATCTGATCTCTTATTTCCATCATAGAGGACACATACAGTATGACAATGACCAGATATTAGCACTAGCATTAGATCGCTAGCATTAGTATTCAAACTTTAACATGACTGTATTTGCATATTTACAAGAAGGGTTAGATTTAATGGCATCTAATCTCATATTCCCATGAAGGGTTATGCTTTAATGCAATCTGATCTCTTATTTCCATCATAGAGGACACGTACAGTATGAAAATGACCAGATATTAGCACTAGCATTAGATCGCTAGCATTAGCAAGTTAGCATTAGCATTCAAACTTTAACATTGCTGTATTTGCATATATTTACAGAAGGGTTAACCTTTAATGCCATTTAATCTCATATTCCCATGAAGGGTTATGCTTTAATGCCATCTGATCTCTTATTTCCATCATAGAGGACACACCAGTATGAAAATGACCAGATATTAGCACTAGCATTAAACTTTCTAGCATTAGTTAGCATTAGCATTCAAACTTTAACATTACTGTATTTGTATATTTACAAGAAGGGTTAAGTATTAATGCCATTTAATCTCATTATTGCCATGAAGGGTTATTCTTTAATGCCATCTGATCTCTTATTTCCATTATAGAGGACATGACAGTATGAAAATGACCTGACATTAGCATTCATTAGCATTAGATCGACTAGCATTAGATCGTTAGCATTAGCATTCAAACTTTAACATTGCTGTATTTGCATATTTACAAGAAGGGTTAAGCTTTAATGGCATCTAATTTCATATTCCCATGAAGGGTTATGCTTTAATGCCATGTGATCTCTTATTTCCATTATAGAGGACACGTAGAGTATGAAAATGACCAGATATTAGCACTAGCATTAGATCGCTAGCATTAGCAAGTTAGCATTAGCATTCAAATTTAACATTGCTGTATTTGCATATATACAAGAAGGGTTAAGCTTTAATGCCATTTAATCTCATATTGCCATGAAGGGTTGTGCTTTTTTGCCAGCTGATCTCTTATTTCCATCATAGAGGACACATACAGTATGAAAATGACCAGATATTAGCAAATTAGATCCAGAAGTTAGCATTAGCATTCAAACTTTAACATTGCTGTATTTGCATATATACTAGAAGGGTTAAGTTTAATGCCATTAATCTCAATTCAAAGGGTTAACAAGGCATCTGATCTCTCATTTCCATCATAGAGGACACATACAGTATGAAAATGACCAGATATTAGCACTAGCATTAGATCTTTTAGCATTAGCATTATTTCAAACTTTAACATTGCTGTATTTGCATATGTACAAGAAGGGTTAAGCTTTCATGCCATTTAATCTCTTGAAAGGTTTGCTTTAATGCCATCTGATCTCTTATTTCCATCATAGAGGACACGTACAGTATGAAAATGACCAGATATTAGCACTAGCATTAGATCGCTAGCATTAGTAAGTTAGCATTAGCATTCAAACTTAAACATTGCTGAATTTGCATATATACTAGAAGGGTTAAGCTTTCATGCCATTTAATGTCATATTCCCATGAAGGGTTATACTTTAAAGGCATCTGATCTCTCATTTCCATCATAGAGGACACCTATAGTATGAAAATGACCAGATATTAGCACTAGCATTAGATCGCTAGCATTAGCAAGTTAGCATTAGAATTCAAACTTTAACATTGCTGTATTTGCATTTGTACAAGAAGGGCTAAGCTTTAATGGCATTTAATCTCACATTCCCATGAAGGGTTATGCTTTAATGCCATCTGATCTCCTATTTCCATCATAGAGGACACATACAGTATGACAATGACCAGATATTAGCACTAGCATTAGATCGTTAGCATTAGCATTCAAACATTAACATGACTGTATTTGCATATTTACAAGAAGGGTTAAGCTTTAATGCCATTTAATCTCATATTCCCATGAAGGGTTATGCTTTAATCCCATCTGATCTCTAATTTCCATCATAGAGGACACGTACATTATGAAAATGACCAGATTTTAGCAATAGCATTAGATTGCTAGCATTAGCAAGTTAGCATTAGCATTCAAACTTTAACATTACTGTATTTGTATATTTACAAGAAGGGTTAAGTTTTAATGCCATTTAATCTCAAATTGCCATGAAGGGTTATGCTTTAATGCCATCTGATCTCTTACTTCCATCATAGAGGACACATACAGTATGACAATGACCAGATATTAGCACTAGCATTAGATCACTAGCATTAGCATTCAAACTTTAACATGACTGTATTTGCATATTTACAAGAAGGGTTAAGCTTTAATGGCATCTAATTTCATATTCCCATGAAGGGTTATGCTTTAATGCCATGGGATCTCTTATTTCCATTATAGAGGACACGTACAGTATGAAAATGACCAGATATTTGCACTAGCATTAGATCGCTAGCATTAGCAAGTTAGCATTAGCATTCAAATTTAACATTGCTGTATTTACATGTATACTAGAAGGGTTAAGCTTTAATGCCATTTAATCTCATATTCCCATGAAGGGTTATGCTTTAATGCCATGTGATCTCTTATTTCCATTATAGAGGACACGTACAGTATGAAAATGACCAGATATTTGCACTAGCATTAGATCGCTAGCATTAGCAAGTTAGCATTAGCATTCAAATTTAACATTGCTGTATTTACATGTATACTAGAAGGGTTAAGCTTTAATGGCATTTAATCTCAAATTGCCATGAAGGGTTTTGCCTTAATGCCATCTGATCTCTTACTTCCATCATAGAGGACACATACAGTATGACAATGACCAGATATTAGCACTGGCATTAGATCGCTAGCATTAGCAGTCAAACTTTTACATGACTGTATTTGCATATTTACAAGAAGGGTTAAGCTTTAATGGCATCTAATTTCATATTCCCATGAAGGGTTATGCTTTTTTTGCCATGTGATCTCTTATTTCCATTATAGAGGACACGTACAGTATGAAAATGACCAGACATTAGCACTAGCATTAGATCGCTAGCATTAGCAAGTTAGCATTAGCATTCAAATTTAACATTGCTGTATTTGCAGATATACAAGAAGGGTTAAGCTTTAATGCCATTTAATCTCATATTCCCATGAAGGGTTATGCTTTAATGTCATCTGATCTCTTATTTCCATCATAGAGGACACGTACAGTATGAAAATGACCAGATATTAGCACAAACAATAGATCGCTAGCATTAGCAAGTTAGCATTAGCATTCAAACTTTAACATTGCTATATTTGAATTCATAAAGA
>CM056199.1:104765773-104933685 GCA_029692085.1 Gymnothorax javanicus
ATGCTAGCGATCTATTGTTAGTGCTAATATCTGGTCATTTTCATACTGTACGTGTCCTCTATGATGGAAATAAGGGATCAGATGGCAAAAAAGCACAACCCTTCATGGCAATATGAGATTAAATGGCATTAAAGCTTAACCCTTCTAGCATATATGCAAATACAGCACTGTTAAATTTGAATGCTAATGCTAACTTGCTAATGCTAGCGATCTAATGCTAGTGCTAATATCTGGTCATTGTCATACTGTACGTGTCCTCTATGATGGAAATAAGAGATCAGATGGCATTAAAGCATAACCCTTCATGGGAATATGAGATTAAATGGCATTGAAGCTTAACCCTTCTAGTATATATGCAAATACAGCACTGTTAAATTTGAATGCTAATGCTAACTTGCTAATGCTAGCGATCTAATGCTAGTGCTAATATCTGGTCATTGTCATACTGTACGTGTCCTCTATGATGGAAATAAGAGATCAGATGGCATTAAAGCATAACCCTTTATGGCAATGTGAGATTAAATGGCATTAAAGCTTAACCCTTCTTGTACATTTGCAAATACAGCAATGTTAAAGTTTGAATTCTAATGCTAACTTGCTAATCCTAGCGATCTAATGTTAGTGCTAATATCTGGTCATTTTCATACTGTACGTGTCCTCTATGATGGAAATGAGAGATCAGATGCCTTTAAAGCATAACCCTTCATGGGAATATGAGATTAAATGGCATTCAAGCTAACCCTTCTTGTCTATATGCAAATACAGCAATGTTAAAGTTTGAATGCTAATGCTAACTTGCTAATGCTAGCGATCTAATGCTAGTGCTAATATCTGCTCATTTTCATACTGTACGTGTCCTCTATGATGGAAATAAGAGATCAGATGGCATTAAAGCATAACCCTTCATGGGAATATGAGATTAAATGGCATTGAAGCTTAACCCTTCTTGTAAATATGCAAATACAGTCATGTTAAAGTTTGAATGCTAATGCCAGCGATCTAATGCTAGTGCTAATATCTAGTCATTTTCATATGGTACTTGTCCTCTATGATGGAAATAAGAGATCAGATGGCATTAAAGCATAACCCTTGATGGGAATATGAGATTAGATGGCATTGAAGCTTAACCCTTCTTGTAAATATGCAAATACAGTCATGTTAAAGTTTGAATGCTAATGCCAGCGATCTAATGCTAGTGCTAATATCTAGTCATTTTCATACGGTACTTGTCTTCTATGATGGAAATAAGAGATCAGATGGCATTAAAGCATAACACTTCATGGGAATATGAGATTAAATGGCATTAAAGCTTAACCCTTCTTTTATGAATTCAAATACAGCAATGTTAAAGTTTAAATGCTAGTGCTAACTTGCTAATGCTAGCGATCTATTGTTAGTGCTAATATCTCGTCATTTTCATACTGTACGTGTCCTCTATGATGGAAATAAGAGATCAGATGGCATTAAAGCATAACCCTTCATGGGAATATGAGATTAAATGGCATTCAAGCTTAACCCTTCTTGTATATATGCAAATACAGCAATGTTAAAGTTTGAATGCTAATGCTAACTTGCTAATGCTAGCGATCTAATGCTAGTGCTAATATCTGGTCATTTTCATACTGTCGTGTGTCCTCTATAATGGAAATAAGAGATCACATGGCATTAAAGCATAACCCTTCATGGGAATATGAAATTAGATGCCATTAAAGCTTAACCCTTCTTGTCAATATGCAAATACAGTCATGTTAAAGTTTGAATGCTAATGCTAGCGATCTAATGCTAGTGCTAATATCTGGTCATTGTCATACTGTATGTGTCCTCTATGATGGAAATAAGAGATCACATGGCATTAAAGCATAACCCTTCATGGGAATATGAAATTAGATGCCATTAAAGCTTAACCCTTCTTGTCAATATGCAAATACAGTCATGTTAAAGTTTGAATGCTAATGCTAGCGATCTAATGCTAGTGCTAATATCTGGTCATTGTCATACTGTATGTGTCCTCTATGATGGAAGTAAGAGATCAGATGGCATTAAAGCATAACCCTTCATGGCAATTTGAGATTAAATGGCATTAACCCATTCAACCCAGATTTTTTGTAAATAGGCATATAATTTTATCACTTGAGTCCCTCTGAATCATGTTATGTATTTATTTTTTTCCATTTTGTACTTTGTTTTAAAGAAAATAGCATTTTATGACTGGCAACAATTGTTGCCACTGGTCACACAGCTTGTCACTAGGTCAAATGTCACCTAATAATAATATAGAAATAATAATAATAATATAGTAATAACAAAATAATAATATAGTCATAATAAATGATAACAAAAAGGTGGAGGGGGGGTGGGGGGTGCAAAATAAAAACAAAAAATATGTAAAACTCTTCATGGATACCAGTGGATATTATCATCCCGGGAAGGTAGCTAATGATCATGGTTCAAACCTTGGTTCCCTCTGTATAAAATTCAAAACAACATACAATTTGAACTGGGTTCTTCATTCATAAATAACCTTTGTATTAGATATACATCTCAGACCAAGTCTGTATGATATAAAAACAATCTCCAACAGGTTAAAACATAAGGTTTGAAACATTGAATTCACGCTGCCAATCGAAAAACCGCCAAACTAGCGTGGGAACAAGTTGGTGGAAATAAAATCATATGTTGTTGCTGATTTTGCAAATGAAACAGAATAGAAATAATCATTTTAATGTCAAAGAAATGCAATGCATATGAAATAGATAACCTACATATTCTCAAATACCCATATACAGAAACCTCTAAAAACTGAATGCTTTTTTCTTTGAACCTCTAAAAACTTGGGGGGGCTGTAGGTGTGGGCATTGGCTATAGTATGTACTTGTGTGTCAAGAAAAGTGCACCTCCAACTGCATCAAAATCTTTTACCTCAGTAAAGACAAGCTAATGTTAGCTAACAGAGAAAGATTGCTTAGCAGCTAGCAAGAAAATGATGAAAGGTAATGTATCAAAATCCTATAGACACAGGGCTTGAATTCCTGTGAATTTATTTCTAGGAAGAGTATTCTAAGAGGAATAAAATAAGCCATTGTACATCATTCTACAATTTGAAATAAGTAAATTATTAGCAATCCTGCAGACAGTGTTTTCCTTTAGTTAGCGATGGGAATATGTGCCTACTGGCAATTTTTGTTTAACCTCACAGAAATAAGGCCATGAACAAAAAAAAATTTATTAAAGGTACAATTTTTTGTGGGAGGGTTACTCTAGAACTTGAATGATTAAATAATTATAAATATGTTTGGGGAAAATCATAAGAAATTTATGAAAAATTACCTCTTTCCAGGAGGATTTGCATTCGCCATGTCTTAGCCAGAAGGAGCAAAAGAAGCAGATGATGTCATGTGACAGGAAGCACTTGGAAACTATTTTTATAAACCAAAACCTTTGTTTAAGTTTTCTACTAGCATATAAGTGGAAAAAAGTTGCATTATACCCTTGAGATTTTTTATTGTGAGTAGAAAATGACAGTGATACACCCGCAACAATTGTTGCCAGTGAGATTAAATGGGTTAAAACTTAACCCTTCTTGTAAATATACAAATACAGTAATGTTAAAGTTTGAATGCTAATGCTAACTTGCTAATGCTAGCGATCTAATGCTAGTGCTAATATCTGGTCATTGTCATACTGTACGTGTCCTCTATGATGGAAATTAGAGATCAGATGGCATTAAAGCATAACCCTTCATGGGAATATGAGATTAAATGGCATTAAAAGCTTAACCCATCTTGTAAATATGCAAATACAGTCATGTTAAAGTTTTAATGCTAATGCTAGCGATCTAATGCTAGTGCTAATATCTGGTCATTTTCATACTGTATGTGTCCTCTATGATGGAAATAAGAGATCAGATGCCTTTAAAGCATAACCCTTCATGGGAATATGAAATTAAATGGCATTAAAGCTTAAACCTTCTATTACATATGCAAATACAGCAATGTTAAAGTTTGAATGCTAATGCTAACTTGCTAATGCTAGCGATTTAATGCTAGTGCTAATATCTGGTCATTGTCATACTGTATGTGTCCTCTATGATGGAAATAAGAGGTCAGATGGCATTAAAACATAACCCTTCATGGGAATATGAGATTAAATGGCATTCAAGCTAACCCTTCTTGTCTATATGCAAATACAGCAATGTTAAAGTTTGAATTCTAATGCTAACTTGCTAATGCTAGCGATCTAATGCTAGTGCTAATATCTGGTCATTTTCATACTGTACGTGTCCTCTATGATGGAAATAAGAGATCAGATGGCATTAAAGCATAACCCTTCATGGGAATATGAGATTAAATGGCATTCAAGCTAACCCTTCTTGTCTATATGCAAATACAGCAATGTTAAAGTTTGAATGCTAATGCTAACTTGCTAATGCTAGCGATCTAATGCTAGTGCTAATATCTGCTCATTTTCATACTGTACGTGTCCTCTATGATGGAAATAAGAGATCAGATGGCATTAAAGCATAACCCTTCATGGCAATATGAGATTAAATGGCATTAAAGCTTAACCCTTCTTGTACATATGCAAATACAGCAATGTTAAAGTTTGAATGCTAATGCTAACTTGCTAATGCTAGCGATTTAATGCTAGTGCTAATATCTGGTCAATGTCATACTGTATGTGTCCTCTATGATGGAAATAAGAGATCAGATGGCATTAAAGCATAACCCTTCATGGGAATATGAGATTAAATGGCATTAAAGCTTAACCCTTCTTGTATATATGCAAATACAGCAATGTTAAATTTGAATGCTAATGCTAACTTGCTAATGCTAGCGATCTAATGCTAGTGCTAATATCTGGTCATTTTCATACTGTACGTGTCCTCTATGATGGAAATAAGAGATCAGATGGCAAAAAGCACAACCCTTCATTGCAATATGAGATTAAATGGCATTAAAGCTTAACCCTTCTAGTAATATATGCAAATACAGCAATTTTAAATTTGAATGCTAATGCTAACTTGCTAATGCTAGCGATCTAATGCTAGTGCTAATATCTGGTCATTTTCATACTGTACGTGTCCTCTATGATGGAAATAAGAGATCAGATGGCATTAAAGCATAACCCTTCATGGGAATATGAGATTAAATGGCATTAAAGCTTTACCCTTCTTGTATATATGCAAATACAGCAATGTTAAATTTGAATGCTAATTCTAACTTGCTAATGCTAGCGATCTAATGCTAGTGCTAATATCTGGTCATTTTCATACTGTACATGTCCTCTATAATGGAAATAAGAGATCACATGGCATTAAAGCATAACCCTTCAATGGAATATGAGATTAGATGGCATTAAAGCTTAACCCTTCTTGTAAATATGCAAATACAGTCATGTTAAAGTTTGAATGCTAATGCTAGCGATCTAATGCTAGTGCTAATATCTTGTCATTTTCATACGGTACTTGTCTTCTATGATGGAAATAAGAGATCAGATGGCATTAAAGCATAACCCTTGATGGGAATATGAAATTAGATGCCATTAAAGCTTAACCCTTCCTGTAAATATGCAAATACAGTCATGTTAAAGTTTGAATGCTAATGCTAGCGATCTAATGCTAGTGCTAATATCTAGTCATTGTCATACTGTATGTGTCCTCTATGATGGAAGTAAGAGATCAGATGGCATTAAAGCATAACCCTTCATGGCAATTTGAGATTAAATGGCATTAAAGCATAACCCTTCTTGTAAATATACAAATACAGTAATGTTAAAGTTTGAATGCTAATGCTAACTTGCTAATGCTAGCAATCAAATGCTATTGCTAATATCTGGTCATTTTCATACTGTACGTGTCCTCTATGATGGAAATAAGAGATGACATGGCATTAAAGCATAACCCTTCAATGGAATATGAGATTAGATGGCATTAAAGCTTAACCCTTCTTGTAAATATGCAAATACAGTCATGTTAAAGTTTGAATGCTAATGCTAGCGATCTAATGCTAGTGCTAATATCTTGTCATTTTCATACGGTACTTGTCTTCTATGATGGAAATAAGAGATCAGATGGCATTAAAGCATAACCCTTGATGGGAATATGAAATTAGATGCCATTAAAGCTTAACCCTTCCTGTAAATATGCAAATACAGTCATGTTAAAGTATGAATGCTAATGCTAGCGATCTAATGCTAGTGCTAATATCTAGTCATTGTCATACTGTATGTGTCCTCTATGATGGAAGTAAGAGATCAGATGGCATTAAAGCATAACCCTTCATGGCAATGTGAGATTAAATGGCATTAAAGCTTAACCCATCTTGTACATATGCAAATACAGCAATGTTAAAGTTTGAATTCGAATGCTGACTTGCTAATCCTAGCGATCTAATGCTAGTGCTAATATCTGGTCATTTTCATACTGTACGTATCCTCTATGATGGAAATGAGAGATCAGATGCCTTTAAAGCATAACCCTTCATGGGAATATGAGATTAAATGGCATTAAAGCTTAAACCTTCTATTACATATGCAAATACAGCTAGGTTAAAGTTTGAATGCTAATGCTAACTTGCTAATGTTAGCAATCTAATGCTAGTGCTAATATCTGGTCATTGTCATACTGTTTGTGTCCTCTATGATGGAAATAAGAGGTCAGATGGCATTAAAGCATAACCCTTCATGGGATTATGAGATTAAATGGCATTCAAGCTAACCCTTCTTGTCTATATGCAAATACAGCAATGTGAAAGTTTGAATGCTAATGCTAACTTGCTAATGCTAGCGATCTAATGCTAGTGCTAATATCTGCTCATTTTCATACTGTACGTGTCCTCTATGATGGAAATAAGAGATCAGATGGCATTAAAGCATAACCCTTCATGGGAATATGAGATTAAATGGTATTCAAGCTTAACCCTTCTTGTATATATGCAAATACAGCAATGTTAAAGTTTGAATGCTAATGCTAACTTGCTAATGCTAGCGATTTAATATTAGTGCTAATATCTGGTCAATGTCATACTGTATGTGTCCTCTATGATGGAAATAAGAGATCACATGGCATTAAAGCATAACCCTTCATGGGAATATGAGATTAGATGGCATTAAAGCTTAAGCCTTCTTGAAAATATGCAAATACAGTCATGTTAAAGTTTGAATGCTAATGCTAGCGATCTAATGCTAGTGCTAATATCTAGTCATTTTCATACGGTACTTGTCTTTTATGATGGAAATAAGAGATCAGATGGCATTAAAGCATAACACTTCATGGGAATATGAGATTAAATGGCATTAAAGCTTAACCCTTCTTTTATAAATTCAAATACAGCAATGTTAAAGTTTGAATGCTAATGCTAACTTGCTAATGCTAGCGATCTATTGTTAGTGCTAATATCTGGTCATTTTCATACTGTACGTGTCCTCTATGATGGAAATAAGAGAACAGATGGCAAAAAAGCACAATCCTTCATGGCAATATGAGATTAAATGGCATTAAAGCTTAACCCTTCTAGTATATATGCAAATACAGCACTGTTAAATTTGAATGCTAATGCTAACTTGCTAATGCTAGCGATCTAATGCTAGTGCTAATATCTGGTCATTTTCATACTGAACGTGTCCTCTATGATGGAAATAAGAGATCAGATGGCATTAAAGCATAACCCTTCATGGGAATATGAGATTAAATGGCATTAAAGCTTAACCCTTCTTGTATATATGCAAATACCGCAATGTTAAATTTGAATGCTAATGCTAACTTGCTAATGCTAGCGATCTAATGCTAGTGCTAATATCTGGTCATTTTCATATTGTACGTGTCCTCTATAATGGAAATAAGAGAACACATGGCATTAAAGCATAACCCTTCATGGGAATATGAAATTAGATTCCATTAAAGCTTAACCCTTCTTGTAAATATGCAAATACAGTCATGTTAAAGTTTGAATGCTAATGCTAGCGATCTAATGCTAGTGCTAATATCTGGTCATTGTCATACTGTATGTGTCCTCTATGATGGAAGTAAGAGATCAGATGGCATTAAAGCATAACCCTTCATGGCAATTTGAGATTAAATGGCATTAAAGCTTAACCCTTCTTGTAAATATACTAAAACAGTAATGTTAAAGTTTGAATGCTAATGCTAACTTGCTAATGCTAGCAATCTAATGCTATTGCTAATATCTGGTCATTTTCATACTGTACGTGTCCTCTATGATGGAAATAAGAGATCAGATGGCATTAAAGCATAACCCTTCATGGGAGTATGAGATTAAATGGCATTAAAGCTTAACCCTTCTTGTAAATATGCAAATACAGTCATGTTCAAGTTTGAATGCTAATGCTTGCGATCTAATGCTAGTGCTAATATCTGGTCATTGTCATACTGGATGTGTCCTCTATGATGGAAATAAGAGATCAGATGGCATTAAAGCATAACCCTTCATGGCAATGTGAGATTAAATGGCATTAAAGCTTAACCCTTCTTGTACATATGCAAATACAGTCATGTTAAAGTTTGAATGCTAATGCTAGCGATCTAATGCTAGTGCTAATATCTGGTCATTTTCATACGGTACTTGTCTTCTATGATGGAAATAAGAGATCAGATGGCATGAAAGCATAACCCTTCATGGGAATATGAGATTAAATGGCATTAAAGCTTAACCCTTCTTTTATAAATTCAAATACAGCAATGTTAAAGTTTGAATGCTAATGCTAACTTTCTAATGCTAGCGATCTAATGCTAGTGCTAATATCTGCTCATTGTCATTCTGTATGTGTCCTCTATGATGGAAATTAGAGATCAGATGGCATTAAAGCATAACCCTTCATGACAATATTAGATTAAATGGCATTAAATCTTAACCCTCCTAGTATATATGCAAATACAGCACTGTTAAATTTGAATGCTAATGCTAACTTGCTAATTCTAGCGATCTAATGCTAGTGCTAATATCTGGTCATTTTCATACTGTACGTGTCCTCTATGATGGAAATAAGAGATCAGATGGCATTAAAGCATAACCCTTCATGGGAATATGAGATTAAATGGCATTAAAGCTTAACCCTTCTTGTATATATCGAGGGCCGAGGATTAACTAGTTCTATCTAGCATTTTTTACTTTTTGAGAAAAATTAGTTTTTATATTTAGCTATTTGCTATTTTAAAACAATAAAAGATACATATCTCATAACTTATTTGTAGTTGGGATATGATTCCTTGATTTTGAACAGTAGACTACAAATTTGCTGAAATGTCATATAACGCTGCTATAAGGTCAAATTCTGCAGATAGAACTATGTGATTTCCAAATCAGATAAAATCCTAGAATTACATAGTTCTATCTGACTGGATATAATTTAAAAAAATAAAAGTACATAGTAATAAATGTACAATAATATATTCTGTTCTTTCAGAAATACAATTTTAACTGTACTATTATTTCTAATTGACATCCAAACTAGAATTTTCAAACTTAAAGGTCAGGATGTAGTTATCCATGCATCCTAGATACAAGTGAGAACAAGAAAGAATGAAACATATAAACTTTCAAACAATAACAATATTTTAGTGGACTTAGTTACATAAAATGTCACTTGATCATATCTTAGACCATCCAGTAGCTAAGATGCAGAGTACTTAGCATAGTAGTGACATGTAAGCCCTATCTCCAGGTGGCATGAATTTCAAAATGCACTTTATGTCAGCTTTTTTCTCATTAGACAACTTGCTGGATTTTGCAACCTTTAGTTGATTCAATTCTTCCAGCTGAGAAGTTGGGGTACCCCTGGCTGACTGTCGCACCTCAAGTACACCAGTAGTAACCCAATCACCAGAAAAGCTGGTTTTATACTTCACAATGTAGGGGTTTTCTTGTTCATACAGTAGAGTCTTAACCTTTAGATATGGAATTCTATTGTACTGTCCTTGTTTAGCTAGGAGTTGGTCGTCTTTAAAGTCATCAGGCTTCATCTGAATTAGCTTCAGAGGGTAACTTCTGTTAACCTTTTTGAGCATCCTCATCAATCCGACAGGACTGTACATCTCACAATTACGACAGACTTTCTCTATTTGGCTGTGAAGATTATCTACCTCTTGGATGGACGAATGACCAGGTTCACAGAATTTCTGTTGAATAGTTTCAATTTCGGTATGGCGTCTCAGGAATATTCTCAAAGCTGTTGACAATATGCTGTTTCTATTTTGTGGGACACAAGAATCACTCCAAAGGATAATGTGTTTTGACCTCTTATCTCGCTTATTCTCCTCGATTATGGCTTCAAGTAGTTTAATAACTGAACTGGCAATATCATTACCAGATCGGCCATTTTGAGCCTCATTCCAGAGTGCCCCATACCCTCTCTTATCCACCGAACAATGTGCTGTCTGGTGATAGACATTAAGCTTTCGTTTGTAGAAGAAGTTGGATATTTCTGCTGTTGGTAATGCAAAGACCTTCTGTAGATCGAAACAAACAATGAAACACTCTTGATTCTTCCTATCCTTGTCTCTCTCCATCTTTGTTTCCTCCTTGCTTCTCACATGCTCCCTCATATGCTCTTTGCTCATCATCAGTTGGCTGAGTATTCATTTTCATTGCCTCGCATGTATCACATCTGTCCTTCTTTGGAGAATGGAATTCAATATTGAACTCAGTATTGAATATCTGCCTGTATAGATATAGTTTTCCTGGTGTCTTTCCACTAATCTGGCAAGATTCGACATACTTATCATAAAGGACTGCTATACAGGATCCCCTAGGTAAGTATTCTTTAGCTGAGTCTGTTCTACAGTAATGTGACTCTACACGGGAAGTGACTTTATGTGCTCACGAATACCATCTTTAACCTCATCACTCACTATATTATTGACGCTTTCATTTTCAGCGAAGCTGTCTTGGTGTTCCACTAGTTGGATTTTTTGTGGAATGGTATGTGATAATTCGTTTTTGGCTAACATCTAATGTGGTTAGGTAGAACATCTTGCAGACTCGAAATATTTTTGCCTTGACAAGGTAGGTAGTATTCTATGCTATTATTTCGTCTACTAGTCCCACGTCCTTGTCTTTTGGTTTTCTCTTTCTTGGTAGTTTTTCCATAGAAGTGCATCTTTTCATTATCTGACAATGTCCAGAATTCACTGAAGATATAAGACCTGTCTTTCTCCTCAGATTTAGACTGCATTTGAACTTGCACTTAGTACAGTCTTTTTTGTTTTCACTGATCGTTCTGGCTGGCGTTTTCCCCGACTATCTAGATACTCTTTTCCGGATTGTCTCAATCTTTTACGAACATTGCACTTCCATGTTGAGGGTTCACGATTTCTTTTTCCTCGTAAGAACTTTTCCAGTCCGCTTATGGAGCCTTGCAGTTGGGCGGATGTCTGTGGCAGCTTCTGTAGTCTGGTTTTCGTCATCGCCATCTTCTGTACCATCAGATTCAGGCTCACTGCTGCTTGGTTCAAAGGTCTCATCGATAAGGGAATCATCGTCTTCGTGGTCGCTACTTGGTAAGTCACCACTTGATCTGAAATAGAAGATACAACTTTTAAATCCTAAAATTCCTCATGAACAGGTGCCCATTTCAAAACCATTATTTAATAGTCATGTTAACTTTATAACAATGCCAGTATGTTTAAGCCCCATTGGGATTATTGTTTTGTTAAAGTTAACAGGACATTAATAGTGATTGCAAATTGAGTTCCATGTGAAAGCATTACAGTGAGTGTTAGCTAGGTGTATCTCACTATGTTTTGATGTGTGTGAGCAAGGCATCATTCAACCTGATTATTTGAAAAAATATAAACAATAACCACACAACCCTGCTATAGAGAGAATCTACAATATCTGTAGGTTTGATACACTCCACTTACCTGTCAAATACGTCTCTCAATTCATCATCAGTCATCAATTTTCCATGGTGATTTCTTGTCAGCTTTCTCAAGCGTGTGCGCCATTTTGATCAAGCATGGATCACATGACCAAACTGAAGTAACAGATTGGCTAACAGCAGATAGAACCTGTTAACACTAATATTTATATCGAAAATTCAGATGTACCTATGTTACATTGACCTCTGGCCTTTACAGGTAACCACTAAAACATGGAACTATATCTCAAATGAAACTAGTTAGTACTGAGACTATTGTAGGACAGATATCTCATTTTTGAGTAAAATGTCAGATAGAACTAGTTAATCCTCGGCCCTCGATATGCAAATACAGCAATGTTAAATTTGAAGGCAAATGCTAACTTGAAAATGCTAGCGATCTAATGCTAGTGCTAATATCTGGTCATTTTCATACTGTACGTGTCCTCTATAAAGGAAATAAGAGATCACATGGCATTAAAGCATAACCCTTCATGGGAATATGAAATTAGATGCCATTAAAGCTTAACCCATCTTGTAAATATGCAAATACAGTCATGTTAAAGTTTGAATGCTAATGCTAGCGATCTAATGCTAGTGCTAATATCTGGTCATTGTCATACTGTATGTGTCCTCTATGATGGAAGTAAGAGATCAGATGGCATTAAAGCATAACCCTTCATGGCAATTTGAGATTAAATGGCATTAAAGCTTAACCCTTCTTGTAAATATACTAATACAGTAATGTTAAAGTTTGAAAGCTAATGCTAACTTGCTAATGCTAGCAATCTAATGCTATTGCTAATATCAGGTCATTTTCATACTGTACGTGTCCTCTATGATGGAAATGAGAGATCAGATAGCATTAAAGCATAACCCTTCATGGGAATATGAGATTAAATGGCATTCAAGCTAACCCTTCTTGTCTATATGCAAATACAGCAATGTTAAAGTTTGAATGCTAATGCTAACTTGCTAATGCTAGCGATCTAATGCTAGTGCTAATATCTGCTCATTTTCATTCTGT
Source organism: Gymnothorax javanicus (assembly GCA_029692085.1). Taxonomy (NCBI): domain Eukaryota; kingdom Metazoa; phylum Chordata; class Actinopteri; order Anguilliformes; family Muraenidae; genus Gymnothorax; species Gymnothorax javanicus. The sequence goes on from CM056199.1 coordinate 104,778,672, forward strand.
ACGTGTCCTCTATGGTGGAAATAAGAGATCAGATGGCATTAAAGCATTACCCTTCATGGGAATATGAGATTAAATGGCATTCAAGCTTAACCCTTCTTGTATATATGCAAATACAGCAATGTTAAAGTTTGAATGCTAATGCTAACTTGCTAATGCTAGCGATTTAATGCTAGTGCTAATATCTGGTCAATGTCATACTGTATGTGTCCTCTATGTGGGAAATAAGAGATCACATAGCATTCTAGCATAACCCTTCATGGGAATATTAGATTAGATGGCATTAAAGCTTAACCCTTCTTGTAAATATGCAAATACAGTCATGTTAAAGTTTGAATGCTAATGCTAGCAGTCTAATGCTAGTGCTAATATCTAGTCATTTTCATACGGTACTTGTCTTCTATGATGGAAATAAGAGATCAGATGGCATTAAAGCATAACACTTCATGGGAATATGAGATTAAATGGCATTAAAGCTTAACCCTTCTTTTATAAATTCAAATACAGAAATGTTAAAGTTTGAATGCTAATGCTAACTTGCTAATGATAGCGATCTATTGTTAGTGCTAATATCTGGTCATTTTCATACTGTACGTGTCCTCTATGATGGAAATAAGAGATCAGATGGCATTAAAGCATAACACTTCATGGCAATATGAGATTAAATGGCATTAAAGCTTAACCCTTCTAGTATATATGCAAATACAGCACTGTTACATTTGAATGCTAATGCTAACTTGCTAATGCTAGCGATCTAATGCTAGTGCTAATATCTGGTCCTTTTCATACTGTGCGTGTCCTCTATGATGGAAATAAGAGATCACATGGCATTAAAGCATAACACTTCATGGGAATATGAGATTAAATGGCATTAAAGCTTAACCCTTCTTGTATATATGCAAATACAGCAATGTTAAATTTGAATGCTAATGCTAACTTGCTAATGCTAGCGATCTAATGCTAGTGCTAATATCTGGTCATTTTCATACTGTACGTGTCCTCTATAATGGAAATAAGAGATCACATGGCATTAAAGCATAACCCTTCATGGGAATATGAAATTAGATGGCATTAAAGCTTAACCCTTCTTGTAAATATGCAAATACAGTCATGTTTAAGTTTGAATGCTAATGCCAGCGATCTAATGCTAGCGATCTAATGCTAGTGCTAATATCTTGTCATTTTCATACGGTACTTATCTTCTATGATGGAAATAAGAGATCAGATGGCATTAAAGCATAACCCTTCATGGGAATATGAGATTAAATGGCATTAAAGCTTGACCCTTCTTTTATAAATTCAAATACAGCAATGTTAAAGTTTGAATGCTCATGCTAACTTGCTAATGCTAGCGATCTAATGCTAGTGCTAATATCTGGTCATTTTCATAATGTACGTGTCCTCTATAATGGAAATAAGAGATCAGATGGCAAAAAAGCACAACCCTCATGGCAATATGAGTTTAAATGGCATTCAAGCTTAACCCTTCTTGTTTATATGCAATTACAGCAATGTTAATGTTTGAATGCTAATGCTAACTTGCTAATGCTAGCGATCTAATGCTAGTGCTAATATCTGGTCATTTTCATACTGTATGTGTCCTCTATGATGGAAATAAGAGATCACATGGCATTAAAAAGCATAACCCTTCATGGGAATATGAGATTAAATGGCATTAAAGCTTAACCCTTCTTGTATATATGCAAATACAGCAATGTTAAATTTGAGTTTGCTAATGCTAATGCTAGCGATCTAATGCTAGTGCTAATATCTGGTCATTTTCATACTGTACGTGTCCTCTATAATGGAAATAAGAGATCACATGGCATTAAAGCATAACCCTTCATGGGAATATGAAATTAAATGGCATTAAAGCTTAACCCTTCTTGTAAATATGCAAATACAGTCTTGCTAATGTTTAAGTTTGAATGCTAATGCTAGCGATCTAATGCTAGCGATCTAATGCTAGTGCTAATATCTTGTCATTTTCATACCTTATCTTCTATGATGGAAATAAGAGATCAGATGGCATTAAAAAGCATAACCCTTCATGGGAATATGAGATTAAATGGCATTAAAAGCTTAACCCTTTTTTTAAAAATTCAAATTACAGCAATGTTAAAGTTTGAATGCTCATGCTAACTTGCTAATGCTAGCGATCTAATGCTAGTGCTAATATCTGGTCATTTTCATAATGTACGTGTCCTCTATGATGGAAATAAGAGATCAGATGGCAAAAGCACAACCCTCATGGCAATATGAGTTTAAATGGCATTAAAGCTTAACTTGTTTATATTCAATTACAGCAATGTTAATGTTTGAATGCAAATACAGCATATCTGTGTAAATTATGTTGGAAATAAAGATCAATGCATTAAAAGCATAACCCTTCATGGGAATGATTTAATGCATTAAAGCTTTAGCCTTCTTGTAAATATAATGTCATGTTATAGTGCTAATATCTGGATCTAATCTAATTTTCATACTGTACTTGTCTTCTATGATGGAAATAAGAGATCAGATGGCATTAAAGCATAACCCTTCATGGGAATATGAGATTAAATGGCATTAAAGCTTAACCCTTAAGTTTTATAAATATGCAAATACATATCTGGAATTTTAAAGTTTGAATGCTAATGCTAACTTGATAATGCTAGCGATCTAATGCTAGTGCAAATATCTGGTCATTTTCATACTGTAAGTGTCCTCTATGATGGAAATAAGAGATCACATGGCATTAAAGCATAACCCTTCATGGGAATATGAGATTAAATGGCATTAAAGCTTAAGCCTTCTTGTATATAAGCAAATACAGCAATGTTAAAGTTTGAATGCTAATGCTAACTTGCTAATGCTAGCATTCTAATGCTAGTGCTAATATCTGGTCGTTTTCATACTCTACGTGTCCTCTATGATTGAAATAAGAGATCACTTGGTATAAAAGCATAACCCTTCATAGGAATATGAGATTAGATGCCATTAAAGCTTAACCCTTCTTGTAAATATGCAAATACAGTCATTTTAAAGTTTGAATGCTAATGCTAACTTGATAATGCTAGCGATCTAATGCTAGTGCAAATATCTGGTCATTTTCATACTGTACTTGTCCTCTATGATGTAAATAAGAGATCAGATGGCATTAAAGCATAACTCTCCATGGCAATATGAGATTAAATGGCATTAAAGCTTAACCCTTCTATTATATCTGCAAATAAAGCACTGTTAAAGTTTGAATGCTAATGCTAACTTGCTAATGCTAGCAATCTAAAGCTAGTGCTAATATCTGCTCATTTTAATACTGTACGTGTCCTCTATGATGGAAATAAGAGATCACATGGCATTAAAGCATAACCCTTCCAGGGAATATGAGATTAAATGGCATTAAAGCCTAACCCTTCCTGGGAATATGAGATTAAATGGCATTAAAGCTTTACCCTTCTTGTATATATAAAAATAGAGCAATGTTAAAGTTAGAATGCTAATGCTAAGTTGCTAATGCTAACGATCTAATGCTAGTGCTAATATCTGGTCATTGTCATACTGTATGTGTCCTCTGTGATGGAAATAAGAGATCAGATGGCATTAAAGCATAACCCTTCATGGGAATATGAGATTAAATGGCATTAAAGCCTAACCCTTCCTGGGAATATGAGATTAAATGGCATTAAAGCTTTACCCTTCTTTTATAAATTCAAATACAGCAATGTTAAAGTTTGAATGCTAATGCTAACTTGCTAATCCTAGCGATCTAATGCTAATGCTAATATTTGGTCATTTTCATATTGTACGTGTCCTGTATGATCGAAGTAAGAGATGAGATGGCATTAAAGCATAACCCTTCATGGCAATTTGAGATTAAATGCCTTTAAAGCTTAACCGTTCTTGTATATATACAAATACAGCTATGTTAAAGTTTGAATGCTAATGCTAACTTGTTAATGCTAGCGATCTAATGCTAGCGCAAATATCTGGTCACTTTCATACTGTACGTGTCCTCTATGATGGAAATAAGACATCAGATGGCATTAAAGCATAACCCTTCATGGGAATATGAGATTAAATGGCATTAAAGCAAATCCCTTCCTGGGAATATGAGAATAAATGGCATTTAAGCTTTACGCTTCTTTTATAAATTCAAATACAGCTATGTTAAAGTTTGAATGCTAATGCTAACTTGCTAATGCTAGCGATCTAATGCTAGTGCTAATATCTGGTCATTGTCATACTGTATGTGTCCTCTATGATGGAAATAAGAGATCAGATGGCATTAAAGCATAACCCTTCATGGGAATATGAGATTTAATGGCATTAAAGCTTAACCCTTCTTGTATATGAGCAAATACAGCAATGTTAAAGTTTGAATGCTAATGCTAACTTGCTAATGCTAGCGATCTAATGCTAGTGCTAATATCTGGTCATTTTCATACTGTACTTGTCCTCTATGATGTAAATAAGAGATCAGAAGGCATTTAAGCATAACTCTTCATGGCAATATGAGATTAAATGGCATTAAAGCTTAACCCTTCTATTATATATGCAAATAAAGCACTGTTAAAGTTTGAATGCTAATGCTAACTTGCTAATGCTAGTGATCTAATGCTAGTGCTAATATCTGCTCATTTTAATACTGTACGTGTCCTCTATGTTGAAAATAAGAGATCACATGGCATTAAAGCATAACCCTGCATGGCAATATGAGATTAAATGGCATTAAAACTTAACCGTTCTTGTATATATGCAAATACAGCAATGTTAAAGTTTGAATGCTAATGCTAACTTGCTAATGTTAACGATATAATGCTAGTGCTAATATCTGGTCATTGTCATACTGTATGTGTCCTCTATGATGGAAATAAGAGATCAGATGGCATTAAAGCATAACCCTTCATGGCAATATGAGATTCAATGGCATTAAAGCTTAACCCTTCTAGTATATATAAAAATACAGCAATGTTAAAGTTTGAATGCTAATGCTAACTTGCTAATGCTAACGATCTAATGCTAGTGCTAATATCTGGTCATTGTCATACTGTATGTGTCCTCTATGATGGAAATAAGAGATCAGATGGCATTAAAGCATAACCCTGAATGGCAATATGAGATTCAATGGCATTCAAGCTTAACCCTTCTTGTATATGTAAAAATACAGCAATGTTAAAGTTTGAATGCTAATGCTAACTTGCTAATGCTAACGATCTAATGCTCATGCTAATATCTTGTCATTTTCATACTGTACGTGTCCTCTATGATGGAAATAAGAGATCACATGGCATCAAAGCATCAGCCTTCATGGGAATATAAGATTAGATGGCATTAAAGCTAAACCCTTCTTTTAAATATGCAAATACAGTCATGTTAAAGTTTCAATGCTAATGCTAACGATCTAATGCTAGTGATAATATCTGGTCATTGTCATACTGTATGTGTCCTCTTTGGTGGAAATATGAGATCAGATGGCATTAAAGCATTACCCTTAATGGCAATATGAGATTTAAATGGGCCCAATGCTAGCTTATCCATGACTTTGCATATATAGCTTACAGGAGGTGATACAGGTGGATTCAAAACTGGTTACAAGACAAGAACACAAGAGTGGTGGTCAGTGGTATCTCATCTGAAGCTAGGTATGGTGGGGAGTGGCATCCCCCGAGGGATCGGTGTTGGGACCCTGCTTATTTCCTCATCTACATTGTGACGCCAATAGGAATATTGAGAGCAAAATTGGTTAGGTGCAAGATGATACTAAATTAGGAGGTTTGGCAAAATAGTTTAGGAGTCCACTAAAGTGATTCAGGATGATTTGGATAGAATCCAGAATTGGGCAGAAATGTGGCAAATGAAATATAATGTAGCGAAATGTAAAGTTGTGCATGTAGGTAATAAAACATTAGACAGGATTACTTCATGGGAGGTTTAAAACTGGAATGTGCTCCACATAAAAAAGATCTGGAAGTGATTGTTGACCAAACCCCCACAGGCTCTAGCCATTGTTCAGTAGCAGTTAAAAAAAGCCAATCGGATGCTGGCATACATTGCCAAAAGTATTGAGTAAAAATCCAAGGAGGTCATACCTCTCTTGTCAACACATTCGTCGGACCAAATCTGGAGTATTGTGTACAGTTCTGGGGACCATACTTTAAGAAAGATATAGAGGCTCTAGAAAAAGTTCAGAGAAGAGCCACTAAGCTAATTCCAGGTGTAAAAGATAAAAGCTATGAGAAGAGGCTGAAGATCCTTAATCTCTTTAGTCTTAGGAAAAGGAGACTCAGGTGATCTGATTGAGGTCTTTAAATATGTTAAAGGGATTAACAAAGTGAATTATGTTGGATTCCTTCAGCCAAGTTTTGTTAGTAGAACTCGGGGTCACAAATGGAAGTTGACCAAGGGTAAATTTAGCACTGATATTAGGAAATATTTTTCACCCAAAAAGAAGAGCGAATTTCGATGTGGAGACGCAACCATATTGTTGAAAGAGGCAGAAACTAGAATTTTTCAAGAGCAGGCTTGACTTAAAAGGTGATACCATTGAGTCCTTAATTATCTGAAGTGATATATTCACAATATAAACTTCGTGAGCCTGGTTGGGCCTGAATAGCCTGTTCTGCATACTCATGTTATGTTATGTTATGTTTCTACTGATTCTGGTACTCACTGGGTCCTTTTGGAACAACAGTCACAACAAAACATCCCCCTTTCTTGTCATGATTGATGTGGCACACAGCTGATTTCTTTCTCCATATATTGCTATTATAGGATGACTAATGAACCTCTGTTGATTATACCACAGCAGGTTTCTCCATCCTGCATTCCCTTTGGTTTGAACCCAGGGAGTACATCTCTACCCCAGCAGTTGAAACTACCCATGCTGTGCTGTGCTCTTCAGGAGGGGTTAATAGGGTGTCCCATAAAATCATTGCCATCTGGTCAGGGTTCTGCACCATAGACTTTGCATTTCCTACACACATCTTTCACGCCGTCTCCTCTCTGCTCTGCTTTCAGTCTTCACCGACTGGTACTAAATCCAGAGCAAAACAATAGAGTGCACATATGCCAGTTCAGTTTACCTTAAATCCTTAATTTCGGAGTTTTTTCCCACACTACCAGTACGCCCCATTTGCTCTTTTCATCATTCCTTGTGATTGGGGATGATATTCACAATTAAGGATGATATTCACCTTGTTCTAAAGTGACCCTCCTTCTGGTGATATGTTGTTCGAAATGTGCTATAAAAATGCCTTCCTTCCATTGTGTCTAGCACAAACCTTACATTTATGCAATACTTGATTTCCCATAGCTGGTCAATATGGTCACCTCACACTTGCTAACTCCCCTCCCCCCTTTCTGATGCATTGCCTACGCCATGTGTCAACTTAGCATAGAAACCACTTCTGAAAATCAGGGCTTTCCATCAGTCCCACACGTACCACTTTTTCTTCCACCCCCATTTTGTGAATGCATTCACCATATTAGGCAGTCCCCAGGTCAGTGCAGACTGCAGGACTATTTCAGTTTGCTCAAAAAACTCTGGTCAGCGTCATTATCCCAGTCATAGTCACTGTCAATTTTATAATTATTAAAGGTTTTGTCAATTGAATCGTAAAAACATCAATTGCGATCACATATTACAGTCAACTTTTCAAGTAAATGGTGGTACCACCTTTTAGTATTTTGAATTTAATCCGAATCATCATTCAGAATTTCGAGTTGAATCCACCTAAAGTTTTTATTTCCAAATTATTTCTTTTGAAATGCTCATTGGCTGGCGGGCCACTGGACATTTCAATTTAATAATAATTCTCATCTATTGCGGATATATATATATATATATCATCATAGATATATGTATATATATCTCCCTCCTTTTCCTTGGTTTCTTGTCTCCATGTGATTCAGGGTCTGTAAAGAAACTTGACAGTTAGATTCACATCACAACAGATTCACATAACAATCGCACAGCTTTGTTACTCCTCAACTCTTCATTGTGTCACCCTGTAATACACATGTTCAAAAATATAAAAGAAAATTAGTTAGTTTCAGTGCAGCTTCTATAAACCAGCAGTTGACGGGTAGTTCCTGCTTAAAAGTAGAGAAAAAATGTTTCATTAATCAATCATTCATTTCTTAAGTTAGAAAACATTTAATGATTCACATTGCTCATTCACTCAGGACAGCTATTATTGTTGCATACTAAAAGAAAACTACATGACATTTTATTTGAAACTTCTAAGACCTCTCCTTCCAGTTTCCTGCACTGATCAAAGACTTTTTATTTTCAAGACTGATTATATCTGATGCAAAAAGCACTACATCCCTAATAAAGTCATGACTATTTTAGTTAGATTCTCAAATAAAATGAGAGTTACGAAAGTAACTGAGGTTCTATGAATTCCAGATGACCGCCAGAGACGGTATGAAATACCTGGATAATCATCACGCGCATGCACAGATCGAGACATAATACCAACAAAGTCACGTGACCTGGGTGGCCTTGAGCAACCTGATAAAGGAGAGGTCTTAGAAGTTTCAAATAAAATGTCATGTAGTTTTCTTTTAGTATGCAACAATAATAGCTGTCCTGAGTGAATGAGCAATGTGAATCATTAAATGTTTTCTAACTTAAGAAATGAATGATTGATTAATGAAACATTTTTTCTCTACTTTTAAGCAGGAACTACTCGTCAACTGCTGGTTTATAGAAGCGGCACTGAAACTAACTAATTTTCTTTTATTTTTGAACATGTGTATTACAGGGTGACACAATGAAGAGCTGAGGACTAACGAAGCCGTGCGATTGTTATGTGAGTCTGTTGTGATCAGATCTAACTGTCAGTTTCTTTACAGACCTGGATCACATGGAGACAAGGAAACCAAGGAAAAGGAGGAATATATATATATATCTATGATGATATATATATATATATATCACAATAGATGAGGTATTATTAAGTGCAGAATGTCAGTGGCCAGCCAGCCAGCCAGGCATTTCAAAAGAAATAGTAGTAAAACTTTTAGGTGGCTTCAACTCGGAAATTATAAATGATGATTCGGTTAAAGTCTAACTACAAAAGGTGCTACCACCCATTTTACTTGAAAAGTTGACTGTAATATGTGATGTAATTGATGTTTTTTCTGATTCGACAAAACCTTTAATAATTATAAAATTGACAGTGACTATGACTGGGATAATAGCTTAGAGTTTTAAGATAAAATGGACAAATGAGACAGAATGGGTTTTTTTGAGCAAACTGAAATAGTCCTGCAGTCTGCACTGACCTGGGGACTGCCCAATATGGTGAATGCATTCACAAAATGGGGGTGGAAGAAAAAGTGGTACATGTGGGACTGATGGAAGCCTGATTTTCAAGTGGTTTCTATGCTAGAGATTGACACATAAGCGTGAGCAATGCATCAGAAAGGAGTTAATGGAGTAAGCAAGCGTGGGGTCACCATATTGAACAGCTATGTGAAAGCAAGTATTGCGTAAATGTAAGGTTTGTGCTAGACACAATGGAAGGAAGGCATTTTTAAAGTGCATTTCGAACATCATATCACCAGAAGGAGGGTCACTTTGTGAACAAGGTGAATATCATCCCCAATTGTGAATATCATCCCCAATCACAAGGAATGATGAAAAGAGCAAATGGAGTGTACTGGTACAGTGGGAAAAACTCTGGAATTAAGGATTTAAGGTAAATTGAACTGGCATATGTGCACCATTGTTTGCCTGGGCCAGTACCAGTCGCCCAAGACTGAAAAGCAGAGCAGAGAGTGAGACGGCATAAAGGAAGTGTAGAGGAATGCAAGACTCTAGTGGCAGAACCCTGACCAGGTGGCAATGAATTTAGCGGGACACCCTATTAACATTCCTGAAGAGCACAAAGCAACAAGTGGGTTAGCTTTAACTGCTGGGTTGATATTTGCCCCCTGGGTTCAAACCAAAGGGAATGCAGGATGGAGAAACCTGCTGTGGTATAATCAACAGAGGTTCATTAGTCATCCTATAATAGCAATATATGGAGAGAAAGAAATCAGCTGTGTGCCCACATCAATCATGACAGAAAGGATGTTTTGTTGTGACTGTTGTTCCAAAAGGACAGTAGTACCAAGTCAGTAGAAACATAACATAACATAACATGAGTGAAGAACAGGCCCATTCAGCCCAACCAGGCTTCGCCAGTTTATATTGTAAATATATCACTTCAGATACTCAAGGACTCAATGGTATCTAGCTTTAAATCAAGCCTGCTCTTGAAAATTCCCAAGGTTTCTGCCTCAACAATATGGTCAGGCAAACTATTCCACATCGAAATTGCTCTTTGGGTGAAAAAATATTTCCTAATATCAGTGCTAAATTTACCCTTGGTCAACTTACATTTGTGACCCCGAGTTCTACTAACAAAACTTGGCTGAAGGAATCAACATAATTCACTTTGTGTATCCCTTTAACATATTTAAAGACCTCAATCAGATCACCCCAAAGTCTCCTTTTCCAAAGACTAAAAAGATTAAGGATCTTCAGCCTCTTCTCATAGCTTTCATCTTTTACACCTGGAATTAAGCTTAGTGGCTCTTCTCTGAACTTTTTCCAGAGCCTCTATATCTTTCTTAAAGTATGTTCCCCAGAGCTGCTCACAATACTCCAGATTTAGTCGACAGATGTGTTGTGCAAGAAATTATGACCTCCTTAGTTTTATAATACTTTTGGCAATGTATCCCAGCATCCGATTGGCTTTTTTAACTGCTACTGAACAATGGCTAGAGCCTGTGGGGGTTTGGTCAACAATCACTTCCAGATCTTTTTCATGTGGAGCACATTCCAATTTTAAACCTCCCATGAAGTAATCCTGTCTAATGTTTTTATTACCTACATGCACAACTTTACATTTCGCTACATTAAATTTCATTTGCCACATTTCTGCCCAATTTTGGATTCTATCCAAATCATCCTGAATCACTTTAGTGGACTCTATTCCCCCTTAAAACCTCCCAATTTAGTATCATCTGCAAATTGCTTATTTGCTCTCAATATTCCTATCAAAGATAGGTAATGTAGATGAGGAACAGCAGGGTCCCCAACACGATCCTAGGGGATGCCACTCCCCCACCATACCCCTGCTCAGATGAGATACCACTGACCACCACTCTTTGTGTTCTGTCTTGTAACCAGTTTTGAATCCCTCCCAGGAGAATACCTCCTGTAGCCAATGGGTCTCTTATGTGATACTGTATCAAATAACTTTCTGAAAATCCAAACCTTGATGTGCCAAGCCCTGTCTGATCATAAGTCTTAATGGCCTCTTCAAAAAATTCCAGAAAGGTTTGTCAGGCATATTGTCCGCCAAACCATGTTGGCTATCCCTCAAGATATTATTACGTTCGAGAAATAATTCCAGCTCGTCTTTTATGATAGATTCCAGTATTTTGCTTGCAATGCAAGTTAAATTGACTGGCCTGTAATTTCCTGGTTCAGTACGGTCCCCCTTCTTGTATATTATTGCCCTACTGCCAATCATTTGGTATTTCTCCAGTTTCTAAAGACTGTCTGAAGATAGCTGAGGCGGGTTTAAAGATGATCTCACTAACTTCCCTGAGCACTCTAGGATATAAGCCATCAGGACCCGCCACCTTATCTGCCTTTAGTTTATGCAACTTGTCTAATACTTCATTATCCCTTACCTCAATTTCCGCTAAATAATCTTGAGCATTGGACATGCCCTCTGGCCGAATAAAAACCCGCTCCGAGGTAAATTCTCAACAAATAACTATTTAAGAGTAATCCGCAATATCCTTGTTATCATATAGCAGCGATCCATATTTATTCTTTATGCACTTAACCTCCTCTTTGACTTTCCTTTTTTCTGCTACAGTACTGAAAAGAAGCGCTTAGGGTTAGTTTTTGCCCCTTCTGCAATTTGCCTTTCATACAGTCTCAACCCTCTCCGCGGCAGATCGTGAAATAGTCACGACATTTAATCTATTGAATCGTGTACATGGCACGGAATTTCCATTTTCTTTCGTGACCCTGAGCACGACTTTAAAACCAATGTATTTCAATTAGATGTATCGGTCGTGCCTGCAACACATATTTCTCTCTGTTAGTGTGGACCGTATTTATACTCTATAAAACTATTCATACTGTATAAAACTGGGAGCACAGAAGCTGTACTGCTTTCATTCTCTTTTCTTTTATTACCGCTACATTACTGAACATTAGTCACGAGGGTTTCTTTATTTTCTGCCCTGCTGTTAATGAGCAATTTTCGTCAGCAATTCCTTGAGGTCAAAATACAGTACATATTCTCACAGTTAATAAGCAGACTGCAGAGAAATGTTCGCGGTTGATAGTTGTTATTTATCTTCACAAAGAAACACCCGTTCCCGTTGATTTGGTGCTTCAAATCCTAACGGGAAATATTACAGTGCCCGCAGAGCCGTATCGGCGTTACCATAGTGAGGACACATGAAAGGCAGCCATTACAAGACAACCCCCCCTCCCCGTAGCCTCAGGGCCGTGTTGCAGTGATGAACCCCAAGCACAGGACTACTCCTGTCTGTGACTTTTGTGCTCAGAGGCCTGGGGGCCTCAGGAATCCCCACCTGTACACATTGCTGCCCACATTGAGCCATATGTTATTATGATGTGTCCTTCATGTGAAACTTTGGGGAGAAAGATAAGAGCCAGGAGGTGGCCGAGAAGGCGTGGCTCCGGCTGGATGAGGGTATAATGGCATATTCTCTACAAGTTTCTCATAAGGGAAAAGAATGTAAAAGCGGAGTTTCAATGGGATATCAACTGGACTTCATATATGGTAAGAATTAAGGGACCTTCACACTCCTCATGGGATGTTACAATTGTGAGGAGTCTAAGGAAAAGGGCGTATTGTATGTTATTATTATGTGCCTACTGCAATGCAGACACACATTACAATCCTGCATACTTATTTATTATTATGTGCCTGCTGCAAAGCAGACACATAATCCTGCATACTGCCTTATTATGTGCTTGCTGCAATGCAGACAAATATTATAATCCCGCATACTTAGTTATTATGTGCCTGCTGCAATGCAGACACATATTATAATCCCGCATACTTAGTTATTATTATGTGCCTGCTGCAATGCAGACACATATTATAATCCTGCATACTTAGTTATTATTATGTGCCTGCTGCAATGCAGACACATATTATAATCCTGCACACTTAGTTATTATTATGTGCCCTGCTGCAATCGGAGCACATATTATAATCCGCATACTTAGTTATTGTTTGTTGCCTGCTGCAGTATATTATAATCTGCATGCTTAGTTATTATGTGCCTGCTGCAATGCAGACATATTATAATCCCTGATTAGTTATTATTATGTGCCTGCTGCAATGCAGACACATATTATAATCCTGCATCCTTCCTTATTATGTGCCTGCTGCAATGCAGACACATATTATAATCCTGCATACTTCCTTATTATGTGCCTGCTGCAATGCATACACATATTATAATCCTGCATACTTCCTTATTATGTACCTGCTGCAATGCAGACACATATTATAATCCATATACTTATTTATTATTATGTGCCCTGCTCATGTGATCTATTATTTCCATTATAGAGACACATACAGTATGAAAATGACCAGATATTAGCACTAGCATTAAATCGCTAGCATTTGCATTCAAACTTTAACATGATTGTATTTGCATGTTTACAAGAAGGGTTAAGCTTTTAATGGCATCTAATCTCATATTCCCATGAAGGGTTATGCTTTAATGCCATGTGATCTATTATTTCCATTATTGAGGACACGTACAGTATGAAAATGACCAGATATTAGCACTAGCATTAGTTCGCTAGCATTAGCAAGTTAGCATTAGCATTCAAACTTTAACATTGCTGTATTTGTATATATACAAGAAGGGTTAAGCTTTAATGCCATTTAAAGTCAAATTGCCATGAAGGGTCATGCTTTAAAGCCATCTGATCTCTTATTTCCATTATAGAGTACATGTACAGTATGAAAATGACCAGATATTAGCACTAGCATTAGATCGCTAGCATTAGCATTCAAACTTTTACATGACTGTATTTGCATATTTACAACAAGGGTTAAGCTGTAATGCCATCTAATCTCATATTCCCATGAAGGGTTATGCTTTAATGCCATGTGATCTCTTTTTTCCATCATAGAGGACACATACAGTATGACAATGACCAGATATTAGCATTAGCATTAGATCGGTAGCATTAGCATTCAAACTTTAACATGATTGTATTTGCATATTTACAAGAAGGGTTAAGCGTAAATGGCATCTAATCTAATATTCCGATGAAGGGTTAAGCTTTAATGCCATAAAAATCTCAAATTGCCATGAAGGGTTATGCTTTAAAGCCATCTGATCTCTTATTTCCATCAAAGAGGACACATACAGTATGACAATGACCAGATATTAGCACTAGCATTAGATCGGTAGCATTAGCATTCAAACTTTAACATGATTGTATTTGCATATTTACAAGAAGGGTGAAGCTTGAATGGCATCTAATCTCATTTTCCCATTAAGGGTTATGCTTTTAATACCATGTGATCTCTTTTTTTTCCATTATAGAGGACACGTACAGTATGAAAATGACCAGATATTAGCACTAGCATTAGATCGCTAGCATTAGCAAGTATGCATTAGCATTCAAATTTAACATTGCTGTATTTGCATATATACAAGAAGGGTTAAGCTTTAATGTCATTTAATCTCATATTCCCAAGAAGGGTTACGCTTTTAATGCCATCTGATCTCATATTGCCATCATAGAGGACACGACAGTATGAAAATGACCAGATATTAGCACTAGCATTAGATCGCTATCATTAGCAAGTTAGCATTAGCATTCAAACTTTAACAGTGCTGTATTTGCATATATACTAGAAGGGTTAGCTTTAATGCCATTTAATCTCATATTGCCATGAAGGGTTATGCTTTAAAGGCATCTGATCTCGTATTTCCATCATAGAGGACACGAACAGTATGAAAATGACCAGATATTAGCACTAGCATTAGATCGCTAGCATTACCAAGTTAGCATTAGCATTCAAACTTTAACATTGCTGTATTTGCATATATACAAGAAGGGTTAAGCTTTAATGCCATTGAATCTCATATTCCCAAGAAGGGTTACGCTTTTAATGCCATCTGATCTCTTATTTCCATCATAGAGGACACGACCAGTGTGAAAATGACCAGATATTAGCACTAGCATTAGATCGCTATCATTAGCAAGTTAGCATTAGCATTCAAACTTTAACAGTGCTGTATTTGCATATATACTAGAAGGGTTAATCTCTTTTATTCCATTTAATGCCATTTAATCTTCATATTGCCATGAAAATGGGTTATGCTTTTAAAGGCATCTGATTTGCATATATACTAGAAGGGTTTTTAATGCCATTATAGAGAAGGGTTACATCTGAACAGTATGAAAATGACCAGATATTAGCACTAGCATTAGATCGCTAGCATTACCAAGTTAGCATTAGCATTCAAACTTTAACATTGCTGTATTTGCATATGTACAAGAAGGGTTAAGCTTTAATGACATTTAATCTCATATTCCCATGAAGGGTTATGCTTTAATGCCATCTGATCTCTTATTTCCATCATAGAGGACACAAACAGTATGACAATGACCCGTTATTAGCACTAGCATTAGATCGCTATCATTAGCATTTAAACTTTAAAATGAGTGTATTTGCATATTTACAAGAAGGGTTAAGCTTTAATGGCATCTTATCTCATATTCCCATTAAGGTTTATGCTTTAATGCCATGTGATCTCTTATTTCCATCATAGAGGACACGTACAGTATGAAAATGACCAGATATTAGCACGAGCATTAGATCGCTAGCATTTGCATTCAAACTTTAACATTACTGTATTAGTATATTTACAAGAAGGGTTAAGCTTTAATGCCATTTAATCTCAAATTGCCATGAAGGGTTAAGCTTTAATGCCATCTGATCTCTTATTTCCATAATAGAAGACACATACAGTATGACAATGACCAGATATTAGCACTAGCATTAAATCGCTAGCATTTGCATTCAAACTTTAACATGATTGTATTTGCATATTTACAAGAAGGGTTAAGCTTTAATGGCATCTTATCTCATATTCCCATTGAGGTTTATGCTTTAATGCCATGTGATCTCTTATTTCCATCATAGAGGACACGTACAGTATGAAAATGACCAGATATTAGCATGAGCATTAGATCGCTAAAATTAGCAAGTTAGCATTAGCATTCAAACTTTAACATTGCTGTAATTGCATATATACAAGAAGGGTTAAGCTTGAATGCCATTTAAACTCATATTGCCATGAAGGGTTGTGCTTTTTTGCCATCTGATCTCTTATTTCCATTATAGAGGACACGTACAGTCTGAAAATGACCAGATATAAGCACTAGCATTAGATCGCTAGCATTAGCAAGTTAGCATTAGCATTCAAATTTAACATTGCTGTATTTGCATATATACAAGAAGGGTTAAGCTTGAATGCCATTTAATCTCATATTCCCATGAAGGGTTATGCTTTAATGCCATCTGATCTCTTACTTCCATCATAGAGGACACGTACAGAATGAAAATGAGCAGATATTAGCACTAGCATTAGATCGCTAGCATTAGCAAGTTAGCATTAGCATTCAAACTTTAACATTGCTGTATTTGCATATAGACAAGAAGGGTTAGCTTGAATGCCATTTAATCTCATATTCCCATGAAGGGTTATGCTTTAATGCTATCTGATCTCTCATTTCCATCATAGAGGACACGTACAGTATGAAAATGACCTGATATTAGCAATAGCATTAGATTGCTAGCATTAGCAAGTTAGCATTAGCTTTCAAACTTTAACATTACTGTATTAGTATATTTACAAGAAGGGTTAAGCTTTAATGCCATTTAATCTCAAATTGCCATGAAGGGTTATGCTTTAATGCCATCTGATCTCTTACTTCCATCATAGAGACACATACAGTATGACAATGACCAGATATTAGCACTAGCATTAGATCGCTAGCATTAGCATTCAAACTTTAACATGACTGTATTTGCATATTTACAAGATGGGTTAAGCTTTAATGGCATCTAATTTCATATTCCCATGAAGGGTTATGCTTTAATGCCATGTGATCTCTTATTTCCATTATAGAGGACACGTACAGTATGAAAATGACCAGATATTAGCACTAGCATTAGATCGCTAGCATTAGCAAGTTAGCATTTGCCTTCAAATTTAACATTGCTGTATTTGCATATCGAGGGCCGAGGATTAACTAGTTCTATCTGACATTTTACTCAAAAATGAGATATCTGTCCTACAATAGTCTCAGTACTAACTAGTTTCATTTGAGATATAGTTCCATGTTTTAGTGGTTACCTGTAAAGGCCAGAGGTCAATGTAACATAGGTACATCTGAATTTTTCGATATAAATATTAGTGTTAACAGGTTCTATCTGCTGTTAGCCAATCTGTTACTTCAGTTTGGTCATGTGATCCATGCTTGATCAAAATGGCGGCACGCTTGAGAAAGCTGACAAGAAATCACCATGGAAAATTGATGACTGATGATGAATTGAGAGACGTATTTGACAGGTAAGTGGAGTGTATCAAACCTACAGATATTGTAGATTCTCTCTATAGCAGGGTTGTGTGGTTATTGTTTATATTTTTTCAAATAATCAGGTTGAATGATGCCTTGCTCACACACATCAAAACATAGTGAGATACACCTAGCTAACACTCACTGTAATGCTTTCACATGGAACTCAATTTGCAATCACTATTAATGTCCTGTTAACTTTAACAAAACAATAATCCCAATGGGGCTTAAACATACTGGCATTGTTATAAAGTTAACATGACTATTAAATAATGGTTTTGAAATGGGCACCTGTTCATGAGGAATTTTAGGATTTAAAAGTTGTATCTTCTATTTCAGATCAAGTGGTGACTTATCAAGTAGCGACCACGAAGACGATGATTCCCTTTATCGATGAGACCTTTGAACCAAGCAGCAGTGAGCCTGAATCTGATGGTACAGAAGATGGCGATGACGAAAAACCAGACTACAGAAGCTGCCACAGACATCCGCCCAACTGCAAGGCTCCATAAGCGGACTGGAAAAGTTCTTACGAGGAAAAGAAATCGTGAACCCTCAACATGGAAGTGCAATGTTCAGTAAAAGATTGAGACAATCCGAAAAAGAGTATCTAGATAGTCGGGAAAACGCCAGCCAGAACGATCAGTGAAAACCAAAAAGACTGTACTAAGTGCAAGTTCAAATGCAGTCTAAATCTGAGTGAGAAAAGACAGGTCTTATATCTTCAGTGAATTCTGGACATTGTCAGATAATGAAAAGATGCACTTCTATGGAAAAACTACCAAGAAAGAGAAAACCAAAAGACAAGGACGTGGGACTAGTAGACGAAATAATAGCATAGAATACTACCTACCTTGTCAAGGCAAAAATATTCGAGTCTGCAAGATGTTCTACCTAACCACATTAGATGTTAGCCAAAAACGAATTATCACATACCATTCCACAAAAATCCAACTAGTGGAACACCAAGACAGCTTCGGCTGGGGCAAAGCGGTCAATAATATAGTGAGTGATGAGGTTAAAGATGGTATTCGTGAGCACATAAAGTCACTTCCCCGTGTAGAGTCACATTACTGTAGAACAGACTCAGCTAAAGAATACTTACCTAGGGGATCCTGTATAGCAGTCCTTTATGATAAGTATGTCGAATCTTGCCAGATTAGTGGAAAGACACCAGGAAAACTATATCTATACAGGCAGATATTCAATACTGAGTTCAATATTGAATTCCATTCTCCAAAGAAGGACAGATGTGATACATGCGAGGCAATGAAAATGAATACTCAGCCAACTGATGATGAGCAAAGAGCATATGAGGAGCATGTGAGAAGCAAGGAGGAAACAAAGATGGAGAGAGACAAGGATAGGAAGAATCAAGAGTGTTTCATTGTTTGTTTCGATCTACAGAAGGTCTTTGCATTACCAACAGCAGAAATATCCAACTTCTTCTACAAACGAAAGCTTAATGTCTATCACCAGACAGCACATTGTTCGGTGGATAAGAGAGGGTATGGGGCACTCTGGAATGAGGCTCAAAATGGCCGATCTGGTAATGATATTGCCAGTTCAGTTATTAAACTACTTGAAGCCATAATCGAGGAGAATAAGCGAGATAAGAGGTCAAAACACATTATCCTTTTGGAGTGATTCTTGTGTCCCACAAAATAGAAACAGCATATTGTCAACAGCTTTGAGAATATTCCTGAGACGCCATCCCTAAATTGAAACTATTCAACAGAAATTCTGTGAACCTGGTCATTCGTCCATCCAAGAGGTAGATAATCTTCACAGCCAAATAGAGAAAGTCTGTCATAATTGTGAGATGTACAGTCCTGTCGGATTGATGAGGATGCTCAAAAAGGTTAACAGAAGTTACCCTCTGAAGCTAATTCAGATGAAGCCTGATGACTTTAAAGACGACCAACTCCTAGCTAAACAAGGACAGTACAATAGAATTCCATATCTAAAGGTTAAGACTCTACTGTATGAACAAGAAAACCCCTACATTGTGAAGTATAAAACCAGCTTTTCTGGTGATTGGGTTACTACTGGTGTACTTGAGGTGCGACAGTCAGCCAGGGGTACCCCAACTTCTCAGCTGGAAGAATTGAATCAACTAAAGGTTGCAAAATCCAGCAAGTTGTCTAATGAGAAAAAAGCTGACATAAAGTGCATTTTGAAATTCATGCCACCTGGAGATAGGGCTTACATGTCACTACTATGCTAAGTACTCTGCATCTTAGCTACTGGATGGTCTAAGATATGATCAAGTGACATTTTATGTAACTAAGTCCGCGAAATATTGTTATTGTTTGAAAGTTTATATGTTTCATTCTTTCTTGTTCTCACTTGTATCTAGGATGCATGGATAACTACATCCTGACCTTTAAGTTTGAAAATTCTAGTTTGGATGTCAATTAGAAATAATAGTACAGTTAAAATTGTATTTCTGAAAGAACAGAATATATTATTGTACATTTATTACTATGTACTTTTATTTTTTTAAATTATATCCAGTCAGATAGAACTATGTAATTCTAGGATTTTATCTGATTTGGAAATCACATAGTTCTATCTGCAGAATTTGACCTTATAGCAGCGTTATATGACATTTCAGCAAATTTGTAGTCTACTGTTCAAAATCAAGGAATCATATCCCAACTACAAATAAGTTATGAGATATGTATCTTTTATTGTTTTAAAATAGCAAATAGCTAAATATAAAAACTCATTTTTCTCAAAAAGTAAAAAAAGCAAGATAGAACTAGTTAATCCTCGGCCCTCGATATATACAAGAAGGGTTAAGCTTTAATGCCATTTAATCTCATATTCCCATGAAGGGTTATGCTTTAATGCCATCTGATCTCTTATTTCCATCATAGAGGACACGTACAGTATGAAAATGACCAGATATTAGCACTAGCATTAGATCGCTAGAATTAGCAAGTTAGCATTAGCATTCAAATTTAACAGTGCTGTATTTGCATATATACTAGGAGGGTTAAGATTTAATGCCATTTAATCTCATATTGTCATGAAGGGTTATGCTTTAATGCCATCTGATCTCTAATTTCCATCATAGAGGACACATACAGAATGACAATGAGCAGATATTAGCACTAGCATTAGATCGCTAGCATTAGCAAGTTAGCATTAAAACTTTAACATTGCTGTATTTGAATTTATAAAAGAAGGGTTAAGCTTTAATGCCATTTAATCTCATATTCCCATGAAGGGTTATGCTTTCATGCCATCTGATCTCTTATTTCCATCATAGAAGACAAGTACCGTATGAAAATGACAAGATATTAGCACTAGCATTAGATCGCTAGCATTAGCATTCAAACTTTAACATGACTGTATTTGCATATTTACAAGAAGGGTTAAGCTTTTTAATGCCATCTAATCTCATAATACCATTAAGGGTTATGCTTTAAAGGCATCTGATCTCTCATTTCCATCATAGAGGACACGTACAGTATGAAAATGACCAGATATTAGCATTAGCATTAGATCGCTAGCATTAGCAAGTTAGCATTAGAATTCAAACTTTAACATTGCTGTATTTGCATATGTACAAGAAGGGTTAAGCTTTAATGCCATTTAATCTCACATTGCCATGAAGGGTTATGCTTTAATGCCATCTGATCTCTTATTTCCATCATAAAGGACACATCCAGTATGACAATGACCAGATATTAGCACTAGCATTAGATCGCAAGCATTAGCATTCAAACTTTAACATGACTGTATTTGCATATTTACAAGAAGGGTTAAGCTTTAATGCCATTTAATCTCATATTCCCATGAAGGGTTATGCTTTAATGCCATCTGATCTCTTATTTCCATCATAGAGGACACGTACAGTATGAAAATGACCAGATATTAGCAATAGCATTAGATTGCTAGCATTAGCAAGTTAGCATTAGCATTCAAACTTTAACATTACTGTTTTAGTATATTTACAAGAAGGGTTAAGCTTGAATGCCATTTAATCTCAAATTGCCATGAAGGGTTATGCTTTAATGCCATCTGATCTCTTACTTCCATCATAGAGGACACATACAGTATGACAATGACCAGATATTAGCACTAGCATTAGATCGCTAGCATTAGCATTCAAACTTTAACATGACTGTATTTGCATATTTACAAGAAGGGTTAAGCTTTAATGGAATCTAATTTCATATTCACATGAAGGGTTATGCTTTAATGCCATCTGTTCTAATTATAGAATTCATATGAAAATGACAAGATATTAGCATAGCATTAGATCGCTAGCATTAGATCGCTAGCATTAGCATTCAAATTTAACATGACTGTATTTGCATATTTACAAGAAGGGTTAAAAATAATGCCATCTAATCTCATATTCCCATGAAGGGTTATGCTTTAATGCCATCTGATCTCTTATTTCCATCATAGAGGACACGTTCAGTATGAAAATGACCAGATATTAGCACTAGCATTAGATCGCTAGCATTAGCAAGTTAGCATTAGCATTCAAATTTAACATTGCTGTATTTGCATATATACTAGAAGGGTTAAGCTTTAATGCCATTTAATCTCATATTGCCATGAAGGGTTATGCTTAATGCCATCTGATCTTTTATTTCCATCATAGAGGACACATCCAGTATGAAAATGACCAGATATTAGCACTAGCATTAGATCGCTAGCATTAGCAAGTTAGCATTAGCATTCAAACTTTAACATGACTGTATTTGCATATTTACAAGAAGGGTTAAGCTTTTAATGCCATTTAATCTCATATTCCCATGAAGGGTTATGCTTTTAATGCCATCTGATCTCTTATTTCCATCATAAAAGACAAGTACAGTATGAAAATGACCAGATATTAGCAATAGCATTAGATTGCTAGCATTAGCAAGTTAGCATTAGCATTCAAACTTTAACATTACTGTATTTAGTATATTTACAAGAAGGGTTAAGCTTTAATGCCATTTAATCTCATATTCCCATGAAGGGTTATGCTTTAATGCCATCTGATCTCTTATTTCCATCATAGAGGACACATACAGTATGAAAATGACCAGATATTAGCACTAGCATTAGATCGCTAGCATTAGCATTCAAACTTTAAACATGACTTGTATTTGCATATTTACAAGAAGGGTTAAGCTTTAATGCCAATTTAATCTCATATTCCCATGAAGGGTTATGCTTTTAATGCCATCTGATCTCTTATTTCCATCATAGAGGACACATACAGTATGACAATGACCAGATATTAGCACTAGCATTAGATCGCTAGCATTAGCAAGTTAGCATTAGCATTCAAATTTAACATTGCTGTATTTGCATATTTACAAGAAGGGTTAAGCTTTAATGCCATTTAATCTCATATTCCATGAAGGGTTATGCTTTAATGCCATCTGATCTCTTATTTCCATCATAGAGGACACATACAGTATGAAAATGACCAGATATTAGCACTAGCATTAGATCGCTAGCATTAGCATTAGCATTAGCATTTAACATTAACAGTGTATTTTGCATATTTACAAGAAGGGTTAAGCTTTAATGCCATCTAATCTCATATTCCCATGAAGGGTTATGCTTTTTTTGCCATCTGTTCTCTTATTTCCATCATAGAGGACACGAACAGTATGAAAATGACCAGATATTAGCACTAGCATTAGATCGCTAGCATTAGCAAGTTAGCATTAGCATTCAAACTTTAACATTGCTGTATTTGCATTTATAAAAGAAGGGTTAAGCTTTAATGCCATTTAATCTCATATTCCCATGAAGGGTTATGCTTTAATGCCATCTGATCTCTTATTTCCATCATAGAAGACACGTACAGTATGAAAATGACTAGATATTAGCACTAGCATTAGCATTAGATTAGCTAGCATTAGCATTCAAACTTTAACATGACTGTATTTGCATATTTACAAGAAGGGTTAGCTTTTAATGCCATTTAATCTCATATTCCCATGAAGGGTTATGCTTTTTGCCATCTGATCTCTTATTTCCATCATAGAGGACACGTACAGTATGAAAAAATGACCAGATATTAGCACTAGCATTAGATCGCTAGCATTAGCAAGTTAGCATTAGCATTCAAACTTTAACATTGCTGTATTTGCATATAGACAAGAAGGGTTAAGCTTTAATGCCATTTAATCTCATATTCCCATGAAGGGTTATGCTTTAATGCCATCTGATCTCTTATTTCCATCATAGAGGACACATACAGTATGAAAAATGACCAGATATTAGCACTAGCATTAGATCGCTAGCATTAGCATTCAAACTTTTTAACATGACTGTATTTGCATATTTACAAGAAGGGTTAAGCTTTAATGCCATCTAATCTCATATTCCCATGAAGGGTTATGCTTTAATGCCATCTGATCTCTTATTTCCATCATAGAGGACACATAGTATGAAAATGACATATTAGCACTAGCATTAGATCTAGCATTAGATCGTTAGCATTAGCATTCAAACTTTAACATTGCTGTATTTGCATATTTACAAGAAGGGTTAAGCTTTTAATGCCATTTAATCTCATATTCCCATGAAGGGTTATGCTTTAATGCCATCTGATCTCTTATTTCCATCATAGAGGACACATACAGTATGAAAATGACCAGATATTAGCACTAGCATTAGATCGCTAGCATTAGCAAGTTAGCATTAGCATTCAAATTTAACATTGCTGTATTTGCATATTTACAAGAAGGGTTAAGCTTTTAATGCCATTTAATCTCATATTCCCATGAAGGGTTATGCTTTAAAGGCATCTGATCTCTCATTTCCATCATAGAGGACACGTACATTATGAAAATGACAAGATATTAGCACTAACATTAAATCGCTAGTATTAGCAAGATAGCAATAGCATTCAAACTTTATCATTGCTGTATTTGCATATATACAAGAAGGGTTAAGCTTGAATGTCATTTAATCTCATATTCCCATGAAGGGTTATGCTTTAATGCCATCTGATCTCTTTTTTCCATCATAGAGAACACATACAGTATGAAAATGACCAGATATTAGCACTAGCATTAGATCGCTAGCATTAGTAAGTTAGCATTCAAACTTTAACATGACTGTATTTGCATATTTACAAGAAGGGTTAAGCTTTAATGCCATTTAATCTCATATTTCCATGAAGGGTTATGCTTTAATGCCATCTGATCTCTAATTTCCATCATAGAGGACACGCACATTATGAAAATGACCAGATTTTAGCAATAGCATTAGATCGCTAGCATTAGCAAGTTAGCATTAGCATTCAAACTTTAACATTACTGTATTTGTATATATACAAGAAGGGTTAAGCTTTAATGCCATTTAATCTCATATTCCCATGAAGGGTTATGCTTTTAATGCCATCTGATCTCTTATTTCCATCATAGAGGACACATACAGTATGACAATGACCAGATATTAGCACTAGCATTAGATTAGCAAGCATTAGCATTCAAACTTTAACATGACTGTATTTGCATATTTACAAGAAGGGTTAAGCTTTAATGCCATTTAATTTCATATTCCCATGAAGGGTTATGCTTTAATGCCATCTGATCTCTTATTTCCATCATAGAGGACACATACAGTATGAAAATGACCAGATATTAGCACTAGCATTAGATCGCTAGCATTAGCAAGTTAGCATTAGCATTCAAACTTTAACATTGCTGTATTTACATATTTACAAGAAGGGTTAAGCTTTAATGCCATTTAATCTCATATTCCCATGAAGGGTTATGCTTTAATGCCATCTGATCTCTTATTTCCATCATAGAGGACACATACAGTATGAAAATGACCAGATATTAGCACTAGCATTAGATCGCTAGCATTAGCTTAGCATTAGCATTCAAATTTAACATGACTGTATTTGCATATTTACAAGAAGGGTTAAGCTTTAATGCCATTTAATCTCATATTCCCATGAAGGGTTATGCTTTAATGCCATCTGATCTCTTATTTCCATCATAGAGGACACGCACAGTATGAAAATGACCAGATATTAGCACTAGCATTAGATCGCTAGCATTAGCATTCAAACTTAACATGACTGTAACATTGCATATTTACAATATACAAGAAGGGTTAAGCTTTAATGCCATTTAATCTCATATTCCCATGAAGGGTTATGCTTTAATGCCATCTGATCTCTTATTTCCATCATAGAGGACACATACAGTATGAAAAATGACCAGATATTAGCACTAGCATTAAATCGCTAGCATTAGCAAGTTAGCATTAGCATTCAAATTTAACATTGCTGTATTTGCATATATACAAGAAGGGTTAAGCTTGAATGCCATTTAATCTCATATTCCCATGAAGGGTTATGCTTTAATGCCATCTGATCTCTTATTTCCATCATAGAGGACACATACAGTATGAAAATGACCAGATATTAGCACTAGCATTAGATCGCTAGCATTAGCAAGTTAGCATTAGCATTCAAACTTTAACATCCTGTATTTGCATATATAAAAGAAGGGTTAGCTTTAATGCCATTTAATCTCATATTCCCATGAAGGGTTATGCTTTAATGCCATCTGATGTCTTATTTCCATCATAGAGGACACATACAGTATGACAATGACCAGATATTAGCACTAGCATTATATCGCTAGCATTAGCAAGTTAGCATTAGCATTCAAACTTTAACATTGCTGTATTTGCATATATACAAGAAGGGTTAAGCTTTTAATGCCATTTAATCTCATATTCCCATGAAGGGTTATGCTTTAATGCCATCTGATCTCTTATTTCCATCATAGAGGACACATACAGTATGAAAATGACCAGATATTAGCACTAGCATTAGATCGCTAGCATTAGCAAGTTAGCATTAGCATTCAAACTTTAACATTGCTGTATTTGCATATGTACAAGAAGGGTTAAGCTTTAATGCCATTTAATCTCATATTGCCGAGAAGGGTTATGCTTTAATGCCATCTGATCTCTTATTTCCATCATCGAGGACACATACAGTATGAAAATGACTAGATATTAGCACTAGCATTAGATCGCTAGCATTAGCAAGTTAGCATTAGCATTCAAACTTTAACATTGCTGTATTTGCATATTTACAAGAAGGGTTAAGCTTTAATGCCATTTAATCTCATATTCCCATGAAGGGTTATGCTTTTAATGCCATCTGATCTCTTATTTCCATCAAAGAGGACACATACAGTATGACAATGACTAGATATTAGAACTAGCATTAGATTGCTAGCATTAGCAAGTTAGCATTAGCATTCAAACTTTAACATGACTGTATTTGCATATTTACAAGAAGGGTTAAGCTTTAATGCCATCTAATCTCATATTCCCATGAAGGGTTATGCTTTAATGCCATCTGATCTCTTATTTCCATTATAGAGGACACATACAGTATGAAAATGACCAGATATTAGCACTAGCATTAGATCGCTAGCATTAGCAAGTTAGCATTAGCATTCAAATTTAACATTGCTGTATTTGCATATATACAAGAAGGGTTAAGCTTTAATGCCATTTAATCTCATATTCCATTAAGGGTTATGCTTTAATGCCATCTGATCTCTTATTTCCATCATAGAGGACACGTACAGTATGAAAAATGACCAGATATTAGCACTAGCATTAGATCGCTAGCATTAGCAAGTTAGCATTAGCATTCAAATTTAACATTGCTGTATTTGCATATATACTAGAAGGGTTAAGCTTTAATGCCATTTAATCTCATATTCCCATGAAGGGTTGTGCTTTTTGCCATCTGATCCTTTATTTCCATCATAGAGGACACGTACAGTATGAAAATGACCAGATATTAGCACTAACAATAGATCGCTAGCATTAGCAAGTTAGCATTAGCATTCAAACTTTAACATTGCTGTATTTGAATTTATAAAAGAAGGGTTAAGCTTTAATGCCATTTAATCTCATATTCCCATGAAGTGTTATGCTTTAATGCCATCTGATCTCTTTATTTCCATCATAGAAGACACATACCATATGAAAATGACTAGATATTAGCACTAGCATTAGATCGCTTGCATTAGCATTCAAACTTTAACATGACTGTATTTGCATATTTACAAGAAGGGTTAAGATTTAATGCCATCTAATCTCATATTCCCATGAAGGGTTATGCTTTAATGCCATGTGATCTCTTATTTCCAAATATAGAGGACACATACAGTATGACATTGACTGGATATTAGCACTACCATTAAATCGCTAGCATTAGCAAGTTAGCATTAGCATTCAAACTTTAACATTGCTGTATTTGCATATATACAAGAAGGGTTAAGCTTGAATGCCATTTAATCTCATATTCTCATGAAGGGTTATGCTTTAATGCCATCTGATCTCTTATTTCCATCATAGAGGACACGTACAGAATGAAAATGAGCAGATATTAGCACTAGCATTAGATCGCTAGCATTAGCAAGTTAGCATTAGCATTCAAACTTTAACATTGCTGTATTTGCATATGTACAAGAAGGGTTAAGCTTTAATGCCATTTAATCTCACATTGCCATGAAGGGTTATGCTTTAATGCCATCTGATCTCTAATTTCCATCATAGAGGACACTTACAGTAGGACAATGACCAGATATTAGCACTAACATTAGATCGCTAGCATTAGCATTCAAACCTTAACATGACTGTATTAGTATATTTATAAGATGGGTTAAGCTTTAATGGCATCTAATTTCATATTCCCATGAAGGGTTATGCTTTAATGCCATGTGATCTCTTATTTCCATTATAGAGGACACGTACAGGATGAAAATGACCAGATATTAGCACGAGCATTAGATCGCTAGCATTAGCAAATTAGCATTTGCATTCAAATTTAACATTGCTGTATTGGCATATATACAAGAAGCGTTAAGCTTTAATGCCATTTAATCTCATATTCCCATGAAGGGTTATGCTTTAATGCCATCTGATCTCTTATTTCCATTATAGAGGACACGAGTAGTATGAAAATGACCAGATATTAGCACTAGCATTAGATCGCTAGAATTAGCAAGTTAGCATTAGCATTCAAACTTTAACAGTGCTGTATTTGCATATATACTAGGAGGGTTAAGATTTAATGCCATTTAATCTCATATTGCCATGAAGGGTTCTGCTTTAATGCCATCTGATCTCTTATTTCCATCATAGAGGACACATACGGTATGACAATGAGCAGATATTAGCACTAGCATTAGATCTCTACCATTAGCAAGTTAGCATTAGCATTCAAACTTTAACATTGCTGTATTTGAATTTATAAAAGAAGGGTTAAGCTTTAATGCCATTTAATCTCAAATTGCCATGAAGGGTTATGCTTTTAATGCCATCTGATCTCTTTATTTCCATCATAGAGGACACATACAGTATGAAAATGACCAGATTATTAGCATTAGATCGCTAGCATTAGCTAGCATTAGCATTCAAACTTTAACATGACTGTATTTGCATATTTACAAGAAGGGTTAAGCTTTTAATGGCATTTAATTTCATATTCCCATGAAGGGTTATGCTTTTTAATGCCATCTGATCTCTTATTTCCATTATAGAGGACACGTACAGTATAAAAATGACCAGATATTAGCACTAGCATTAGATCGCTAGCATTAGCAAGTTAGCATTAGCATTCAAATTTAACATTGCTGTATTTGCATATATACAAGAAGGGTTAAGCTTTAATGCCATTTAATCTCAAATTGCCATGAAGGGTCATGCTTTAATGCCATCTGATCTCTTACTTCCATCATCGAGGACACATACAGTATGACAATGACTAGATATTAGCACTAGCATTAGATCGCTAGCATTAGCATTCAAACTTTAACATGACTGTATTTGCATATTTACAAGAAGGGTTAAACTTTAATGGCATCTAATCTCATATTCCCATGAAGGGTTATGCTTTAATGCCATGTGATCTCTTATTTCCATCATAGAGGACACGTACAGTATGAAAATGACCAGATATTAGCACTAGCATTAGATCGCTAGAATTAGCAAGTTAGCATTAGCATTCAAATTTAACATTGCTGTATTTGCATATATACTATAAGGGTTAAGATTTAATGCCATTTAATCTCATATTGCCATGAAGGGTTATGCTTTAATGCCATCTGATCTCTTATTTCCATCATAGAGGACACGTACAGTATGAAAATGACCAAATATTAGCATTAGCATTAGATCGCTAGCATTAGCTAGTTAGCATTAGCATTCAAACTTTAACATTGCTGTATTTGAATTTATAAAAGAAGGGTTAAGCTTTAATGCCATTTAATCTCATATTCCCATGAAGGGTTATGCTTTAATGCCATCTGATCTCTGATTTCCATCATAGAGGACACGTACAGTATGAAAATGACCAGATATTAACACTAGCATTAGCATTAGATCGCTAGCATTAGCTAGTTAGCATTAGCATTCAAACTTTAACATGACTGTATTTGCATATTTACAAGAAGGGTTAAGCTTTAATGGCATCTAATCTCATATTCCCATGAAGGGTTATGCTTTAATGCCATCTGATCTCTTATTTCCATCATAGAGAACACGTACAGTATGAAAATGACCAGATATTAGCACTAGCATTAGATCGCTAGAATTCGCAAGTTAGCATTAGCATTCAAATTTAAAATGACTGTATTTGCATATTTACTAAGAAGGGTTAAGATTTAATGCCATTTAATCTCATATTGCCATGAAGGGTTATGCTTTAATGCCATCTGATCTCTTATTTCCATCATAGAGGACACGTACAGTATGAAAATGACCAAATATTAGCATTAGCATTAGATCGCTAGCATTAGCTAGTTAGCATTAGCATTCAAACTTTAACATTGCTGTATTTGAATATATAAAAGAAGGGTTACGCTTTTAATGCCATTTAATCTCATATTCCCATGAAGGGTTATGCTTTAATGCCATCTGATCTCTTATTTCCATCATAGAGGACACGTACAGTATGAAAATGACCAGATATTAGCACTAACAATAGATCGCTAGCATTAGCAAGTTAGCATTAGCATTCAAACTTTAAGATTGCTGTATTTGAATTTATAAAAGAAGTGTTAAGCTTTAATGCCATTTAATCTCATATTCCCATGAAGGGTTATGCTTTAATGCCATCTGATCTCTTATTTCCATCATAGAGGACACGTACAGTATGAAAATGACCAGATATTAGCACTAGCATTAGATCGCTAGCATTAGCAAGTTAGTATTAGCATTCAAATTTAACATTGCTGTATTTGCATATATACAAGAAGGGTTAAGCTTTAATGCCATTTAATCTCATATTCCCATGAAGGGTTATGCTTTAATGCCATCTGATCTCTTATTTCCATCATAGAGGACACGTAAAGGAGGAAAATCACCAGATATAAGCAATAGCATTAGATCGCTAGCATTAGCATTCAAACCTTAACATGACTGTATTAGCATATTTACAAGAAGGGTTAAGCTTTAATGCCATTTAATCTCAAATTGCCATGAAGGGTTATGCTTTAATGCCATCTGATCTCTTCCTTCCATCATAGAGGACACATACAGTATGACAATGACCAGATATATATATATCAGTAGAAACCACATGACTCGGGGTAGGGATACTTAATAATGGTGAGATATTCTATCATGATATTGATTCCTTGCATGTAATTATTCACAATAAATACAGCCAGTTAAAGGATCGGTTTGTTGTTATTTTTTATGTATAAATATGTCCTCCTGACTTGGAAATACAAATTATTTAGCTCTTGCTAGGTTTTTTCAGTGACTAACAATTCAGCCATTTTATCAAAGAAGGGTTTCTACCTTTGCTATATATACTGAGAAGTTTGTCTATATTTGTAATCAACCATTCCAAATCAGCACTGACCATACTGAATACTGAATACTGAAAGGTCACTGAAGGAGCAACAACTCGAACAGCGACTGCACGCAATACAGGTAATACAGGAAAACAACAGAGTCAGGAGAAAAGTGGAGTGATAAACTTTATCACAAACTCTGTAATAGAGACCTTTTCTCTGAACTGAGAAAATGGGTAAACCGAAGAACCGACAACCAAGCCCGCAGGATCTTTCATCAATTATGGAGACCCTCGGAGAAATGAGAAATGAAATGAGGGAGTGGAGGGAAGGTATGAAGGAGCAGTTGGACCAGCTTTTGAAGGAGAACTGTAATCTCAGAAAAGAGATTGCCAAGAAAGACATACAGATTAAATCTTTATCAAACAAACTGGAGGAGCTGGAGCAACAAGAGAAACGTAATGATGTAATCCTGACAGGGCTCAAAATCAAACCCAAGAGTTATGCCAGGGCAGCAGCGGCGGACAACGATGGAGGCGAGGAGGACAATAAATCTGTGGAAATGCAGGGTGATGGAATTCCTTCAGTCCAAAAAATATTTCTCTGGACCCCGCAATGTGGATTCATGTTATCTGCTACCGAAAAGGAGGAAGCGGAGACCGAATACAATGCACGGGCCGTGCTGTTACGACTTTACAAGCAACAAGCACAAAATCTCTCTGTTGAAGCAAGGAAAAAATCTCAAAGGATCCAATGTTTTCATAAATGAAAACCTCACCAAGCACAATGCAACCATCGCATGGAAAGCTCGTCAAACTAAAGAAAGCGGGTAAGATACACAGCACTTGGTCGGCTAACTGCAGAATTTTCATCAAACCAAATGGGTCTTCACCGAAACTACCAGACCGGTGCTGATCAAGATGATGCGGATCTGGAGAGTTTTGACCGCTGAGGCAGGTTAAAATCCTTGACAAATCTCTATGAGCAGTTATTTGATGAACCAAACTGTAGATCAGGAAACTGGCTTTTTAACAACAAGTCACCATCATTTAGGAATAGACCCTAATGAAGAAATTGACTCCGGATAACCATTTTTTCTACAACGAAACAAACGCATGCGGATACTTTACTGTAGACAAATTTAACAAGAGCATTAAAATGGAAGGGAGTTTGTCCAATATTCACTTCAATAGTAGGAGTCTATATGCAAACTTTGACCAATTAAAGGAATACCTTTTGTCATTTGCTAATCCGTTCAACATCATCGCACTATCGGAAACTTGGATTAAAGAAGAAAAGGACAAGGACTTCTACATGGAGGGTTACAACTTCGTGTGTAAGAGCTGACTGAATAAAGCTGGTGGGGGGTGTTGGACTATTTATTAAAAGGGTTAAAATTTGTTTTTTAATGCCATCTGATTTTATTTCCACGGGAAAAATAAAAAGAAAAAACAGATTTTGCACTAATTAACGCTGATTTTAGCATTAAAATTTAAAGGTGATTTGCAATTTACAAGAAGGGGGCTGCCATTTTAATTCATATTCCATGAAGGGTTTGCTTTGCAATCGATCTCCTTATTTCCACAAG
The DNA here is from genome assembly GCA_029692085.1 of Gymnothorax javanicus. Classification (NCBI taxonomy): domain Eukaryota; kingdom Metazoa; phylum Chordata; class Actinopteri; order Anguilliformes; family Muraenidae; genus Gymnothorax; species Gymnothorax javanicus. The sequence continues at coordinate 104,811,730 of CM056199.1, forward strand.
GGCAACAGTATGAAATGACTGATATTAGTACCATATTAGATCGCTAGATGAAATAGATATTCAAACTTTTAACATTGCTTATTAAATTTATAAAAGGGGTTGTTTAATGCCATTTAATTCATATTCCATAAAGGGGTTATGCTTTAAGCCATCTGATTCTCTATTTCCATCATAGAGACAGCAATAATAAAAAATGAGATATTAGCATAGATTAGATCGCTAGATTAGCAAGTTAATTAGATTCAAATTTAACATTGCTTTTTAAAATTACAAGAAGGTTAAGTTGAATGCCATTTAATCTCATTTTCTAAAGGGGATTTTTTAATGCCATCTGTTTTTTATTTTTTAAGAGGGCCAACATTTGAAAAATATTAAATATTAGATTGAAAATTTAGAATTAGATTAGTTTCAAACTTTAAAGCTTTTTTGAATTAAAAAGGTTTTTTTTAAGCCTTTTAATCTCATACCCCCATGAAGGGTTATGTTTTTTAACCCCTTCGACTTATTTAATAAAGAGGAAAAAAGTGGGGAAAAAATGACCAAATTTTAAACATAGCATTAGTTTTTCGATTTTTTTAGTTAGCATTAGCATTCAAATTTTTAAAAGGTATTTTTTAAAAAAGGGGTTTTTTTTAAGGGCATTAATTTTCATTTTCCCCATAAGGGGAAAAAGGAATGCCATCTGACTTTATTTCCATCAAGAACACGAAGATAAAAATGCCCGATAAGCACAAATTAAATGCTAAATTAAGTTAATTAGCATTAAAAAAAAGGGCTGTATTTGCATTTTTACAAAAGGGTTAAAAGTTAAGATTTAATTATAATAAGGGTGTTTAATGCCATTATTTTATTTCATATAGAAAAAGTAGAAAATGCCCAAATTTTAAAAGTTTTAATTAGATCGCTAGATTAAGTTAGATTAGTTTCAAATTTTAAATTGCTGTTTTTAAATTTTTAAAAAAGAATTAAATTTTAATGCTTTTTAACTATTTCCCCCAGAAGGGTTATGTTTAATGCCATCTGATTCTTTTTTCCCATCAAGGGGAAAATATGAAAATGACCAGATATTAGCACTAAAATAGATTAGCATTAAAGGATAGATTCAAATTTAAATTTGTGTATTTGTTTTAAAAAAAAAGGTTTTTTTTAATCCCATTTAATTCATTTCTAGAAGGGTTTTTAATCCCACGATTTTTTTCCCCATAGAGGAAAAATATAAAAAATGAAGTAAAAATAGATTAATGCAGCATTAGCAAGTTAGATTAGTTTCAAATTTAAAAAGGTATTTATATAAATAACATGACTGAGAAATAAATACAGTTGCAGTGTTATATATATCCAGTAGTTTGCCATACGCGTGTAAGGTTGAGGAATTTGTAGGCTTTCAGAGTTACTACTTTTAGATGGCTTTTCTATTGACATTAACGGGTATCCTTCACCTGTTTCTAAAATTGTTGCTTTTACCGCAACTTTTGATACTTATTGTGGTAATATAATTCGTAATATTTTTGCCTGCTTTACACTTTTTGTCCAGTTGATGGCGTAGTGAGCAGATAAAGCCTCAAGAAGCGTCGGCCATAAGTGAACCACACTACCATTTCTCTCTCCTGCACTCATTGTCTGTGTACTTAGAATTCCTTGACAGGAGCTGTTTATCTGTCATAGGTTGGGTTCATGTGAATCCTTATCTCGCGGACTTCCGCTTTTGCCAAATTGTTATGGTTTATAATTTCCCCATGTGTATCTTTCCTCCTGTAATTAGTTCTTATCCAATTTACCTGTTCCCGCATAGCATGTGACTTCCTTGTGTCTATTTAGAGTCCTCACTGCTGTTCAGCCCCTAGTCAGAACATTGATCAATATTCCTTGTGCAGAGCTTGAGTGCCAATCGATTATTGCTTCTTCAATGACTGCTCTCGTAATTAACCTTTGATTTTGCCTAAGCCCTTTTGTTCTTGTTTTGTCTTTTTGGATTTTTGACCTATTTCTGTACTACCACACGCTTTTACTGTGTATGGATGCCCTGTGTATTTACCTCCTCTGCTCGATTTCGACTACGATTTTGGCCTACTGTCTATGTACCGTCAGCATTTCTGCTTTTTCTGGTTTTGACTCCTCGCCTGTCAAGTCGATTTTGTTTTTTGGATTTCGTTTTTGGCTTGGCAATTCTTGTGTCTTCTGGTTCTGACCCTGCTCTCAAAGGCATACGATTTTTTGATGTCCTGTTTTCAAGGTGTGGTTCCTGAACTCACCGCCACAAGTAGTAGTGATAAATGCTTTTTGTGGAAAAAGCTCCACTGTTGCCAAAACAGCAAATTTGTAGACATATGTGCTTAAAAACGGTTTTTTAATGACAAAATTCATTACTCCAGCCCCGTCCATCTGAAAAAGCTCAAATTTATACATATCTTCCAAATGCAAGGACCTTTCTATAATCAATTGCTCTAATCCAAACTTCCCAGCCAACTTGGAAATATAGACATTTGTACATTTTTTTTTTTTTCTTACTGATTTTGTCACGCCCCACCAATCTTTAGGATATACATTCCAGTAGTGTCCTACATCACCATGTCAAATTTCAGGTCATTAGCCCAAGCAATCCTGAATATCACCATATGGCGTTTATAACGCCCCCTTTTGGTGTAACTCCACAAAAATTTGGCATGGCTCCAGCAAAACAACTTAGTATCATGACCCTTAAGTTTCATGAAGTTCAGATCATGATATCCAATAATACAGGCATAAGAGTAACTATTAGCCCTGCCCAGCAAAATTCATCAGACCGCTACATCTGAACGAAAAATTCGTGACATGTCAGGGATAGATTCATTTAATTACGCCCTTGACGATGATTTGTACAAAATTTCATGATAATCGGTAGAACAGTGAAGAATTCATTAACTTTTACAGTTCTTTCAGTTTTTTCAAAATGGCAGAAAAATTTAATGGCTGAAATGGGTGCGGCTATGCTTATTAGATGCAAGACACTCCAAGGAATCAGAGAAAAGAAGAATTTTTCAAAAAGGCCATACAGTGTTTGAGATCTGAGTCTAAACGCAAACGCACTCGTTATAGCACCACCTAGAGGTGCACTGGTGGGGTTTTTGTCGTCGGAGATTGTCTTCAGCCAATGTAATAGTGTGGCAAGTTAAAAGTGACAAACCCTTGCAGTTTTTGCCGCCGACACGGAATTAGGTCAGAATGGCGGAAATGAGAAAAAAATTCATTACTCAGTCCCTGTCCATCCAAAAAACCTCAAATTTGATACATATCTTCCAAATGCAAGGACCTATCATACTCGATTGCTCAATCCAAAACTTTCCAGGCCAACTTGGAAATGTAGACATTTGTACACTTTTTTTGAATTTTCTCGCTGATTTTTTTAGCCACGCCCACCAATCTTTAGGCGATAAATTCCAGTAGCATCCTACATCACCATGTCAAATTTCAGGTCATTAGCCCAAACGGATCCTGAGATATCACCATATGGCGCGAGAAGCGCCTTTTTAAAAGTTACTCAAATTTGGCATGGCTCCAGCAAAGCAACTTAGTATCATGACCTAAGTTTCATGAAGTTTGGATCATGATATCTAATAATACAGGCATAAGAGTAACTATGTGCCCCGCCCAGCAAAATTCATCGGACCGCTACATCTGAACGAAAAATCCATGACATGTCAGGGATAAATTCATTTTATAAATCAAGCGCTTTTAGCGAGATTGATGCCAAATTTCATGACAATCGGATAAATGATGTAGAACGCATTAACTTTTAAATGTTTTTCAGTTTTTTCCAAATGGCAGAAATAGGCAAGGCTATGCCCATTAGATGCACAAGACTTGAAGGAATCAAAGAAAAAAAGAATTTTAAAAAAAGACCATACAATGTCCGAGATCTGAGTAAATGCAAACACATTCAAGAGTAGCGCCACCTAGAGGCATATCAGAATTTTCTTTTGTCGTCCGAGATCGTCTTCAGCCAATGTAATAGTGTGCCAAGTTACAAGTGACAAACCCTTGTAGTTTTTGCTGCCCACACGGAATTAGGTCAAAACGGCGAAACAAGAATAATAATAATAATAGAATAATAATAATAATAATAATAATCCGAGCAAAAGCAATAGGTTTCCTACAGCTCTGCTGTACGGAACCCTAATAAACCAGCACAAAAACAATAGGGTTTCAGCCCTACGGGCTTGAACCCCTAAAAATAAAAATTACCCAGATTTTTGCCCAGGGTGATCAGCTGTAGAAATCCCACTCAATGGGGACCCGCCCGGATGACATCACGAAAAACGTGAATAATCGTCACGTGATGCGTATGTCGGGCAAGCATCGGGCATCTGCCTTAGAGCCCCATTGAAAACTAGACGCACTAAACTGCTTGTTATTCGTTTTTTCTCCATGGAATGAAGCGGAAATGTGTGCTCAGCGTAGTTTAAAAAATAGAATTACCTCTCCCGGAGGCAGCATATATTGATGAATATTAACTGATTATTACTCAATGAAATGGATGAATGACAAGCGTAAATTTAATCACAATCCCTTTTCTCCCGTCCCGGTCTGCGACTTACGCCCAGGTAACCTGGTTAACCTGCTGCCTTCCGATACTTATGTAGACCCACCAGCAGCGATAGGTGTACAAAACTCCTTCAGTAGTCTTCACAAGCTTTGTTCCCTTACCTAGCATTATTCTTGAACATCAACATATTTTACATACACTGCGAGGTTTGAAATAAGCGGTATCGCATCACATTTGTGATCTAAAAATGCCTCCTTTCGAACAAAAATGAACGAGGTAACCGGACAAATGAATCGCAGCCGCTGCAAAAGAAAATCCTAACAACATAGGCGGAATAACTTCAAATTCTAGCATAGAATCATCCAACTAGTGTATTATCAAGTAGATTAACGAACTGTTACCAAGCTAGCTTGCCATTGCAAACCTGTCACAGGGGTCACAAATTAAGTATGAATACTTAAGTCTCCCCCGTTATCCTGCCGTGATTCGAGCATTGAACATCGTTGCTTTTGCATTTCTGTATGGCTGGCTACCAAACGAAAAAAGGGTTGTTATTGTTGTGGTTTGTGTTATCTGGACTGCCCCTTATCTGTGTTTCCCTGTTAGTTGTCGATGGTGAAGTGAATTTTTTCAGAGCCATTGTTGCTATTGCTTGGTCTGCTCTGCTGAGCCAGGAATGCGTTTCTCGAAAGAACAGGTGGAACTTACATAGTTGGAGCCATTGACAGTGAATGGACGAACTACGTAAGTTGCTAGCGTAGTTATAAAACTATGCTTTTGGGAAACGCACCCCAGGTCCCCAATGTCAACACAAGTTAGATCTAAAATAAAAGTTGATAAACTCGCTTAAAAACTCATTTTCTCTAACTCAGCACATTGCCCTGTTGTTCCGCTTAGTTCAGTTCCGGGTTCGGAGAATGACGTCACCTTATGTACAGGCTATTTTGCTGACATCGGGCGGTCCTTATTATTGCCAACCAAATGACGGGTAAAAATTTTCATTTCAATTAAAGCTTATTAATATAATCTGACTCCTACGTACGCGCAATAACAATGACACACAAACGCACACACACACACACAAGGCTAGTTGTAGGGTCGCTTTTATCCATCTACACCGAAAACTGTTACTTAGATAAAACTAAAAAAAATAAGGCAACATTTTCTGCCACTTTTGTTAGTATAGTAACTTTTGTTTTTAAATTCGAGAAAATCAATCATAAAATTTTAGCAAAAAGGAAAACTTTTAAGCACAGTCTACAAAAAAAAAAAACCACAAGAAATTGAGTACAACCATTGTCGAAATGAACAGCATTTTAACTACATCCAACTTAATTAAATTACGTGGTATTTAAAAGAAAATATGAATTTTTACTTTCATTTTACTTTTTTTTTTTTTTAAATATTTTATTAATTCTTAAATCTTCCCCCCACCTGTCCTGCATGATTTAGATCTCTCCCTGCTCCAGCACAGGTGATTCAAATGATCAGCTCATTATCAATCAGCTCAGAGGATTGATAACGAGCTGATTATTTGAATCACCTGTGCTGGAGCAGGCAGATCTGTCTAGACAGGTGGCCCATGAGAGGTCGAAGTACTAATATTATACTACAAACTCCAATTCCAATGGAAGTTGAAGGTTGTGTAAAATAAAACTAAATTATCGTAAATCCTACAAACTCACGCTATTCGCCAACTGAACATATTAACATAATATGCTGGAAATTGAGACATTTCATGAAAAATATTGGAAATATTAGCCAATCTTTTGAATTAGATGCAGCAGGACGGGGTAAATAAAAGGCTGGAAAAGTGGTGCTAGTAAAAAAACTCAGAGCATTTTGCAACTGATTAGGTTAATTGGCATCAGGTCAGCAACATGACTGGGTATAAAAACAGAATTCTAGAGAGGCACTCTCTTTAGAAGATGGGCAGAGGTCACCAATCTGCATCTAAAAATTGAGAACAATTTCAGAAAAAGGCTTCTCAATGTGAAATTGCGAAGACTTTGAATATCTCACCATCTACAGTATAAAAAATTCAGAGAATCTGGAGAAATGTCTGTGCATAAGGGAAAAGGCCAAGGTGAATATTGATGCTCGAATCTTCAGGCCCTCAGGACTAGTGATGGGCAATGGAGCTTTTGTGAAGCATGAACTATTTTGGAGCACTGTTTTTAAATTGGTTCAGCACTGCTTCAGTAAGGGCAGACCTCCGGCCAAGTGTGAAGCTGCAGTCAAAATGCTGGCTAGTCAGTGGACAGGAGGGTTAATTGCACACACTCACACTCACACACACACACACAGCACACACACGCACACGCACGCCACACACACACAGTATATTATGTTTATTTGTAAATACAAGATTGATGAATGAGTGTTTTGTGTTACTGAGAGAAAAAGTAGTGAAATATGGAACAGGTTATAGCCTTATGGCAACACCTAATCATACATACATTTACTGTAATGCTACTTAAAATAGATTTGAGATGGACCCTACTATAGGCTAGTACTGTACTGATATTTACTGTTGTGTAGCAGTAATTCTTACGCAGCCAGCATGTCTACCTTATCAGGAGCGATCAGATTGAAGTGTTCCCACATATCAGAACGACCTCTCTTCCTGGCTGGCTTCATAATGATTCGCCACAATAACGCAATACAAACAACCACCCGACAGCAAAAACACACCTCCTACTACAACCCACAAATTCTGGATTCTTTATGGCTGTTATAAAGCCTTCATGGCGCTCAAATTCAAAACTGTCTCATCCTGTCACCTGTCAGTCAGTGAATCAGCTGATTGGCGCACTCGAATCAGTCAGGTGATTCATTCAGGGAGCGAAGCAGTTACTGCTTCGGACGTCATATGTCACGTGATTTTTTCCGCTCCGAAGCGAGCTTTGAAACCGTGGTTCTATGCTATGGGTTTCAGCTAACGACGACGCTTCCAGTGTCATACTGCCATCACTACTCAGACGCACTACATTAAAAATGGGTATGATACTGCATGGGAATTCACTGCATGGGTTCAGGAACACTTCCAGAAATCATTGTCTGTGAACACAGTTCACTGTGCAATCCACAAGTGCTAGTTAAGGCTGTATCATATAAAGAAGCCACATGTAAAAATCCAGAAACGCTGCCATCTTCTCCGGGTCAAAGCTCTTTCAAAATGGTTTAAAATGGACTGAGGCAAAATGGAAAGCCATTTTAAAATGAGCTTTGGCCCTGAGCAGATGGCACCATTTCTGGATCTTGTTCACATATTGCTTCTCTGCATGATACAGCTTTAACTTGCATTTATCGATTGCACAGCAAACTGTGCTCACGCAATGATTTGTGGACGTGTTCCTGAGCCAGTTAAGGGACAACGAATTGAGGCTTTGAGGCGTGTCTTGAGCAAAGTGAGCTGCGGTCAAGTGAAGCTCGCTTCGAGGCATGCGCCGCTCCGGAAGAATCAAGGACTGATGACAAACCAGGCCTCAGCTTTCCAGGAAAGTACTATTGGTTCGCTCAACGATCACTTCTCATAAATATGCTTCTTTAACTGCTGCATACTGTGGGTGTTGGTTTCCATGCTAGGAAGTTGGAAAGAGTTGAAGCGAGGTGTAGTACATATTATTATTTTCCCAATTGTAGGGCATTGACATGAGTGTGTCAAGTTATTCCATTTTTAAATAATACATTCCTGTATTTGGTGTGTGCACCTTCTTTTGCAGTCACAGAACAGCTTAGACACCACTTTGACACGCTTAGAAGAGTCCGGGGAGCCACAGGTTTACAACAGGCCTGCAAGATGACACGTTTTTTTATGAAGTATGTCCAGCAATTTTAAGCATCATGACCCAGATGTTGTATTTGTTTCAAAAGGCTGCGATAGGTAATGATAAATAAGATGCAATGGTGCATATACACTGAACAAAAAATATAAATGCCTCATGTCAAATTCTTGAGTTTTTATTAACATTAGGTTATGCAATATATGAAGCAAATCAAAATCATTTTGTTAATAACTAAATTTCAGATCACCATTCATTACATGTTGATATTGGCATCTGCAAAGGAGTGACAATCCTTTGAACACGTTAGGGGTCAGAAGAAGAAATTGAATGTTCAATATCTTGTGTGTCCACCATTTCATGCCTCTCAGAGCAACACATCTCCTTCAAGATGGGAGTTGATTGAAGGTCTATCGTGGGCCTGTGGAATGTTATTCCATTCTTCCCGGAGGGCTACACGAGCTGGCGCGACATTATCCGAACTGAACACGGTCGCGAGACATCGCCGATCCAGAACATCCCAACGATGTTTATGGGCCATATGTCCGCGAATAAACAGGCCAGTCCAGAACTGGAATGTGCTCTGCTTCGCTGAACTGCAGACCGCTTATCCTCATCCAGCATGCCAATGGCAGGTTCCCCGCATGACCTGATACATCTGGAGGCATGATGACTTTGACAAAATTTGACATTTTGGGTGGCCTTTATTGTCCTCCCAGTATAAGGGAGGTTCTGGGTACTGCTCATTCGCCTGATCACCGCCTGGAAATGCTATACACCCATGTACTGAGTGAAATCACTGCATCACTGAGCAAATGCTCACTGACAGAGAGACGTGATTAAAAATGCACACAAATCAAGAGAAATATCCCTTTGTACAAGTAAAGTCAGCATATGCTCACTTTAGAGTTGTTAACTCCATGTGGGTATCAATATTGAAGCTTTTATATTTTGTTCAGTGTATATTATGGAGAGAGTTTTTTGCAACAATGCACTAAGTGTATTTACATTCCCATCGGTTCCGCTTTTGTGCTGTGTTACAACTCTTTTTCACAGATGGAGCTAGCAAGAAAAAAGGAGGTCCTCACTGTATGGGGAGCATTTTGAGTTGACCACTCATAAGGTTTCCAGGCGTGTAAAAAGTTCTATAATACAGTGAATATTGTATACTTGCCACAGTGAACTATCTGTCATAATACATGCATGATTTAATTAAAGGTGAGGTGCTTGTCGGGGTGATAAAGAGTTACGATAGCAACAATATTTCTCCATGCTTCGGGCGCCATAGAGCACTGCACTTGAGCATGCCCAGCCTGCCAACAGGCCAGATACCAGCCTAAGTAAGATTAAATATTTATTGCATCACTGACAAAAATCATGTTAAGTTCCTACAACACAGCAGCATAAAATATTACAGATTCCGAAAGCAGTGGTGTATGAGGCCCTGGTGAACATGATTATAAAGCGCTCTCGTCTAATCTCCACAGAAGATAGTCTAGGAGCCTACATGTGCTGATCCCAATCCATCTTCTCCCTAGTGAAAGATGCGAGCAGAGCCAAGTTGCTCATTTTTATGTAGGATAATCATAACGACTCTCTTCTTTTCACCCTCAGTCTCTGAAGGCAATGGTGGACACTAAATACCCGGAGGCCAAGGAGAAGGCCAAAGAGCAGGTCGAGAAGGCGGCGGCTGTCAGTCTCACGTCTGACATGCGGATGCCTATCAATATGGACGCCTTCCTGGCGGTGACGTGCCACTTCGCTGATGACAAAGACCAGCTCTGCACTACTCTGCTTGGGGTGCATTATTTCCTTACAGGCCCAATACAGCAGAAAACCTGGCCGCGGGGCATGTCCAGTTAATGGAGGAGTGGGGGCATCGAGAGCAAGTGAAGTGCCTATCACTGATGGAGCAGCAAACATGAATGCATGTGTCAGACAGTTAAATGTCAGTATGCAGTTTGCATTGCTCATTCAATGAATCCTTGATAGTTTGTAAGTCCTTTGATGATGTGGAAGGACTTAATGAATTAAGGCAGAAATGCAGGAGGTTGGTGACCCTTCTTTCAGGACAAGCAATTTCAGCTAAGGAGCTTAATTGCAAGTACAGGAGCAGATGGGGAGGCAGGCATACAGAATGATTATTGAGGTGGACACACGGTGGAACAAAGCACCCAGAAGTGTTAGAATGATTGTAATCAAGAGAGAGCCAGTGGGGGCTGCCCTCAGTCCTCACTCAAACTGACATCACTCCTCTCTTACTGCATCTGGAATAATGCATCTGTGATGATGCCTTTTTCGCTCTGCCCCATTCCATCAAGCAACTGGTGTTTCAGCTGAGAGGAGGGTATCGCCTCAAAAGTGATTCCTCTCTATGAAGATGTTGCATCACACAATGACAACCAAAGTGCAGATCTCATCGATGTCCACCATTAAGTAAGCAGTTGCGATGTCTGACTCCTGAGAGAGCATTACAACATGTTTGGAATCAGCGGGTGCCCTGACTATTCCAACGTTACTAGATCCAAGATACAAAAAAACTCAGATTTCAAAGTCCTACAAAAACTCAGGAAGCAGTAAACTGCCTTAAAAATTAATGTATCACCCTAATAGAATGAATTTTCATTCGTCATTTCCCCAGATCAGCCACAAGACGCCCCTCTGATTCATCTGCAAGCAAAAAAAAAAAATTAAAAAAATTTATGAAATACACTTCAAAGTACAAACAATATACTCAAAAGGAATTGTAGCGAAGCCCAATAAGCGAGTGCAGAGTCAGGGTCTGGAAAGCCAGCATCGCTCCCCAGAAACGAGCTGGGCTTATTTCTTCTGCCATACTCATGTAACACGATGATTTCTTTACTCAGAATGGCACAACCTCTCAGTAACAGAGCACACGCACACCACACTGCCGCTGATCGCCCATTTAGTATGTATCCTTTGATCGCTGTGATATTCCCGTAGAACGAGTAGTGCAGCCAATCACAGCGCCCAGGGGAAACAGGTTTAGCAACACAGAACACAACACAGAATCCCATGAAATCGCCAGTATATATTGTATTAAAAAAAGAGTATAATGAAATATGCTGTGTTTGCAGCTGCCACCATGTACATAACAATATCACAAATAAACTGACAAGAAGTAGATATAGCAGATAAGCACTGTATAGCACTGTAAGCACTGTATAAGTTGCATTTCACATAATTGAACCAGCATAGACTTAATTTCATCTTGTGACATATTATTAACAGTCATGGAATTGTTAACAAATACAATTCAAGTTCTTTGATTACACTTGCATTTAAGCATCGCTCTAGATCACAAATATTGACTAGACTAGGGTTTGGCATCAAGTAAATAGACTTTGTAAGTCACACCAGTAAACAATATACAATGAAGATTTTTCCAATTATAGAGTTACTTTTAATGAAATACCACTTCTGAATAAATATATAAGAAGCTTCCTATCATTTTTCTTCCCAAACCTTGCATAGTTTTGGGTAAAAGTTTTTACAAATCTATTCTAAGATTTGCATGTCACACTTGGACGCCCTACCAGAGTGGAAGATAACGGTTTGTCCTATACGACAATCCAGTAATCCTCTCACACACCCATTCCATGCTGTGTAGAACTGCTGTATATACTTAGATGTCAAGTCCCAAGCCTAAACACCATAAAAATGACAGCATTGGCTGTTAAATACCGCAGACAATACATTGGTTGGTGAATGTCCCAGATTGGCTACTACAGCATTCACTCTACCAATCATATCACCTTTTTTCATGTTTATTTCATATTTTTCTGATAAGTCATGGCTGATATGATTTCCTAAGTGCTTCACGTGATTTACCCAGCTAAGTAACTTTCCAGATAGTTTCATGTCTGGTCCTTTGAATGTTTTTTTGCTGAAACACATACAAACTGATTTTTTAGGGTTATACTCCTTCCCATATTCATTACTGAAGTCCTCACATATTCTTTACATGTTTTGTGTGCTTCCCAGCAGTGATATATTAATGCCATCTGCATACCCGATGGTACCTAAAAAATATGGACCCATCCAGCATCCTTCACCATTAGCCTCAAGTCTTTTTAGGAGTTCATTTATATAGACACAGAAGAGGCCAACACTTCCTGTCTAATGCCATTTGTTGCAGTAAACACGCCTGAGTAAGCCCAGACCACACTGTGCCTTACCTTTTGTCTCTGATACAGATCCCATAGAGCTCCACAGGGCTGACATTGCGATGCACCAGAATTTCAAACATTTTATCAAAACTTAACCCTATCAGTTAAGCCCAGGTTGCATCGACAAAAACATGAATATACATCTGTGTCTTTGACATATATCACTTACATCCTTAGAACTAAGGTATACAGTTGTACTGTGTTTTTCCTTGAAGGAAAATTGATGATTGGATGTTTGGAGCTGTTTACGGTTACGCTCCAAGAAGATCATTTCACTAACTTTAACAATACATGATGATAGGGCAATGCCTCTGTAATTGGTATCACTGCATGAGTCTGCCTTCACATCAAAACCCAATATCCACCTGTAAGTTAGCCATAACAGTATATGTTCCCAGCACTTCATTTCCATGTCAAAGCGTGTTTTCAAAGGCTGGAAAATATTGTCCAGAAGGAAACTGCCTCAACCTAAGCACACTTGAAAAAACTTGTGTTTTTGAATAAAAATGATTAAAAAAAGCAAAGTCTCGTGATGGTTTCATTGCTATTTTAATTATATACAAACATACTTGCACAATTATGTCCATATACTTACACATGCACATACTATAGAAATATCCATTGTTTATTGTTACTGCACACAGAAGTTTTTCTTACATTTCAGCTCAGGTCAAGTGGTACTGCCTCATTGACTGTCATATGTTCTTTTTCCCAGCAGATGGCAGCATTTAGTGTTTCATTGAGGCCTCGAGTACTGTACCTTTCGGTGAAGCAATAGGCTGGAAAGCCTCAGTGATTCATAAGGCTTCATTTGACCATCACTGGCTTCCGAGCCTATGCAGTGAATCTGCGCACAATCATACTTGTTTTTATTGCTCTGCAGCCTGAGGGCCAGGAGATCACGAGCATCCAATATTCACCTTAGACCTTGTCCCTTGCGCACAGATTTCCCCAGATTGTCTGAAGCTTTTGTATTGTAGATGGTGGCATAATCAAAGTCCTCGCAACTTCACATTGAGAGTTTTTTCTGAAATTGTTCAATTTTTAGATGCAGATTGGTGAACCTCTGCCTATCTTTACTTCTAAGAAAGAGTGCCTCTCTAAAATGCTCGTTTTATACCCAGTCATGTTACTGACCTGTTGCCAATTAACCTAATTAGTTGCAAAACGCTCCTCCAGCTGTTTTTACTGGGTGCGCTCCTTGTCCTACAGCTGGCGCACAATATGGCGAGAAGTGATGACAAGCGGCGAGGGAGGAGCATATCTTGATAGGAAAATGTCTACCGGTGGAGGCGTACCAAAGCAAAAGTGGATTTTTCGGGCGATCATCGTTCATAGTTTCATAAACGTTGACGAATTAACATCGCCTCGACTACCACCTGCCTGCAGGCTGCTCATAGTTGTATGTTAATTATATTTATGGTACTTGCTCATTTTCAATTAACATGTTTACATCAGCCATGTGCTTAAGCGGAGCAAACACGCCTGCTGTCGCCGATTAGATTCAGCAGGGTATGCGCTATTGGCAATATTTTTTTCCGAGGATGGTGTTACGATGCATCCTCCGAAAAAAAAAGAATATGCCGCCGCTGATACGCTGTTTTAATAGTGCACACGCCCCCTACTAAGTGCCCTGTTGCCGTATGTCGGGCGCTGATAATGGTGCGGACCCGCTGATGCATATTGAAAGGCTACAAAAATACTGCGTGTGACCAGTGGCGTGGCCAGCGGGGGTGCTAAGACGCGTCCCTTTTTGACTGAAATTAGTAGTTTTCAATCATTTTTCTTTATTGATGCGTTTTCCAATTATCATAACTGGCAACCGAAGACACGGTTTCTCTCCATATGCGATCTAACAGCGATTAAATCATGGGCTAAATTCGGTACAGTTGCTGAACAAGAACAGAGAATTGGGTTGCACAAACTCGCTAAAACAATTATTAGTCCTGACCTGTTCTCAATACTATACTAGCGAAGGTTCACCTGGAGAGCACTCAATTAACAGGTGCTGCTTGTTTCCCTGATTAAGTAAGACGACAATCATTCATCTGGACGCCAGATTTGCTGTATTTAAATCAACGCTATCTGTACCGTGCATACCGTTTCCACTCACGCGAAATAGCTTGAGCCGCAGGGCTTTTCATAGCCTAGGGCCTATTTAACTGCTCTAATGCCACTTTTTTTTTTTTTTTTTTCCAACTCCACACAATACCGAATGAATGAAAGTCCGCGATTTCATTGGAACGCGGACCAGTTCAAACATCGCAAAGCATTGGCCTATTAAGTAGGCCTAGCTAAATGATTTTTCTGTATGTATTATTTTTCTGTATTTTTCTGAATTTAGCCCATGATTTCATCGCTGTTAGATCGCATATGGAGAGAAACCGTGTCTTCAGTTGCCAATTAAGATAATTGGAAATTGCATCAAGAAAGGAAAATGATTGAGAACTACTAATTGCAGTCAAAAAGGGACGTGTCTTAGCACCCCCGCTGGCCAAGCCACTGGGTGTGACCAAGATTTTGAAAGGGACCAATGTGGCAGCTAGAAGGTTCCAGGTAGTTATCTTTGAAAAATAATGAATCATCCTCTGTATGGATAATTCCATTAATAAAGTTGACAAAGGCGAAGATCTAATCCAAATTCAATAATGTGCTGCTTGAATTGGGTGGGTTGCTATGTTTGGAAATATAATCCAACAAGCATACAAGACAAAGCAGGGCATGATTAAAAAACCCAGATAAAGTTGGAGTTTATCTCGTGCATTTTAAGTCATAATTTATGCACATAAGAAAACGGCCATAACTTTGTGAAAGGCTTTAAATTGACTATTTGTCAACGGTTAAAAATGCTTGTTCTGGTCACACACACTTTGTTCTCAGCTTACAAACTGGTGTTTCAGTAAAGATAAACATGATTTTTGGAAATTTGAAAACTGTCTCACTTTCACACAATTTCACGATGCCAAACAGTTTTGTCTCACACTTTAACTTTGCTCATGCCAAAGTTTGGGAATCAGTACTTTGTAACTCTCAAGCAGTTACATTGCAAGACCTTTCCTTAGCCTGGTATTTATTGTCCTTTTAAATAATAAATTTTTCGATTTTCTGGAAGAGAGCAGAATTCATGGTTGCGTGTCAGCACTACAAAATCACTACAAAAACTAACACGTGGCTCCACAGACCCAACATCATTGTGGAAGATGACGAAGCCAGGATCTTTGGGACTTCAAAATCTGTACTGACAGAACGATCACAGCTCGTAGACCACAACTGGTGATAGTGGACAAGAAGACAAGAGAAGGGCTAATAATAGACGTATCAGCGCCCAATGACTCCCACATAGTGGAAAAAGAAAGGGAGAAATAGAAAAATACCAGAATCAGAGATTAGAAGTGCAGAGATTATGGAACATCGGGGCCAACATCATTCTCATCATAATCGGCGCATTAGATACGCTAGAGACACCTCACCCAGACAAAACACACACACAATCCCACTTCAGCCAAGCAAACTGCTGTCTCAGCTGTATACTGAATCCACCTCAGCCTGCCCAGATCTCGAGTTCTGGTCAATCCCAGTCCTGTCACACCAATTCTCCTATCTGACTGCCTCACTGCACGTCTTTTTTTTTTTTTTTTTTTTTTTTTTTTTTTTTTTTTTTTTTTTTTTTTTTTTTTTTTTTTTTTTTTTTTTTTTTTTTTTTTTTTTTTTTTTTTTTTTTTTTTTTTTTTTTTTTTTTTTTTTTTTTTTTTTTTTTTTTTTTTTTTTTTTTTTTTTTTTTTTTTTTTTTTTTTTTTTTTTTTTTTTTTTTTTTTTTTTTTTTTTTTTTTTTTTTTTTTTTTTTTTTTTTTTTTTTTTTTTTTTTTTTTTTTTTTTTTTTTTTTTTTTTTTTTTTTTTTTTTTTTTTTTTTTTTTTTTTTTTTTTTTTTTTTTTTTTTTTTTTTTTTTTTTTTTTTTTTTTTTTTTTTTTTTTTTTTTTTTTTTTTTTTTTTTTTTTTTTTTTTTTTTTTTTTTTTTTTTTTTTTTTTTTTTTTTTTTTTTTTTTTTTTTTTTTTTTTTTTTTTTTTTTTTTTTTTTTTTTTTTTTTTTTTTTTTTTTTTTTTTTTTTTTTTTTTTTTTTTTTTTTTTTTTTTTTTTTTTTTTTTTTTTTTTTTTTTTTTTTTTTTTTTTTTTTTTTTTTTTTTTTTTCAAATTTTTGACAGAATCAAGTAAATTCCCCACATCTCCCATGAAACCCTGTCTGCAGCCTGACCCTGCCTGGTCCTTCCTCACATCCCCACACCTTTTATCCATTCTTCATCAACCATCTATCTTTATTGATGGATGGATGGATCATCAATAAAAAGATAGATGGATTGAGGGATGAAGTGGATGGATAGATGTTTGATGGATAGATGGATCAATACATGGATGAATGGATATCTGATCCAAAAATATAGAGAAGTATAGTTTTGTGTCTGAAAGAAACAACATTTTTAATATCAAATAAATGTATTTTGTTTTAATCAACTTAATTTGCACACATTAATTTGCCTGCTTAATTTAACTTTGAAGGAACCTAATCAGTTCATTTGTATTTATGAAAGGTTAAATTCTTTTTCTAGTTTGATCTTATTTCATATCTTATCATGTGGATGTCCATGTGCTTGAGTTCAGGACCAGTGTGAGTGTTTTTTAAAATTATTTTTATCTCTTCTACATTGTGCTCTTGATGGCTTTAAGTTTGCTTATTGTAAATCTTTCTTTTGCAAAATTAACTGCACTCAACACAATCAAAGCAATTTTTGCTATCAAGGCAACACCATCAGTTGCCAGAGCTGCAACAATCATGGCAGTAACCTCAGCAGCTGCCTCTAACCAGTCATACCAGGTCATGTTGCTGCGAAGTGCCTTACTAATGGTCCAAAGACTGCCAGCTGTAATCTTCTCCCGATAAAGTAGAAAAGTAGCTTTGGCTTTTTCGAAGGCACTGCTTCCAGCCATGGTTCAAGCTTCAACGAATACATTTCATGCTCGTTGAAGCCTTCGGAGAGGATTTGATTGAGTCGATTGCCTCGTCAACGGTTTTCGCCGTGGCTGCAGCACTTGGGGATACAGAGATCCCTACTGCTGACATCACAAGCGCCACAGTTTCCACCAGAATGCTGGCATACTGTTTAATCTCTGCCCAATCGACGGCTGTGTTCGAAACCGCGCACTAACATACTACTCGCACTACCGACGACGTCAGAGTTAGGGGGTAGGGTGTTCACTTATGCGTGGGGAGTGAGTTTGTGTCCGCGAGAAGTTCCCGGATGTATACTAGATCGGGAAGATATTTTGTGGGTGCATCGTAAGCTCTCTATTCATACACAAATTGCCCAAGATACAACGCAACGTAAACTGCCAGAAAAACTCGCTGAGGAATAATAATAAGAAGAAGCAACAGGAAGAGTTCGTTCCTGGTGAGTAGCGTGTAGTGTAACTAGTGTGTAGCGAGAATAGTGTATGTAAACTTACATGGCTTACATGGCTTACTATGGCTTAGTGAAGAGGATGGAGATGAATATAATGTAGAAGGTTATAAGCTCTTAGGAAGGATAGATAATAGGCGTAGAGGGGGTGTAGCGCACTTATGTGAACGAAAAATACAAATGTGCAGGAAATTCTGAAATTAAATATTCGCGGCCTTTGTAAGATATCTGGGTCAGGCTCACTGGCAAACACGACTGGTTTAAAACATAGGTGTATGCTATCACCACCAGCTTTGGACAGTACAAAGCCCAATGAAATGCTCCTTAAGAGGATTACGTGAAGCTTGTAGAGGAGGAGGGACTATTATTATGGAGACTTAAATTATCCTGGTATTGATTGGGAAATTGTGAAAGGACAGGGTAGGGGGAGTGAAGAATTTTAGATGTCATAAATGATAATTTTTGGTGCAGTATGTTAATAAAACCTACAAGAGAGAAGGCAATTTTAGATTTGCTGCTCTGTAATGACCCAGATAGAAATTAGCAATGTTGAGGTACTGGAGCCACGGGGACAAGTGATCGCCTACTATTAATTTTGGAGGTTTCATGGGAGAAAAAGGTGTCTCCAAAAACAAAAATTTTTAATTTTAGGCGAGCAAACTTTGACAGGATGCGATCATATCTAAGTGAAACAAAATGGGAGACACTCCTGGACTGTGAGTCTGTAAATGAGATGTGGGAAAGATTTAAGGGGGTTTTACTTGATTCACAATGTAAATTCATTCCAAAGGTGTCCAAAAGTAAGCTGAAAAGCAGAATCCTCAGTGGATGACGGCAGCTATTCAGAGGGAGTTTGAGGGAAAAGAGAATCTTTATAAGATGTACATAGAGATAACAATGAGATTACTATGTAATTCTGTAAAAGGCGGCTGTGGTCAAAAAGAGCTGAGGAATGCTAGAAGACTGTATGAAAGACAACGTAGAGGGGGCAAAACTTACCCTAAGCGCTTTTCAGTACTGTAGCAGAAAAAGGAAAGTCAAAGAGCAGGTTATGTACAAGAATAAAAAATGGATCGCTGCTATATGATAATAAGGATATTGCGGACACCTTTAAACGGTTACTTTGTTGAGAATTTTACCTTAGAGCGGTCTTTATTCGCCGAGGGCTTGTCCAATGCTCAAGATTATTTAGCGAAATTGAGGTTAGGGATAACGCCGTATTAGACAAGTTGCATCAACTAAAGGCAGATAAGGAAGTATGGTCCTGATGGCTTATATCCTAGAGTGCTCAGGGAAGTTAGTGGTGATCATCTTGCCGCTTATCTGCCATCTTTAGACGGTCTTTAGAAACTGGAGAAATACCAATGATTGGAAACAGGCAATATATCAACAATATATAAAAGGGACCGTACTGAGCCAGGTAATTACAGGCCAGTCAGTTTAATCCTGGTATTGCGTGCAAAAATATTGGAATCTATCAGTAAAAGATGAGCTGGACTTATTTCTTGAACTAACAATATCTTGAGGATAGCCAACATGGTTTTGTAAAGGAAGCTGTCATGCCTGACAAACCTTCTGGAATTTGAAGAGGCCACTCAAGACTTACATATGACCAGAGCAGGGCTTATGACATCATATATTTGGATTTTTCAGAAAGCATTTGACACAGTACCGCATAAGAGACTAATTTTTAAAATGAGCTCCATTGGAGTTACAGGTGGTATTCTGAAGTGGATTCATAACTGGTTGCAGGACAGAACACAAAGAGTGGTGGTCAGTGGTATATCATCAGAGCTAGGTAGGTGGGGAGGGCGCCCCAGGATCGGTGTTGGGGACCCCTGCTGTTCCTCATCTACATTAATGACCTGATAGGAATATTGAGAGCAATAGTGAAATGTAAAGATGATACTAAATTGGGGGCTTGGCAAATAGTTTAGAGTCCACTAAAGTGATTCAGGATGATTTGGATAGGAATCTCAGAATTGGGGCAGAAATGTGGCAAATGAAATTTAATGTAGCTTAAATGTAAAGTAGTACATGTAGGTAATAAAATATTAGGACGTGATTACTTGGCGGGAGGTTTTAAACTGGAATGTGCTCCACAAGGAGAAAGATCTGGACATTGCTGACCAAACCTCACAGGCTCTAGCCATTGTGCCGTAGCTGTTAAAAAAGCCAATCGGATGCTGGGATACATTGCCAAAAGTATTGAGTTCAAATCCAAGGAGGTGATGCTTCTTTTGTACAACACATTCGTCAGACCACATTTAGAGGACAGCATGCCCTGGGGACCATACTTAAGAAAGACATAGAGGCTTTAGGAGAAAGTTCAGGAGGAAGTTTCACGGCCAATTCCGGTATTAAAGATGAGCCAGGAGAAAAGGCTGAAGATCCTTAATCTCTTTTAGTCTTAGGAAAAGGAGACTAAGGGGTGATTTGATTGAGGTCTTTAAATATGTTAAAGGATTAACAAAGTGAATTATGTAGGATCTTTCCAACCAAGTAAGTTGTTGAAGCAGAACCTCGGGTCACAAATGGAAGCTGACTAAAGGTAAATTTAGCACTGATATTCGAAATATTTCTTCACCCAAAGAGTAATTTCCTCGTGTGGAAACAGCTTGCCTGACCATATTGTTGAGGCAGAGACCTGGGGAGTTTTCAAGAGCAGACTTGATCTCTAAAGTTAGATACCATTGAGTCATTGAGCATCGAAGTGATATATTCACTACGGTACAGCAGAAACTGGCGAAGCCTAGTTGGGCTGAACGCCTGTTCTCGCCATTCATGTAAAAAAAAAAAATTAAAAAAATAAACCGTAGAGCGCCGGTTTCAACACGGCCACGTCAGCAGAACTTGAAGCGCCGAGCTGGCTCCAAATTTCTTGCCTCTTCTGCCACCCAGTGTTTCCCGTCATCCTTGAAGATATCCATCCAAAATGTTGGAAATTCCAGTCCCCTTCTTAGCATCGTTACTCTGGTCTCGGGAAGATGCTCAGCAAGTTGTTCAGCGATGTCATGCATGATAAGTGTGTTGCGGAAATTCTTGTCTTTTACAAAGAACAGGCTGCACACAGAGTTACCAAAGGATGACTCTGCCGCCCTCTGGGATTGGCCAGGTCTTTATACTGTTTAGCTCCGCTGTCTCATTGCCCTTTTCTCCATATCAGGTTATGAAACACAGCTTTTGGGGGGACAATCGCCTGTAAGCGCTTGGTTTTGCCCAGCTGGAAGATAAATTTTACATCTGGTCACCCATGCCCCTTTCGTGCAGTCGCATTACTGAGATTTCTTGCTGTTACTTCCTTATACGCACAATAGGCTTTTGTAATGCCCATGCACATGGACACATGCATGTATATCTTGGCCCAGATATTACCAATGTAAGCAGTCCAACAGCATTTTGGACATGCATAACATACCTCAAGGTAAGTTCCTCTTGATATTGCAAGACTGAAATTAATTTCCTCTTTAAAAGTTTCCATCTGGTGAGGCCTGAATACATATCAAGACACTTCTAATTAAGGGTTCAAGCCTGAAGGGCTGAAACCCTATTGTTTTCCTCCTGATTTATCATTATTATTATTATTATTATTCTCTATCCCCATTTGATGTCTCTCAAACTGACTCTGGTCTCTGAGCCTTACCTGGACTCTGGGAGATCGAATGTTTTTCTAAATATGTGGGCACTGCCAAGTAGTGTTGTCTTTATTAGTTTATATATTTTGTGTTCACCAGGGATGTTTTGCTGGTGTCTCTCTAGCGTATCTAATGCGCCGATTATGATGGGAATGACATTGGCCTCGATGTTCCATAATTTCTGAACTTCTAATCTCTGATTCTGGTATTTTTCTATTTCTCCCTTTCTTTTTCCACTATGTGGGAGTCATTGGGCACTGATACGTCTATTATTAGCCCTTCTCTTGTCTTCTTGTCCACTATCACTAGTTCTGGTCTACGAGCTGAGATCGCTCTGTCAGTACAGATTTTGAAGTCCCAGAGATCCTGGCTTCGTCATCTTCCACAATGATGTTGGGTCTGTGGAGCCACGTGTTAGTTTTTGTAGTGATTTTGTAGTGCTGACACGCAACCATGAATTCTGCTCTCTTCCAGAAAATCCTGAAGGAGAATGTCTGGCCATCAGTTTATTGCCTCAGGCTCAAGCGCACTTTGGGGTTATGCACCAGGCAATGATCCCAAACACACCAGCAAATCCAATTTCTGAATAGCTTCTTCAAAAAAAACAAAATTAAGGTTTATTTTATTTTATTTATTTATATTTTTTTATTTATTTAAAAGGGACAATGTACATTGATCACATGCCTTGCATAAAATGTACCAGATTTAGCCATCAGGCTATTTTGCATCTGTAGTCCCTGGCAGGTCAGATTTTTTATGTAAAAGACAGGTCGGTATTAAGCAGGGAAATAATTAATGGAGATACAAAACATGACACAACAACAGACAATTAACAAACATACAATATGTAAAACAACAATTAGTAAAAGGCCAGAGTAATTAAAATAGACAAACAAAACAAAAAATTACATGTGATTGCAGGTTTGATTATCCAGTAACCATTGTTTATATATATATATATATATATAAAACTGAAGAGGGACAAGCTTCAGGAAGGTCATTTATATACAAGCTGAACAATAAGCGGCCCAATGTAGAGCCTTGTGGAACACCAACAATTACTTTCGAATAATATTTGTGAAGTTTTCATTTAATTTCACAGACACATTGCTTTCCATTGGCAAGATGTGACTGATCCACTTTTAAAAACATGTAGAAAATTTAAATTTAGATAATTTTGCAACTAAATGTTGTGATTGACAGATTGAAGCTTTTTCTTAGATGTTAGGAGCCAGAGGTGTTCTGTCAGGAAGAATGGGGAAAATTCCAAAGACAAGAATTGAAAGACTTTAGCTGGTTACAGGAAGTGTTTGCAAGCTGTTATAGCTGCCCAAGGAGGAGTTATAAAGTACTAGCTGACAGGGTTCCCAAACTTAGCATAAGGCCTTTTTTTCTTGTTTTATTTTTGAAACTTAAAAGTTAAAACAAAAAATTATTCTTGCTTTAAAATGTGATGAAATGTGTCATGTTAACTTTGTAGCATTTAGTGTTCAGGTTTGCTTTCAATCACTTAGAGATTAATTGTAACAGACATTTAAACCAGTGGTGCCCAAATTTTTGCACCCTACTGTATATAAAGCATAAAATTAGCTGCGTCGAGAGGTTCTCAATAGGCAACTCTCTTTAGTCACTTTATGCGCGGAGTAACGAATGTAGTGCTAATATGCGTGAGTCAAAGGATTTCCCAATATCGTTCAAGTACGAACTTCTCACTGAATAAATAATTTCTTTTTTCATTGCATCTTTGTAACTTATTTTTGTCATATCTTTTCGATCATATCGCGCACAGGCCTAGATTTGAATGGGCACAGTCGGAACATGGTCCCAGGCTCAATAACTTCTTGGAGTAACAAGGATATCGCAAAAACTTTTGGTAAATGAAGTAAAGGAAAGAAAACGCGAATCGTGAATCTAATACTCTACATTTCCCAATAACGAGCGATAGCAGAGCTCTAAGAGGGTGTTCTTTGTGTGATCTTTCGGAAGTTCTCTGTTCGGCGTCTCCCGAAGCAGAGCGGGAGCGCGCGCACGGCTGTTGAGTATGGCTGTGGCTCTGCCCACTTGAATGGTGCTGAAAAGTTTGATGAACTGATTTTCGGCTTGGGTCATCAGTTTGACTGCAGGCGTATGCACGCCATGTAATGTTGTGAAAGTACATAAAAAACTAAGCATGGATGACATTACACGGTAGAAGCGTTAGGTTTGTGCGCTTTCATTGATTTGTCTATTTTTTCCGAGGCAGTCGTTGCCCTTGAGCACAAAATAAGAACCAGCTTCAAATCTGGCGCAGTTTTTCCAATGTGTCAAATTTTAATTTGTTAAAATATGTATATGAGACCATGACATTTATTTATTTATTTGTAAAATTCCGTGATTTCTCGTTTCTTCATTTTTAACCTTATTCGTTCATGTCGTATAAATGACTATTGCATTATTTTTTATGTCTATAATTGTTGTTTGTTTCATTAGGTTATTGTATGATTGAAAGACCACCATTCAAGTTCCATGAATCACCCCTTTATTCACAAACAGCATCAGTGGTCATGATGAAAGTTATAGTGTCAGGCAAGAGGTAACCGCGTGTTAAATATGCAAGCATGATGCACGTATGATATTGATATTTCTTCCTTATAGAATCTATATTTTGATGACGTTGTGTTTCTTTTGTTGTCTGGGTATATAGTTGGAAACGTGGAAGGGTTTTGGGGGACTATTCAACACAGGCTTCTGCGCGACCATGGCGTAGGCTATAGTTCATTTGCTCACATCTGCTATGCATTTTTTTAATTCATAACCTACTCTTATACAATAAACTACATTCATCTTAACCAGGCATTCGGCTGATAATTATCCAAAGTACAGCGAGGAATTTCCAGTTCTGACATAAGCGTAGGTCATTGGATATCTGCACTCGCCTGTACAAATCATGCCGTCAAAAATGCATTTAATTGTATTATTGTGGCACGTCCGCATCTATGTACACTGTAAAAAGTCCTTCAATGGCACTGTCCATATGACTTAATTTTAAAATGTATATTTAGTAGCTACAATAAATTGATTTTGTCTTTTTTTACTGGCTCTTTAAGTTACAGAAAAGTAAAAAGTGTTAATGTTTTAGTAACTAAAATTTTCTATCATAAATTTGATTTCCTGGTAGTCCACAATAAGCTGATTTCACAAAACTTAGTTTAAAAACGTACTCAATAAATAAATTGTCAGGACCCGCCCACATGCAGTAATTGGAGAACACATTTCAGCATTGAAATTTAATGTTGAATCTGCAAGTCAGACCTTGTTTAATGTGAAAATGGAGTAGAAGAGGACGGACTAGCCATCAGGAATACCGGGAGTTTTCCTGGTGGGTCAGTGCGCCGGTCCGGTCGGCAAAAAGACCTGAATCGCAGTTGCGTAGACGGTCCACTGGTGGCCAGTAGCCCTCATCAATATGAGCGATAGCGCATTGGTGTCGCCTTGTTCAGCGTCACCGCCTTAACACAAAAAATTCCATATCTTTTCAAAAATAGCGTACGGTCCATCTACACCAGGGCTGCCAAACCCAGTTCCTGAAGAGTTACCATCCTGTAGGTTACTGTCTACACCCTCTTTCTTCAACATTAATCGATGCAGCTCGTCAAGAACTGTAGCTGTGAACAAGTGTAGGTTGCTTCATTGAAATGATATTCTTCAAAGTGATGTTTTTTGTAGAATAAATGTGGGTATGTTGTCCTCGTAAATTTCTTTTGATGATGATTTATTTAGATATGATACATGAAAAGTTTCTCTGAACACAATGCCATTTATAAAACTTTTAATGGTTCTGCTTCACTATTCCGGTTATCCGGTGTCATGGCCATTTTATTTTATTCTTTCTATATATTTACTTTATGGATATAGTAATGAATCGAAAACTGTATTCTGCATA
Organism: Gymnothorax javanicus; assembly: GCA_029692085.1. Taxonomy (NCBI): domain Eukaryota; kingdom Metazoa; phylum Chordata; class Actinopteri; order Anguilliformes; family Muraenidae; genus Gymnothorax; species Gymnothorax javanicus. The sequence continues at coordinate 104,837,237 of CM056199.1, forward strand.
TAAAAAACGATGCATGGGTTTAAGCTTAAGAACATTTATTTAATGTTGTTGTTTTCGTCCGAAAAGTTTCAGAAAGCAGGTTTGATGGGAAATTTGTTTGACCAATGGCCTTGCTTGTACCCTGTTGCGTTATCAGTCTAAAAGCGCGTTTCAACGACTACGAGGTCAGACGCAAATGGCGAAAAGCAATGGAGAGGCGAACAGCTTAGAGAATGAAGTAAACAGACACTGGAGGCTCAGGCTTTCAAATGCGGTAGGACTCACGTTAAGTTATTCGGCTATCGCAAGTATGTGTTCGGGTAGAATTTGCTTGAGCTTATAAGGACCCCACTGATGGACCAGTTGTTAATTGCCTACTGCATATTGATTCGTTGTTTTATGGTGCCAAATAAAATTTGTCCTGGAATATAGGAGCATTTTCAAATTTCCCATTCCAAAACTCTGTCTCGACGTTCAGATTTACCTGCCATTAAACTTGCAACCAGTGAGTGCTGCGGTTCTGAAGCTAGTGAGTTATTATGTAGCCTACCCTTCACAGTCTGTAAGTTATGTAACGTTATTTAAAAAAGGTTAATGAATCAATCCAAATAATGCAATGGGCCTGATTGAAAAGTTTTAAATGGCCCCAAAGTCACGTTTTTTTTCCCCACATTAATTCAAGTAATAATAATAATAATAATAGTAATATTAATTCCGTAAAAATACATTAGTTTCTATGTTGACAATGTTATGTTTTTAATATAGGACTGCATCATTGTATTAAATTTCCTGCAGGACATCTTTAGGATAAATTGGATCTTTAATATATTGGATTGTTTGTTTTTGGACATTACCCACCCAACCCCTACCTACAGAATAGTAAATTCACTCACATGTACATAAATTCCACTTAATGGTGACTCCGATTATGTGTATGTTGGTGCTTCACAAGACGACACTCTCTACTTCCACATGCTGTGGAGCGTTTTGGAAGCATTAAAGCCTCATCTTTTAGAAACATTTTGAAAAAAGACCATTACAGCATTGTACTAACTTTTTACAAGCTGTTGAGGGTGGTATCTTTTACTAAACCTGGTTTAGGGACTTGGGGGGGAGGGGGAACTTGGTGATCTGTTAACATCTGCTAAAATCACAAATGCATATAGCCACTGGGTTTGTATGTTAGATATACACAACAAATATTTTGTTGTAGGCTAATTGGTGTTATATAAACTCAAAAACTAATAATATCAACGTTTTATAATATATGGTCCAAAATGATGTTAAAATCCATACCTTATTAGTCAAATAACGTGAAATTTTTTCGGCCTGTCACTACCTCCCCATCCCTGCCCCCTGGAGAGTGTGCCGTCAGATACGTAATTCCCGGGCCACTTTTTTTCCCCAGTCCGCCTCTGTATTGGCAATTCTGAGTTGGTACTGCTCTTATCTGTTCATCTTCAGTCACTTGCCTAGCTGAACACAAGTGTCAAGCAGACAACAGACAAAATGACTCAACACAAGGCAAAGTGTTAGGCGTGAAAGCATGTACAGACATGCCAATTAATTGGGTCTAAGTCATGTGACCAGGAACTGACAACAAAGCAGTCTCAGTCCACTTAGCAGCCATTCGTAATTGCTGTTTGATGTTAATGATTAATCTATCTGAACATGTGGAATTTGTAAGACAGAAACGGTGTGGATTCAGCTGGTGATTGTGTGCCCAGAACGACAGAAAAGTGTTTTAAATCAGTGGCAGTCCATTGGCGGTATTAAAGACCTTTAGGTAATGGTACATCTGTCTGCTTAATTATCTAATCCTGCTGCAGTTTATGTTGTCTGATTAGCAACAGTTGCTGAAACTAATTGGTAGTATAACAGTCCAATTTATTTTCGATTGCACTGTTTAAGTTGCTTCACAAAGTTATGACGCGTTTTCTTATGTGCATAAATTATGACTTAAAATGCCCCAGATAAACTCCAGCTGTCTGGTTTTTTTTTTTTTTAATGCGCCTTACAAGCTTGTGCGCATGCTTGTTGGATATATTTCCAAACATAGCAACCACGAATTCAAGCAGCACATCATTAAGTTTGGATTAGATCTTCACCTTTGTCAATTTTATTAATAGAATTATCCATACAGAAGATGATTATTTTTCAAAGATCACTACCTGAACCTTTTTAGCTGCTACATTGGTCCTCCTTTTCAAATCTTGGTCACACCCAGTGGCTTGGCCACGGGGTGCTAAGACACGTTCCTTTTGACTGCACCAGGTAGTTCTCAATCATTTTCCTTTTCTTGATGCTGATGGAAATAATAGATCAGATGGCATTAAAGCATAACCCTTCATGGGAATATGAGATTAAATGGCATTAAAGCTTAACCCTTCTTTTATGAATTCAAATATGGCAATGTTAAAGTTTGAATGCTAATGCTAACTTGCTAATGCTAGCGATCTATTGTTTGTGCTAATATCTGGTCATTTCATACTGTACGTGTCCTCTATGATGGAAATAAGAGATCAGATGGCATTAAAGCATAACCCTTCATGGGAATATGAGATTAAATGGCATTAAAGCTTAACCCTTCTTGTATATATACAAATACAGCAATGTTAAATTTGAATGCTAATGCTAACTTGCTAATGCTAGCGATCTAATGCTAGTGCTAATGTCTGGTCATTTTCATACTGTACGTGTCCTGTATAATGGAAATAAGAGATCACATGGCAAAAAAGCATAACCCTTCATGGGAATATGAAATTAGATGCCATTAAAGCTTAACCCTTCTTGTAAATATGCAAATACAGTCATGTAAAAGTTTGACTGCTAATGCTAGCGATCTAATGCCAGTGCTAATATCTGGTCATTGTCATACTGTATGTGTCCTCTATGATGGAAGTAAGAGATCAGATGGCATTAAGGCATAACCCTTCATGGCAATTTGAGATTAAATGCCATTAAAGCTTAACCCTTCTTGTAAATATACTAATAGAGTAATGTTAAAGTTTGAATGCTAATGCTAACTTGTTAATGCTAGCAATCTAATGCTATTGCTAATATCTGGTCATTTTCATTCTGTACGTGTCCTCTACGATGGAAATAAGATATCAGATGGCATTAAAGCATATCCCTTCATGGGAATATGAGATTAAATGGCATAAAAGCTTAACCCTTCTTGTAAATATGCAAATACAGTCATGTTAAAGTTTGAATGCTAATGCTTGCGATCTAATGCTAGTGCTAATATCTGGTCATTGTCATACTGTATGTGTCCTCTATGATGGAAATAAGAGATCAGATGGCATTAAAGCATAACCCTTCATGGCAGTGTGAGATTTAATGGCATTAAAGCTTAACCCTTCTTGCACATATGCAAATACAGCAATGTTAAAGTTTGAATTCTATTGCTAACTTGCTAATGCTAGCGATCTAATGCTAGTGCTAATATCTGGTCATTTTCATACTGTACGTGTTCTCTATGATGGAAATGAGAGATCAGATGCCTTTAAAGCCTAACCCTTCATGGGAATATGAGATTAGATGGCATGAAAGCTTAACCCTTCTTGTAAATGTGCAAATACAGTCATGTTAAAGTTTGAATGCTTATGCTAGCGATCTAATGCTAGTGCTAATATCTGGTCATTTTCATACTGTACGTGTCCTCTATGATGGAAATAAGAGATCAGATGGCATTAAAGCATAACCCTTCATGGGAATATGAGATTAAAAGGCATTTAAGCTTAACCCTTCTAGTATATATGCAAATACAGCAATGTCAAAGTTTGAATGCTAATGCTAACTTGCTAATGCTAGCGATCTAATGCTAGTGCTAATATCTGGTCATTTTCATACTGTACGTGTCCTCTATGATGGAAATAAGAGATCAGATGGCAAAAAAGCACAACCCTTAATGGCAATATGAGATTAAATGGCAATAAAGCTTAACCCTTCTTGTATATATACAAATACAGCAATGTTAAAGTTTGAATGCTAATGCTAGCGATCGAATGCTAGTGCTAATATTTATTTATTTATTTGTTTGTTTTTTCATTTCGGCATGATTTTACAGTCGTTCCATGACAATTTCAACACAACATGTATCATGACCAAAAGAATTCGCGGGAGAAGCTTAAATCGCTTGTCAAAGTCCCCGCCCCAACTCCCAGAAAAAACAGTTTGATTATGGTTAAGATATCATAAAGATTAATAAATCACAACAGAGCTGAGTGTCCATTTACACTACGATTTAAACGTCACAACATAAAATCATAGAGATTTATGAACATCATGAAGAATTTTAATCACAATATAGCTGAGTGTCTATAAACAACCCCTATTGTTTATGCCCGTTATGGTTCCGTTAAAGTTATCCAATGCCATTTTGTTGGATAAGTTTATAGTTCTTCAAACATGCACATTTCAAAAGATACTTAAATTCCTTCAGATTGTCTGCCATTCTAAAATTGTCTTCAAGTATGTTCCATGCACTGACTCCAGCCGAAGATAAGGAGTGCTTACCTGAGTTGATTTGACCCTTTTAGTTTACAACAACATTCTGCCTCTTAGGTCATGAGTACATTATTCGCCAGTGCTTTCAAAAAGGTCTTCTCTTCTTTGTTTTGCTTCAGTTTGTCTGTTTTGTTTTGGCTAGACAGTGTTTATCATACAGGGGAGTTTGGTTCAACATATCTAATTCTAGTTTCTTTAGCTTTTTTTTCGCCTTTTTTAATTCTGATTTCTGTGTGTTCCAGGGTTTTCGATCTAGCCTGGTCCCTTTTATATCTAATTTGCAGTTACAAATAGCAAAAACTGGTAGATGATCAGTAATGTCATTTATCATGATGCCACTTAATATTTCAGAATCTAATACATTAGTATACACATTATCTATCAAGGTGGCACTGTGCCTAGTAATCCTTCTTGGTTTTGTAATTAATGGTTGCATACCCATGGCATACATGGTGTTAATATAATCTTCTATTATAGAGCTATTATTTGGATTTATCAAGTCAATATTAAAGTCCCCACATATAAAAACATTTTTTCTGGTTCATATTGCGAGTAATTCACCCATACATTTACTAAAAACATCAATTTGCCAATCCGGTGCTCTGTACACACAACAAATAACCGTATTTTTACCTTTCAACCTAGGAATCTCAATTGTAAGGCATTCCATTACATTTTCCACAACATTTGATTTGCATTCTAGTACCTGGAAGTTTATGGCCTCATCAATAAATAGTCCAACACCCCCACCAGCTTTATTCAGTCAGCTCTTACACACGAAGTTGTAACCCTCCATGTAGAAGTCCTTGTCCTTTTCTTCTTTAATCCAAGTTTCCGATAAAGCGATGATGTTGAACGGATTAGCAAATGACAAAAGGTATTCTTTTAATTGGTCAAAGTTTGCATATAGACTCCTACTATTGAAGTGAATATTGGACAAACTCCCTTCCATTTTAATGCTCTTGTTAAATTTGTCTACAGTAAAGTATCCGCGATGCGCTTGTTTCGTTGTAGAAAAAAAATGGTTATCCGGAGTCAATTTCTTCATTAGGTCTATTCCTAAATGAAGGTGACTTGTTGTTAAAAAGCCAGTTTCCTGATCTAGAGTTTGGTTCATCAAATAACTGCTCATAGAGATTTGTCAAGATTTTAACCTGCCTCAGCGGTCAAAACTCTCCAGATCCCGCATCATCTTGATCAGCACCGGTCTGGTAGTTTCCGTGAAGACCCATTTGGTTTGATGAAAATTCTGCAGTTAGCCGACCAATTGCTGTGTATCTTACCCGCTTTCTTTAGTTGACGAGCTTTCCATGCGATGGTTGCATTGTGCTTGGTGAGGTTTTCATTTTTGAAAACATTGATCCGGATTTTGAGATTTTTCCCTTTGCTTCAACAGAGAGATTTTGTGCTTGTTGCTTGTAAGTCGTAACAGCACGGCCCGTACTGTATTCCGGTCTCCGCTTCCACTCTTTTCCGGGTAGCAGATAACATGAATCCACATTGCCGGGTCCAGAGAAATATTTTGGACTGAAGGAATTCCATCACCTGCATTCCCACAGATTTATTGTCCTCCTCGCCTCCATCGTTGTCCTTCGCTGCTTTTCCTGGCATAACTCTTGGGTTTGATTTTGAGCCCTGTCAGGATTACATCATTACATTTCTCTTGTTGCTCCAGCTCCTCCAGTTTGTTTGATAAAGATTTAATCTGTATGTCTTTCTTGGCAATCTCTTTTCTGAGATTACAGTTCTCCTTCAAAAGCTGGTCCAACTGCTCCTTCATACCTTCCCTCCACTCCCTCATTTCATTTCTCATTTCTCCGAGGGTCTCCATAATTGATGAAAGATCCCATGGGCTTGGTTTGTCGGTTCTTCCCGGTTTACCCATTTTCTCAGTTCAGAGAAAAGGTCTCTATTACAGAGTTTGTGATAAAGTTTATCACTCAACTTTTCTCCTGACTCTGTTGTTTTCCTGTATTGCCTGTATTGCATGCAGTCGCTGTTCGGAGTTGTTGCTCCTTCAGTGACCTTTCAGTATTCAGTATTCAGTATGGTCCAGTGCTGATTTGGAATGGTTGATTACAAATATAGACAAACTTCTCAGTATATATAGCAAAGGTAGAAACCCCTTCTTTGATAAAATGGCTGAATTGTTAGTCACTGAAAAAAACCTAGCAAGAGCTAAATAATTTGTATTTCCAAGTCAGAGGACATATTTATCGCAAAAAAATAACAACAAACCGATCCTTTAACTGGCTGTATTTATTGTGAATAATTACATGCAAGGAATCAATATCATGATAGAATATCTCACCATTATTAAGTATCCCTACCCCGAGTCATGTGGTTTCTACTGATATATATATATCTGGTCATTGTCATACTGTATGTGTCCTCTATGATGGAAGGAAGAGATCAGATGGCATGAAAGCATAACCCTTCATGGCAATTTGAGATTAAATGGCATTAAAGCTTAACCCTTCTTGTGAATATGCAAATACAGTCATGTTAAGGTTTGAATGCTAATGCTAGCGATCTAATGCTAGCAATCTAATGCTATTGCTTATATCTGGTGATTTTCCTCCTTTACGTGTCCTCTATGATGGAAGTAAGAGATCAGATTGCATTAAAGCATAACCCTTCATGGCAATTTGAGATTAAATTGCATTAAAGGTTAACCCTTCTAGTAAATATACAAATACAGTAATGTTAAAGTTTGAATGCTAATGCTAACTTGCTAATGCTAGAAATGTAATGCTATTGCTAATATCTGGTCATTTTCATTCTGTACGTGTCCTCTATGATGGAAATAAGAGATCAGATGGCATTAATGCATAACCCTTCATTGCAGTGTGAGATTAAATGGCATTAAAGCTTAACCCTTCTTGTACATATGCAAATACAGCAATGTTAAAGTTTGAATTCTAATGCTAACTTGCTAATGCTAGCGATCTAATGCTAATGCTAATATCTGGTCATTTTTATACTGTACGTGTCCTCTATGATGGAAATAAGAGATCAGATGGCTTTAAAGCATAACCCTTCATGGGAAAATGAAATTAAATGGCATTAAAGCTTAACCCTTCTAGTACATATGCAAATACAGCAATGTTAAAGTTTGAATGCTGATGCTAACTTGCTAATGCTAGTGCTATATCTAATGCTAGTGCTAATATCTGGTCATTTTCATATTGCATTAAAGTGTCCTCTATGATGGAAATAAGAGATCAGATGGCATTAAATTACATAACCCTTCAGAAAATATGATTAAATGGCATAATGTTAAATGGTTTAATCTAACTTGTACATATGCAAATACAGCAAGAAATTAATGCTATTGCTAAACCTGGTGCTAATATTTTCATTTTTATCTGCACGTGTCCTTATGATGGAAATCAGAATTGCATAACCCTTCATATGAGATTAAATGGCATTTAACCCTTCTTGTAATATATGCAAATACAGCAATGTTAAAGTTTGAATGCTAATGCTAACTTGCTAATCCTAGCGATTTAATGTTAGTGCTAATATCTGGTCATTTTCATAATGTACGTGTCCTCTATGATGGAAATAAGAGATCACATGGCATTAAAGCATAACCCTTCATGGGAATATGAGATTAGATGGCATTAAAGCTTAACCCTTCTTGTAAATATGCAAATACAGCAATGTTAAAGTTTGAATGCTAATGCTAATAATGAGCGTATCTAATGCTAGTGCTAATATCTGGTCATAAAGTGTATTGTGTCCTCTTTGATGGAAATAAGAGATCAGATCGCATTAAAGCATAACCCTTCATGGGAATATTAGATTAGATGGCATTGAAGCTTAACCCTTCTTGTAAATATGCAAATACAGCAATGTTAAAGTTCGAATGCTAATGCTAACTGGCTAATGCTAGCGATCTAATGCTAGTGCTAATATCTTGTCATTTTCATACGGTACTTGTCTTCTATGATGGAAATAAGAAATCAGATGGCATTAAAGCATAACCCTTCATAGGAATATGAGATTAAATGGCATTAAAGCTTAACGCTTCTTTTATAAATTCAAATACAGCAAACTTAAAGTTTGAATGCTAATGATAACTTGCTAATGCTAGCGATCTATTGTTAGTGCTAATATCTGGTCATTTTCATACTGTACGTGTCCTCTATGATGGAAATAAGAGATCAGATGGCATTAAAGCATAACCCTTCATGGGAATATGAGATTAAATAGCATTAAAGCTTAACCCTTCTTGTATATATGTAAATACAGCAATGTTAAAGTTTGAATGCTAATGCTAACTTGCTAATGCTAGAAATGTAATGCTATTGCTAATATCTGGTCATTTTCATTCTGTACGTGTCCTCTATGATGGAAATAAGAGATCAGATGGCATTAATGCATAACCCTTCATTGCAATGTGAGATTAAATGGCATTAAAGCTTAACCCTTCTTGTACATATGCAAATACAGCAATGTTAAAGTTTGAATTCTAATGCTAACTTGCTAATGCTAGCGATCTAATGCTAATGCTAATATCTGGTCATTTTTATACTGTACGTGTCCTCTATGATGGAAATGAGAGATCAGATGCCTTTAAAGCATAACCCTTCATGGGAAAATGAGATTAAATGGCATTAAAGCTTAACCCTTCTAGTACATATGCAAATACAGCAATGTTAAAGTTTGAATGCTAATGCTAACTTGCTAATGCTAGAGGATCTAATGCTAGTGCTAATATCTGGTCATTTTCATATTGTAAGTGTCCTCTATGATGGAAATAAGAGATCAGATGGCATTAAAGCATAACCATTCAGGGAATATGAGATTAAAATGGCATTCAAGCTTAACCCTTCTTGTATATATGCAAATACAGCAATGTTAAAGTTTGAATGCTAATGCTAACTTGCTAATGCTAGCGATTTAATGTTAGTGCTAATATCTGGTCATTTTCATAATGTACTCTATGATCCTCTATGATGGAAATAATTCAGGGAGATCACATGGCATTAAAGCATAACCCTTAAAGTTTGAATGGAATATGATTAGATGGCATTAAATTTTAACCCTTCTTGTAAATATGCAAATACAGATGTTAAAGTTTGAATGCTAATGCTAACGATCTAATGCTACTGCAAATATGCTCATGCTTCAAATCATTGTCACTAATATGTGTCCTCATCTTGATGGAAATGCAAAATGAGATCAGATCGCATTAAAAGCATAACCCTTCATGGGAATATTAGATTAGATGGCATTGAAGCTTAACCCTTCTTGTAAATATGCAAATACAGCAATGTTAAAGTTCGAATGCTAATGCTAACTGGCTAATGCTAGCGATCTAATGCTAGTGCTAATATCTTGTCATTTTCATACGGTACTTGTCTTCTATGATGGAAATAAGAAATCAGATGGCATTAAAGCATAACCCTTCATAGGAATATGAGATTAAATGGCATTAAAGCTTAACGCTTCTTTTATAAATTCAAATACAGCAAACTTAAAGTTTGAATGCTAATGATAACTTGCTAATGCTAGCGATCTATTGTTAGTGCTAATATCTGGTCATTTTCATACTGTACGTGTCCTCTATGATGGAAATAAGAGATCAGATGGCATTAAAGCATAACCCTTCATGGGAATATGAGATTAAATAGCATTGAAGCTTAACCCTTCTTTTATGAATTCAAATACAGCAATGTTAAAGTTTGAATGCTAATGCTAACTAGCTAATGCTAGCGATCTAATGCTAATGCTAATATTTGGTCATTTTCATACTGTACGTGTCCTCTATGATGGAAATAAGAGATCAGATGGCATTAAAGCATAACCCTTCATGGCAATATGAGATTAAATGGCATTAAATCTTAACCCTTATAGTATATATGCAAATACAGCACTTTTAAATTTGAATGCTAATGCTAACTTGCGAATTCTAGCGATCTAATGCTAGTGCTAATATCTGGTCATTTTCATACTGTACGTGTCCTCTATGATGGAAATAAGAGATCAGATGGCATTAAAGCATAACCCTTCATGGGAATATGAGATTAGATGCCATTAAAGCTTAACCCTTCTTGTAAATATGCAAATACAGTCATGTTAAAGTTTGAATGCTAATGCTAACTAGCTAATGCTAGCGATCTATTGTTAGTGTTAATATCTGGTCATTTTCATACTGTACGTGTCCTCTATGATGGAAATAAGAGATCAGATGGCATTAAAGCATAACCCTTCATGGGAATATGAGATTAAATGGCATTAAATCTTAACCCTTCTTTTATGAATTCAAATACAGCAATGTTAAAGTTTGAATGCTAATGCTAACTAGCTAATGCTAGCGATCTAATGCTAATGCTAATATTTGGTCATTTTCATACTGTACGTGTCCTCTATGATGGAAATAAGAGATTAGATGGCATTAAAGCATAACCCTTCATGGCAATATGAGATTAAATGGCATTAAATCTTAACCCTTATAGTATATATGCAAATACAGCACTGTTAAATTTGAATGCTAATGCTAACTTGCGAATTCTAGCGATCTAATGCTAGTGCTAATATCTGGTCATTTTCATACTGTACGTGTCCTCTATGATGGAAATAAGAGATCACATGGCATTAAAGGATAACCCTTCATGGGAATATGAGATTAGATGCCATTAAAGTTTAACCCTTCTTGTAAATATGCAAATACAGTCATGTTAAAGTTTGAATGCTAATGCTAGCGATCTAATGCTAGTGCTAATATCTGGTCATTGTCATACTGTATGTGTCCTCGATGATGGAAGTAAGAGATCAGATGGCATAAAAGCATGACCCTTCATGGCAATTTGAGATTAAATGGCATTAAAGCTCAACCCTTCTTGTATATATGCAAATACAGCAATGTTAAATTTGAATGCTAATGCTAACTTGCTAATGCTAGCGATCTAATGCTAGTGCTAATATCTGGTCATTTTTATACTGTACGTGTCCTCTATAATGGAAATAAGAGATCACATGGCATTAAAGCATAACCCTTCATGGGAATATGAGATTAGATGGCATTAAAGCTTAACCCTTCTTGTAAATATGCAAATACAGTCATGTTAAAGTTTGAATGCAAATGCTAGCGATCTAATGCTAGTGCTAATATCTGGTCATTGTCATACTGTATGTGTCCTCTATGATGGAAGTAAGAGATCAGATGGCATTAAAGCATAACCCTTCATGGGAATATGAGATTAGATGGCATGAAAGCTTAACCCTTCTTGTAAATATGCAAATACAGTCATGTTAAAGTTTGAATGCTAATGCTAGCGATCTAATGCTAGTGCTAATATCTAGTCATTGTCATACTGTATGTGTCCTCTTTGATGGAAATAATAGATCAGATCGTATTAAAGCATAACCCTTCATGGGAATATGAGATTAAATGGCATTAAAGCTTAACCCTTCTTGTAAATATGCAAATACAGCACTGTTAAATTTGAATGCTAATGCAAACTTGCTAATGCCAGCGATCTAATGCTAGTGCTAATATCTGGTCATTTTCATACTGTACCTGTCCTCTTTGATGGAAATAAGAGATCAGATGGCATTAAAGCATAACCCCTCATGGCAATATGAGATTAAATGGCATTAATGCTTAACCCTTCTTGTATATATACAAATACAGCAATGTTAAAGTTCGAATTCTAATGCTAACTTGCTAATGCTAGCGATCTAATGCTAGTGCTAATATTTGCTCATTTTCATACTGTACGTGTCCTCTATGATGGAAATAAGAGATCAGATGGCATTAAAGCATAACCCTTCACGGGAATATGAGATTAAATGGCATTCAAGCTTAACCCTTCTTTATATATGCAAATACAGCAACAGTTAATGTTTGAATGCTAATGCTAACTTGCTAATGCTAGCGATTTAATGGTAGTGCTAATATCTGGTCATTGTCATACTGTATGTGTCCTCTATGTTGGAAATAAGAGATCAGATGGCATTAAAGCATAACCCTTCATGGGAATATGAGATTAGATGGCATTAAAGCTAAACCCTTCTTGTAAATATGCAAATACAGTCATGGAATGTTTGAATGCTAATGCTAGCGATCTAATGCTAGTGCTAATATCTCGTCATTTTCATACTGTACTTATGTTCTTTGATGGAAATAAGAGATCAGATGGCATTAAAGCATAACACTTCATGGGAATTTGAGATTAAATGGCATTAAAGCTTAACCCTTCTAGTATATATGCAAATACAGCACTGTTAAATTTGACTGCTAATGCTAACTTGCAAATGCTAGCGATCTAATGCTAGTGCTAATATCTGGTCATTTTCATACTGTACGTGTCCTCTATGATGGAAATAAGAGATCAGATGGCATTAAAGCATAACCCTTCATGGGAATATGAGATTAAATGGCATTAAAGCTTAACCCTTCTTGTATATATGTAAATACAGCAATGTTAAATTTGAATGCTAATGCTAACTTGCTAATGCTAGCGATCTAATGCTAGTGCTAATATCTGGTCATTTTCATATTGTATGTCCTCTATTGGAAATAAGAGATCAGATGGCATTAAAGCATAACCCTTCATGGGAATATGAGATTAAATGGCATTAAATAAACCCTTCTTGTAAATATGCAAATACAGCAATGTTAAAGTTTGAATGCTAATGCTAACTAATGCTAGTGCTAATATCTCGGTTATTTTCTTGTATATGATGGAAATAAGAGATCAGATGGCAATTTAATGAGATTTTGAATGCTAATGCTAACTGCTAATGCTAATATGCTAGCGATTTAATGTTAGTGCTAATATCTGGTCATTTTCATACTGTACGTGTCCTCTATGATGGAAATAAGAGATCACATGGCATTAAAGCATAACCCTTCATGGGAATATGAGATTAGATGGCATTAAAGCATATTTAACCCTTCATTGTAAATATGCAAATACAGTCATGTTAAAGTTTGAATGCTAATGCAAGTCTTGTATATATGCAAATAAATCTAATGCCCCTAATGTCATCTGTATTGTCCTCTGTGATGTAAATGATGGAAATAAGAGATCACATGGCATTAAAGCATAACCCTTCATGGGAATATTAGATTAGATGGCATTGAAGCTTAACCCTTCATTGTAAATATGCAAATACAGCAATGTTAAAGTTCATGGGAATGATTAGAATGCTAACTGGCTAATGCTAAAGCGAATCTAATGCTAGTGCTAATATCTTGTCATATTTCATTTTGTACTGTTTGTGTCCTCTATGATGGAAGTAAGAGATCAGATGGCATTAAAGCATAACCCTTCATGGGAATATGAGATTAGATGGCATGAAAGCTTAACCCTTCTTGTAAATATGCAAATTCAGTCATGTTAAAGTTTGAATGCTAATGCTAGCGATCTAATGCTAGTGCTAATATCTAGTCATTGTCATACTGTATGTGTCCTTTTTGATGGAAATAATAGATCAGATCGTATTAAAGCATAACCCTTCATGGGAATATTAGATTAGATGGCATTGAAGCTTAACCCTTCTTGTAAATATGCAAATACAGCACTGTGAAATTTGAATGCTAATGCAAACTTGCTAATGCCAGCGATCTAATGCTAGTGCTAATATCTGGTCATTTTCATACTGTACCTGTCCTCTTTGATGGAAATAAGAGATCAGATGGCATTAAAGCATAACCCCTCATGGCAATATGAGATTAAATGGCATTAATGCTTAACCCTTCTTGTATATATACAAATACAGCAATGTTAAATTTGAATGCTAATGCTAACTTGCTAATGCTAGCGATCTAATGCTAGTGCTAATATCTGGTCATTTTCATACTGTACGTGTCCTCTATAATGGAAATACGAGATCACATGGCATTAAAGCATAACCGTTCATGGGAATATGAAATTAGATGCCATTAAAGCTTAACCCTTCTTGTAAATCTGCAAATACAGTCATGTTAAAGTTTGAATGCTAATGCTAGCGATCTAATGCTAGTCCTAATATCTGGTCATTGTCATGCTGTATGTGTCCTCTATGATGGAAGTAAGAGATCAGATGGCATTAAAGCATAACCCTTCATGGCAATTTGAGATTAAATGGCATTAAAACTTAACCCATCTTGTAAATATACAAATACAGTAATGTTAAAGTTTGAATGCTAATGCTAACTTGCTAATGCTAGCAATCTAATGCTATTGCTTAAATCTGGTCATTTTCATAATGTACGTGTCCTCTATGATGGAAATAAGAGATCAGATGGCATTAAAGCATAACCCTTCATGGGAATATGAGATTAAATGGCATTAAAGCTTAACCCTTCTTGTAAATATGCAAATACAGTCATGTTAATGTTTGAATGCTAATGCTAACGATCTAATGCTAGTGCTAATATCTGGTCATTGTCATACTGTATGTGTCCTCTATGATGGAAAAAAGAGATCAGATGGCATTAAAGCATAACCCTTCCTGGGAATGTGAGATTAAATGCCATTAAATCTTAACCCTTCTTGTACATATGCAAATACAGCAATGTTTAAGTTTGAATTCTAATGCTAACTTGCTAATGCTAGCGATCTAATGCTAGTGCTAATATCTGGTCATTTTCATACTGTAGGTGTCCTCTATGATGGAAATGAGAGATCAGATGCCTTTAAAGCATAACCCTTCATGGGAATATGACATTAAATGGCATTAAAGCTTAACCCTTCTAGTATATATGCAAATACAGCAATGTTAAAGTTTGAATGCTAATGCTAACTTACTAATGCTAGCGATCTAATGCTAGTGCTAATATCTGGTCATTTTCATACTGTACGTGTCCTCTATGATGGAAATAAGAGATCAGATGGCATTAAAGCATAACCTTTCATGGCAATGTGAGATTAAATGGCATGAAAGCTTAACCCTTCTTGTAAATATGCAAATACAGCAATGTTAAAGTTTGAATTCTAATGTTAACTTGCTAATGCTAGCGATCTAATGCTAGTGCTAATATCTGGTCATTTTCATACTGTACGTGTCCTCTATGATGGAAATGAGAGATCAGATGCCTTTAAAGCATAACCCTTCATGGGAATATGAGATTAAAAGGCATTAAAGCTTAACCCTTCTAGTATATATGCAAATACAGCAATGTTAAAGTTTGAATGCTAATGCTTACTTGCTAATGCTAGCGATCTAATGCTAGTGCTAATATCTGGTCATTTTCATACTGTACGTGTCCTCTATGATGGAAATAAGAGATCAGATGGCATTAAAGCATAACCTTTCATGGCAATGTGAGATTAAATGGCATGAAAGCTTAACCCTTCTTGTACATATGCAAATACAGCAATGTTAAAGTTTGAATTCTAATGCTAACTTGCTAATGCTAGCGATCTAATGCTAGTGCTAATATCTGGTCATTTTCATACTGTACGTGTCCTCTATGATGGAAATGAGAGATCAGATGCCTTTAAAGCATAACCCTTCATGGGAATATGAGATTAAAAGGCATTAAAGCTTAACCCTTCTAGTATATATGCAAATACAGCAATGTTAAAGTTTGAATGCTAATGCTAACTTGCTAATGCTAGCGATCTAATGCTAGTGCTAATATCTGGTCATTTTCATACTGTACGTGTCCTCTATGATGGAAATAAGAGATCAGATGGCAAAAAAGCACAACCCTTAATGGCAATTTGAGATTAAATGGCAATAAAGCTTAACCCTTCTTGTATATATACAAATACAGCAATGTTAAAGTTTGAATGCTAATGCTAGCGATCGAATGCTAGTGCTAATATTTATTTATTTATTTGTTTGTTTTTTCATTTCGGCATGATTTTACAG
Source organism: Gymnothorax javanicus (assembly GCA_029692085.1). Taxonomy (NCBI): domain Eukaryota; kingdom Metazoa; phylum Chordata; class Actinopteri; order Anguilliformes; family Muraenidae; genus Gymnothorax; species Gymnothorax javanicus. Next base: position 104,853,545 of record CM056199.1, read on the forward strand.
TCGTTCCATGACAATTTCAACACAACATGTATCATGACCGAAAGGGTCGCGGGAGAAGCGAAATCGCTTGTCAAAGTCCCGCCCCCAACTCCCAGAAAAACAGTTTGATTATGGTTAAGATATCATAAAGATTAATAAATCACAACAGAGCTGAGTGTCCATTTACACTACGATTTAAACGTCACAACATAAAATCATAGAGATTTATGAACATCATGAAGAATTTTAATCACAATATAGCTGAGTGTCTATAAACAACCCCTATTGTTTATGCCCGTTATGGTTCCGTTTTAAGTTATCCAATGCCATTTTGTTGGATAAGTTTATAGTTATTCAAACATGCACATTTCAAAAGATACTTAAATTCCTTCAGATTGTCTGCCATTCTAAAATTGTCTTCAAGTATGTTCCATGCACTGACTCAGCCCGAAGATAAGGAGTGCTCCTCCGAGTTGATTTGACCCTTTTAGTTTACAACAACATTCTGCCTCTTAGGTCATGAGTACATTCGCCAGTGCTTTTAAACCCAAGGTCTTCTCTCTTTGTTTTGCTTCAGTTTGTTCGTTGTTTTGGCTAGACAGTGTTTATCATACAGGGAGTTTGGTTCAACATATCTAATTCTAGTTTCTTTAGCCTTTTTTCGCTTTTTTAATTCTGATTTCTGTGTGTTCCAGGGTTTTCGATCTAGCCTGGTCCCTTATATCTAATTTGCAGTTACAAATAGCAAAAACTGGTAGATGATCAGTAATGTAATTTATCATGATGCCACTTAATATTTCAGAATCTAATACATTAGTATACACATTATCTATCAAGGTGGCACTGTGCCTAGTAATCCTTCTTGGTTTTGTAATTAATGGTTGCATACCCATGGCATACATGGTGTTAATATAATCTTCTATTATAGAGCTATTATTTGGATTTATCAAGTCAATATTAAAGTCCCCACATAAAAAAAAACATTTTTTCTGGTTCATATTGGCGAGTAATTCACCCATACATTTACTAAAAACATCAATTTGCCAATCCGGTGCTCTGTACACACAACAAATAACTGTATTTTTACCTTTCAACCTAGGAATCTCAATTGTAAGGCATTCCATTACATTTTCCACAACATTTGATTTGCATTCTAGTACCTGGAAGTTTATGGCCTCATCAATAAATAGTCCAACACCCCCACCAGCTTTATTCAGTCAGCTCTTACACGAAGTTGTAACCCTCCATGTAGAAGTCCTTGTCCTTTTTTCTTTAATCCAAGTTTCCGATAGTGCGATGATGTTGAACGGATTAGCAAATGACAAAAGGTATTCCTTTAATTGGTCAAAGTTTGCATATAGACTCCTACTATTGAAGTGAATATTGGACAAACTCCCTTCCATTTTAATGCTCTTGTTAAATTTGTCTACAGTAAAGTATCCGCATCGTTTGTTTTTGTTGTAGAAAAAATGGTTATCCGGAGTCAATTTCTTCATTAGGGTCTATTCCTAAATGATGGTGACTTGTTGTTAAAAAGCCAGTTTCCTGATCTACAGTTTGGTTCATCAAATAACTGCTCATAGAGATTTGTCAAGGATTTTAACCTGCCTCAGCGGTCAAAACTCTCCAGATCCCGCATCATCTTGATCAGCACCGGTCTGGTAGTTTCCGGTGAAGACCCATTTGGTTTGATGAAAATTCTGCAGTTAGCCGACCAAGTGCTGTGTATCTTACCCGCTTTCTTTAGTTGACGAGCTTTCCATGCGATGGTTGCATTGTGCTTGGTGAGGTTTTCATTTATGAAAACATTGGATCCTTTGAGATTTTTCCCTTGCTTCAACAGAGAGATTTTGTGCTTGTTGCTTGTAAGTCGTAACAGCACGGCCCGCATTGTATTCGGTCTCCGCTTCCTCCTTTTCGGTAGCAGATAACATGAATCCACATTGCCGGGTCCAGAGAAATATTTTTGGACTGAAGGAATTCCATCACCTGCATTTCCACAGATTTATTGTCCTCCCTCGCCTCCATCGTTGTCCTTCGCTGCTGCCCTGGCATAACTCTTGGGTTTGATTTTGAGCCCTGTCAGGATTACATCATTACGTTTCTCTTGTTGCTCCAGCTCCTCCAGTTTGTTTGATAAAGATTTAATCTGTATGTCTTTCTTGGCAATCTCTTTTCTGAGATTACAGTTCTCCTTCAAAAGCTGGTCCAACTGCTCCTTCATACCTTCCCTCCACTCCCACATTTCATTTCTCATTTCTCCGAGGGTCTCCATAATTGATGAAAGATCCTGCGGGCTTGGATTTTGTCGGTTCTTCGGTTTACCCATTTTCTCAGTTCAGAGAAAAGGTCTCTATTACAGAGTTTGTGATAAAGTTTATCACTCAACTTTTCTCCTGACTCTGTTGTTTTCCTGTATTACCTGTATTGCGTGCAGTCGCTGTTCGGAGTTGTTGCTCCTTCAGTGACCTTTCAGTATTCAGTATTCAGTGTGGTCCAGTGCTGATTTGGAATGGTTGATTACAAATATAGACAAACTTCTCAGTATATATAGCAAAGGTAGAAACCCCTTCTTTGATAAAATGGCTGAATTGTTAGTCACTGAAAAAACCTAGCAAGAGCTAAATAATTTGTATTTCCAAGTCAGGAGGACATATTTATCGCAAAAAATAACAACAAACCGATCCTTTAACTGGCTGTATTTATTGTGAATAATTACATGCAAGGAATCAATATCATGATAGAATATCTCACCATTATTAAGTATCCCTACCCCGAGTCATGTGGTTTCTACTGATATATATATCTCTGGTCATTGTCATACTGTATGTGTCCTCTATGATGGAAGGAAGAGATCAGATGGCATTAAAGCATAACCCTTCATGGCAATTTGAGATTAAATGGCATTAAAGCTTAACCCTTCTTGTAAATATGCAAATACAGTCATGTTAAGGTTTGAATGCTAATGCTAGCGATCTAATGCTATTGCTTATATCTGGTGATTTTCCTCCTTTACGTGTCCTCTATGATGGAAATAAGAGATCAGATGGCATTAAAGCATAACCCTTCATGGGAATATGAGATTAAATGGCATTAAAGCTTAACCCTTCTTGTATATATGCAAATACAGCAATGTTAAATTTGAATGCTAATACTAACTTGCTAATGCTAGCGATCTAATGCTAGTGCTAATATCTGGTCATTTTCATACTGTACGTGTCCTCTATGATGGAAATAAGAGATCAGATGGCATTAAAGCATAACCCTTCATGGGAATATGAGATTAAATGGCATTAAAGCTTAACCCTTCTTGTATATATGCAAATACAGCAATGTTAAATTTGAATGCTAATACTAACTTGCTAATGCTAGCGATCTAATGCTAGTGCTAATATCTGGTCATTTTCATACTGTACGTGTCCTCTATGATGGAAATAAGAGATCAGATGGCATTAAAGCATAACCCTTCATGGGAATATGAGATTAAATGGCATTAAAGCTTAACCCTTCTTGTATATATGCAAATACAGCAATGTTAAATTTGAATGCTAATGCTAACTTGCTAATGCTAGAAATGTAATGCTATTGCTAATATCTGGTCATTTTCATACTGTACGTGTCCTCTATGATGGAAATAAGAGATCAGATGGCATTAAAGCATAACCCTTCATGGGAATATGAGATTAAATGGCATTAAAGCTTAACCCTTCTTGTAAATATGCAAATACAGTCATGTTAAAGTTTGAATGCTAATGCTAGCGATCTAATGCTAGTGCTAATATCTGGTCATTGTCATACTGTATGTGTCCTCTATGATGGAAATAAGAGATCAGATGGCATTAATGCATAACCCTTCATTGCAATGTGAGATTAAATGGCATTAAAGCTTAACCCTTCTTGTACATATGCAAATACAGCAATGTTAAAGTTTGAATTCTAATGCTAACTTGCTAATGCTAGCGATCTAATACTAATGCTAATATCTGGTCATTTTTATACTGTACGTGTCCTCTATGATGGAAATGAGAGATCAGATGCCTTTAAAGCATAACCCTTCATGGGAATATGAGATTAAATGGCATTAAAGCTTAACCCTTCTAGTACATATGCAAATACAGCAATGTTAAAGTTTGAATGCTGATGCTAACTTGCTAATGCTAGCGATCTAATGCTAGTGCTAATATCTGGTCATTTTCATATTGTAAGTGTCCTCTATGATGGAAATAAGAGATCAGATGGCATTAAAGCATAACCCTTTGGGAATATGAGATTAAATGGCATTAAAGCTTTTAACCCTTCTTGTATATATGCAAATACAGCAATGTTAAAGTTTGAATGCTAATGCTAACTTGCTAATCCTAGCGATTTAATGTTAGTGCTAATATCTGGTCATTTTATATGTCATGGGAATATGAGATTAGATGGCATTGATGGAAATAAAGCAATGGCATTAAAAGCATAACCCTTCATAAGGGAATAAGATTCAATGGCATTAATTGCTTAACCCTTCTTGTAAATATGCAAATACAGCAATGTTAAAGTTTGAATGCTAATGCTAACTTGCTAATGCTAGCGATCTAATGCTAGTGCTAATATCTGGTCATTTTCATACTGTATGTGTCCTCTATGATGGAAATAAGAGATCAGATGGCATTAAAGCATAACCCTTCATGGGAATATGAGATTAAATGGCATTAAAGCTTAACCCTTCTTTGTAAATATGCAAATACAGCAATGTTAAAGTTTGAATGCTAATGCTAACTAGCTAATGCTAGCGATCTAATGCTAGTGCTAATATCTGGTCATTTTCATACTGTATGTGTCCTCTATGATGGAAATAAGAGATCAGATGGCATTAAAGCATAACCCTTCATGGGAATATGAGATTAAATGGCATTAAAGCTTAACCCTTCTAGTATAATATGCAAATACAGCAATGTTAAAGTTTGAATGCTAATGCTAACTTGCTAATGCTAGCGATCTAATGCTAGTGCTAATATCTGGTCATTTTCATACTGTACGTGTCCTCTATGATGGAAATAAGAGATCAGATGGCATTAAAGCATAACCCTTCATGGGAATATGAGATTAAATGGCATTAAAGCTTAACCCTTCTTGTAAAAATATGCAAATACAGTCATGTTAAAGTTTGAATGCTAATGCTAACTTGCTAATGCTAGCGATCTAATGTTAGTGCTAATATCTGGTCATTTTCATACTGTACGTGTCCTCTATGATGGAAATAAGAGATCAGATGGCATTAAAGCATAACCCTTCATGGGAATATGAGATTAAATGGCATTAAAGCTTAACCCTTCTTTTATATATGCAAATACAGCAATGTTAAAGTTTGAATGCTAATGCTAACTAGCTAATGCTAGCGATCTAATGCTAGTGCTAATATCTGGTCATTTTCATACTGTACGTGTCCTCTATGATGGAAATAAGAGATCAGATGGCATTAAAGCATAACCCTTCATGGGAATATGAGATTAGATGGCATTAAAGTTTAACCCTTCTTGTAAATATGCAAATACAGTCATGTTAAAGTTTGAATGCTAATGCTAGCTAATCTAATGCTAGTGCTAATATCTAGTCATTGTCATACTGTATGTGTCCTCTATGATGGAAATAAGAGATCAGATGGCATTAAAGCATAACCCTTCATGGGAATATGAGATTAAATGGCATTAAAGCTTAACCCTTCTTGTAAATATGCAAATACAGCAATGTTAAATTTGAATGCTAATGCTAACTTGCTAATGCTAGCGATCTAATGCTAGTGCTAATATCTGGTCATTTTCATACTGTATGTGTCCTCTATGATGGAAATAAGAGATCAGATGGCATTAAAGCATAACCCTTCATGGGAATATGAGATTAAATGGCATTAAAGCTTAACCCATCTTATAAATATACTAATACAGCAATGTTAAAGTTTGAATGCTAATGCTAACTTGCTAATCTAGCAATCTAATGCTAGTGCTAATATCTGGTCATTTTCATACTGTATGTGTCCTCTATGATGGAAATAAGAGATCAGATGGCATTAAAGCATAACCCTTCATGGGAATATGAGATTAAATGGCATTAAAGCTTAACCCTTCTGATAAATATACAAATACAGCAATGTTAAAGTTTGAATGCTAATGCTAATGCTAAAAAAAATCTAATGCTAGTGCTAATATCTGGTCATTGTCATACTGTATGTGTCCTCTATGATGGAAATAAGAGATCAGATGGCATTAAAGCATAACCCTTCATGGGAATATGAGATTAAATGGCATTAAAGCTTAACCCTTCTTGTATATGCAAATACAGCAATGTTAAAGTTTGAATGCTAATGCTAACTTGCTAATGCCAGCGATCTAATGCTAGTGCTAATATCTGGTCATTTTCATACTGTACGTGTCCTCTATGATGGAAATAAGAGATCAGATGGCATTAAAGCATAACCCTTCATGGGAATATGAGATTAAATGGCATTAAAGCTTAACCCTTCTTGTAAAAATATGCAAATACAGTCATGTTAAAGTTTGAATGCTAATGCTAACTTCTAATGCTAATGCTAGTAGTGCTAATATCTAGTCATTGTCATACTGTATGTGTCCTCTATGATGGAAATAAGAGATCAGATGGCATTAAAGCATAACCCTTCATGGGAATATGAGATTAGATGGCATTAAAGCTTAACCCTTCTTGTAAATATGCAAATACAGCAATGTTAAAGTTTGAATGCTAATGCTAACTTGCTAATGCTAGCGATTTAATGCTAGTGCTAATATCTGGTCATTGTCATACTGTACGTGTCCTCTTATGATGGAAATAAGAGATCAGATGGCATTAAAGCATAACCCTTCATGGGAATATGAGATTAAATGGCATTAAAGCTTAACCCTTCTTGTATATATGCAAATACAGCAATGTTAAAGTTTGAATGCTAATGCTAACTTGCTAATGCTAGCGATCTAATGCTAGTGCTAATATCTGGTCATTTTCATACTGTATGTGTCCTCTATGATGGAAATAAGAGATCAGATGTATTTAAAGCATAACCCTTCATGGGAATATGAGATTAAATGGCATTAAAGCTTTAACCCTTCTTGTATATATGCAAATACAGCAATGTTAAATTTGAATGCTAGTGCTAATATCTGGTCATTTTCATACTGTATGTGTCCTCTATGATGGAAATAAGAGATCAGATGGCATTAAAGCATAACCCTTCATGGGAATATGAGATTAAATGGCATTAAAGCTTAACCCTTCTTGTAAATATGCAAATACAGCAATGTTAAAGTTTGAATGCTGCTAACTTGCTAATGCTAGCGATCTAATGCTAGTGCTAATATCTGGTCATTGTCATACTGTATGTGTCTCTATGATGGAAATAAGAGATCAGATGGCATTAAAGCATAACCCTTCATGGGAATATGAGATTAAATGGCATTAAAGCTTAACCCTTCTTGTATATATGCAAATACAGCAATGTTAAAGTTTGAATGCTAATGCTAACTTGCTAATGCTAGCGATCTAATGCTAGTGCTAATATTCTGGTCATTTTCATACTGTGTGTCCTCTATGATGGAAATAAGAGATCAGATGGCATTAAAGCATAACCCTTCATGGGAATATGAGATTAAATGGCATTAAAGCTTAACCCTTCTTGTAAATATGCAAATACAGCAATGTTAAAGTTTGAATGCTAATGCTAACTTGCGATCTAATGCTAGTGCTAATATCTGGTCATTTTCATACTGTATGTGTCCTCTATGATGGAAATAAGAGATCAGATGGCATTAAAGCATAACCCTTCATGGGAATATGAGATTAAATGGCATTAAAGCTTAACCCTTCTTGTAAATATGCAAATACAGTCAATGTTAGTTTGAATGTTTGAATGCTAACTTGCTAGCGATCTAATGCTAGTGCTAATATCTGGTCATTTTCATACTGTATGTGTCCTCTATGATGGAAATAAGAGATCAGATAACCCTTCAAAGAATTAAAAGCATAACCCTTCATGGAAATGAGATTAAATGGCATTAAAACTTAACCCTTCTTGTATATATGCAACAACATGGCAATGTTAAAGTTTGAATATCCCTTCTAATGCTAACTTGTTAATGCTAATGCTAGCGATCTAATGCTAGTGCTAATATCTGGTCATTTTCATACTGAATGTGTCCTCTATGATGGAAATAAGAGATCAGATGGCATTAAAGCATAACCCTTCATGGAAATATGAGATTAAATGGCATTAAAGCTTAACCCTTCTTGTAAATATGCAAATACAGTCATGTTAAAGTTTTGAATGCTAATGCTAACGATCTAATGCTAGTGCTAATATCTGGTCATTGTCATACTGTATGTGTCTCTATGATGGAAAAAAGAGATCAGATGGCATTAAAGCATAACCCTTCATGGGAATATGAGATTAGATGGCATTAAAGCTTAACCCTCTTGTAAATATGCAAATACAGTCATGTTAAAGTTTGAATGCTAATGCTAGCGATTTAATGTTAGTGCTAATATCTTGTCATTTTCATAATGTACGTGTCCTCTATGATGGAAATAAGAGATCAGATGGCTTTAAAGCATAACCCTTCATGGGAATATGAGATTAGATGGCATTGAAGCTTAACCCTTCTTGTAAATATGCAAATACAGCACTGTTAAATTTGAATTTGAATGCTAATGCTAGCGATCTAATGCTAGTGCTAATATCTGGTCATTGTCATACTGTATGTGTCCTCTATGATGGAAATGAGAGATCAGATGCCTTTAAAGCATAACCCTTCATGGGAATATGAGATTAAATGGCATTCAAGCTAACCCTTCTTGTAAATATGCAAATACAGCACTGTTAAATTTTGAATGCTAATGCTAACTTGCTAATGCTAGCGATCTAATGCTAGTGCTAATATCTGCTCATTTTCATACTGTATGTGTCCTCTATGATGGAAATAAGAGATCAGATGCATTTAAAGCATAACCCTTCATGGGAATATGAGATTAAATGGCATTCAAGCTAACCCTTCTTGAAAAAATTTGCAAATACAGTCAATGTTAAAGTTTGAATGCTAATGCTTGTTAATGCTAGCGATCTAATGCTAGTGCTAATATCTGCTCATTTTCTTACACTGTACTTGTCTTTCTATGATGGAAATAAGAGATCAGATGGCATTAAAGCATAACCCTTCATGGGAATATGAGATTAAATGGCATTAAAGCTTAACCCTTCTTGAAAATATGCAAATACAGTCAATGTTAAAGTTTGAATGCTAATGCTAACTTGCTAATGCTAGTGCTAATATCTAATATCTGGTCTTTTCATACGGCACTTGTCTTTTATGATGGAAATAAGAGAACAGATGGCATTAAAGCATAATCCTTCATGGGAATATGAGATTAAATGGCATTAAAGCTTAACCCTTCTTTTATAAATGCAAATACAGCAATGTTAAATTTGAATGCTAATGCTAACTGCTAATGCTAACGAATTGTTAGTGCTAATATCTGGTCATTTTCATACTGTATGTCCTCTATGATGGAAATAATAACAGATGGCAAAAAAGCACAATCCTTCATGGCAATATGAGATTAAATGGCATTAAACGCTTAACCCTCTATATATGCAAATACAGCACTGTTAAATTTGATGGCATTAACCTGCTAACCCTTCATGGAATATGAGATTAAATGGCATTTTCATACTGAACGTGTCCTCTATGATGGAAATAAGAGATAGATGGCATTAAAGCATAACCCTTCATGGGAATGTGAGATTAAATGGCATTAATGCTAAACTTGTATATATGCAAATACCGCAATGTTAAATTTGAATGCTAATGCTAACTTATCTAATGCTCGATCTAATGCTAGTGCTAATATGGTCATTTTTATATTGTACGTGTCCTCTATAATGGAAATAAGAGAACACATGGCATTAAAGCATAACCCTTCATGTGAATATGAAATTAGATTCCATTAAAGCTTAACCCTTCTTGTAAATATGCAAACACAGTCATGTTAAAGTTTGAATGCTAATGCTAGCGATCTAATGCTAGTGCTAATATCTGGTCATTGTCATACTGTATGTGTCCTCTATGATGGAAGTAAGAGATCAGATGGCATTAAAGCATAACCCTTCATGGCAATTTGAGATTAAATGGCATTAAAGCTTAACCCTTCTTGTAAATATACTAAAACAGTAATGTTAAAGTTTGAATGCTAATGCTAACTTGCTAATGCTAGCAATCTAATGCTATTGCTAATATCTGGTCATTTTCATACTGTACGTGTCCTCTATGATGGAAATAAGAGATCAGATGGCATTAAAGCATAACCCTTCATGGGAATATGAGATTAAATGGCATTAAAGCTTAACCCTTCTTGTAAATATGCAAATACAGTCATGTTAAAGTTTGAATGCTAATGCTTGCGATCTAATGCTAGTGCTAATATCTGGTCATTGTCATACTGGATGTGTCCTTTATGATGGAAATAAGAGATCAGATGGCATTAAAGCATAACCCTTCATGGCAATGTGAGATTAAATGGCATTAAAGCTTAACCCTTCTTGTACATATGCAAATACAGCAATGTTAAAGTTTGAATTCTAATGCTAACTTGCTAATGCTAGCGATCTAATGCTAATGCTAATATCTGGTCATTTTCATACTGTACGTGTCCTCTATGATGGAAATGAGAGATCAGATGCCTTTAAAGCATAACCCTTAATGGTATTATGAGATTAGATGGCATTAAAGCTTAACCCTTCTTGTAAATATGCAAATACAGTCATGTTAAAGTTTGAATGCTAATGCTAGCGATCTAATGCTAGTGCTAATATCTTGTCATTTTCATACGGTACTTGTCTTCTATGATGGAAATAAGAGATCAGATGGCATGAAAGCATAACCCTTCATGGGAATATGAGATTAAATGGCATTAAAGCTTAACCCTTCTTTTATAAATTCAAATACAGCAATGTTAAAGTTTTAATGCTAACTTGCTAATGCTAGCGATCTAATGCTAGTGCTAATATCTGCTCATTGTCATTCTGTATGTGTCCTCTATGATGGAAATTAGAGATCAGATGGCATTAAAGCATAACCCTTCATGACAATATGAGATTAAATGGCATTAAATCTTAACCCTCCTAGTATATATGCAAATACAGCACTGTTAAATTTGAATGCTAATGCTAACTTGCTAATTCTAGCGATCTAATGCTAGTGCTAATATCTGGTCATTTTCATACTGTACGTGTCCTCTATGATGGAAATGAGAGATCAGATGGCAATTAAAGCATAACCCTTCATGGGAATATGAGATTAAATGGCATTAAAGCTTAACCCTTCTTGTATATATCGAGGGCAGGATTAACTAGTTCTATCTTGCTTTTTTTACTTTTTGAGAAAAATGAGTTTTTATATTTAGCTATTTGCTATTTTAAAACAATAAAAGATACATATCTCATAACTTATTTGTAGTTGGGATATGATTCCTTGATTTTTGAACAGTAGACTACAAATTTGCTGAAATGTCATATAACGCTGCTATAAGGTCAAATTCTGCAGATAGAACTATGTGATTTCCAAATCAGATAAAATCCTAGAATTACATAGTTCTATCTGACTGATATAATTTAAAAAATAAAAGTACATAGTAATAAATGTACAATAATATATTCTGTTCTTTCAGAAATACAATTTTAACTGTACTATTATTTCTAATTGACATCCAAACTAGAATTTTCAAACTTAAAGGTCAGGATGTAGTTATCCATGCATCCTAGATACAAGTGAGAACAAGAAAGAATGAAACATATAAACTTTCAAACAATAACAATATTTCATGGACTTAGTTACATAAAATGTCACTTGATCATATCTTAGACCATCCAGTAGCTAAGATGCAGAGTACTTAGCATAGTAGTGACATGTAAGCCCTATCTCCAGGTGGCATGAATTTCAAAATGCACTTTATGTCAGCTTTTTTCTCATTAGACAACTTGCTGGATTTTGCAACCTTTAGTTGATTCAATTCTTCCAGCTGAGAAAGTTGGGGTACCCTGGCTGACTGTCGCACCTCAAGTACACCAGTAGTAACCCAATCACCAGAAAAGCTGGTTTTATACTTCACAATGTAGGGGTTTTCTTGTTCATACAGTAGAGTCTTAACCTTTAGATATGGAATTCTATTGTACTGTCCTTGTTTAGCTAGGAGTTGGTCGTCTTTAAAGTCAGCAGGCTTCATCTGAATTAGCTTCAGAGGGTAACTTCTGTTAACCTTTTTGAGCATCCTCATCAATCCGACAGGACTGTACATCTCACAATTATGACAGACTTTTCTATTTGGCTGTGAAGATTATCTACCTCTTGGATGGACTAATGACCAGGTTCACAGAATTTCTGTTGAATAGTTTCAATTTCGGGATGGCGTCTCAGGAATATTCTCAAAGCTGTTGACAATATGCTGTTTCTATTTTGTGGGACACAAGAATCACTCCAAAGGATAATGTGTTTTGACCTCTTATCTCGCTTATTCTCCTCGATTATGGCTTCAAGTAGTTTAATAACTGAACTGGCAATATCATTACCAGATCGGCCATTTTGAGCCTCATTCCAGAGTGCCCCATACCCTCTCTTATCCACCGAACAATGTGCTGTCTGGTGATAGACATTAAGCTTTCGTTTGTAGAAGAAGTTGGATATTTCTGCTGTTGGTAATGCAAAGACCTTCTGTAGATCTAAAACAAACAATGAAACACTCTTGATTCTTCCTATCCTTGTCTCTCTCCATCTTTGTTTCCTCCTTGCTTCTCACATGCTCCTCATATGCTCTTTTGCTCATCATCAGTTGGCTGAGTATTCATTTTCATTGCCTCGCATGTATCACATCTGTCCTTCTTGGAGAATGGAATTCAATATTGAACTCAGTATTGAATATCTGCCTGTATAGATATAGTTTTCCTGGTGTCTTTCCACTAATCTGGCAAGATTCGACATACTTATCATAAAGGACTGCTATACAGGATCCCCTAGGTAAGTATTCTTTAGCTGAGTCTGTTCTACAGTAATGTGACTCTACACGGGGAAGTGACTTTATGTGCTCACGAATACCATCTTTAACCTCATCACTCACTATATTATTGACCGCTTTGCCCCAGCGAAGCTGTCTTGGTGTTCCACTAGTTGGATTTTTTGTGGAATGGTATGTGATAATTCGTTTTTGGCTAACATCTAATGTGGTTAGGTAGAACATCTTGCAGACTCGAATATTTTTGCCTTGACAAGGTAGGTAGTATTCTATGCTATTATTTCGTCTACTAGTCCCACGTCCTTGTATTTTTGTTTTTCTTTCTTGGTAGTTTTTCCATAGAAGTGCATCTTTTCATTATCTGACAATGTCCAGAATTCACTGAAGATATAAGACCTGTCTTTCTCACTCAGATTTAGACTGCATTTGAACTTGCACTTAGTACAGTCTTTTTTGGTTTTCACTGATCGTTCTGGCTGGCGTTTTCCCCGACTATCTAGATACTCTTTTCCGGATTGTCTCAATCTTTTACTTAACATTGCACTTCCATGTTGAGGGTTCACGATTTCTTTTCCTCGTAAGAACTTTTTCCAGTCCACTTATGGAGCCTTGCAGTTGGGCGGATGTCTGTGGCAGCTTCTGTAGTCTGGTTTTCGTCATCGCCATCTTCTGTACCATCAGATTCAGGCTCACTGCTGCTTGGTTCAAAGGTCTCATCGATAAGGGAATCATCGTCTTCGTGGTCGCTACTTGGTAAGTCACCACTTGATCTGAAATAGAAGATACAACTTTTAAATCCTAAAATTCCTCATGAACAGGTGCCCATTTCAAAACCATTATTTAATAGTCATGTTAACTTTATAACAATGCCAGTATGTTTAAGCCCCATTGGGATTATTGTTTTGTTAAAGTTAACAGGACATTAATAGTGATTGCAAATTGAGTTCCATGTGAAAGCATTACAGTGAGTGTTAGCTAGGTGTATCTCACTATGTTTTGATGTGTGTGAGCAAGGCATCATTCAACCAAAAAAAAAAAAAAAATATAAACAATAACCACACAACCCTGCTATAGAGAGAATCTACAATATCTGTAGGTTTGATACACTCCACTTACCTGTCAAATACGTCTCTCAATTCATCATCAGTCATCAATTTTCCATGGTGATTTCTTGTCAGCTTTCTTGCGTGCCGCCATTTTGATCAAGCATGGATCACATGACCAAACTGAAGTAACAGATTGGCTAACAGCAGATAGAACCTGTTAACACTAATATTTATATCGAAAAATTCAGATGTACCTATGTTACATTGACCTCTGGCCTTTACAGGTAACCACTAAAACATGGAACTATATCTCAAATGAAACTAGTTAGTACTGAGACTATTGTAGGACAGATATCTCATTTTTGAGTAAAAATGTCAGATAGAACTAGTTAATCCCTCGCCCTCGATATGCAAATACAGCAATGTTAAATTTGAAGAGCAAATGCTAACTTGCTAATGCTAGCGATCTAATGCTAGTGCTAATATCTGGTCATTTTCATACTGTACGTGTCCTCTATAATGGAAATAAGAGATCACATGGCATTAAAGCATAACCCTTCATGGGAATATGAAATTAGATGCCATTAAAGCTTAACCCATCTTGTAAATATGCAAATACAGTCATGTTAAAGTTTGAATGCTAATGCTAGCGATCTAATGCTAGTGCTAATATCTGGTCATTGTCATACTGTATGTGTCCTCTATGATGGAAGTAAGAGATCAGATGGCATTAAAGCATAACCCTTCATGGCAATTTGAGATTAAATGGCATTAAAGCTTAACCCTTCTTGTAAATATACTAATACAGTAATGTTAAAGTTTGAAAGCTAATGCTAACTTGCTAATGCTAGCAATCTAATGCTATTGCTAATATCAGGTCATTTTCATACTGTATGTGTCCTCTATGATGGAAATGAGAGATCAGATAGCATTAAAGCATAACCCTTCATGGAAATATGAGATTAAATGGCATTCAAGCTAACCCTTCTTGTCTATATGCAAATACAGCAATGTTAAAGTTTGAATGCTAATGCTAACTTGCTAATGCTAGCGATCTAATGCTAGTGCTAATATCTGCTCATTTTCATTCTGTACGTGTCCTCTATGATGGAAGTAAGAGATCTTATGACTTTAAAGCATAACCCTTCATGGGAATATGAGATTAAATGGCATTCAAGCTTAACCCTTCTTGTATATATGCAAATACAGCAATGTTAAATTTGAATGCTAATGCTAACTTGCTAATGCTAGCGATCTAATGCTAGTGCTTATATCTGGTCATTTTCAGACTGTACGTGTCCTCTATAATGGAAATAAGAGATCAGATGGCAAAAAAGCACAACCCTTCATGGCAATATGAGTTTAAATGGCATTCAAGCTTAACCCTTCTTGTATATATGCAATTACAGCAATGTTAAAGTTTGAATGCTAATGCTAACTTGCTAATGCTAGCGATCTAATGCTCGTGCTAATATCTGGTCATTTTCATACTGCACGTGTCCTCTATGATGGAAATAAGAGATCACATGGCATTAAAGCATAAACCTCAATGGGAATATGAGATAAGATGCCATTAAAGCTTAACCCTTCTTGTAAATATGCAAATACAATCATGTTAAAGTTTGAATGCAAATGCTAGCGATTTAATGCTAGTGCTAATATCTGGTCATTGTCATACTGTATGTGTCTTCTATTATGGAAATAAGAGATCAGATGGCATTAAAGCTTAACCCTTCATGGCAATTTGAGATTAAATGGCATTAAAGCTTAACCCTTCTTGTATATAAGCAAATACAGCAATGTTAAAGTTTGAATGCTAATGCTAACTTGCTAATGCTAGCGATCTAATGCTAGTGCTAATATCTGGTCATTTTCATACTGTACGTGTCCTCTATGATGGAAATAAGAGATCACATGGCATTAAAGCATAAACCTTAATGGGAATATGAGATAAGATGCCATTAAAGCTTAACCCTTCTTGTAAATATGCAAATACACTCATTTTAAAGTTTAAATGCTAATGATAGCGATCTAATGCTAGTGCTAATAACGGGTCATTGTCATACTGTTTGTGTCCTCTATGATGGAAATAAGAGATCAGATGGCATTAAAGCATAACCCTTCATGGGAATATGAGATTAAATGTCATTAAAGCTTAACCCTTCTTGTACATATGCAAATACAGCAATGTTAAAGTTTGAATGCTAATGCTAACTTGGTAATGCTAGCGATCTAATGCTAGTGCTAATATCTGGTCATTTTCATACTGTTCGTGTCCTCTATAATGGAAATACGAGATCAGATGCCTTTAAAGCATAACCCTGCATGGCAATATGAGATTAAATGGCATTAAAGCTTAACCCTTCTAGTATATATGCAAATACAGCACTGTTAAAGTTTGAATGCTAATGCTAACTTGCTAATGATAGCGATCTAATGCTAGTGCTAATATCTGGTCATTTTCACACTGTACGTGTCCTCTATGATGGAAATAAGAGATCAGATGGCATTAAAACGTAACCCTTCTTGGGAATATGAGATTCAATGGCATTAAAGCTTAACCCTTCTTGTATATATGCAAATACAGCAATGTTAAATTTGAATGCTAATGCATAGTTGCTAATGCTAGCGCTATTATCTGGTCATTTTCATACTGTACGTGTCCTCTATAATGGAATAAAGAGATCACATGGCATTAAAGCATAACCCTTCATGGGAATATGAGATTAGATGCCATTCAAGTTTAACCCTTCTTGTAAATATGCAAATTCAGTCATGTTAAAGTTTGAATGCTAATGCTACCGATCTAATGCTAGTGCTAATATCTGGTCATTCTCATACTGTATGTGACCTCTATGATGGAAATAAGAGATCAGATGCCATAAAAGCATAACCCTTCATGGCAATATGAGATTAAATGGCATTAAAGCTTAACCCTTCTTGTACATAGGCAAATACAGTCATTTTAAAGTTTGAATGCTAATGCTAGCGTTCTAATGCTAGTGCTAATATCTGGTCATTTTCATACTGGTCGTGTCCTCTATGGTGGAAATAAGAGTTCAGATGCCTTTTAAGCATAACCGTTTATGGGAATATGAGATTAAATGGCATTAAAGCTTCACCCTTCTATTATATATGCAAATACAGCAATGTTAAAGATTGAATGCTAATGCTAACTTGCAAATGCTAGCGATCTAATGCTAGTCCTAATATCTGGTCATTGTCATACTGTATGTGTCCTCAATGATGGAAATAAGAGATCACATGGCATTAAAGCATAATCCTTCATGGGAATATGAGATTAAATGTCATTAAAGCTTAACCCTTCTTGTACATATGCAAATACAGCAATGTTAAAGTTTGAATGCTAATGCTAACTTGGTAATGCTAGCGATCTAATGCTAGTGCTAATATCTGGTCATTTTCATACTGTTCGTGTCCTCTATGATGGAAATACGAGATCAGTTGCCTTTAAAGCATAACCCTTCATGGCAATATGAGATTAAATGGCATTAAAGCTTAACCCTTCTAGTATATATGCAAATACAGCACTGTTAAAGTTTGAATGCTAATGCTAACTTGCTAATGATAGCGATCTAATGCTAGTGCTAATATCTGGTCATTTTCATACTGTACGTGTCCTCTATGATGGCAATATGAGATCAGATGGCATTAAAACGTAACCCTTCTTGGGAATATGAGATTAAATGACATTAAAGCTTAACCCTTCTTGTATATATGCAAATACAGCAATGTTAAATTTGAATGCTAATGCATACTTGCTAATGCTAGCGATCTAATGCTAGTGCTAATATCTGGTCATTTTCATACTGTACGTGTCCTCTATAATGGAAAAAAGAGATCACATGGTATTAAAGCATAACCCTTAATGGGAATATGAGATTAGATGCCATTCAAGCTTCACCCTTCTTGTAAATATGCAAATACAATCATGTTAAAGTTTGAATGCTAATGCTACCGATCTAATGCTAGTGCTAATATCTGGTCATTGTCATACTGTATGTGTCCTCTTTGATGGAAATAAGAGATCAGATGGCTTTAAAGCATAACCCTTCATGGCAATTTGAGATTTTTATGGCATTAAAGCTTAACCCTTCATCGGGAATATTAGATTAGATGCCATTTACGCTTAACCCTTCTTGTAAATATGCAAATACAATCATGTTCAAGTTTGAATGCTAATGCTACCGATCTAATGCTAGTGCTAATATCTGGTCATTGTCATACTGTATGTGTCCTCTATGATGGAAAAAAGAGATCACATGGCATTAAAGCATAACCCTTCATGGGAATATGAGATTAGATGGCATTACAGCTTAACCCTTGTTGTAAATATGCAAATACAGTCATGTAAAAGTTTGAATGCTAATGCTAGCGATCTAATGCTAGTGCTAATATCTGGTCATTTTCATACTGTACATGTACTCTATAATGGAAATAAGAGATCAGATGGCTTTAAAGCATGACCCTTCATGGCAATTTGACTTTAAATGGCATTAAAGCTTAACCCTTCTTGTATATATACAAATACAGCAATGTTAAAGTTTGAATGCTAATGCTAACTTGCTAATGCTAGCGAACTAATGCTAGTGCTAATATCTGGTCATTTTCATACTGTACGTGTCCTCAATAATGGAAATAATAGATCACATGGCATTAAAGCATAACCCTTCATGGGAATATGAGATTAGATGCCATTAAAGCTTAACCCTTCTTGTAAACATGCAAATACAATCATGTTAAAGTTTGAATGCAAATGCTAGCGATTTAATGCTAGTGCTAATATCTGGTCATTTTCATACTGTATGTGTCCTCTATAATGGAAATAATAGATCACATGGCATTAAAGCATTACCCTTCATGGGAATATGAGATTAGATGCCATTAAAGCTTAACCCTTCTTGTAAATATGCAAATACAATCATGTTAAAGTTTGAATGCAAATGCTAGCGATTTAATGCTAGTGCTAATATCTGGTCATTGTCATACTATATGTGTCTTCTATTTTGGAAATCAGAGATCAGATGGACAATAGCAAAGGTCCTCTCACTTCATGGCCAAACACTAGCTCAAACGGGCTGAATCCAGTAGACTCCTGCACTGCTTCCCTAGCTGCAAACAACAGCAAATGAACACCTTCATCCCAGTCTTTCTCATGGTCATAACAATAATAAGTCCTCATCATTGTCTTGAGAGTGGAATGAAACCTCTCTACACCCTGACTCTGGATGATAGGCGACTGAAAGAATCCTGCTTTGCACCTAGTTCATAAGGACAATCCAGTTGAAACAATCCCGGCGAATAAGTTACCTGATCGTGACTAAATTGCCTGGGAAGGCCAAACAACGTGAAGAACTTTATCAAAGCCTTCGAGACTGCAGTTGCCTTGATGTTGCGTAGAGGGATGGCTTCAGGGAATCTGGTAGATGCACGCATGATTGTCAACAAGTACTGATTTCCAGATCTAGTCTTGGGTAATGGACCAACACAATCAACGATGACCTTGGAGAAGGCTCCCAAATGCTGGGATAGGCTGGGCTACAGGTGGGTCTAACTGGTGTTTTCCAACTACCTGGACAAGTGTGACAGGTTTGCAAAAGTTGGAAACATCTTTCCCAAGTCCAGGCCAGAAGAAGTGTTTCATGATCTTTGTCAACAGTCTTGTTAATACCAAGATGACCTCCTAAAGGCAAACTATGGTTTCATTGTTAAGATCTCATTCCTGTAGACCTTCGACAACAATTTGCTTGACCACCGCCTGCTAATCTGCATTGGCAGGGATATCAGGAGGGCGCCATTTCAAGATCAACACTCCATCCTTGAGATAATACTCAACTGGAACTGTGTCTATTTCTTCATCAGGAAGGGCTCTCTTCTTAGTACACAAATTTCAGGATCATTGGTTTGCTCTGAATCAACGCCTTTCTGACAGAGACAAGTCTCCAGACACATCAGAATCACCAGACCCATCTGGCTGGCTGAATAGAGAGAACTGATAAAAGTGTTCGATAAGTCCTCAAACGTGAGAAAACCATAGTAGGCTGAACAGAGTCATGAGCTTAACCACCTGAGTCATGACTATTCAATGTGCTGACGGCACCACATCATCTTCTTTCTGAGCCTCTGAGCCATAGCACGGCTTTCCACTGCACAGGAAGGATACAGAGATGGGTCTTCATCGCCATCTTCAGTGCTCGGCTGTGAAGTAAGATGAACAGGGGAAACTACATTGCCCCCAGCCAGGTCATTGCCTAGCAACAGAGAAACACCCTTGATAGGTAGACTTGACATAAGTCCCACCTTTACCTGTCCTGTAACTAAATCTGACTTCAAGAATACAGAGCGCAGGGTACAGATACAGTCCTCCTTCAATACTCTTTGTACAAGTGTGAAATCCTAGAAGCGGTCTCATCACGAATTCTCTAAGGAGTCCATCAACAAAAGTGACTGAGAAGCCCGCATCCCTTAGGATATATATATGGGGACAGAGGAGTAATGCTCATTCAGAGCCACAAACTCTCTGACACAAATGGAAGAAATTCTCCTTCACAAAGTCAGCAAGCAGTATCAGGCTTAGCCTCACAAGGAGCAGGCACTTAGCAGATCGGTCATCTACTACAGGGGTTTCTAACCTTGTCTTCACAAAGGCATTGGGTTTGGTATCCTTTTTTCTTTCTTAGCTTTAAGGAACCAACAGTTAGTTGTAACATGACCAGATTTCTTGCAATAATTGCAACCAGACCTCACTTTTGTCACTGTCAGCTTTTCACACTTTGATCAGACCTTGACTGATTTCTGAGCACCATCACCAGATTTGTCTTTGTCTTTGGGTGAGGAATCTTTGGGTATCACCGCTACCTTTCTTCTGAAATTGGGACCATCTATTTTACTGCTAGACTGAAATTTGGACTTATGTGTGAGAACATATTCGCCTGCAAACTTGGCAGCTGACTGCAATTCAGTGCTTGCTTCTCATTAAGGTAGGTCTTAATATCATCCTTGACATTGTGTTCTTGAATTCTTCAATCCAACACTCTACCTGTAGTGAGTTGAAAATCATCTTGACCTCCTACAGTACACCAGCCAAAGCAACCTTCTTCTCGCTAGCAAATTCCACATAAGTCTGGATTGTCAGATTTCAGACCCTGAATTCTGTCGGTAAGCCTCTGGAACCAACTCATAAGCTGTCAAAATAACCTTTTGACAACCTCATAATCAGAGAACTTATTTATCAGTTTAATAGGCTTGTTGAGCTTACCCTTGAGGACAGTTTGCAACATCAGAGTGTCAGTACCTTTAGCCACTGACAACTCTTAGCTACCTTCTCAAGCACCAGCCTTTATCAACCTCCTTCTTCTGGAGAATGGAGGCACCAGCTTTACCTCCTGGCTAGCCCGAATTGTTTTCAGCTTGCATTTTTGATTTTAGTTGCTCCATTTGAGCCTTTCTTCTAACTAATTTTTCTTAAATCGAAATCTCTTGCCCTCTCTTTTCAAGTTTCTTTCTTTTTCTCTCTCTCTTTTTCTCTCTTGCTAATTTTTCAACCAAACTGCCTTCGCTTTTTTCCTCCTTTCTATCTCTAGCATTTTTAATTTAAGTTCCATTTCTACATTTGATTTTCCACTGAAACTGTTCCAGATCTCCTGGTGCAGCATTAACATTTCATCAATGTAATATTCAACAATTCTAGCCAGTCTTGCTTTTTGCATGGCTATTTTACATCTGTCAGCTCTAACTGTCTGCATATTTCTAGCAGTTCTGTCTTTTAAAAGATCAAAACTCTATGGTTGGTGATGCCAAGAAATCATCCATTGCTAAGTGATTCATATTATCATATATCTAGAAAATTCAAAAAACAATTTCACAATTTGAAATTTTAGATTTTCAATAAATGACTCAAGACACGGTTCATCCTGACCCGGAGCCCCCCACTTGTTATGGCCTCAATTTGTTATGGCTAATTTAATATTGACGTAAATACGATAAAGAAGGAAAACAACACAAGGTCTCAGGTTGTTTCTTGCAGTCCAATCCATTGCAGGCTAGATTTCATGGTCCTTATGAAATTCTGACAAATCTCAATGATCTCAATTACATTGTGAGGACTCCAGATAGGAGAAAGCCAAAACAGTTGTGTCATATTAACATGCTGAAGCCTTATCATGATAGGAATGCTAGGGTTGCAGCTGTCACTTCAGATCCTCCTATGGCCGTAGACTTGTGAAGATGAGGGGAGTTTTAAGATGGTGAACCTAGAATTAAAGCTGAAGTTCTTTCATGTAAATTGTCAAATTCTGAAGTGTTGCAAAATCTTGATGTAAAACTCCAGCACTTAGAACCTTCACAGAAAGATCAGTTTGAGAGGTTGATCAAGAAATATAAAGATCTATTTCCTGGATGTTCCAAAGAGAGTTTCTAGCCTCTCATGCTGTAGATGTTGGTGATGCCAAACTGTCAAAAACAGCATCCGTATCGATGAATCCTGAAAAGAGGAAGATTGCTGAGAAAGAGGCTGAGTACATAGAACATGATATTATCAGACCCCTTTTTAACTCAGATTGGAGTTCACCCTGTGTTCTAGTTCCAAACCTGATGGAAGTACTAGATTCTGTACAGATTATCGCAGTCAATGCTGTAACTAGAACTGATGTGTTTCCAATACCTAGGATTGATGATTGCATCGATAGAGTAGGGCAAGCAAAGTTTCTGACCAAGATTGATTTATTGAAGGGTTATTGGTGTGTGCCTTTAACTGAGAGGGCCAAGAGATCTTTTGCCACATCTGGGCTATACTCAGTATGAAGTCCTACCTTTGGCATGAAAAATGCCCCAGCCACGCTCCAAAGGATGATAGCCCTACAATCGCTGATTTTCACACGGGCGCCAGAGCATCGCATCGCATCGACCTGGCCACGGAGTGACTCCTGGGAAGAACATCTGAAAGATGTAGAGACGTTGTTCCAGTGCTTGACCCAGGCTAACCTGACTGTTAACCTGAACAAGAGTGACTTTGGTTGTGCTACTGTCACGCATCTTGGCTACGTCATAGGCCAGGGTAAGGTGGCACCCATAAATGCTAAAAGTCCAAGCCATCATGGACTTTCCAGTTCCGGATAACAAAAAAAAGTTTGGCGCCGCCTGGATTGATCGGGTACTACCGCAAGTTCCTGCAAGAACTTTTGCTGAGATTGCTCTCTATCTCACCAACCAACTGAAGAAAGGCGAAAGTTCACTTGGGATGAAGCATGCCAAGAGCCTTCTCTGGACGCCTGAAGCCCTGCTGCGTCCACTTCCCTCGCGTTCAAATCTCTGACTTCAACAAACTGCTCTCCATGCATGTCAATGCTAGCCACTGCTTGTGGATCTGTGCTCCTACAGAGAAGGACTCTGATGACATTGAGCATCCCGTGGCATACTTCTCCAGGAAGTTCAATCGCCACTCAAAGAACTATTATTCCATTAATTGGAGAAGGAGCTGTTGGCTCTGGTTCTATCCTTACAACACTTTGAGGTTTATGTTTGTACAGGGCAAAAGACAATGATTAGAGAGCATGACCACAATCCGTTAATGTTTTTGAGTAAGATGAAAACAAGAATCGAGATTGTTGAATTGGAGTTTGATTTACCGAGTTTGACTTGGAAATTACAAGTAGCGGTACTGACAATGTAATTGTTGATTGCTTATCCCGCTGCTTTTGAGTATGTGTATATATGTCACGTGTTTATTAGCATATTGTATTATATGTATATATATACTAGTGTCTACTTAACCATTTTTTAGAGTTGAAAGAAAAATTTTGCCTTTATGAGTCAAAATTTTCCTTTGAATGGAGATGTAATGGGAAAAAACAATAGCCACTAGGATGGCAGTATTGACAATTTTTTTGTTGAGCCCAGTCTGAGGCCAGGTTGGGCATGTCCTGGGCATGCCTCAGAGGGGGCTGGAAAAGAGTATATAAGGAGAAAAATTGAGAGAGTGAAGAGAAGTTGGAGAAATTGCAAGGAGAAATTGTGGAAGGATACATTTGACTAGACCTGTCACTCTTTTCAAGACCTGTGAAGCTTTTGTGGATTTTTGCCTGTGTTGGAGCATTTTCCTGTCCCAGGACATCGCAACATAGTGCCCATCTCACTAATAAGGGACTGTAACTATCTTTTTTTTATTTCAATCTTGGTCAGTAGGGTAGAGGATTGTTCCTGAGGTTTGTTTAATTAAATCTGTTGAAGTTTAAGAATTTGTTCGTCATCCCTTGCTGTCCGTGACGCCATAACAAATTGACGCCATAACAAATTGGGGCCATAACAATACATACATAATCAAATTGTTCAAGTTTTGTGATTCATCATATCCACATGCCGTTCAAAGCAGTGAGATTTGGTCTTCCATTATTCATCTTAGTCAGTAGGGCGGCACGGTGGTCGGCCTCCCAGCAAGAAGGTTGTGGGTTTGAATCTGCCCGTGGCGTTTCTGGGTGGAGTTTACATGAACCAACACCTCTGCGTCTCAGGGGTTTTCTTCGAGGTGCTCTGGTTTCTCCCACAGTCCAAATACATGCATATCATGCTAATTGGAGGCTCTAATATGCCCAAAAGGTATGAGTGAGCATATGGTGTATACTCCCATGATGGACTGGCTACCTGTCCAGGGTATATTTCTGCCTCTCTCTCGCCCAAAAGATATGTTGGGGAGAGGAATACTGAGAAGAAAAATTAATTCTCGTGAGTATAAAAATTCAAACCCAATTAAAACACGGACAAAATTATTTATAAAAAACAAATAATAAGATAAGGTTGTGCAGACTTTAAAACAACACTATGAATATACAAAATGATTTTTAACATAAATCCTGCCAAGTATATTATGCACTGGTGTGTATAATATACATCTTTTATGAACGCATCATAAATATTATCAATTCAAATTGTTCAAGTTACATACAGACATTATGCATCTCTATCACTACAAAAATTCAAACCCAATGAAAATAATGAGAAAAAGATAAAATGTCATCATCATACACAGTAAAATAACAATATAAGACAAAGTAGGCTCAAATAAATGAACATTCTGGCCAGCATAAGATATTATAAAGGCAATAGCAATGAGCAAAACCACGAAGGGTGGTACAGCCTAGCACCATACTGAGAGCAGTGCACGCCTTATTGGTCTTACAGAGAGTATGGGGTAGAGAAGCTGTGGCTTTGGTAATTGGTTCTGGCTGGTAATGTTCAGCATAGCCTAGCCCGACTCTGGACAGCTTTTCCAAGAAGAGGCCATGGTTTGGGTGACTGGGGTCCTCACCTCATATTGTGTAAGTCCACTTCAGGTTAGCAATACAGCACTAAACTCTGGGCTGGGCTGACTGCACCACTTTGAACCCTGTGCCTTCTAAATACTACGGGTTGCTTTTTATATAAGGTGGTGATATGCTGGTCCAGAAATTCATTGTTACCAATAAAAATTATAATAATAGTAATACTAAAAAGTAATAATACATCTTTTAGCAATGTCCATTCTACTATATTGATAAAAGCAAAAGAATGATCATAAATGTCGGACCTGTATCGCCCAGCACATCAAGTTGGACTTTGATGAACAATAGTTATATTACAATCATATGCTGTGAATAATAACATGTCGATAATAATGATAGTGCATCAATAGCCATGTAAAACCAGTATATAGATAATAAACAAATATATACCTGAACCATTTACGACAACAATAAAGATCATCATCATCCAAATAATCTTTATTATGCTACATACCAATGATATGTAGCTTGACAACTAAATTAACCTTACCATAAGACATATGTTCTGGTCAGTTTCCATCATGCAATGGACTTGTCATCATAGTTTATCATCCTTGCCTATCAGTAAAGAAGACTTTGAACCTTATCATACAAAGCAGAGTGCGGACAATGCAAAAATAAAATACATCACATTATAAAGTACAGTGAATTGTAAAGTATCAACATGCAAACGCAGAGTTCCTTTTGGTAAACTCTCATTCTAGTTTGCCATTGCATGCTCATTCTAATTATTAAAAACAATAGCAGATGTGCATACTTGACGTCGTGACTTTTCAACAACTTTTAAGATAAGATACAAAATATGAAGTTTCTGTTATTTTATGCATGCGCTAACTTGATGACAAAGCATTGCACAAACCGGCTGTGCATTTGTTGTTCAGCCTGTGAAGTGAATGACACTGTGTTTGAGCGGCATCAGGTATGGGAGTGATGCTGGGCGGAGATTCCTGATGCAGCGGATGCAGCTGAACTCCATCAGCGCAGAGAAAATACGAGGGTCCCAGAAGAAAGAAACAGATGAGAACGAAACGGAGATCGACTTTATGTCGCCTATATTTTTATAACTGGGCTGCTGAACATGTGCGGACTTAAGAATTTGCTAATCCTATATGTAGGTATGAGACAAAAAAAAAAACTTTTTAAAAGTGTCCTTTTCATTATTGCAACGGATAGAGCTTGGAAAAAGAAACATTTTGAGCCCAAGATTACCCAAATCGGACAAGAAATAAGGAAGTTATGGCAAATTTAGACCAAATTGGGCATTATTTTTCCTTTTGGTTTACATGCTTTTCAATGGAGAGAATCGCGATCAGTAAAAGAGCTAAACACCATTAATTCTTCTTTCTGCAAATAATACACAAAACTCCCAAGGACACCATTGAAAATTATAGACGCTTACTGTCTACATCATGATTAATTCATTAACCATAGTTATTAATTGATTAATTTATTAATTAATAATTAGTGGCAGAAAATATCAGTTATGCCTGAAATTTGTGTTTTATTGAAGGATAAAAAGATGAAATATTGAAAGTAAATTAATACAATTTACATTATTAGTTCTAGTCAGTCCTTTATTAGTAAATTATGAGTTACTCAATTCATCATCAACTGCTTTCCTGTTTACTATACATCATGTGCTTGAAATCTCACATTGCAATGAAGGGTTATGCATTAATGCCATCTGATCTCTTATTTCCATCATAGAGACACATACAGTATGACAATTACCAGATATTAGCACTAGCATTAGATCGCTAGCATTAGCATTCAAACTTTAACATGACTGTATTTGCATATTTACAAGAAGGGTTAAGCTTTAATGCCATTTAATCTCATATTCCCATGAAGGGTTATGCTTTAATGCCATCTGATCTCTTATTTCCATCATAGAGGACACACGACAGAATGAAAATGACCAGATATTAGCAATAGCATTACATTTCTAGCATTAGCAAGTTAGCATTAGCATTCAAACTTTAACATTACTGTATTTGTATATTTACAAGAAGGGTTAACCTTTAATGCAATTTAATCTCAAATTGCCATGAAGGGTTATGCTTTAATGCAATCTGATCTCTTACTTCCATCATAGAGGACATATACAGGATGACAATGACCAGATATTAGCACTAGCATTAGATCGCCAGTATTAGTATTCAAACTTTAACATGACTGTATTTGCATATTAACAAGAAGGGTTAAGCTTTAATGGCATCTAATTTCATATTCCATGAAGCGTTATGCTTTTTGCCATGTGATCTGTTATTTCCATTATAGAGGACACGTGAGAGTATGAAAATGACCAGATATTAGCACTAGCATTAGATCGCTAGCATTAGCAAGTTAGCATTTGCATTCAAATTTAACATTGCTGTATTTGCATATATACAAGAAGGGTTAAGCTTTTAATGCCATTTAATCTCATATTCCCATGAAGGGTTATGCTTTAATGCCATCTGATCTCTTATTTCCATCATAGAGGACACGTACAGTATGAAAATGACCAGATATTAGCACTAGCATTAGATCGCTAGCATTAGCAAGTTAGTATTAGCATTCAAATTTAACATTGCTGTATTTGCATATATACAAGAAGGGTTAAGCTTTAATGCCATTTAATCTCATATTCCCATGAAGGGTTATGCTTTAATGCCATCTGATCTCTTATTTCCATCATAGAGGACACGTAAAGGAGGAAAATCACCAGATATAAGCAATAGCATTAGATTGCTAGCATTAGATCGCTAGCATTAGCATTCAAACCTTAACATGACTGTATTTGCATATTCACAAGAAGGGTTAAGCTTTAATGCCATTTAATCTCAAATTGCCATGAAGGGTTATGCTTTCATGCCATCTGATCTCTTCCTTCCATCATAGAGGACACATACAGTATGACAATGACCAGATATATATATATCAGTAGAAACCACATGACTCGGGGTAGGGATACTTAATAATGGTGAGATATTCTATCATGATATTGATTCCTTGCATGTAATTATTCACAATAAATACAGCCAGTTAAAGGATCGGTTTGTTGTTATTTTTTGCGATAAATATGTCCTCCTGACTTGGAAATACAAATTATTTAGCTCTTGCTAGGTTTTTTCAGTGACTAACAATTCAGCCATTTTATCAAAGAAGGGGTTTCTACCTTTGCTATATATACTGAGAAGTTTGTCTATATTTGTAATCAACCATTCCAAATCAGCACTGGACCATACTGAATACTGAATACTGAAAGGTCACTGAAGGAGCAACAACTCCGAACAGCGACTGCACGCAATACAGGCAATACAGGAAAACAACAGAGTCAGGAGAAAAGTTGAGTGATAAACTTTATCACAAACTCTGTAATAGAGACCTTTTCTCTGAACTGAGAAAATGGGTAAACCGGGAAGAACCGACAAACCAAGCCCGCAGGATCTTTCATCAATTATGGAGACCCTCGGAGAAATGAGAAATGAAATGAGGGAGTGGAGGGAAGGTATGAAGGAGCAGTTGGACCAGCTTTTGAAGGAGAACTGTAATCTCAGAAAAGAGATTGCCAAGAAAAGACATACAGATTAAATCTTTATCAAACAAACTGGAGGAGCTGGAGCAACAAGAGAAACGTAATGATGTAATCCTGACAGGGCTCAAAATCAAACCCAAGAGTTATGCCAGGGCAGCAGCGAAGGACAACGATGGAGGCGAGGAGGACAATAAATCTGTGGAAATGCAGGTGATGGAATTCCTTCAGTCCAAAAATATTTCTCTGGACCCGGCAATGTGGATTCATGTTATCTGCTACCGAAAAGGAGTGGAAGCGGAGACCGAATACAATACGGGCCGTGCTGTTACGACTTACAAGCAACAAGCACAAAAATCTCTCTGTTGAAGCAAGGGAAAAATCTCAAAAGGATCCAATGTTTTCATAAATGAAAACCTCACCAAGCACAATGCAACCATCGCATGGAAAGCTCGTCAACTAAAGAAAGCGGGTAAGATACACAGCACTTGGTCGGGCTAACTGCAGAATTTTCATCAAACCAAATGGGTCTTCACGGAAAACTACCAGACGATTGCTGATCAAGATGATGCGGGATCTGGAGAGTTTTGACCGCTGAGGCAGGTTAAAATCCTTGACAAATCTCTATGAGCAGTTGTTTGATGAACCAAACTGTAGATCAGGAAACTGGCTTTTTAACAACAAGTCACCTTCATTTGAATAGACCCTAATGAAGAAATTGACTCCGGATAACCATTTTTTTCTACAACGAAACAAACGCATGCGGATACTTTACTGTAGACAAATTTAACAAGAGCATTAAAATGGAAGGAGTTTGTCCAATATTCACTTCAATAGTAGGAGTCTATATGCAAACTTTGACCAATTAAAGGAATACCTTTTGTCATTTGCTAATCCGTTCAACATCATCGCACTATCGGAAACTTGGATTAAAGAAGAAAAGGACAAGGACTTCTACATGGAGGGTTACAACTTCGTGTGTAAGAGCTGACTGAATAAAGCTGGTGGGGGTGTTGGACTATTTATTGATGAGGCCATAAACTTCCAGGTACTAGAATGCAAATCAAATGTTGTGGAAAATGTAATGGAATGCCTTACAATTGAGATTCCTAGGTTGAAAGGTAAAAATACGGTTATTTGTTGTGTGTACAGAGCACCGGATTGGCAAATTGATGTTTTTAGTAAATGTATGGGTGAATTACTCGCCAATATGAACCAGAAAAATGTTTTTTATATGTGGGGACTTTAATATTGACTTGATAAATCCAAATAATAGCTCTATAATAGAAGATTATATTAACACCATGTATGCCATGGGTATGCAACCATTAATTACAAAACCAAGAAGGATTACTAGGCACAGTGCCACCTTGATAGATAATGTATACTAATGTATTAGATTCTGAAATATTAAGTGGCATCATGATAAATGACATTACTGATCATCTACCAGTTTTTGCTATTTGTAACTGCAAATTAGATATAAGGGACCAGGCTAGATCGAAAACCCTGGAACACACAGAAATCAGAATTAAAAGCGAAAAAAGGCTAAAGAAACTAGAATTAGATATGTTGAACCAAACTCCTGTATGATAAACACTGTCTAGCCAAAACAACGAACAAACTGAAGCAAAAAAAAAAGAGAAGACCTTGGGTTTGAAAGCACTGGCGAATATACTCATGACCTAAGAGGCAGAATGTTGTTGTAAACTAAAAGGGTCAAATCAACTCGAGTGAGCACTCCTTATCTTCGGCTGGAGTCAGTGCATGGAACATACTTGAAGACAATTTTAGAATGGCAGACAATCTGAAGGAATTTAAGTATCTTTTGAAATGTGCATGTTTGAATAACTATAAACTTATCCAACAAAAATGGCATTGGATAACTTAAAACGGAACCATAACGGGCATGAACAATAGGGGTTGTTTATAGACACTCAGCTATATTGTGATTAAAATTCTTCATGATGTTCATAAATCTCTATGATTTTATGTTGTGACGCGTAAATCGTAGTGTAAATGGACACTCAGCTCTGTTGTGATTTATTAATCTTTATGATATCTTAACCATAATCAAACTGTTTTTCTGGGAGTTGGGGGCGGGACTTTTGACAAGCGATTTCGCTTCTCCCACTAATTTTTTCGGTCATGATACATGTTGTGTTGAAATTGTCATGGAACGACTGTAAAATCATGCCGAAATGAAAAAACAAACAAATAAATAAATAAATATTAGCACTAGCATTCCATCGCTACCATTAGCATTCAAACTTTAACATTGCTGTATTTGTATATATACAAGAAGGGTTAAGCTTTATTGCCATTTAATCTCATATTGCCATTAAGGGTTGTGCTTTTTTGCCATCTGATCTCTTATTTCCATCATAGAGGACACGTACAGTATGAAAATGACCAGATATTAGCACTAGCATTAGATCGCTAGCATTAGCAAGTTAGCATTAGCATTCAAACTTTAACATTGCTGTATTTGCATACATACTAGAAGGGTTAAGCTTTAATGCCTTTTAATCTCATATTCCCATGAAGGGTTATGCTTTAAAGGCATCTGATCTCTCATTTCCATCATAGAGGACACGTACAGTATGAAAATGACCAGATATTAGCACTAGCATTAGATCGCTAGCATTAGCAAGTTGTTAAGCTTTCATGCCATTTAATCTCACATTGCCATGAAAGGTTATGCTTTAATGCCATCTGATCTCTTATTTCCATCATAGAGGACACGACAGTATGAAAATGACCAGATATTAGCACTAGCATTAGATCGCTAGCATTAGATGTAAGTTAGCATTAGCATTCAAACTTTAACATTGCTGTATTTGCATATATACTAGAAGGGTTAAGCTTTTGAATGCCTTTTAATCTCATATTCCCGCGAAGGGTTATGCTTTTAATGCCTTTTCTCATTTCCATCATAGAGGACACGACAGTATGAAATTGACCAGATATTAGCACTAGCATTAGATGGCTAGCAAGTTAGCATTAGAATTCAAACTTTAACATTGCTTATTTGCATTTTAAAGAATCTTTAATGCCATTCTCATATTCCCATGAAGGGTTATGCTTTAATGCCATCATCTCTTAGAGGACACGTACAGTATGAAAATGACCAGATATTAGCACTAGCATTAGATGGCTAGCATTAGCATTAATTAGAATTCAAACTTTAACATTGCTGTATTTGCATATGTACAAGAAGGGTTAAGCTTTAATGCCATTTAATCTCACATTCCCATGAAGGGTTATGCTTTAATGCCATCTGATCTCTTATTTCCATCATAGAGGACACATACAGTATGAAAATGACCAGATATTAGCACTAGCATTAGATCGCTAGCATTAGCATTAGTTAACAATTCAAACTTAACATTTACTGTATTTGCATATTTACAAGAAGGGTTAAGCTTTAATGCCATTTAATCTCATATTCCCATGAAGGGTTATGCTTTAATGCCATCTGATCTCTTATTTCCATCATAGAGGACACATACAGAATGAAAATGACCAGATATTAGCAATAGCATTAGATTGCTAGCATTAGCAAGTTAGCATTAGAATTCAAACTTTAACATTACTGTATTAGTATATTTACAAGAAGGGTTAAGCTTTAATGCCATTTAATCTCATATTCCCATGAAGGGTTATGCCTTAATGCCATCTGATATCTTATTTCCATCATAGAGGACACATACAGAATGACAATGACCAGATATTAGCACTGGCATTAGATCGTTAGCATTAGCATTCAAACTTTTTACATGACTGTATTTGCATATTTACAAGAAGGGTTAAGCTTTAATGGCATTTAATCTCATATTCCCATGAAGGGTTATGCTTTTTGCCATCTGATCTCTTATTTCCATCATAGAGGACACGCGACAGTATGAAAATGACCAGATATTAGCACTAGCATTAGATCGCTAGCATTAGCAAGTTAGCATTAGCATTCAAATTTAACATTGCTGTATTTGTATATTTACAAGAAGGGTTAAGCTTTAATGGCATTTAATTCATATTCCCATGAAGGGTTATGCTTTTTTGCCATCTGATCTCTTATTTCCATCATAGAGGACACGTACAGTATGAAAATGACCAGATATTAGCACTAAATTAGATCGCTAGCATTAGCAAGTTAGCATTAGCATTCAAACTTTAACATTGCTGTATTTGCATTCATAAAAAGAAGGGTTAAGCTTTAATGCCATTTAATCTCATATTCCCATGAAGGGTTATGCTTTAATGCCATGTGATCTCTTATTTCCATTATAGAGGACATGTACAGTATGAAAATGACCAGATATTAGCACTAGCATTAGATCGCTAGCATTAGCAAGTTAGCATTAGCATTCAAATTTAACATTCCTTTATTTGCATATATACAAGAAGGGTTAAGCTTTCATGCCATTTAATCTCACATTGCCATGAAAGGTTATGCTTTAATGCCATCTGATCTCTTATTTCCATCATAGAGGACACGTACAGTATGAAAATGACCAGATATTAGCACTAGCATTAGATCGCTAGCATTAGCAAGTTAGCATTAAATTCAAACTTTAACATTGCTGTATTTGCATATTTACAAGAAAGGTTAAGCTTTAATGGCATTTAATCTCATATTCCCATGAAGGGTTATGCTTTAATGCCATCTGATCTCTTTTTCCATCATAGAGGACACATACAGTATGAAAATGACCAGATATTAGCACTAGCATTAGATCGCTAGCATTTAGCATTAGCATTCAAATTTAACATTGCTGTATTTGCATATTTACAAGAAGGGTTAAGCTTTAATGGCATTTAATCTCATATTCCCATGAAGGGTTATGCTTTAATGCCATTTGATCTCTTATTTCCCATCATAGAGGACACGTACAGTATGAAAAATGACCAGATATTAGCACTAGCATTAGATCGCTAGCATTAGCAAGTTAGCATTAGCATTCAAATTTAACATTGCTGTATTTTACATATATACTAGAAGGGTTAAGCTTTAATGCCATTTAATCTCATATTCCCATGAAGGGTTATGCTTTAATGCCATGTGATCTCTTATTTCCATCATAGAGGACACATACAGTATGAAAATGACCAGATATTAGCACTAGCATTAGATCGCTAGCATTAGCAAGTTAGCATTAGCATTCAAACTTTAACATTGCTGTATTTTACATATATACTAGAAGGGTTAAGCTTTAATGCCATTTAATCTCATATTCCCATGAAGGGTTATGCTTTAATGCCATCTGATCTCTTATTTCCATCATAGAGGACACGTACCATATGAAAATGACTAGATATTAGCACTAGCATTAGATCGCTAGCATTAGCATTTAGCAAACATTCAAATTTAACATTGCTGTATTTGCATATAGACAAGAAGGGTTAAGCTTTAATGCAATTTAATCTCATATTCCCATGAAGGGTTATGCTTTAATGCCATCTGATGTCTTATTTCCAACATAGAGGACACATACAGTATGACAATGACCAGATATTAGCACTAGCATTAAATCGCTAGCATTAGCAAGTTAGCATTAGCATTCAAACTTTAACATTACTGTATTTGCATATGTACAAGAAGGGTTAAGCTTTAATGCCATTTTAATCTCATATTCCCATGAAGGGTTATGTTTAATGCCATCTGATCTCTTATTTCCATCATAGAGGACACGTACAGTATGAAAATGACCAGATATTAGCACTAGCATTAGATCGCTAGCATTAGCAAGTTAGCATTAGCATTCAAACTTTAAGATTGCTGTATTTGCATATAGACAAGAAGGGTTAAGCTTCAATGCCATTTAATCTCATATTCCCCATGAAGGGTTATGCTTTAATGCAATCTGATCTCTTATTTCCATCATAGAGGACACATACAGTATGACAATGACCAGATATTAGCACTAGCATTAGATCGCTTAGCAAGTTAGCATTAGCATTCAAACTTTAACATTGACTGTATTTGCATATTTACAAGAAGGGTTAGCTTTAATGCCATCTAATCTCATATTCCCATGAAGGGTTATGCTTTAATGCCATCTGATCTCTTATTTCCATCATAGAGGACACGTGCATTATGAAAATGACCAGATATTAGCACTAGCATTAAATCGCTAGCATTAGAAGTTAGCATTAGCATTCAAACTTTAACATTGCTGTATTTGCATATATACAAGAAGGGTTAAGCTTTTAATGCCATTTAATCTCATATTCCCATGAAGGGTTATGCTTTAATGACATCTGATCTCTTATTTCCATCATAGAGGACACGTACAGTATGAAAAATGACCAGATATTAGCACTAGCATTAGATCGCTAGCATTAGCAAGTTAGCATTAGCATTCAAACTTTTAACAGTGCTGTATTTGCATATTTACAAGAAGGCTTAAGCTTTAATGCCATTTAATCTCATATTTCCCATGAAGGGTTATGCTTTAATGCCATCTGATCTCTTATTTCCATCATAGAGGACACATACAGTATGACAATGACTAGATATTAGCACTAGCATTAGATCGCTAGCATTAGGAGTTAGCATTAGCATTCAAACTTTAACATTGCTGTATTTACATATATATACAAGAAGGGTTAAGCAGCCATCTAATCTCATATTCGATGAAGGGTTATGCTTTTAATGCCATCTGATCTCTTATTTCCATCATAGAGATTACATACAGTATGAAAATGACCAGATATTAGCACTAGCATTAGATCTAACTAGCATTAGTAAGTTAGCATTAGCATTCAAACTTTAACATTGCTGTATTTGCATATATACAAGAAGGTTAAGCTTTAATGCCATTTAATCTCATATTTCCCATGAAGGGTTATGCTTTAATGGACATCTGATCTCTCATTTCCATTATAGAGACACATACAGTATGAAAATGACCAATATTAGCACTAGCATTAGATCGCTAGCATTAGCCAGTTAGCATTAGCATTCAAACTTTAACATTGCTTTTCCATATATACAAGAATTAGCTTTAATGCTATTTAATCTCATATTCCCATGAAGGGGTTATGAATGGCATCTAATCTTATTTCCATCATAGAGGACACATACAGTATGAAATGACTATGATATTAGCACTAGCATTAGATCGCTATTAGCATTAGCATTAGCATTCAAACTTTAACATTGCTGTATTTGCATATTTACAAGAAGGTTACAGTATGCCATTAATCTCACATTCCCATGAAGGGTTATGCTTTAATGCCATCTATCTCTTTTTCCATCATAGAGGACACAGGCAAAATGACAGATATTAGCACTAGCATTAGCAGCATTAGCAAATTAGCATTAGCATTCAAACTTTTACATGACTGTATTTGCATATTTACAAGAAGGGTTAAGCTTTAATGGCATTTAATCATATTCCCATGAAGGGTTATGCTTTAATGCCATCTGATCTCTTTTTCCATCATAGAGGACACGTACAGATGAAAATGACCAGACATTTGCACTAGCATTAGATCATAGCATTAGCAAGTTAGCATTAGCATTCAAATTTAACATTGCTGTATTTGTATATTTACAGAAGGGTTAAGTTTAATGCCATTTAATCTCAAATTCCCATGAAGGGTTATGCTTTAATGCCATCTGATCTTACTTTCCATCATAGAGACACATACAGTATGAAAATGACCAGATATTAGCAATAGCATTAGCATTAGCGCCAGCATTAGCATTCAAACTTTAACATTGCTGTATTTGCATATTTACAAGAAGGGTTAAGCTTTAATGCCATTTAATTTCATATTCCCATGAAGGGTTATGCTTTAATGCCATCTGATCTCTTATTTCCATCATAGAGGACATGTACAGTATGAAAATGAGCAGAATATTAGCACTAGCATTAGATCGATAAGGTTAGCATTAGCATTCAAATTTAACATTGCTTTATTTGCATATTTACTAGAAGGGTTAGCTTTTAATGACATTTAATCTCATATTCCCATGAAGGGTTATGCTTTAATGCCATCTGATCTCTTATTTCCATCATAGAAGACAAGCACCATATGAAAATGACCAGATATTAGCACTAGCATTAGATCGCTAAAGTTAGCATTAGCATTCAAACTTTAACATTGCTGTTATTTGCATATATACAAGAAGGGTTAAGCTTATAATGCCATTTAATCTCATATTCCCATGAAGGGTTATGCTTTAATGCCATCTGATCTCTTATTTCCATCATAGAGGACACGTACAGTATGAAAATGACCAGATATTAGCACTAGCATTAGATCGCTAGCATTAGCAAGTTAGCATTAGAATTCAAATTTTAACAGTGCTGTATTTGCATATAGACAAGAAGGGTTAAGCTTTTAATGCCATTTTTAATCTCATATTCCCATGAAGGGTTATGCTTTTATGCCATCTGATCTCTTATTTCCATCATAGAGGACACATACAGTATGACAATGACTAGATATTAGCACTAGCATTAGATCGCTAGCATTAGCATTCAAACTTTAACATTGACTGTATTTGCATATTTACAAGAAGGGTTAAGCTTTAATGCCATTTAATCTCATATTCCCATGAAGGGTTATGCTTTAATGCCATCTGATCTCTTATTTTCCATCATAGAGGACACGTACAGTATGAAAATGACCAGATATTAGCACTAACATTAGATCGCTAGCATTAGCATTAGCATTAGAATTCAAACTTTAACATTGCTGTATTTGCATATATACTAGAAGGGTTAAGCTTTAATGCCATTTAATCTCATATTCCCATGAAGGGTTATGCTTTAATGCCATCTGATCTCTTATTTCCATCATAGAGGACACATACATATGAAAATGACCAGATATTAGCACTAGCATTAGATCGCAAGCATTAGCATTCAAACCTTAACATGACTGTATTTGCATATTTACAAGAAGGGTTAAGCTTTTAATGCCATTTAATCTCATATTCCCATGAAGGGTATGCTTTAATGCCATCTGATCTCTTATTTCCATCATAGAGGACACGTACAGTATGAAAATGACCAGATATTAGCAATAGCATTAGATTGCTAGCATTAGCAAGTTAACATTAGCATTCAAACTTTTAACATTACTGAATTAGTATATTTACAAGAAGGGTTAAGCTTTAATGCCATTTAATCTCAAATTCCCATGAAGGGTTATAGGCGAAATGCCATCTGATCTCTATTTCATCATAGAGACACGTCCAGTATGAAAATGACAAAATATTAGCACTAACATTAGATCGCTAGCATTAGCAAGTTAGCATTAGCATTCAAACTTTACATTGCTGTATTTACATATTTACAAGAAGGGTTAAAAGCTTTGAATGCCATTTAATCTCATATTCCCATGAAGGTTATGCTTTTTTTGCCATCTGATCTCTTATTTCCATCATAGAGACCACATACAGTATGAAAATGACCAGATATTAGCACTAGCATTAGATCGCATTAGCAAGTTAGCATTAGCATTCAAATTTAACATTGCTGTATTTGCATATGTTATAAGAAGGGTTAGCTTTAATGCCATTTAATCTCATATATTCCATGAAGGTTATGCTTTAATATCTGATCTCTTATTTCCATCATAGAGGACACGACAGTATAAAAATGATCAGATATTAGCACTAACATTAGATCGCTAGGATTAGCAAGTTAGCATTAGCATTCAAACTTTAACATTGCTGTATTTGCATATTACAAGAAGGGTTAAGCTTTTAATGCCATTTAATCTCATATTCCATGAAGGGTTATGCTTTAATGCCAATGATCTCTTATTTATCATAGAGGACATGTAGTATGAAAATGACCAGATATTAGCACTAGCATTAGATCGCTAGCATTAGCAAGTTCATTAGCATTCAAATTTAACATTGCTGTATTTGCATATATACAAGAAGGGTTAAGCTTTAATGCCATTTAATCTCATATCCCATGAAGGGTTATGCTTTAATGCATCTGATCTTTTTTCCATCATAGAGGACATATACAGTATGAAAATGACCAGATATTAGCACTAGTTAGATCGCTAGCATTAGCTTAGCATTAGCATTCAAACTTTAACATTGCTGTATTTGCATATTTACTAGAAGGGTTAAGCTTTTAATGCCATTCAATCTCCATATTCCCATGAAGGGTTATGCTTTAATGCCATCTGATCTCTTATTTCCATCATAGAGGACACGCATAGTATGAAAATGACCAGATATTAGCACTAGCATTAGATCGCTACATTAGCAAGTTAGCATTAGCATTCAAACTTTAACATTGCTGTATTTGCATATATGTACAAGAAAGCTTTAATGCTTTAATGGCCATTTAATCTTTTAAAGGCATCTATCTCCCATCATAGAGGGTTACAGTATGAAAATGACTTAATGCCATTAGCTGATCTCATTTTCCATCATAGAAGGGTTACAATGCCATTTAATTATTCCATGAAGGGTTATGCTGTAAATCTGACCAATTTCCATCATAGAGACCAGATAGCATGATAATGACCAGATATTAGCATTAGATCGCTAGCATTAGCATTCAAACTTTAACATTACTGTATTTTTATATTTACAAGAAGGGTTAAGTTTTAATGCCATTTAATCTCAAATTCCCATGAAGGTTATGCTTTAATGCCATCGATCTCTTA
The DNA here is from genome assembly GCA_029692085.1 of Gymnothorax javanicus. Taxonomy (NCBI): domain Eukaryota; kingdom Metazoa; phylum Chordata; class Actinopteri; order Anguilliformes; family Muraenidae; genus Gymnothorax; species Gymnothorax javanicus. The sequence goes on from CM056199.1 coordinate 104,893,120, forward strand.
ATTTCCATATAGAGGACACATACAGTATGACAAATGACCAGATATTAGCACTAGCATTAGATCGCTAGCATTATTAGCATTCAAACTTTAACATGACTGTATTTGCATATTACAAGAAGGGTTAAGTTTTAATGCCATTTAATCCTCATATTCCCATGAAGGGTAATGCTTTAATGCCATCTGGATCTCTTATTTCCATCATAGAGGACACATACAGTATGAAAATGACCAGATATTTGCACTAGCATTAGATCGCTAGCATTAGCAAGTTAGCATTAGCATTCAAATTTAACAGTGCTGTATTTGCATATATACTAGATGGGTTAAGCTTTAATGGCATTTAATCTCATATTCCCATGAAGGGTTATGCTTTAATGCCATCTGATCTCTTATTTCCATCATAGAAGACAAGTACCATATGAAAATGACTAGAATTTAGCAATAGCATTAGATCAGCAGTTAGCATTAGCATTCAAACTTTAACATTGCTGTATTTGCATATATACAAGAAGGGTGAAGCATGAATGCCATTTAATCTCATATTCCATGAAGGGTTATGCTTTTAATGCCATCTGATCTCTTATTTCCATCATAGAGGACACGACAGTATGAAAATGAGCAAATATTAGCACTAGCAATAGATCGCTAGCATTGAAATTAGCATTAGCATTCAAACTTTAAGATTGCTGTATTTGCATATAGACAAGAAGGGTTAGCTTTAATGCCATTTAATCATATTCCCATGAAGGGTTATGCTTTTAATGGCATCTGATCTTTATTTCCATCATAGAAGACATACAGTATGAAAATGACTAGAATTTAGCACTAGCATTAGATGTTAGCATTAGCATTCAAACCTTAATATGACTGTATTTGCATATTTACAAGAAGGAAGCTTGAATGCCATTTAATTCATATTCCCATGAAGGGTTATGGCTTTTAATGCCATCTGATCTCTTATTTCCATCATAGAGGACACGCATAGGATGAAAATGGCGAAATATTAGCACTAGCATTAGATTGTTAGTATTAGCAAGTTAGCATTAGCATTCAAACTTTAAACAGTGCTGTATTTGCATATATACTAGAGGTTAGTTTAATGACATTTAACTTTCATATTCCCATGAAGGGTTATGCTTTTAATGGCATCTGATCTCTTATTTCCACTGGTAGAGGACACATACAGTATGAAAACGACCAGATATTAGCACTAGCATTAGATCGCTAGCATTAGCATTCAAACCTTAACATGACTGTATTTGCATATTTACAAGAAAGGTTAAGCTTAATGCCATTTAATCTCATATTCCTGTGAAGGGTTATGCTTTTATTGCCATCTGATCTCTTTATTTCCATCATAGAGGACACGTATAGTATGAAAAAATGACCAGATATTAGCAAGAGCATTAGATTGCTAGCATTAGCAAGTTAGCATTAGCATTCAAACTTTAAATATTACTGTATTAGTATATTTATTTGCATATGTAAATAGAAGGGTTAAGCTTTAATGCCATCATTTAATTCCATCATATTACAGTATGAAAATGGTTATTAGCACTAGCATTAGAAGGCATCATTAGTATCTCATTTCCATGATAGAGGTTAGAATGCCATTTAATCTCATATTCCCATGAAAATTATGAATGCCATCTGATGTCTTATTATCATAGAGGACATACAATACAGTATGACAACGACTAGATATTAGCACTAGGATTAGCAAGCTAGCATTAGAATTAGCAAAATTCAAACTTTAACATTGCTGTATTTGCATACAGACAAGAAGGGTTAGCTTGAATGCTATTTAATCACATTGCTACGAAGGGTTATGCTTTAATGCCATCTGACGTCTTATTTCATCATAGAGGACACACAGTATGACAATGACCAGATATTAGCACTAGCATTAGATCGCTAGCATGTTAGTAAGTTAGCATTAGTATTCAAATTTAACATTGCTGTATTTGCATATTTAATAGAAGGGTTGCTTTAATGCCATTTAATCTATATTCCCAAGAAGGGTTATGCTTTAAGCGCATCTGATCTCTTTATTTCCATCAAAGAGGACACGCATAGTATGAAAATGACCAGATATTAGCACTAACATTAGGATCGCTAGTAGTATTTAGTATTCAAATTTAACAGTGCTGTATTTGCATATTTACAAGAACGCTAGTTTTAATGCCATCTAATCTCATATTCCCATGAAGGGTTATGCTTTAATGCCATGTGACTTTATTTCATCAAAGAGACACGACATTGGTGAAAACACAAGACATTAGCACTATCATTAGATCGCTAGCATTAGCATTCAAACTTTAACATGACTGTATTTGCATATATACTTAGAAGGCTGCTTTTAGCCATCTAATCTCATATTCATGAAGGGTTGGTGCTTTAATGCCATCTGATTCTTATTTCCATCATAGAGACACATACATTGGTGACAATGACCAGACATTAGCACTAGCATTAAATCGCTAGCATTAGCATTCAAACCTTAACATTGACTGAATTTGTATATTTAAGGTGAAGGCTTAAGCTTTTAATGCCATTTAATCTCATATTCCCATGAAGTGTTGGCGTTTTTAATGCCATCTGATCTCTTATTTCCATCATATAGAGACACACATACAGTATGAAAATGACCAGATATTAGCATAGCACTAGCACTAGAGCAAGTTAGCATTAGCATTCAAACCTTTAACATGACCGAATTTGCATATTTACAAAAGAAGGGTTAAGCTTTTAATGCCATTTAATTCAAATTGCCATGAAGGGTTATGCTTTTAATGCCATCTGGATCTCTTTATTTCCATCATAGAGGACACGCCAGTATGAAAAATGACCAGATATTAGCACACCATTAGATTGTTAAATAGCAAGTTAGAATTAGCATTCAAACTTTTTAGATTTACCTGTATTAGCATATTTACAAAGAAGGGTTAGCTTTCTTAATGCCATTTAATCTCAAAATTGCCATGAAGGGTTATGCTTTAATGTCATCTGACGTCTTATTTCCATCATAGAGACACGCCCAGTATGAAAATGAGCAAAATATTAGTACTACCATTAGATCGCTAGCATTAGCAAGTTAGCAGTAGCATTCAAACTTTAAGATTGCTGTATTTGCATATAGATAGAAGGGTTAGCTTTAATGCCATTTAATCTCATATTCCTATGAAGGGTTATATGCTTTAAATGCCATCTGATGTCTTATTTCCATCATAGAGGACTCGTATAGTATGAAAATGACCAGATATTATCACTAACATTAGAACGCTAGGATTAGCAAGTTAGCATTAGAATTCAAACTTTAACATTGCTGTATTTGCATATGTTAAGAAGGGGTTAAGCAATGCCATTTAATCTCACATTACCATGAAGGGTTATGCTTTAAAGCCATCTGATCTCTTTATTTCCATCATAGAGGACTCGTATACAGTATGAAAATGACCAGATATTAGCACTAACATTAGATCGCTAGGATTAGCGTTAGCATTAGAATTCAAACTTTAACATTGCTGTATTTTGGTTATCTACAAGAAGGGTTAAAAAGCTTTAATGCCATTTAATCTCACATTCCTATTTTAAGGGTTATGCTTCTTGCCATATCTGATCTTTTTATTTCCATCATAGAGACACATACAGTATGACAATGACCAGATATTAGCACTAGCATTAGATCGCTTAGCATTAGCATTCAAATTTTAACATGACTGTATTTGCATATTTACAAGAAGGGTTAAGCTTTTAATGCCATTTAATCTCATATTCCCATGAAGGGTTATGCTTTAATGCCATCCTGATCTTTTATTTCCATCAAAGAGGACACGTACAGTATGAAAATGACTAGATATTAGCACTAGCATTAGATCGCTAGCATTAGTATTAAATTAGCATTCAAACTTTTAACATGACTGTATTTGCATATTTACAAGAAGGGTTAAGTTTAATGCCATTTAATCTTATATTGCTATGAAGGGTTATGCTTTTAATGCCATCTGATTCTTATTTCCATCATAGAGGACACATACATTATAGAAATGACCAGATATTAGCACTAACAATAAATCGCTAGCATTAGCAAGTTAGCATTAGCATTCAAACTTTAACATTGACTGTATTTACATATATACTGAAGGGGCTAAACTTTAATGCCATTTAATCTCATATTCCATGAAGGGTTATGCTTTTAATGCCATCTGATCTCTTATTTCCATTATAGAGGACACATACAGTATGAAAAAATGACCAGATATTAGCACTAGCATTAGATCGCTAGCATTAGCGTTAGCATTAGAATTCAAACTTTAACATTGCTGTATTTGCATATATACAAGATGGGTTAAACTTTAATGCCATTTTAATCTCATATTCCATGAAGGGTTATGCTTAATGCCATCTGATCTCTTTATTTCCATCATAGAGACCATACAGGATGAAAAATGACCAGATATTAGCACTAGCATTAGATCGTAGCATAGCAAGTTAGCATTGCATTCAAATTTTTACATTTCTGTATTTGCATTTATACAAGAAGGGTTAGAAAAACTTTTAATGCCATTTAATCTCATATTCCCATGAAGGGTTATGCTTTAATGCCATCTGATTCTTATTTCCACTATAGAGTTTCAGTACCATATGAAAATGACCAGATTTTAGCACTAGCATTAGATTGCTACCATTAGCAAGTTAGCATTAGCATTCAAACTTTAACATTGCTGTATTTGTATATAAAAGAAGGGTTAAGTTTTTAATGCTATTAATCTCAAATTCCTGCTGAAGGGTTATGCTTTCATGCCATCTGACTTTATTTCAATCATAGAGGACACCCCCAGTATGACAAATGACCAATATTAGCACTAGTATTAGATCGTTAGATTAGCAAGTTAGCATTAGCATTCAAACTTAACATGACTGTTTTTGCATATTTACAAGAAAGTTTTAACGGCATTTAATTTCATATTCCCATGAAGGGTTATGCTTTAAATGCAATCTGATCTCTTATTTTCCATTATAGAGGACATACATACAGTATGAAAATGACCAGATATTAGCACTAGCATTAGATCGCTAGCATTAGCAGCATTAGCATTCAAATGAACATTGTATTTGCATATTTAAGAAGGGTTAAGCTTTTAATGCCATTTAATCTCATATTCCCATGAAGGGTTATGCTTTAATGCCATCTGATCTCTTATTTCCACTCATGGAGACACGTACAGTATGAAAAATGACCAGATATTAAAACAAGAGCATTAGATTTAGCATTAGCAAGTTAGCATTAGCATTCAAATTTTAACATGACTGTATTTGCATATTTACAAGAAGGGTTAAGCTTTTTAATGCCATTTAATCTTAAATTAAGCATGAAGGGTTAATAACAATGCACATCTGATCCTTATTTCCATCATAGAGACAGGTACAGTATGAAAATGAGCAAATATTAGCATTAATATTAGATCGCTTAGCATTAGCAAAGTTAGCATTAGCATTCAAACTTTTAACATTGCTGTATTTGAATTTAGAAAGAAGGTTAGCTTTAATGCCATTTAATCTCATATTCCCATGAAGGGTTATGCTTTAATGCCATCTGATGTCTTATTTCCATCATAGAGACACACAGTATGAAAATGACCAGATATTAGCACTAACATTAGATCGCTAGCATTAGCAAAGTTAGCATTAATTAAACTTTAACATTGCCTTTATTTGCATATCTACAAGAAGGGTTAAGCTTTAATGCCATTTAATCTCATATTCCCATAGAGGGTTGTGCTGAATGCCATCTGATGTCTTATTTCCATCATAGAGGACACATACAGTATGACAATGTGACCAGATATTAGGCACTAGCATTAGATCGTTGAAGATTAGCAAGCATTAGCATTCAAACTTAACATTGCTGTATTTGCATATTTAATAGAAGGATTAGCTTTAATGCCATTTAATCTCATATTCCCATGAAGGGTTATGCTTTGTCTTTATCTTGATCTCTAATTTCCATCTTAGGAGGACCCGTATAGCATGAAAAAATGATTCTCAGATATTAGGCAATAACATTAGATCGCTAGCATTAGTGTTAGTTATTTAGCATTCAAATTTAACAGTACTGTGATTTGCATATTTACGTTAGGTTGCTTTTAATGCCATTTAATCAAATTCCCATGAAGGGTTATGCTTTGCATCTGATCTCTTTTATTTCCATCAAAGAGGACACATACAGTATGACAATGACCAGATATTAGCACTGGCATTAGATCGCTAGCATTAGCATTCAAACTTTAACATGACTGTTTTTGCATATTTACAAAGAAGGGTTAAGCTTTAATGCCATCTAATTTCATATTCCTCCTATGAAGGGTTATGCTTTAATGCAATGTAGATCTCTTATTTCCCATCATAAGAGGACGCATACAGTATGAAAAATGACAAGATATTAGCACTAACATTAAATAACATTAGCAAGTTAGCATTAGTATTCAAATTTTAACATTGCTGTATTTGCATATATACTAGAAGGCTTAAGCTTTTAATGCCATTTAATCTCATATTCCACGAAGTGTTATGCTTTAATGCCATCTGATCTTTATTTCCATCATAGAGACACATACAGTATGACAAATATTAGCAAGCGATGGCTATTAGCATTTCAAAGCATTCAACATGAACTGTGCTGTATTGCATATATACAAGAAGGGTTAAGCTTTAATGGAATTTTAATCTCATATTCACATGACCGAATGCTTTAATGCATATCCTATTTCCATTGCAGAGAGGGTTAAAATGACCAGATATTAGCACTAGATTTAAACTTAGCATTAGCATTCATTTAACATTGCCATATATACAAGGGGTTAGCATTAATGCCATTCAAAACATATTCCTTCACGAAGGGTTATGTGTCTGATCTCTTATTTCCATCAAAAATATGAAAATGACCAGTATTAGCACTAATGCCAGATTATTATTATCAAATTTAACAGTGCTGTAGCATTATACTAGATTAAGCTTTAGCCATTTAATCTCAAGTGTGCCATGAAGGATTGTGCTTTTTCAAACATCTGTTCTCTGTATTTCCATCCTTAGAAGACAAATTACCAGTATAGAAAATGACCAGATATCAAATTGCAATAGATAATGCTTAATGTCATTAGCATTCAAACTTTAACATTTGCTGTGTTGATATTTACAAAAGAAGGGTTAAAATTTAATGCCAAATCTCATATTCCCATGAAGTGTTATGCTTTAATGCCATCTGATCCTCTTATTTCCATCATAAAAGGCAAACATTATGAAAATGCTTAGATATTAGCATTAGCATTTAAGGATTAGCATTAACATTCAAATTTAACATGACTGTATTTTGCATATTTTTCAAGAAGGGTAAGGGCTTGAATGCCATTTAATCTCATATTCCCATGAAGGGTTATGCTTTTGAATGCCATCTGATCTCTTATTTCCATCATAGAGGACAACATTACAGTATGACAATGAGCAGATATTAGCACTAACATTAGATGCGCTAGCATTAACAAGTTAGCATTAGCATTCAAACTTTAACATTGCTGTATTTGCATTATTTACAAGAAGGGTTAACAACTGAATGCCATTTAATCTCATATTCCATGAAGGTTATGATTTAATGCGATCTGATCTCTTATTTCCATCATAGAGACACATACAGTATGACAATGACCAATATTAGCACTAGTATTAGATCGCTAGCATTAGCATTCAAACGTTAACATGACTGTATTTGCATATTTAGAAAGGGTTAAACTTTTAATGCCATTTAATCTCATATTCCATGAAGGGTTATGCTTTAATGCCATCTGATCTCTTATTTCCATCATAGAGACACATACATTATGAAAATGACCAGATGGCAATAATATTAGATTGCTAGTATTAGATCGCTAGCATTAGCATTCAAACTTTAACATTGTTGTATTTGCATATTTACAAGAAGGGTTAAGCTTTAATGCCATTTAATCTCAAATTCCCATGAAGGGTTATGCTTTAATGCCAATTGATCTCTCATTTCCATCATAGAGGACAATGGATTATGGAAATGACAAGATATTAGCACTAGCATTAGATCGCTAGCATTAGTAAGTTAGCATTAGCATTCAAACTTTAACATTGCTGTATTTGCATATATTTACAAGAAGGGTTAAGCTTTAATGTCATTTAATCTCATATTCCCATGAAGGGTTATGCTTTAATGCCATCTGATCTCTTTATTTCCATCATAGAGAACATGTATACAGTATGAAAATGACCAGATATTAGCACTAGCATTAGATAGTTAGCATTAGCATTAGCATTCAAACTTTAACATGACTGTATTTGCATATTTACAAGAAGGGTTAAGCTTTAATGCCATTTAATCTCATATTCCATGAAGGGTTATGCTTTAATGCCATCTGATCTCTAATTTCCATCATAGAGACACATACAGAATGAAAATGACCAGATATTAGCAAATACATTAGATTGTTAGCATTAGCAAGTTAGCATTAGCATTCAAACTTAACAACATGCTGTATTTGCATATTTACAAGAAGGGTTAAGCTTTAATGCCATTTAATCTCAAATTGCCATGAAGGGTTATGCTTTAATGCCATCTGATCTCTTACTTCCATCATAGAGGACACATACAGTATGACAATGACCAGATATTAGCACTAGATCGTTAAATCGCAAGTTAGCATTAGCATTCAAACTTTAACATGACTGTATTTGCATATTTACAAGAAGGGTTAAGCTTTAATGGCATCTAATTTCATATTCCCCCATGAAGGGTTATGCTTTAATGCCATCTGATCTCTTATTTCCATTATAGAGGACACGTACAGTATGAAATGACCAGATATTAGCACTAGCATTAGATCGCTAGCATTAGCAAGTTAGCATTTGCATTCAAATTTAACATTGCTGTATTTGCATATATACAAGAAGGGTTAAGCTTTAATGCCATTTAATCTCATATTCCCATGAAGGGTTATGCTTTAATGCCATCTGATCTCTTATTTCCATCATAGAGGACACATTACAGTATGAAAATGACCAATATTAGCACTAGCATTAGATCTAGCATTAGCAAGTTAGCATTAGCATTCAAATTTAACATTGCTGTATTTGCATATTACAAGAAGGGTTAAGCTTTAATGCCATTTAATCTCATATTGCCATGAAGGGTTATGCTTTAATGCCATCTGATCTCTTATTTCCATCATAGAGGACACATACAGTATGAAAAATGACCAAATATTAGCACTAGCATTAGATCGCTAGCATTAGCAAGTTAGCATTAGCATTCAAACTTTAACATTGCTGTATTTGCATTTGAATTTAAAAAGAAGGGTTAAGCTTTAATGCCATTTAATCTCATATTCCCATGAAGGGTTATGCTTTAATGCCATCTGATCTCTTATTTCCATCATAGAGGACACGGACAGTATGAAAATGACCAGATATTAGCACTAGCGCTTAGATAGTTAGCATTAGCATTCAAACTTTAACATTGACTGTATTTGCATATTTACAAGAAGGGGTTAGCTTTAATGCCATTTAATCTCATATTCCCATGAAGGGTTATGCTTTAATGCCATCTGATCTCTTATTTCCATCATAGAGGACACATACAGTATGAAAATGACCAGATATTAGCACTAGCATTAGATCGCTAGCATTAGCAAGTTAGCATTAGCATTCAAATTTAACATTGCTGTATTTGCATATATACAAGAAGGGTTAAGCTTTAATGCCATTTAATATCATGTTCCCATGAAGGGTTATGCTTTAAAGGCATCTGATCTCTTATTTCCATCATAGAGGACACGTACAGTATGAAAATGACCAGATAATAGCACTAGCAATAGATCTCTAGCATTAGCAAGTTAGCATTAGCATTCAAACTTTAACATTGCTGTATTTGCATATTTATACAAGAAGGGTTTAAGCTTTAATGCCATTTAATCTCATATTCCCATGAAGGGTTATGCTTTAATGCCATCTGATCTCTTATTTCCAATCATATTAGACACATTACAGTATGACAAACTTTACCATGATGTATTTGCATTTATTTACAGCATTAGATTTAATGCCATTTAATTCAAACTTTAACATCTGATCTGTATTTGCATATTTACAAGATGAAAATGACCAGCTTAATTAAATTGCTTTAATTAGCATATTCAAATTTAAGGGTTATGCTTTAATGCCATCTTTAATCCATTTAATTCAATTCCATGAAGACAATGCCATCTGATCTTTTAGTATGAAAATGACCAGATATTAGCAATAGCATTAGATTGCTAGCATTAGCGTTAGCATTAGCATTCAAACTTTAACATTGCTGTATTTGCATATTTACAAGAAGGGTAAGCTTTAATGCCATTTAATCTCATATTCCCATGAAGGGTTATGCTTTAATGCCATCTGATCTCTTATTTCCATCATAGAGACATACAGTATGAAAAATGACCAGATATTAGCACTAGCATTAGATCGCTAGCATTAGCAAGTTAGCATTAGCATTCAAACTTTAACATTGCTGTATTTGCATATATACAAGAAGGGTTAAGCTTTAATGCCATTTAATCTCATATTCCCATGAAGGGTTATGCTTTAATGCCATCTGATCTCTTATTTCCATCATAGAGGACACGTACAGTATGAAAATGACCAGATATTAGCACTAGCATTAGATTGCTAGGCATTAGCAAGTTAGCATTAGCATTCAAACTTTAACATTGCTGTATTTGCATATATACTAGAAGGGTTAAGCTTTAATGCCATTTAATCTCATATTGCCATGAAGGGTTGTGCTTTTTTGCCATCTGATCCCTTATTTCCATCATAGAGGACACGTACAGTATGAAAATGACCAGATATTAGCACTAACAATAGATCGCTAGCATTAGCAAGTTAGCATTAGCATTCAAACTTTAACATTGCTGTATTTGAATTTATAAAAGAAGGGTTAAGCTTTAATGCCATTTAATCTCATATTCCCATGAAGGGTTATGCTTTAATGCCATCTGATCTCTTATTTCCATCATAGAAGACAAGTACCATATGAAAATGACTAGATATTAGCACTAGCATTAGATCGCTTGCATTAGCATTCAAACTTTAACATGACTGTATTTGCATATTTACAAGAAGGGTTAAGATTTAATGCCATCTAATCTCATATTCCCATGAAGGGTTATGCTTTTAATGCCATCTGATCTCTTATTTCCAACATAGAGGACACATACAGTATGACATTGACCAGATATTAGCACTACCATTAAATCGCTAGCATTAGCAAGTTAGCATTAGCATTCAAACTTTAACATTGCTGTATTTGCATATATACAAGAAGGGTTAAGCTTGAATGCCATTTAATCTCATATTCCCATGAAGGGTTATGCTTTAATGCCATCTGATCTCTTATTTCCATCATAGAGGACACGTACAGAATGAAAATGAGCAGATATTAGCACTAGCATTAGATCGCTAGCATTAGCAAGTTAGCTTTAGCATTCAAACTTTAACATTGCTGTATTTGCATATGTACAAGAAGGTTTAAGCTTTAATGCCATTTAATCTCACATTGCCATGAAGGGTTATGCTTTAATGCCATCTGATCTCTTATTTCCATCATAGAGGACACATACAGTATGACAATGACCAGATATTAGCACTAGCATTAGATCGCTAGCATTAGCATTCAAACCTTAACATGACTGTATTTGCATATTTTCAAGAAGTGTTAAGCTTTAATGCCATTTAATCTCATATTCCCATGAAGGGTTATGCTTTAATGCCATCTGATCTCTTATTTCCTTCATAGAGGACACATACAGTATGACAATGAGCAGATATTAGCAATAGCATTAGATTGCTAGCATTAGCAAGTTAGCATTAGCATTCAAACTTTAACATTACTGTATTAGTATATTTATAAGATGGGTTAAGCTTTAATGGCATCTAATTTCATATTCCCATGAAGGGTTATGCTTTAATGCCATGTGATCTCTTATTTCCATTATAGAGGACACGTACAGTATGAAAATGACCAGATATTAGCACTAGCATTAGATCGCTAGCATTAGCAAGTTAGCAAACATTCAAACAACATTGCTGTATTTGCATATTTAACAAGAAGGGTTAAGCTTTAATGGCATTTAATTTCATATTCCCATGAAGGGTTATGCTTTAATGCCATGTGATCTCTTATTTCCATTATAGAGGACACGTACAGGATGAAAATGACCAGATATTAGCACTAGCATTAGATCGCTAGCATTAGCAAGTTAGCATTAGCATTCAAATTTAACATTGCTGTATTTGCATATATACAAGAAGGGTTAAGCTTTAATGCCATTTAATCTCATATTCCCATGAAGGGTTATGCTTTAATGCCATCTGATCTCTTATTTCCATCATAGAGGACACATACAGTATGACAATGACCAGATATTAGCACTAGCATTAGATCTCTACCATTAGCAAGTTAGCATTAGCATTCAAACTTTAACATTGCTGTATTTGAATTTATAAAAGAAGGGTTAAGCTTTAATGCCATTTAATCTCAAATTGCCATGAAGGGTCATGCTTTAATGCCATCTGATCTCTTACTTCCATCATAGAGGACACATACAGTATGACAATGACCAGATATTAGCACTAGCATTAGATCGCTAGCATTAGCATTCAAACTTTAACATGACTGTATTTGCATATTTACAAGAAGGGTTAAGCTTTAATGGCATTTAATCTCATATTGCCATGAAGGGTTATGCTTTAATGCCATCTGATCTCTTATTTCCATCATAGAGGACACGACAAGTATGAAAATGACCAGTTATTAAAATGACCATTAGATATTAGCACATTCAAACTTTAACATTGCATTTGAATTCATAAAGAAGGGTTAGCTTTAATGCCATTTAATTCATATTCCCATTTACAATGCCATCTGATCTTTATTTCCATCATAGAGGACACGGACAATGGACCAGATATTAGCACTAACAATAGATTTTAGCAAGTTAGCATTAGCATTCAAACTTAAACATGACTGTATTTGCATATTTACAAGAAGGGTTAAATGCTTTAATCTCAATGCCATCTGAAGGGTCTGCTTAATTCCATCTGATAGAGAGACACATACAGTATAAAAAATGACTGACCAGATATTAGCACTAGCATTAGATCGCTAGCATTAGCAGTTAGCATTAGCAAAATTTAACATGACTGTATTTGCATATTTACAAGAAGGGTTAAGCTTTAATGCCATTTAATCTCATATTCCCATGAAGGGTTATGCTTTAATGCCATCTGATCTCTTATTTCCATCATAGAGGACACATACAGTATGAAAATGACCAGATATTAGCACTAGCATTAGATCGCTAGCATTAGCATTAGCATTAGCATTAACATTGCTGTAAATTTATACACTGTATTTTGCATATAATCTCATATTCCCATGAAGGGTTAAGCTTTAATGCCATTTAATTTCCATTATAGAAGGGTTATGCAGTATGAAAATGACATCTGATCTAGCTTAGATTCCATTATAGCATTAAACTTTAACATGACTGTTTTGCATATTTACAAGAAGGGTTAAAAATGACCAGAAGGGTATTAGCATTGATAGCATTAGATCGCTAGCATTAAAATGTTAGCATTAGCATTCAAATTTAACATTGCTGTATTTGCATTCATATTTACAAGAAGGGTTAAGCTTTAATGCCATTTAATCTCATATTCCCATGAAGGGTTATGCTTTAATGCCATCTGATCTCTTATTTCCATCATAGAGGACACGCTACAGTATGAAAATGACCAGATATTAGCACTAGCATTAGATCGCTAGCATTAGCATTAGTTAGCATTAGCATTCAAATTTAACATGCTGTATTTGCATATATACTAGAAGGGTTAAGCTTTAATGCCATTTAATCTCATATTCCCATGAAGGGTTATGCTTTTAATGCCATCTGATCTCTTATTTCCATCATAGAGGACACGTACAGTATGAAAATGACCAGATATTAGCACTAACATTAGATCGCTAGCATTAGCAAGTTAGCATTAGCATTCAAACTTTAACATTGCTGTATTTGCATATATAAAAGAAGGGTTAAGCTTTAATGCCATTTAATCTCATATTCCCATGAAGGGTTATGCTTTAATGCCATCTGATCTCTTATTTCCATCATAGAGGACAAGTACCATATGAAAATGACTAGATATTAGCACTAGCATTAGATCGCTAGCATTAGCAAGATAGCATTAGCATTCAAACTTTAACATTGCTGTATTTGCATATTATACAAGAAGGGTTAAGCTTTAATGCCATTTAATCTCATATTCCCATGAAGGGTTATGCTTTAATGCCATCTGATCTCTTATTTCCATCATAGAGGACACATACAGTATGACAATGACCAGATATTAGCACTAGAATTAGATCGCTAGCATTAGCATTAGCAAAACTTTAACATTGACTGTATTTGCATATTTACAAGAAGGGTTAAGCTTTAATGCCATTTAATCTCATATTCCCATGAAGGGTTATGCTTTAATGCCATCTGATCTCTTATTTCCATCATAGAGGACACGTACAGAATGAAAATGACCAGATATTAGCACTAGCATTAGATTGCTAGCATTAGCAAGTTAGCATTAGCATTCAAACTTTAACATTACTGTATTTGCATATTTACAAGAAGGTTTAAGCTTTAATGCCATTTAATCTCAAATTGCCATGAAGGGTTATGCTTTAATGCCATCTGATCTCTTATTTCCATCATAGAGGACACATACAGTATGAAAATGACCAGATATTAGCACTAGAATTAGATCGCTAGGATTAGCATTCAAACTTTAACATGACTGTATTTGCATATTTACAAGAAGGGTTTAAGCTTTAATGCCATTTAATCTCATATTCCCATGAAGGGTTATGCTTTAATGCCATCTGATCTCTTATTTCCATCATAGAGACACGTACAGTATGAAAATGACCAGATATTAGCACTAGCATTAGATTGCTAGCATTAGCAAGTTAGCATTAGCATTCAAACTTTAACATTACTGTATTTGTATATTTACAAGAAGGGTTAAGCTTTAATGCCATTTAATCTCATATTGCCATGAAGGGTTATGCTTTAATGCCATCTGATCTTTTATTTCCATCATAGAGGACACGTACAGTATGAAAATGACCAGATATTAGCACTAGCATTAGATCGCTAGCATTAGCAAGTTAGCATTAGCATTCAAATTTAACATTGCTGTATTTGCATATATACAAGAAGGGTTAAGCTTTAATGCCATTTAATCTCATATTGCCATGAAGGGTTATGCTTTAATGCCATCTGAACTCTTATTTCCATCAGAGAGGAAACATACAATATGACAATGACAAGATATTAGCACTAGCATTAGACCGCTAGCATTAGCATTCAAACTTTAACATTGCTGTATTTGCATATATACTAGAAGGGTTAAGCTTTAATGCCATTTAATCTCATATTGCCATGAAGGGTTGTGCTTTTTGCCATCTGATCCCTTATTTCCATCATAGAGGACACGACAGTATGAAAATGACCAGATATTAGCACTAACAATAGATCGCTAGCATTAGCAAGTTAGCATTAGCATTCAAATTTAACAGTGCTGTATTTGCATATATACTAGAAGGGTTAAGCTTTAATGCCATTTAATCTCAAATTGCCATGAAGGGTTATGCTTTAATGCCATCTGATCTCTTACTTCCATCATAGAGGACACATACAGTATGACAATGACCAGATATTAGATCACTAGCATTAGATCGCTAGCATTAGCATTCAAACTTTAACATGACTGTATTTGCATATTAACAAGAAGGGTTAAGCTTTAATGGCATTTAATTTCATATTCCCATGAAGGGTTATGCTTTAATGCCATGTGATCTCTTATGTCCATTATAGAGGACACGTACAGGATGAAAATGACCAGATATTAGCACTAGCATTAGATCGCTAGCATTAGCAAGTTAGCATTTGCATTCAAATTTAACATTGCTGTATTTGCATATATACAAGAAGGGTTAAGCTTTAATGCCATTTAATCTCATATTCCCATGAAGGGTTATGCTTTAATGCCATCTGATCTCTTATTTCCATCATAGAGGACACGTACAGTATGAAAATGACCAGATATTAGCACTAGCATTAGATCTCTACCATTAGCAAGTTAGCATTAGCATTCAAACTTTAACATTGCTGTATTTGAATTTATAAAGAAGGGTTAAGCTTTAATGCCATTTAATCTCAAATTTCCATGAAGGGTCATGCTTTAATGCCATCTGATCTCTTACTTCAATCATAGAGGACACATACAGTATGACAATGACCAGATATTAGCACTAGCATTAGATCGCTAGCATTAGCATTCAAACTTTAACATGACTGTATTTGCATATTTACAAGAAGGGTTAAGCTTTAATGGCATTTAATCTCATATTGCCATGAAGGGTTATGCTTTAATGCCATCTGATCTCTTATTTCCATCATAGAGGACACGTAAAGTATGAAAATGACCAAATATTAGCATTAGCATTAGATCGCTAGCATTAGCTAGTTAGCATTAGCATTCAAACTTAAACATGACTGTATTTGCATATTTACAAGAAGGGTTAAGCTTTAATGCCATTTAATCTCATATTCCCATGAAGGGTTATGCTTTAATGCCATCTGATCTCTTATTTCCATCATAGAGGACACGTACAGTATGAAAATGACCAGATATTAGCACTAGCATTAGATCGCTAGCATTAGCAAGTTAGCATTAGCATTCAAACTTTAACATTGCTGTATTTGCATATTTATAAGAAGGGTTAAGCTTTAATGCCATTTAATTTCATATTCCCATGAAGGGTTATGCTTTAATGCCATCTGATCTCTTATTTCCATCATAGAGGACACGTACAGTATGAAAATGACCAGATATTAGCACTAGCATTAGATCGCTAGAATTAGCAAGTTAGCATTAGCATTCAAACTTTAACATTGCTGTATTTGCATATATACAAAGAAGGGTTAAGCTTTAATGCCATTTAATCTCATATTCCCATGAAGGGTTATGCTTTAATGCCATCTGATCTCTTATTTCCATCATAGAGGACAAGTACAAGTATGAAAATGACCAGATATTAGCACTAGCATTAGATCGCTAGCATTAGCAAGTTAGCATTAGCATTCAAAACTTTAACATTGCTGTATTTGCATATTTACAAGAAGGGTTAAGCTTTAATGCCATTTAATCTCATATTCCCATGAAGGGTTATGCTTTTAATGCCATCTGATCTCTTATTTCCATCATAGAGGACACATACAGTATGAAAATGACCAGATATTAGCACTAACATTAGATCGCTAGCATTAGCAAGTTAGCATTAGCATTCAAACTTTAACATTGCTGTATTTGCATATTTACAAGAAGGGTTAAGCTTTAATGCCATCTAATCTCATATTCCCATGAAGGGTTATGCTTTAATGCCATCTGATCTCTTATTTCCATCATAGAGGACACATACAGTATGACATTGACCAGATATTAGCACTAACATTAGATCGCTAGCATTAGCAAGTTAGCATTCAAAACTTTAACATTGACTGTATTTGCATATTTACAAGAAGGGTTAAGCTTTAATGCCATTTAATCTCATATTCCCATGAAGGGTTATGCTTTAATGCCATCTGATCTCTTATTTCCATCATAGAGGACACGTACAGTATGAAAATGACCAGATATTAGCACTAGCATTAGATCGCTAGCATTAGCAAGTTAGCATTAGCATTCAAACTTTAACATTGCTGTATTTGCATATATACAAGAAGGGTTAAGCTTTAATGCCATTTAATCTCATATTCCCATGAATGGTTATGCTTTAATGCCATCTGATCTCTTATTTCCATCATAGAGGACACATACAGTATGAAAATGACCAGATATTAGCACTAGCATTAGATCGCTAGCATTAGCAAGTTAGCATTAGCATTCAAACTTTAACATTGCTGTATTTGCATATTTACAAGAAGGGTTAAGCTTTAATGCCATTTAATCTCATATTCCCATGAAGGGTTATGCTTTAATGCCATCTGATCTCTTATTTCCATCATAGAGGACACGTACAGTATGAAATGACCAGATATTAGCACTAGCATTAGATCGCTAGCATTAGCAAGTTAGCATTAGCATTCAAACTTTAACATTGCTGTATTTGCATATGTACAAGAAAGGGTTAAGCTTTAATGCCATTTAATCTCATATTCCATGAAGGGTTATGCATTAATGCCATCTGATCTCTTATTTCCATCATAGAGGACACATACAGTATGAAAATGACCAGATATTAGCAATACCATTAGATCATTAGCATTAGCTGGTTAGCATTAGCATTCAAACTTTAACATTACTGTATTTGCATATTTACAAGAAGGGTTAACCTTTAATGCCATTTAATCTCATATTCCCATGAAGGGTTATGCTTTAATGCCATCTGATCTCTTATTTCCATCATAGAGGACACATACAGTATGAAAATGACCAGATATTAGCATATTAGCATTTCTAGCATTAGCAAGTTAGCATTAGCATTCAAACTTTAACATTACTGTATTTGCATATTTACAAGAAGGGTTAACCTTTAATGCAATTTAATCTCATATTCCCATGAAGGGTTATGCTTTTAATGCCATCTGATCTCTTATTTCCATCATAGAGGACACATACAGGATGAAAATGACCAGATATTAGCACTAGCATTAGATCGCTAGCATTAGCATTCAAAGCATTTAACATTAACATTGCTGTTTTTGCATATTTACAAGAAGGGTTAAGCTTTAATGCCATTAATCTCATATTCCCATGAAGGGTTATGCTTTAATGCCATCTGATCTCTTATTTCCATCATAGAGGACACGTACAGTATGAAAAATGACCAGATATTAGCACTAGCATTAGATCGCTAGCATTAGCAAGTTAGCATTAGCATTCAAATTTAACATTGCTGTATTTGCATATATACAAGAAGGGTTAAGCTTTAATGCCATTTAATCTCATATTCCCATGAAGGGTTATGCTTTAATGCCATCTGATCTCTTATTTCCATCATAGAGGACACGTACAGTATGAAAATGACCAGATATTAGCACTAGCATTAGATCGCTAGCATTAGCAAGTTAGCATTAGCATTCAAATTTAACATTGCTGTATTTGCATATATACAAGAAGGGTTAAGCTTTAATGCCATTTAATCTCATATTCCCATGAAGGGTTATGCTTTAATGCCATCTGATCTCTTAATTCCATCATAGAAGACAAGTACCATATGAAAATGACAAGATATTAGCACTAGCATTAGATCGCTAGCATTAGCATTCAAACTTTAACATGACTGTATTTGCATATTTACAAGAAGGGTTAAGCTTTAATGCCATCTAATCTCATATTCCCATGAAGGGTTATGCTTTAAAGGCATCTGATCTCTCATTTCCATCATAGAGGACACATTCAGTATGAAAATGACCAGATATTAGCACTAGCATTAGATCGCTAGCATTAGCAAGTTAGCATTAGAATTCAAACTTTATCATTGCTGTATTTGCATATGTCCAAGAAGGGTTAAGCTTTAATGCCATTTAATCTCACATTGCCATGAAGGGTTATGCTTTAATGCCATCTGATCTCTTACTTCCATCATAGAGGACACATACAGTATGACAATGACCAGATATTAGCACTAGCATTAGATCGCTAGCATTAGCATTCAAACTTTAACATGACTGTATTTGCATATTTACAAGAAGGGTTAAGCTTTAATGGCATCTAATTTCATATTCCCATGAAGGGTTATGCTTTAATGCCATGTGATCTCTTATTTTTATTATAGAGGACACATACAGTATGAAAATGACCAGATATTAGCACTAGCATTAGATCGCTAGCATTAGCAAGTTAGTATTAGCATTCAAATTTAACATTGCTGTATTTGCATATATACAAGAAGGGTTAAGCTTTAATGCCATTTAATCTCATATTCCCATGAAGGGTTATGCTTTAATGCCATCTGATCTCTTATTTCCATCATAGAGGACACGTAAAGGAGGAAAATCACCAGATATAAGCAATAGCATTAGATTGCTAGCATTAGCAAGTTAGCATTAGCATTCAAACTTTAACATTACTGTATTAGTATATTTACAAGAAGGGTTAAGCTTTAATGCCATTTAATCTCAAATTGCCATGAAGGGTTATGCTTTAATGCCATCTGATCTCTTCCTTCCATCATAGAGGACACATACAGTATGACAATGACCAGATATATATATATCAGTAGAAACCACATGACTCGGGGTAGGGATACTTAATAATGGTGAGATATTCTATCATGATATTGATTCCTTGCATGTAATTATTCACAATAAATACAGCCAGTTAAAGGATCGGTTTGTTGTTATTTTTTTATGATAAATATGTCCTCCTGACTTGGAAATACAAATTATTTAGCTCTTGCTAGGTTTTTTCAGTGACTAACAATTCAGCCATTTTATCAAAGAAGGGGTTTCTACCTTTGCTATATATACTGAGAAGTTTGTCTATATTTGTAATCAACCATTCCAAATCAGCACTGGACCATACTGAATACTGAATACTGAAAGGTCACTGAAGGAGCAACAACTCCGAACAGCGAATGCACGCAATACAGGCAATACAGGAAAACAACAGAGTCAGGAGAAAAGTTGAGTGATAAACTTTATCACAAACTCTGTAATAGAGACCTTTTCTCTGAACTGAGAAAATGGGTAAACCGGGAAGAACCGACAAACCAAGCCCGCAGGATCTTTCATCAATTATGGAGACCCTCGGAGAAATGTGAAATGAAATGAGGGAGTGGAGGGAAGGTATGAAGGAGCAGTTGGACCAGCTTTTGAAGGAGAACTGTAATCTCAGAAAAGAGATTGCCAAGAAAGACATACAGATTACATCTTTATCAAACAAACTGGAGGAGCTGGAGCAACAAGAGAAACGTAATGATGTAATCCTGACAGGGCTCAAAATCAAACCCAAGAGTTATGCCAGGGCAGCAGCGAAGGACAACGATGGAGGCGAGGAGGACAATAAATCTGTGGAAATGCAGGTGATGGAATTCCTTCAGTCCAAAAATATTTCTCTGGACCCCGCAATGTGGATTCATGTTATCTGCTACCGAAAAGGAGGGAAGCGGAGACCGAATACAGTACGGGCCGTGCTGTTACGACTTACAAGCAACAAGCACAAAATCTCTGTTGAAGCAAGGGAAAAATCTCAAAGGATCCAATGTTTTCATAAATGAAAACCTCACCAAGCACAATGCAACCATCGCATGGAAAGCTCGTCAACTAAAGAAAGCGGGTAAGATACACAGCACTTGGTCGGCTAACTGCAGAATTTTCATCAAACCAAATGGGTCTTCACCGAAACTACCAGACCGGTGCTGATCAAGATGATGCGGGATCTGGAGAGTTTTGACCGCTGAGGCAGGTTAAAATCCTTGACAAATCTCTATGAGCAGTTATTTGATGAACCAAACTGTAGATCAGAAACTGGCTTTTTAACAACAAGTCACCATCATTTAGAATAGACCCTAATGAAGAAATTGACTCGGATAACCATTTTTTCTACAACTAAACAAACGCATGGGATACTTTACTGTAGACAAATTTAACAAGAGCATTAAAATGGAAGGGAGTTTGTCCAATATTCACTTCAATAGTAGGAGTCTATATGCAAACTTTGACCAATTAAAGGAATACCTTTTGTCATTTGCTAATCCGTTCAACATCATCGCACTATCGGAAACTTGGATTAAAGAAGAAAAGGACAAGGACTTCTACATGGAGGGTTACAACTTCGTGTGTAAGAGCTGACTGAATAAAGCTGGTGGGGGTGTTGGACTATTTATTGATGAGGCCATAAACTTCCAGGTACTAGAATGCAAATCAAATGTTGTGGAAAATGTAATGGAATGCCTTACAATTGAGATTCCTAGGTTGAAAGGTAAAAATACGGTTATTTGTTGTGTGTACAGAGCACCGGATTGGCAAATTGATGTTTTTAGTAAATGTATGGGTGAATTACTCGCCAATATGAACCAGAAAAATGTTTTTATACGTGGGGACTTTAATATTGACTTGATAAATCCAAATAATAGCTCTATAATAGAAGATTATATTAACACCATGTATGCCATGGGTATGCAACCATTAATTACAAAACCAAGCAGGATTACTAGGCACAGTGCCACCTTGATAGATAATGTGTATACTAATGTATTAGATTCTGAAATATTAAGTGGCATCATGATAAATGACATTACTGATCATCTACCAGTTTTTGCTATTTGTAACTGCAAATTAGATATAAGGGACCAGGCTAGATCGAAAACCCTGGAACACACAGAAATCAGAAAAAAAAAAAAAAAAAGGCTAAAGAAACTAGAATTAGATATGTTGAACCAAACTCCCTGTATGATAAACACTGTCTAGCCAAAACAACGAACAAACTGAAGCAAAACAAAGAGAGAAGACCTTGGGTTTCGAAAGCACTGGCGAATGTACTCATGACCTAAGAGGCAGAATGTTGTTGTAAACTAAAAGGGTCAAATCAACTCGGAGTGAGCACTCCTTATCTTCGGCTGGAGTCAGTGCATGGAACATACTTGAAGACAATTTTAGAATGGCAGACAATCTGAAGGAATTTAAGTATCTTTTGAAATGTGCATGTTTGAATAACTATAAACTTATCCAACAAAATGGAATTGGATAACTTAAACGGAACCATAACGGGCATAAACAATAGGGGTTGTTTATAGACACTCAGCTATATTGTGATTAAAATTATTCATGATGTTCATAAATCTCTATGATTTTATGTTGTGACGTTTAAATCGTAGTGTAAATGGACACTCAGCTCTGTTGTGATTTATTAATCTTTATGATATCTTAACCATAATCAAACTGTTTTTCTGGGAGTTGGGGGCGGACTTTGACAAGCGATTTCGCTTCTCCCGCGAATTCTTTCGGTCATGATACATGTTGTGTTGAAATTGTCATGGAACGACTGTACAATCATGCCGAAATGAAAAAACAAACAAATAAATAAATAAATATTAGCACTAGCATTCGATCGCTAGCATTAGCATTCAAACTTTAACATTGCTGTATTTGTATATATACAAGAAGGGTTAAGCTTAATTGCCATTTAATCTCATATTGCCATGAAGGGTTGTGCTTTTTTGCCATCTGATCTCTTATTTCCATCATAGAGGACACGTACAGTATGAAAATGACCAGATATTAGCACTAGCATTAGATCGCTAGCATTAGCAAGTTAGCATTAGCATTCAAACTTTAACATTGCTGTATTTGAATTTATAAAAGAAGGGTTAAGCTTTAATGCCATTTAATCTCATCTTCCCATGAAGGGTTATGCTTTAATGCCATCTGATCTCTTATTTCCATCAAAGAAGACAAGTACTGTATGAAAATGACAAGATATTAGCACTAGCATTAGATCGCTAGCATTAGCAAGTTAGCATTAGAATTCGAACTTTAACATTGCTGTATTTGTATATATACAAGAAGGGTTAAGCTTTAATGCCATTTAATCTCATCTTCCCATGAAGGGTTATGCTTTAATGCCATCTGATCTCTTATTTCCATCAAAGAGGACACGTACAGTATGAAAATGACCAGATATTAGCACTAGCATTAGATCGCTGGCATTAGCAAGTTTGCATTAGCATTCAAATTTCACAGTGCTGTATTTGCATATTTACAAGAAGGGTTAAGCTTCAATGCCATCTAATCTAATATTCCCATGAAGGGTTATGCTTTAATACGATCTGATGTATTATTTCCATCAAAGAGGACACATACAGTATGACAATGACTATATATTAGCACTAGCATTAGATCGCTAGCATTAGCATTCAAACTTTAACATGACTGTATTTGCATTTTTACAAGAAGGGTTAAGCTTTAATGCCATTTAATCTCATATTCCCATGAAGGGTTATGCTTTAATGCCATCTGATCTCTTATTTCCATCATAGAGGACAAGTACAGAATGAAAATGACCAGATATTAGCACTAGCATTAGATTGCTAGCATTAGCAAGTTAGCATTAGCATTCAAACTTTAACATTGCTGTATTTGTATATTTACAAGAAGGGTTAAGCTTTAATGCCATTTAATCTCATATTGCCATGAAGGGTTATGCTTTAATGCCATCTGATCTCTTAATTCCATCATAGAGGACACATACAGTATGACAATGACCAGATATTAGCACTAGCATTAGATCGCTAGCATTAGCATTCAAACTTTAACATGACTGTATTTGCATATTTACAAGAAGGGTTAAGCTTTAATGCCATTTAATCTCATATTCCCATGAAGGGTTATGCTTTAATGCCATCTGATCTCTTATTTCCATCATAGAGGACACGTACAGTATGAAAATGACCAGATATTAGCACTAGCATTAGATCGCTAGCATTAGCAAGTTAGCATTAGCATTCAAACTTTAACATTGCTGTATTTGCATATTTACAAGAAGGGTTAAGCTTTAATGCCATTTAATCTCATATTCCCATGAAGGGTTATGCTTTAATGCCATCTGATCTCTTATTTCCATCATAGAGGACACATACAGTATGAAAATGACCAGATATTAGCACTAGCATTAGATCGCTAGCATTAGCAAGTTAGCATTAGCATTCAAACTTTAACATTGCTGTATTTGAATATTTACAAGAAGGGTTAAGCTTTAATGCCATCTAATCTCATATTCCCATGAAGGGTTATGCTTTAATGCCATCTGATCTCTTATTTCCATCATAGAGGACAATGTACAGTATGAAAATGACCAGATATTAGCACTAGCATTAGATCGCTAGCATTAGCAAGTTAGCATTAGCATTCAAATTTAACATTGCTGTATTTGCATATTATACAAGAAGGGTTAAGCTTTAATGCCATTTAATCTCATATTCCCATGTAGGGTTATGCTTTAATGCCATCTGATCTCTTATTTCCATCATAGAGGACACGTACAGTATGAAAATGACCAGATATTAGCACTAGCATTAGATCGCTAGCATTAGCAAGTTAGCATTAGCATTCAAACTTTAACATTGCTGTATTTGCATATAACAAGAAGGGTTAAGCTTTAATGCCATTTAATCTCATATTCCCATGAAGGGTTATGCTTTAATGCCATCTGATCTCTTATTTCCATCATAGAGGACACATACAGTATGAAAATGACCAGATATTAGCACTAGCATTAGATCGCTAGCATTAGCAAGTTAGCATTAGCATTCAAACTTTAACATTTAGCTGTATTTGCATATATACAAGAAGGGTTAAGCTTTAATGCCATTTAATCTCATATTCCCATGAAGGGTTATGCTTTAATGCCATCTGATCTCTTATTTCCATCATAGAGGACACGTACAGTATGAAAATGACCAGATATTAGCACTAGCATTAGATCGCTAGCATTAGCAAGTTAGCATTAGCATTCAAACTTTAACATTGCTGTATTTGCATATATACAAGAAGGGTTAAGCTTTAATGCCATTTAATCTCATATTCCCATGAAGGGTTATGCTTTAATGCCATCTGATCTCTTATTTCCATCATAGAGGACACATACAGTATGAAAATGACCAGATATTAGCACTAGCATTAGATCGCTAGCATTAGCAAGTTAGCATTAGCATTCAAACTTTAACATTGCTGTATTTGCATATTTACAAGAAGGGTTAAGCTTTAATGCCATTTAATCTTCATATTCCCATGAAGGGTTATGCTTTAATGCCATCTGATCTCTTATTTCCATCATAGAGGACACGTACAGTATGAAAATGACCAGATATTAGCACTAGCATTAGATCGCTAGCATTAGCAAGTTAGCATTAGCATTCAAATTTAACATTGCTGTATTTGCATATATACAAGAAGGGTTAAGCTTTAATGCCATTTAATCTCATATTCCCATGAAGGGTTATGCTTTTAATGCCATCTGATCTCTTATTTCCATCATAGAGGACACATACAGTATGAAAATGACCAGATATTAGCACTAGCATTAGATCGCTAGCATTAGCAAGTTAGCATTAGCATTCAAACTTTAACATTGCTGTATTTGCATATTTACAAGAAGGGTTAGCTTTTAATGCCATTTAATCTCATATTCCCATGAAGGGTTATGCTTTAATGCCATCTGACCTCTTATTTCCATCATAGAGGACACATACAGTATGAAAATGACCAGATATTAGCACTAGCATTAGATCGCTAGCATTAGCAAGTTAGCATTAGCATTCAAACTTTAACATTGCTGTATTTGCATATATACAAGAAGGGTTAAGCTTTAATGCCATTTAATCTCATATTCCCATGAAGGGTTATGCTTTAATGCCATCTGATCTCTTATTTCCATCATAGAGGACACGCACAGTATGAAAATGACCAGATATTAGCACTAGCATTAGATCGCTAGCATTAGCAAGTTAGCATTAGAATTCAAACTTTAATTTGCTGTATTTGCATATATACAAGAAGGGTTAAGCTTTAATGCCATTTAATCTCATATTCCCATGAAGGGTTATGCTTTAATGCCATCTGATCTCTTATTTCCATCATAGAGACACATACAGTATGACAATGACCAGATATTAGCACTAGCATTAGATCGCTAGCATTAGCATTAGCATTCAAACTTTAACATTGCTGTATTTGCATATTTACAAGAAGGGTTAAGCTTTAATGCCATTTAATTTCATATTCCCATGAAGGGTTATGCTTTAATGCCATCTGATTCTTATTTCCATCATAGAGACACGTACAGTATGAAAATGACCAGATATTAGCACTAGCATTAGATCGCTAGCATTAGCAAGTTAGCATTAGCATTCAAACTTTAACATTACTGTATTTGCATATTTACAAGAAGGGTTAAGCTTTAATGCCATTTAATCTCAAATTGCCATGAAGGGTTATGCTTTAATGCCATCTGATCTCTTATTTCCATCATAGAGGACACATACAGTATGACAATGACCAGATATTAGCATTAGATCATTAGATTAACTTAGCATTAGCATTCAAACTTTAACATGACTGTATTTGCATATTTACAAGAAGGGTTAAGCTTTAATGCCATTTAATTTCATATTCCCCATGAAGGGTTATGCTTTAATGCCATGTGATCTCTTATTTCCATCATAGAGGACACGTACAGTATGAAAATGACCAGATATTAGCACTAGCATTAGATCGCTAGCATTAGCAAGTTAGCATTAGCATTCAAACTTTAACATTACTGTATTTGCATATATACTAGAAGGGTTAAGCTTTAATGCCATTTAATCTCATATTGCCATGAAGGGTTATGCTTTAATGCCATCTGATCTCTTATTTCCATCATAGAGGACCCATACAGTATGACAATGACCAGATATTAGCACTAGCATTAGATCGCTAGCATTAACAAGTTAGCATTAGCATTCAAACTTTAACATGACTGTATTTGCATATTTACAAGAAGGGTTAAGCTTTTAATGGCATCTAATTTCATATTCCCATGAAGGGTTATGCTTTAATGCCATCTGATCTCTTATTTCCATTATAGAGGACACGTACAGTATGAAAATGACCAGATATTAGCACTAGCATTAGATCGCTAGCATTAGCAAGTTAGCATTAGCATTCAAACTTTAACATTGCTGTATTTGCATATATACAAGAAGGGTTAAGCTTTAATGCCATTTAATCTCATATTCCCATGAAGGGTTATGCTTTAATGCCATCTGATCTCTTATTTCCATCATAGAGGACACATACAGTATGACAATGACCAGATATTAGCACTAGCATTAGATCGCTAGCATTAGCAAGTTAGCATTAGCATTCAAACTTTTACATTGCTGTATTTGCATATATACAAGAAGGGTTATGCTTTAATGCCATTTAATCTTCATATTCCCATGAAGGGTTATGCTTTAATGCCATCTGATCTCTTATTTCCATCATAGAGGACACGTACAGTATGAAAATGACCAGATATTAGCACTAGCATTAGATCGCTAGCATTAGCAAGTTAGCATTAGCATTCAAACTTAACATTGCTGTATTTGCATATATACAAGAAGGGTTAAGCTTTAATGCCATTTAATCTCATATTCCCATGAAGGGTTATGCTTTTAATGCCATCTGATCTCTTATTTCCATCATAGAGGACACATACAGTATGACAATGAGCAGATATTAGCACTAGCATTAGATCGCTAGCATTAGCAAGTTAGCATTAGCATTCAAACTTTAACATTGCTGTATTTGCATATATACAAGAAGGGTTAAGCTTTAATGCCATTTTATCTCATATTCCCATGAAGGGTTATGCTTTAATGCCATCTGATCTCTTATTTCCATCATAGAGGACACATACAGTATGAAAATGACCAGATATTAGCACTAGCATTAGATCGCTAGCATTAGCATTAGCATTAGCATTCAAACTTTAACATTGCTGTATTTGCATATTTACAAGAAGGGTTAAGCTTTAATGCCATTTAATCTCATATTCCCATGAAGGGTTATGCTTTAATGCCATCTGATCTCTTATTTCCATGATAGAGGACACATACAGTATGACAATGACCAGATATTAGCACTAGCATTAGCTAGCATTAGCAAGTTAGCATTAGCATTCAAACTTTAACATTGAATGTATTTGCATATTTACAAGAAGGGTTAAGCTTTAATGCCATTTAATCTCATATTCCCATGAAGGGTTATGCTTTAATGCCATCTGATCTCTTATTTCCATCATAGAGACACACATACAGTATGACAATGACCAGATATTAGCACTAGCATTAGATCGCTAGCATTAGCTTAGCATTAGCATTCAAACTTTAACATTGACTGTATTTGCATATTTACAAGAAGGGTTAAGCTTTAATGCCATTTAATCTCATATTCCCATGAAGGGTTATGCTTTAATGCCATCTGATCTCTTATTTCCATCATAGAGGACACATACAGTATGAAAATGACCAGATATTAGCACTAGCATTAGATCGCTAGCATTAGCATTAGCATTCAAACTTTAACATTGCTGTATTTGCATATTCTAAGAAGGGTTAAGCTTTAATGCCATTTAATCTCATATTCCCATGAAGGGTTATGCTTTAATGCCATCTGATCTCTTATTTCCATCATAGAGGACACGTACAGTATGAAAATGACCAGATATTAGCACTAGCATTAGATCGCTAGCATTAGCAAGTTAGCATTAGCATTCAAACTTTAACATTGCTGTATTTGCATATATACAAGAAGGGTTAAGCTTTAATGCCATTTAATCTCATATTCCCATGAAGGGTTATGCTTTAATGCCATCTGATCTCTTATTCCCATCATAGAGGACACATACAGTATGAAAATGACCAGATATTAGCACTAGCATTAGATCGCTAGCATTAGCATTCAAACTTTAACATGACTGTATTTGCATATTTACAAGAAGGGTTAAGCTTTAATGCCATTTCTAATTTCATATTCACATGAAGGGTTATGATTTAATGCCATGTGATCTCTTATTTCCATCATAGAGGACATAGACCAGATTTAGCACTAGCATTAGAGCTAGCATTAGCATTAGCATTCAAAAAACATGCTGTATTTGCATATATTTACAAGAAGGGTTAGCTTTAATGCCATTTAATCTCATTATGAAGGGTTATGCTTTAATGCCATCTGATCTCTTATTTCCATCATAGAGGACACGTACAGTATGAAAATGACCAGATATTAGCACTAGTTATTAGCATTAGCATTAGCAAAACTTTAACATTGCTGTATTTGCATATATACAAGAAGGGTTAAGCTTTTTTATGCCATTTAATCTCATATTCCCATGAAGGGTTATGCTTTAATGCCATCTGATCTCTTATTTCCATCATAGAGGACACATACAGTTTGAAAATGACCAGATATTAGCACTAGCATTAGATCGCTAGCATTAGCAAGTTAGCATTAGCATTCAAACTTTTAACATTGCTGTATTTGCATATATACAAGAAGGGTTAAGCTTTAATGCCATTTAATCTCATATTCCCATGAAGGGTTATGCTTTAATGCCATCTGATCTCTTATTTCCATCATAGAGGACACGTACAGTATGAAAATGACCAGATATTAGCACTAGCATTAGATCGCTAGCATTAGCAAGTTAGCATTAGCATTCAAACTTTAACATTGCTGTATTTGCATATATACAAGAAGGGTTAAGCTTTAATGCCATTTAATCTCATATTCCCATGAAGGGTTATGCTTTAATGCCATCTGATCTCTTATTTCCATCATAGAGGACACGTACAGTATGAAAATGACCAGATATTAGCACTAGCATTAGATCGCTAGCATTAGCAAGTTAGCATTAGCATTCAAACTTTAACATTGCTGTATTTGCATATTTACAAGAAGGGTTAAGCTTTAATGCCATTTAATCTCATATTCCCATGAAGGGTTATGCTTTAATGCCATCTGATCTCTTATTTCCATCATAGAGGACACATACAGTATGACAATGACTAGATATTAGCACTAGCATTAGATTAGCAAGTTAGCATTAGCATTCAAACTTTAACATGACTGTATTTGCATATTTACAAGAAGGGTTAAGCTTTAATGCCATTTAATCTCATATTCCCATGAAGGGTTATGCTTTAATGCCATCTGATCTCTTATTTCCATCATAGAGGACACGTACAGTATGAAAATGACCAGATATTAGCACTAACATTAGATCGCTAGCATTAGCAAGTTAGCATTAGCATTCAAACTTTAACATTGCTGTATTTGAATATATACAAGAAGGGTTAAGCTTTAATGCCATTTAATCTCATATTCCCATGAAGGGTTATGCTTTAATGCCATCTGATCTCTTATTTCCATCATAGAGGACACGTACAGTATGAAAATGACCAGATATTAGCACTAGCATTAGATCGCTAGCATTAGCAAGTTAGCATTAGCATTCAAACTTTAACATTGCTGTATTTGCATATATACAAGAAGGGTTAAGCTTTAATGCCATTTAATCTCATATTCCCATGAAGGGTTATGCTTTAATGCCATCTGATCTCTTATTTCCATCATAGAGGACACGTACAGTATGAAAATGACCAGATATTAGCACTAGCATTAGATCGCTAGCATTAGCAAGTTAGCATTAGCATTCAAATTTAACATTGCTGTATTTGCATATTTAAAAGAAGGGTTAAGCTTTAATGCCATTTAATCTCATATTCCCATGAAGGGTTATGCTTTAATGCCATCTGATCTCTTATTTCCATCATAGAGGACACATACAGTATGACAATGACTAGATATTAGCACTAGCATTAGATCTGCTTAGCATTAGCATTCAAACTTTAACATGACTGTATTTGCATATTTACAAGAAGGGTTAAGCTTTAATGCCATCTAATCTCATATTCCCATGAAGGGTTATGCTTTAATGCCATGTGATCTCTTATTTCCATCATAGAGGACACGTACAGTATGAAAATGACCAGATATTAGCACTAAAATTAAATCGCTAGCATTAGCAAGTTAGCATTAGCATTCAAACTTTAACATTGCTGTATTTGCATATATACAAGAAGGGTTAAGCTTGAATGCCATTTAATCTCATATTCCCATGAAGGGTTATGCTTTAATGCCATCTGATCTCTTATTTCCATCATAGAGGACACGTACAGTATGAAAATGACCAGATATTAGCACTAGCATTAGATCGCTAGCATTAGCAAGTTAGCATTAGCATTCAAACTTTAACATTGCTGTATTTGCATATATACAAGAAGGGTTAAGCTTTAATGCCATTTAATCTCATATTCCCATGAAGGGTTATGCTTTAATGCCATCTGATCTCTTATTTCCATCATAGAGGACACATACAGTATGAAAATGACCAGATATTAGCACTAGCATTAGATCGCTAGCATTAGCAAGTTAGCATTAGCATTCAAACTTTAACATTGCTGTATTTGCATATATACAAGAAGGGTTAAGCTTTAATGCCATTTAATCTCATATTCCCATGAAGGGTTATGCTTTAATGCCATCTGATCTCTTATTTCCATCATAGAGGACACGTACAGTATGAAAATGACCAGATATTAGCATTAGCATTAGATCGCTAGCATTAGCAAGTTAGCATTAGCATTCAAACTTTAACATTGCTGTATTTGCATATTTACAAGAAGGGTTAAGCTTTAATGCCATTTAATCTCATATTCCCATGAAGGGTTATGCTTTAATGCCATCTGATCTCTTATTTCCATCATAGAGGACACATACAGTATGAAAATGACCAGATATTAGCACTAGCATTAGATCGCTAGCATTAGCAAGTTAATTAGCATTCAAACTTTAACATGACTGTATTTGCATATTTACAAGAAGGGTTAAGCTTTAATGCCATTTAATCTCATATTCCCATGAAGGGTTATGCTTTAATGCCATCTGATCTCTTATTTCCATCATAGAGGACACATACAGTATGAAAATGACCAGATATTAGCACTAGCATTAGATCGCTAGCATTAGCAAGTTAGCATTAGCATTCAAACTTTAACATTGCTGTATTTGCATATTTACAAGAAGGGTTAAGCTTTAATGCCATTTAATCTCATATTCCCATGAAGGGTTATGCTTTAATGCCATCTGATCTCTTATTTCCATCATAGAGGACACATACAGTATGAAAAATGACCAGATATTAGCACTAGCATTAGATCGCTAGCATTACATTAGCATTCAAACTTTAACATTGCTGTATTTGCATATATACAAGAAGGGTTAAGCTTTAATGCCATTTAATCTCATATTTCCCATGAAGGGTTATGCTTTAATGCCATCTGATCTCTTATTTCCATCATAGAGGACACGTACAGTATGAAAATGACCAGATATTAGCACTAGCATTAGATCGCTAGCATTAGCAAGTTAGCATTAGCATTCAAACTTTAACATTGCTGTATTTGCATATTTACAAGAAGGGTTAAGCTTTAATGCCATTTAATCTCATAATGCCATGAAGGGTTATGCTTTAATGCCATCTGATCTCTTACTTCCATCATAGAGGACACATACAGTATGACAATGACCAGATATTAGCACTAGCATTAGATCGCTAGCATTAGCATTCAAACTTTAACATGACTGTATTTGCATATTTACAAGAATGGTTAAGCTTTAACGGCATCTAATTTCATATTCACATGAAGGGTTATGATTTAATGCCATGTGATCTCTTATTTCCATTATAGAGGACACATACAGTATGAAAATGACCAGATATTAGCACTAGCATTAGATCGCTAGCATTAGCAAGTTAGCATTAGCATTCAAATTTAACAGTGCTGTATTTGCATATTTAGAAGAAGGGTTAAGCTTCAATGCCATCTAATCTAATATTCCCATGAAGGGTTATGCTTTAATGTGATCTGATCTCTTATTTCCATCAAAGAGGACACATACAGTATGACAATGACTAGATATTAGCACTAGCATTAGATCGCTAGCATTACCATTCAAACTTTAACATTGCTGTATTTGCATATATACAAGAAGGGTTAAGCTTGAATGCCATTTAATCTCATATTCCCATGAAAGGTTATGCTTTAATGCCATCTGATCTCTTATTTCCATCATAGAGGACACGACAGTATGAAAATGACCAGATATTAGCACTAGCATTAGATTGCTAGCATTAGCAAGTTAGCATTAGAATTCAAACTTTAACATTGCTGTATTTGCATATATACAAGAAGGGTTAAGCTTTTATGCCATTTAATCTCATATTCCCATGAAGGGTTATGCTTTAATGCCATGTGATCTCTTATTTCCATTATAGAGGACACGTACAGTATGAAAATGACCAGATATTAGCACTAGCATTAGATCGCTAGCATTAGCAAGTTAACAAATTCAAATTTCACATTGCTGTATTTGCATATTTACAAGAATGGTTAAGCTTTTAATGCCATTTAATCTCATATTCCCATGAAGGGTTATGCTTTAATGCCATCTGATCTCTTATTTCCATTATAGAGGACACATACAGTATGAAAATGACCAGATATTAGCACTAGCATTAGATCGCTAGCATTAGCAAGTTAGCATTAGCATTCAAACTTTAACAGTGCTGTATTTGCATATTTAATAGAAGGGTTAAGCTTTAATGCCATCTAATCTAATATTCCCATGAAGGGTTATGCTTTAAATGATCTGATCTCTTATTTCCATCAAAGAGGACACATACAGTATGACAATGACTAGATATTAGCACTAGCATTAGATCGCTAGCATTAGCATTCAAATTCAAACTTTAACATGACTGTATTTGCATATTTACAAGAAGGGTTAAGCTTTTAATGCTATTTAATCTCATATTCCCATGAAGGGTTATTGCTTTAATGCCATCTGATCTTTTATTTCCATCATAGAGGACACGTCCAGTATGAAAATGTCCAGATATTAGCACTAAAATTAGATCGCTAGCATTAGCAAGTTAGCATTAGCATTCAAACTTTAACATTGCTGTATTTGCATATATACTAGAAGGGTTAAGATTTTATGCCATTTAATCTCATATATTCCCATGGAGGGTTATGCTTTAATGCCATCTGATCTCTTATTTCCATCATAGAGGACACATACAGTACTAAAATGACCAGATATTAGCACTAAAATTAAATCGCTAGCATTAGCAAGTTAGCATTAGCATTCAAACTTTAACATTGCTGTATTTGAATTTATAAAAGAAGGGTTGAAGCTTTAATGCCATTTAATCTCATATTCCCATGAAAGGTTTTAGCTTCAATGGCATCTGATCTTTTATTTCCATCATAGAGGACACCTCAGTATGAAAATGTCCAAATATTAGCACTAGCATTAGATAAGCTAGCATTAGAAAGTTAGCATTAGCATTCAAACTTTAACAGTGCTTTATTTGCTTACATACTAGAAGGGTTAAGATTTAATGCCATTTTAATCTCATATTCCCATGAAGGGTTATGCTTTAATGCCATCTGATCTCTTATTTCCATCATAGAGGACACATATACTAAAATGACCAGATATTAGAACTAGCATTAGATCGCTAGCATTAGCAAGTTAAATTAGGATTCAAACTTTAACATTGCTGTATTTGAATTTATAAAAGAAGGGTTAAGCTTTAATGCCATTTAATCTTATACTGCCATGAAGGGTTATTCTTTAATGCCATCTGATCTCTTATTTCCATCATAGAGGACACATACAGTATGACATTGACCAGATATTAGCACTAGCATTAGATCGCTAGCATTAGCAAGTTAGCATTAGAATTCAATCTTTAACATTGCTGTATTTGCATATATACAAGAAGGGTTAAGCTTAAATGGCATAATCTCATATTCCCATGAAGGGTCATGCTTTAAAGGCATCTCATTTCTTATTTCCATCATAGAGGACACGAACAGTATGAAAATGACCAGATATTAGCACTAGCATTAGATACGCTAACATTAGCAAGTTAGCATTAGAATTCAAACTTTAACATTGCTGTATTTGCATAAGTACAAGAAGGGTTAAGCTTTAATGCCATTTAATCTCATATTCCCATGAAGCGTAATGCTTTAATGACATCTGATCTCTTATTTCCATCATAGAGGACACATACAGTATGACAATGACCAGATATTAGCACTTCGCATTAGATCGCTAGCATTAGCAAGTTATCATTAGCATTCAAACTTTAACAATGCTGAATTTGCATATATACAAGAAGGGTTAAGCTTGAATGCCATTTAATCTCATATTCCCATGAAGGGTTATGCTTTAATGCCTTCTGACCTCTTATTTCCATCATAGAGGACACATGCAGTATGACAATGACCAGATATTAGCTTTTCGCATTAGATCGCTAGCATTAACAAGTTATCATTAGCATTCAAACTTTAACATTGCTGTATTTGCATATATAATAGAAGGGTTAGCATTAA
The DNA here is from genome assembly GCA_029692085.1 of Gymnothorax javanicus. NCBI lineage: Eukaryota > Metazoa > Chordata > Actinopteri > Anguilliformes > Muraenidae > Gymnothorax > Gymnothorax javanicus. Next base: position 104,929,292 of record CM056199.1, read on the forward strand.
TGCCATTTAATCTCATATTCCTGTTGAAGGGTTATGCTTTAATTGCCTCTGATCTCATATTTCCATTATAGAGGACACACGAACAGTATGAAAATGACCAGATATTAGCACTAGCATGAGATCGCTAGCATTAGCAAGTTAGCATTAGCATTCAAACTTTAACATTGCTGTATTTGAATTTATAAAAGAAGGGTTAAGCTTTAAAGCCATTTAATCTCATATTCCCATGAAGGGTTATGCTTTAATGCCATCTGATCTCTTATTTCCATCATAGAAGACAAGTACCGGATGAAAATGACAAGATATTAGCACTAGCATTAGATCGCTAGCATTAGCAAGTTAGCATTAGAATTCAAACTTTAACATTGCAGTATTTTTTATATATACAAGAAGGGTTAAGCTTTAATGCCATTAAATCTCATATTGCCATGAAGGGTTATTCTTTAATGCCATATGATCTCTTATTTCCATCATAGAGGACACATAAAGTATGACATTGACCAGATATTAGCACTAGCATTAGATAGCTTGCATTAGCAAGTTAGCATTAGAATTCAATCTTTAACATTGCTGTATTTGCATATGTACAAGAAGGGTTAAGCTTTAATGCCATTTAATCTCCTATTCCCATGAAGGGTTATGCTTTAATGCCATCTGATCTCTTATTTCCATCAAAGAGGACACGAACAGTATGAAAATGACCAGATATTAGCACTAGCATTAGATAGCTAGCATTATTAGCCTTATTCAAACTTTAACATTGTTGTATTTGCATATGTACAAGAAGGATTAAAGCTTTTATGCTATTTAATCTCATATCCCCATGAAGTGTTTTGCTTCAATGCCATCTGATCTTTTATTTCCATCATAGAGGACATGTCAGTATGAAAAATTTCAGATATTAGCACTACCATTAGATCGCTAGCATTAGCAAGTTAGCATGAGCATTCAAACTTTAACATTGCTGTATTTGCATATATACAAGAAGGGTTAAGATTTAATGGCACTTATTCTCATATTCCCATGAAGGGTTATGCTTTAAATGCATCTCATCTCTTATTTCCATCATAGAGAGATACGAACAGTATGAAAATGACCCGATATTAGCACTAGCATTAGATAAGCTAGGATTAGCAAGTTAGCATTTGAATTCAAACTTAACATTGCTGTATTTGCATATGTACAAGAAAAGGTTAAGCTTTATTGCCATTTAATGTCATATTCCATGAGCGGTTATGCTTTAAAAGGCATCTGATCTCTTATTTCCATTATGGAGGACACGAACAGTATGAAAATGACCTGGTATTAGGACTAGCATTGACCAGCATTAGCAAGTTAGCATTAGAATTCAAACTTTTACATTGCTGTATTTGCATATATACAAGTTAAGCTTTAATGCCATTTAATCTCACATTGCCATGAAGGGTTATGCTTTAATGCCATCTGATCTCTTATTTCCATCATAGAGGACACATACAGTATGACAATGAACAGATATTAGCACTAGAATTTGATCGCTAGCATTAGCATTCAAACTTTAAAATGTCTGTATATGCATATTTTATGAAGGGTTAAGCTTTATTGCCATCTAATCTCATATTCCCATGAAGGGTTATGCTTTAATGCCATGTGATCTCTTATTTCCATCATAGAGGACACGTACAGTATGAAAATGACCAGATATTAGCACTAGCATTAGATCGCTAGTATTAGCAAGTTAGCATTAGCATTCAAACACTTTAAACATTGACTGTATTTGTATATATAAAAAAGGGTTAAGCATTAATGCCATTTTTAATCTCAAATTGCCATGAAGGGTTTTGTTTAATGCCAACTGATCTCTCATTTCCATCATAGAGGACACATACAGTATGACAAAAGACCAGATATTAGCACTAGCATTCAAACTCTATCACTGTATTTGCTAGCAAGAAGGTTAAGCATTCAAACTCTAACATCAAGGGTGTATTTGCATATTTACAAGAGGGTTAAGCTTTTTTATGCCATTTAATCTCATATTCCCATGAAGGTTATGATTTAATGGCATCGTGATCTATTATTTCCATCATAGAGGACACGTGCAGTATGAAAATGACCAGATATTAGCACTAGCATTAGATCGCTAGCATTAGCAAGTTAGCATAAGCATTCAAACTTTAACATTGCTGTATTTGTATATATACAAGAAGGGTTAAGCTTTTATGCCATTTAATCTCATATTCCATGAAGGGTTATGCTTTAATGCCATGTGATCTCTTATTTCCATCATAGAGGACACATACAGTATGAAAATGACCAGATATTAGCACTAGAATTAGATTGCTAGCATTAGCAAGTTAGCATTAGCATTCAAACTTTAACATTGCTGTATTTGTATATATACAAGAAGGGTTGAAGCTTTCATGCCATTTCATTTCTATATTGACAAGAAGTGTTATGCTTTAATGCCATCTGATCTATTATTTCCATCATAGAGGATGACAATGACCAGATATTAGCAATTAGTATTAGAAAATGACAACCTTTAACATTGATTTGATTTATAAAAAGCACTAGAAGGGTTATGCTTCATTAGATCTCTTATTTCCATTATAGCAAGTACAGTATAGAAATGACAAGATATTTTGCAGCATTAGTTAGCATTAGAACTCAAACTTTAACATTGCTGTATTTGGATATATACAAGAATGGTTAAGCTTTAATGCCATTTAATCTCATATTCCCATGAAGTGTGTTGCTTCAATGCCATCTGATCTTTAATTTCCATCATAGAGGACACGTCCAGTATGAAAATGTCCAGATATTAGCACTAGCATTAGATCGCTAGCATTAGCAAGTTAGCATTAGCATTCAAACTTAAACAGTGCTTTATTTGCTTACATACTAGAAGGGTTAAGATTTTATGCCATTTAATCTCATATTCCCATGGAGGGTTATGCTTTAATGCCATCTGATCTCTTATTTCCATCATAGAGGACACATACAGTACTAAAATGACCAGATATTAGCACTAGCATTAGATCGCTAGCATTAGCAAGTTAGCATTAGCATTCAAACTTTAACATTGCTGTATTTGAATTTATAAAAAAGAGGGTGAAGTTAATGCCATTTAATCTCATATTCCCATGAAGGGTTTTTGCTTCAATGGCATCTGATCTTTTTATTTCCATCATAGAGGACACCTCCAGTATGAAAATGTCCAAATATTAGCACTAGCATTAGATCGCTAGCATTAGAAAGTTAGCATTAGCATTCAAACTTTAACAGTGCTTTATTTGCTTTACATACTAGAAGGGTTAAGATTTAATGCCATTTAATCTCATATTCCCATGGAGGGTTATGCTTTAATGCCATCTGATCTCTTATTTCCATCATAGAGGACACATACAGTACTAAAATGACCAGATATTAGAACTAGCATTAGATGTGTTAGCATTAGCAAGTTAGAATTAGGATTCAAACTTTAACATTGCTGTATTTGAATTTATAAAAGAAGGGTTAAGCTTTAATGCCATTTAATCTTATACTGCCATGAAGGGTTATTCTTTAATGCCATCTGATCTCTTATTTCCATCATAGAGGACACATACAGTATGACATTGACCAGATATTAGCACTAGCATTAGATCGCTAGCATTAGCAAGTTAGCATTAAATTCAATCTTTAACATTGCTGTATTTGCATATATACAAGAAGGGTTAAGCTTAAATGGCATTAATCTCATATTCCCATGAAGGGTCATGCTTTAAAAGGCATCTCATTTCTTATTTCCATCATAGAGGAGGCGAACAGTATGAAAATGACCAGATATTAGCACTAGCATTAGATCGCTAACATTAGCAAGTTAGCATTAAATTCAAACTTTAACATTGCTGTATTTGCATAAGTACAAGAAGGGTTAAGCTTTAATGCCATTTAATCTCATATTCCCATGAAGCGTTATGCTTTAATGACATCTGATCTCTTATTTCCATCATAGAGGACACATACAGTATGACAATGACCAGATATTAGCACTCGCATTAGATCGCTAGCATTAGCAAGTTATCATTAGCATTCAAACTTTAACATGCTGTATTGTATATATAAAAGTTGCTTTAATGCCATTTAACTCATATTCCAGAAGGGTTATTCTTTAATGATCTGATCTCTTATTTCCATCATAGAGGACACTACAGTATGAAAGACAGATATTAGCACTAGCATTAGTGCTGCATTAGCAAGTTAGCATTGCATTCAAATTTAACATTCTGTATTTATATTGAAGGTTAAGCTTATGCATTTAATTATCCGAAGGTGCTTAATGCCATCGATCTTATTTATCATAGAGGACACGAGTATGAAAATTCAGATATTCTAGCAGTGTCATTAAGTTAGCTACATTCAAACTTTAA
>CM056199.1:104933785-105035550 GCA_029692085.1 Gymnothorax javanicus
GGCATTAAAGCAACCCTTCTTGTAAATATGCAAATCAGTCATGTTAAAGTTTGAATGTTAAGAGCGTCAAATTATCTAATATTGTCATTGTCATACTGTACGTGTCCTCTATAATGGAAATAAGAATCACATGACATTAAAGCATAACCGATCATGGGAATATGAAATTAGATGCTATTAAATCTTAACCCTTCTTGTAAATATGCAAATACAGTCATGTTAAAGTTTGAATGCTAATGCTAGCGATCTAATGCTAGTGCTGATATCTGGTCATTGTCATACTGTATGTGTCCTCTATGATGGAAGTAAGAGATCAGATGGCATTAAAGCATAACCCTTCATGGGAATATGAGATTAAATGGCATTCAAGCTTAACCCTCCTTGTAAATATACAAATACAGTAAAGTTAAAGTTTGAATGCTAATGCTAACTTGCTAATGCTAGCAATCTAATGCTATTGCTAATATCTGGTCATTTTCATACTGTACGTGTCCTCTATGATGGAAATAAGAGATCAGATGGCATTAAAGCATAACGCTTCATGGGAATATGAGATTAAATGGCATTCAAGCTAACCCTTCTTGTAAATATGCAAATACAGCAATGTTAAAGTTTGAATGCTAATGCTTACTTGCCAATGCTAGCGATCTAATGCTAGTGCTAATATCTGGTCATTTTCATACTGTACGTGTCCTCTATGATGGAAATAAGAGATCAGATGGCATTAAAGCATAACCCTTCATGGGAGTATGAGATTAAATGGGATTAAATCTTAACCCTTCTTTTATGAATTCAAATTCAGCGATGTTAATGTTTGAATGCTAATGCTAACTTGCTAATGCTAGCGATCTAATGCTAGTGCTAATATCTGGTCATTTTCATACTGTACGTGTCCTCTATGATGGTAATAAGAGATCAGATGGCAAAAAGCACAACCTTCATGGCAATATGAGATTAAATGGCATTAAAGCTTAACCCTTCTTGTATATATACAAATACAGCAATGTTAAAGTTTGAATTCTAATGCTAACTTGGTAATGCTATCGATCTAATGCTAATGCTAATATCTGGTCATTTTTTATATATCACGTGTCCTCTATGATGGAAATGAGAGATCAGATGCCTTTAAGCATAACCCTTCATGGGAATATGAGATTAAATGGCATTAAAGCTTAACCCTTCTACGTACATATGCAAATACAGCAATGTTAAAGTTTGAATGCTAATGCTAACTTGCTAATGCTAGCAATCTAATGGTAGTGCTAATATCTGGTCTTTCTCATACTGTATGTGTCCTCTATGATGGAAATAAGAGGTCAGATGGCATTAAGAATAACCCTTTTATGGGAATATGAGATTAAATGGCATTCAAGCTAACCCTTCTTTTCTATATGCAAATACAGCAATGTTAAAGTTTGAATGCTAATGCTAACTTGCTAATGCTAGCGATCTAATGCTATTGCAAATATCTGGTCATTTTCATACTGTACGTGTCCTCTATGATGGAAATAAGTGATCAGATGGCATTAAAGCATAACCCTTCATGGGAATATGAGATTAAATGGCATTCAAGCTTAACCCTTCTTGTATATATGCAAATACAGCAATGTTTAAGTTTTAATAGTAATGCTAACTTGCTAATCCTAGCGATTTAATGTTAGTGCTAATATCTGGTCATTTTCATAATGTACGTGTCCTCTATGATGGAAATAAGAGATCAGATGGCATTAAAGCATAACCCTTCATGGGAATATGAGATTAGATGTCATCAAAGCTTAACCCTTCTTGTAAATATGCAAATACAGTCATGTTAAAGTTTGAATGCTAATGCTAGCGATCTAATGCTAGTGCTAATATCTAGTCATTGTCATACTGTATGTGTCCTCTTTGATGGATGTAAGAGATCAGATGGCATTAAAGCATAACCCTTCATGGCAATTTGAGATTAAATGGCATTAAAGCTTAACCCTTCTTGTATATATACAAATACAGCAATGTTAAAGTTCGAATTCTAATGCTAACTTGCTAATGCTAGGGATCTAATGCTAGTGCTAATATCTGGTCATTTTCATACTGTACGGTCCTCTATGATGGAAATAAGAGATCAGATGGCATTAAAGCATAACCCTTCATGGGAATGTGAGATTAAATGGCATTAAAGCTTCAGCGTTCTTTTATAATTCAAATACAGCAATGTTAAAGTTTGAATGCTAATGCTAACTTGCTAATGCTAGCGATCTATTGTTAGTGCTAATATCTGCTCATTTTCATACTGTACGTGTCCTCTATGATGGAAATAAGAGATCAGATGGCATTATAACATAACCCTTCATGGGAATATCAGATTAAATGGCATTAAAGCTTAACCTTCTTTTATAAATTCAAATACAGCAATGTTAAAGTTTGAATGCTAATGCTAACTTGCTAATGCTAGCGATCTAATGCTAGTGCTAATATCTGGTCATTTTCATACTGTACGTGTCCTCTATGATGGAAATAAGATATCAGATGGCAAAAAAAGCACATCCTTCATGGCAATATGAGATTAAATGGCATTAAAGCAACCCTTCTTGTATATATACAAATACAGCAATGTGAAAGTTTGAATGCTAATGCTAACTTGCTAATGCTAGCGCTCTAATGCTAGTGCTAATATCTGGTCATTGTCATACTGTACGTGTCCTCTGTAATGGAAATAAGAGATCACATGGCATTAAAGCATAACCCTTCATGGAATATGAAATTAGATGCCATTAAATCTTAACCCTTTTTCTAAATATGCAAATACAGTCATGTTAAAGTTTGAATGCTAATGCTAGCGATCTAATGCTAGTGCTGATATCTGGTCATTGTCATACTGTATGTGTCCTCTATGATGGAAGTAAGAGATCAGATGGCATTAAAGCATAACCCTTCATGGCAATTTGAGATTAAATGGCATTAAAGCTTAACCCTTCTTGTAAATATGCAAATACAGCAATGTTAAATTTGAATGCTAATGCTAACTTGCTAATGCTAGCGATCTAATGCTAATGCTAATATATGGTCATTTTCATACTGTCACGTGTCCTCTTTTGATGGAAATAAGAGATCAGATGGCATTAAAGCATAACCCTTCAGGGCAATATGAGATTAAATGTAATTAAAGCTTAACCCTTCTTGTATATATTCAAATACAGCAATGTTAAAGTTCGAATTCTAATGCTAACTTGCTAATGCTATCGATCTAATGCTAGTGCTAATATCTTGTCATTTTCATATGGTACTTGTCTTCTTTTGATGGAAATAAGAGATCAGATGGCATTAAAGCATAACCCTTCATGGGAATATGAGATTAAAATGGCATTAAAAAAGCAATTTTTCTTTTATAAATTCAAATACAGCAATGTTAAAGTTTGAATGCTAATGCTAACTTGCTAATGCTAGCGATCTATTGTTAGTGCTAATATCTGGTCATTTTCATACTGTATGTGTCCTCCATGATGGAAATAAGAGATCAGATGGCAAAAAAGCACAACCCTTCATGGCAATATTAGATTAAATGGCATTAAAGCTTAATCCTTCTTGTATATATACAAATACAGCAATGTTAAAGTTTGAATGCTAATGCTAACTTGCTAATGCTAGCGATCTAATGCTAGTGCTAATATCTGCTCATTGTCATACTGTATGTGTCCTCTATGATGGAAATAAGAGATCAGATGGCATTAAAGCATAACCCTTCATGGCAATATGAGATTAAATTGCATTAAATCTTAACCCTCATATTATAAATGCAAATACAGCACTGTTAAATTTGAATGCTAATGCTAACTTGCTTATTCTAGCGATCTAATGCTAGTGCTAATATCTGGTCATTTTCATACTGTACGTGTCCTCTATGATGGAAATAAGAGATCAGATGGCATTAAAGCATAACCCTTCATGGGAATATGAGATTAAATGGCATTAAAGCTTAACCCTTCTTGTATACATGCATATACAGCAATGTTAAAGTTTGAATGCTAATGCTAACTTGCTAATGCTAGCGATTTAATGTTAGTGCTAATATCTGGTCATTTTCATAATGTACGTGTCCTCTATGATGGAAATAAGAGATCACATGGCATTAAAGCATAACCCTTCATGGGAATATGAGATTAAATGGCATTAAAGCTGAACCCTTCTTGTATATATGTAAATACACCAATGTTAAATTTGAATGCTAATGCTAACTTGTTAATGCTTGCGATCTAATGCTAGTGCTAATATCTGGTCATTGTCATACTGTATGGGTCCTCTATGATGGAAATAAGAGATCAGATGGCATTAAAGCATAACCCTTGATGGCAATATGAGATTAAATGGCATTAAATCTTAACCCTTCTAGTATATATGCAAATACAGTAATGATAAAGTTTGAATGCTAATGCTAACTTGCTAATGCTAGCGATCAAATGCTAGTGCTAATGTCTGGTCATTTTCATACTGTACGTGTCCTCTATGATGTTAAAAAATAAGAGATCAAATGGCATTAAAGCATAACCCTTCATGGGAATATGAAATTTGATGCCATTAAAGCTTAACCCTTCTTGTGAATATGCAAATACAGTCATGTTAAAGTTTGAATGCTAATGCTAGCGATCTAATGCTAGTGCTAATATCTGGTCATTGTCATACTGTATGTATCCTCTATGATGGAAATAAGAGATCAGATGGCATTAAAGCATAATCCTTCATAGCAATTTGAGATTAAATTGCATTAAAGCTTAACCCTTCTTGTATATATGCAAATACAGTCATGTTAAAGTTTGAATGCTAATGCTAGCGATCTAATGCTAGTGCTAATATCTAGTCATTGTCATACTGTATGTGTCCTCTTTGATGGAAATAAGAGATCAGATGGCATTAAAGCATAACCCTTCATGGGAATGTGAGATTAAATGGCATTAAAGCTTCACCGTTCTTTTATAATTCAAATACAGTAATGTTAAAGTTTGAATGCTAATGCTAACTTGCTAATGCTAGCAATCTAATGCTATTGCTAATATCTCGTCATTTTCATACTGTACGTGTCCTCTATGATGGAAATAAGAGATCAGATGGCATTAAAGCATAACCCTTCATGGGAATATGAGATTAAATGGCATTAAAGCTTAACCCTTCTTGTATATATGCAAATACAGTCATGTTAAAGTTTGAATGCTTATGCTAGCGATCTAATGCCAGTGCTAATATCTGGTCATTGACATACTGTACGTGTCCTCTATAATGGAAATAAGAGATCACATGGCATTAAAGCATAACCCTTCATTGCAATGTGAGATTAAATGGCATTAAAGCTGAACGCTTCTTGTACATATGCAAATACAGCAATGTTAAAGTTTAAATTCTAATGCTAACTTGCTAATGCTATCGATCTATGCTATTGCTAATATCTGGTCATTTTTATACTGTACGTGTCCTCTATGATGGAAATGAGAGATCAGATGCCTTTAAAGCATAACCCTTCATGGGAATATGAGATTAAATGGCATTAAAGCTTAACCCTCCTAGTACATATGCAAATACAGCAATGTTAAAGTTTGAATGCTAATGCTAACTTGCTAATGCTAGCGATCTAATGCTAGTGCTAATATCTGGTCTTTCTCATACTGTATGTGTCCTCTATGATGGAAATAAGAGGTCAGATGGCATTAAAGCATAACCCTTCATGGAAATATGAGATTGAATGGCATTAAAGCTTAACCCTTCTTTTATAAATGCAAATACAGCAATGTTAAAGTTTGAATGCTAATGCTAACTTGCTAATGCTAGCGATCTAATGCAAGTGCTAATGTCTGGTCATTTTCATACTGTACGTGTCCTCTATAATGGAAATAAAGAGATCAGATGGCATTAAAAGCATAACCCTTCATAAATATGAGATTAAATGCCATTAAAGCCGTAACCCTTCTTGTAAATGTTGCAAAAAATACAGTCATGTTAAAGTTTGAATGCTAATGCTAAGGATCTAATGCTAGTGCTAATATCTGGTCATTGTCATACTGTATGTGTCCTCTATGATGGAAATAAGAGATCAGATGGCATTAAAGCATAACCCTTCATTGCAATGTGAGATTTAATGGCATTAAAGCTTAACCCTTCTTGTACATATGCAAATAAAGCAATGTTAAAGTTTGAATGCTAATGCTAGCGATCTAATGCTAGTGCAAATATCTAGTCATTGTCATACTGTATGTGTCCTCTTTGATGGAAATTAGAGATCAGATTGCATTAAAGCATAACCCTTCATGGGAATATTAGATGAGATGGCATTGAAGCTTAACCCTTCATCTAAATATGCATATACAGCAATGTTAAATTTGAATGCTAATGCTAACTTGCTAATGCTAGCGATCTAATGCTAATGCTAATATATGGTCATTTTCATACTGTACGTGTCCTCTTTGATGGAAATAAGAGATCAGATGGCATTAAAGCATAACCCTTCAGGGCAATATGAGATTAAATGGAATTAAAGCTTAACCCTTCTTGTATATATTCAAATACAGCAATGTTAAAGTTCGAATTCTAATGCTAACTTGCTAATGCTATCGATCTAATGCTAGTGCTAATATCTTGTCATTTTCATACGGTACTTGTCTTCTTTGATGGAAATAAGAGATCAGATGGCATTAAAGCATAACCCTTCATGGGAATATGAGATTAAATGGCATTAAAGCTTAATTTTTCTTTTATAAATTCAAATGCAGCAATGTTAAAGTTTGAATGCTAATGCTAACTTGCTAATGCTAGCGATCTATTGTTAGTGCTAATATCTGGTCATTTTCATACTGTATGTGTCCTCCATGATGGAAATAAGAGATCAGATGGCAAAAAAGCACAACCCTTCATGGCAATATTAGATTAAATGGCATTAAAGCTTAATCCTTTTTGTATATATACAAATACAGCAATGTTAAAGTTTGAATGATAATGCTAACTTGCTAATGCTAGCGATCTAATGCTAGTGCTAATATCTGCTCATTGTCATACTGTATGTGTCCTCTATGATGGAAATAAGAGATCAGATGGCATTAAAGCATAACCCTTCATGGCAATATGAGATTAAATTGCATTAAATCTTAACCCTCATATTATAAATGCAAATACAGCACTGTTAAATTTGAATGCTAATGCTTACTTGCTAATGCTAGCGATCTAATGCTAGTGCTAATATCTGGTCATTTTCATACTGTACGTGTCCTCTATGATGAAAATAAGAGATCAGATGCCTTTAAAGCATAACCCTTCATGGGAATATGAGATTAAATGGCATTAAAGCTTAACCCTTCTAGTACATATGCAAATACAGCAATGTTAAAGTTTGAATGCTAATGCTAACTTGCAAATGCAAGCGATCTAATGCTAGTGCTAATATCTGCTCTTTCTCATACTGTACGTGTCCTCAATGATGGAAATAAGAGGTCAGATGGCATTAAAGCATAACCCTTCATGAGAATATGAGATTAAATGCCATTCAAGCTTACCCTTCTTGTCTTTATGCAAATACAGCAATGTTAAAGTTTGAATGCTGATGCTAATTTGCTAATGCTAGCGATTTAATGCTAGTGCTAATATCTGGTCATTTTCATACTGTACGTGTCCTCTATGATGGAAATAAGAGATCACATGGCATTAAAGCATAACCCTTCATGGGAATATTAGATTAGATGCCATAGAAGCTTAACCCTTCTTGTAAATATGGAAATACAGCAATGTTTAAGTTCGAATGCTAATGCTAACTTGCTAATGCTAGCGATCTAATGCTAGTGCTAATATCTTGTCATTTTCATACGGTACTTGTCTTCTATGATTGAACTAAGAGATCAGATGGCATTAAAGCATAACCCTTCATGGGAATATGAGATTAAATGGCATTAAAGCTTAACCCTTCTTTTATAAATTCAAATACAGAAATGTTAAAGTTTGAATGCTAATGCTAACTTGCTAATGCTAGCGATCTATTGTTAGTGCTAACATCTGGTCATTTTCATACTGTACGTGTCCTCTATGATGGAAATAAGAGATCAGATGGCATTAAAGCATAACCCTTCATGGGAATATGAGATTAAATGGCATTAAAGCTTAACCCTTCTTTTATAAATTCAAATACAGAAATGTTAAAGTTTGAATGCTAATGCTAACTAGCTAATGCTAGCGATCTAATGGTAATGCTAATATTTGGTCATTTTCATACTCTACGTGTCCTCTATGATGGAAATAAGAGATCAGATGGCATTAAAGCATAACCCTTCATGGCAATATGAGATTAAATGGCATTACATCTTAACCATTATAGTATATATGCAAATAAAGCACTGTTAAATTTGAATGCTAATGCTAACTTGCTAATTCTAGCGATCTAATGCTAGTGCTAATATCTAGTCATTGTCATACTGTATGTGTCCTCTTTGATGGAAGTAAGAGATCAGATGGCATTAAAGCATAACCCTTCATGGCAATTTGAGATTAAATGGCATTAAAGCTTAACCCTTCTTGAATATATACAAATACAGCAATGTTAAAGTTCGAATTCTAATGCTAACTTGCCAATGCTAGCGATCTAATGCTAGTGCTAATATCTGGTCATTTTCATACTGTACGGTCCTCTATGATGGAAATAAGAGATCAGATGGCATTAAAGCATAACCCTTCATGGGAATGTGAGATTAAATGGCATTAAAGCTTCACCGTTCTTTTATAATTCAAATACAGTAATGTTAAAGTTTGAATGCTAATGCTAACTTGCTAATGCTAGCAATCTAATGCTATTGCTAATATCTGGTCATTTTCATTCTGTACGTGTCCTCTATGATGGAAATAAGAGATCAGATGGCATTTAAGCATAACCCTTCATGGGAATATGAGATTAAATGGCATAAAGCTTCACCCTTCTTCTAAATATGCAAATACAGTCATGATAAAGTTTTAATGCTAATGCTTGCAATCTAATGCTAGTGCTAATATCTGGTCATTGTCATACTGTATGTGTCCTCTATGATGGAACTAAGAGATCAGATGACATTTAAGCATTACCCTTAATGGCAATGTGAGATTAAATGGCATTAAAGCTTAACCCTTCTTGTACATAGGCAAATATAGCAATGTTAAAGATTGAATTCTAATGCTAACTTGCTAATGCTAGCGATCTAATGCTAGTGCTAATATCTGGTCATTTTCATACTGTACGTGTCCTCTATGATGGAAATGAGAGATCACTTGGCATTAAAGCATAACCCTTCATGGGAATATGAGATTAGATGGCATTAAAGCTTAACCCTTCTTGTAAATATGCAAATACAGTCATGTTAAAGTTTGAATGCTAATGCTAGCGATCTAATGCTAGTGCTGATATCTGGTCATTGTCATACTGTATGTGTCCTCTATGATGGAAGTAAGAGATCAGATGGCATTAAAGCATAACCCTTCATGGCAATTTGAGATTAAATGCCATTAAAGCTAACCCTTCTTGTAAATATACTAATACAGTAATGTTAAAGTTTGAATGCTAATGCTAACTTGCTAATGCTAGCGATCTAATGCTAGTGCTAATATCTGGTCATTTTCATACTGTACGTGTCCTCTTTGATGGAAATAAGAGATCAGATGGCATTAAAGCATAACCCCTCATGGCAATATGAGATTAAATGGCATTAAAGCTTAACCCTTCTTGTATATATACAAATACAGCAATGTTAAAGTTCGAATTCTAATGCTAACTTGCTAATGCTAGCGATCTAATGCTAGTGCTAATATTTTGTCACTTTCATACGGTACTTGTCTTCTATGATTGAAATAAGAGATCAGATGGCATTAAAGCATAACCCTTCATAGGAAGATGAGATTAAATGGCATTAAAGCTTAACCCTTCTTTTATAAATTCAAATAGAGCAATGTTAAAGTTTGAATGCAAATGCTAACTTGCTAATGCTAGCGATCTAATGCTAGTGCTATTATCTGGTCATTTTCATACTGTACGTGTCCTCTATGATGGAAATAAGAGATCAGATGGCAAAAAAGCACAACCCTTCATGGCAATATGAGATTAAATGGCATTAAAGCTTAACCCTTCTTGTATATATACAAATACAGCAATGTTAAAGTTTGAATGCTAATGCTAGCGATCGAATGCTAGTGCTAATATCTTGTCATCATCATACTGTATGTGTCCTCTATGATGGAAGTAAGAGATCAGACGGCATTAAAGCATAACCCTTCATGGCAATTTGAGATTAAATGGCATTAGAGCTTAACCCTTCTTGTAAATATACTAATACAGTAATGTTAAAGTTTGAATGCTAATGCTAACTTGCTAATGCTAGCAATCTAATGCTATTGCTTATATCTGGTCATTTTCCTCCTGTACGTGTCCTCTATGATGGAAATAAGAGATCAGATGTCATTAAAGCATAACCCTTCATGGGAATATGAGATTAAATGGCATTAAAGCTAAACCCTTCTTGTATATATGCAAATACAGCAATGTTAAATTTGAATGCTAATGCTAACTTGCTAATGCTAGCGATCTAATGCTAGTGCTAATATCTGGTCATTTTCATACTGTACGTGTCCTCTATGATGAAAATAAGAGATCAGATGCCTTTAAAGCATAACCCTTCATGGGAATATGAGATTAAATGGCATTAAAGCTTAACCCTTCGAGTACATATGCAAATACAGCAATGTTAAAGTTTGAATGCTAATGCTAACTTGCTAATGCAAGCGATCTAATGCTAGTGCTAATATCTGCTCTTTCTCATACTGTATGTGTCCTCTATGATGGAAATAAGAGGTCAGATGGCATTAAAGCATAACCCTTCATGAGAATATGAGATTAAATGGCATTCAAGCTTACCCTTCTTGTCTTTATGCAAATACAGCAATGTTAAAGTTTGAATGCTGATGCTAATTTGCTAATGCTAGCGATTTAATGCTAGTGCTAATATCTGGTCATTTTCATACTGTACGTGTCCTCTATGATGGAAATAAGAGATCACATGGCATTAAAGCATAACCCTTCATGGGAATATTAGATTAGATGCCATAGAAGCTTAACCCTTCTTGTAAATATGCAAATACAGCAATGTTTAAGTTCGAATGCTAATGCTAACTTGCTAATGCTAGCGATCTAATGCTAGTGCTAATATCTTGTCATTTTCATACGGTACTTGTCTTCTATGATGGAACTAAGAGATCAGATGGCATTAAAGCATAACCCTTCATGGGAATATGAGATTAAATGGCATTAAAGCTTAACCCTTCTTTTATAAATTCAAATACAGAAATGTTAAAGTTTGAATGCTAATGCTAACTTGCTAATGCTAGCGATCTATTGTTAGTGCTAACATCTGGTCATTTTCATACTGTACGTGTCCTCTATGATGGAAATAAGAGATCAGATGGCATTAAAGCATAACCCTTCATGGGAATATGAGATTAAATGGCATTAAAAGCTTAACCCTTCTTTATAAATTCAAATACAGAAATGTTAAAGTTTGAATGCTAATGCTAACTAGCTAATGCTAGCGATCTAATGCTAATGCTAATATTTGGTCATTTTCATACTCTACGTGTCCTCTATGATGGAAATAAGAGATCAGATGGCATTAAAGCATAACCCTTCATGGCAATATGAGATTAAATGGCATTAAATCTGAACCCTTATAGTATATATGCAAATAAAGCACTGTTAAATTTGAATGCTAATGCTAACTTGCTAATTCTAGCGATCTAATGCTAGTGCTAATATCTAGTCATTGTCATACTGTATGTGTCCTCTTTGATGGAAGTAAGAGATCAGATGGCATTAAAGCATAACCCTTCATGGCAATTTGAGATTAAATGGCATTAAAGCTTAACCCTTCTTGCATATATACAAATACAGCAATGTTAAAGTTCGAATTCTAATGCTAACTTGCCAATGCTAGCGATCTAATGCTAGTGCTAATATCTGGTCATTTTCATACTGTACGGTCCTCTATGATGGAAATAAGAGATCAGATGGCATTAAAGCATAACCCTTCATGGGAATGTGAGATTAAATGGCATTAAAGCTTCACCGTTCTTTTATAATTCAAATACCGTAATGTTAAAGTTTGAATGCTAATGCTAACTTGCTAATGCTAGCAATCTAATGCTATTGCTAATATCTCGTCATTTTCATACTGTACGTGTCCTCTATGATGGAAATAAGAGATCAGATGGCATTAAAGCATAACCCTTCATGGGAATATGAGATTAAATGGCATTAAAGCTTAACCCTTCTTGTATATATGCAAATACAGTCATGTTAAAGTTTGAATGCTTATGCTAGCGATCTAATGCCAGTGCTAATATCTGGTCATTGACATACTGTACGTGTCCTCTATAACGGAAATAAGAGATCACATGGCATTAAAGCATAACCCTTCATTGCAATGTGAGATTAAATGGCATTAAAGCTGAACGCTTCTTGTACATATGCAAATACAGCAATGTTAAAGTTTAAATTCTAATGCTAACTTGCTAATGCTATCGATCTATGCTAATGCTAATATCTGGTCATTTTTATACTGTACGTGTCCTCTATGATGGAAATGAGAGATCAGATGCCTTTAAAGCATAACCCTTCATGGGAATATGAGATTAAATGGCATTAAAGCTTAACCCTTCTAGTACATATGCAAATACAGCAATGTTAAAGTTTGAATGCTAATGCTAACTTGCTAATCCTAGCGATCTAATGCTAGTGCTAATATCTGGTCTTTCTCATACTGTATGTGTCCTCTTTGATGGAAATAAGAGGTCAGATGGCATTAAAGCATAACCCTTCATGGGAATATGAGATTAAATGGCATTCAAGCTAACCCTTCGTGTCTATATGCAAATACAGCAATGTTAAAGTTTGAATGCTAATGCTAACTTGCTAATGCTAGCGATCTAATGCTAGTGCTAATATCTGGTCATTTTCATACTGTAAGTGTCCTCTATGATGGAAATAAGAGATCAGATGGCATTAAAGCATAACCCTTCATGGGAATATGAGATTAAATGGCATTCAAGCTTAACCCTTCTTGTATATATGCAAATACAGCAATGTTAAAGTTTGAATGCTAATGCTAACTTGCTAATCCTAGCGATTTAATGTTAGTCCTAATATCTGGTCATTTTCATAATGTACGTGTCCTCTATGATGGAAATAACAGATCACATGGCATTAAAGCATAACCCTTCATGGGAATATGAGATTAGATGGCATTAAAGCATAACCCTTCTTGTAAATATGCAAATACAGTCATGTTAAAGTTTGAATGCTAATGCTAGTGATCTAATGCTAGTGCAAACATCTAGACATTGTCATACTGTATGTGTCCTCTTTGATGGAAATAAGAGATCAGATCGCATTAAAGCATAATCCTTCCTGGGAATATTAGATTAGATGGCATTGAAGGTTATCCCTTCTTGTAAATATGCAAATACAGCAATGTTAAAGTTCGAATGCTAATGCTAACTTACTAATGCTAGCGATCTAATGCTAGTGCTAATATCTTGTCATTTTCATACGGTACTTGTCTTCTATGATTGAAATAAGAGATCAGATGGCATTAAAGCATAACCCTTCATGGGAATATGAGATTAAATGGCATTAAAGCATAACCCTTCTTTTATAAATTCAAATACAGCAATGTTAAAGTTTGAATGCTAATGCTAACTTGCTAATGCTAGCGATCTAATGCAAGTGCTAATGTCTGGTCATTTTCATACTGTACGTGTCCTCTATAATGGAAATAAGAGATCACATGCCATTAAAGCATAACCCTTCATGGGAATATTAGATTAGATGCCATTAAAGCTTAACCCTTCTTGTAAATATACTAATACAGTAATGTTAAAGTTTGAATGCTAATGCTAACTTGCTAATGCTAGCAATCTAATGCTATTGCTAATATCTGGTCATTTTCATTCTGTACGTGTCCTCTATGATGGAAATAAGAGATCAGATGGCATTTAAGCATAACCCTTCATGGGAATATGAGATTAAATGGCATAAAGCTTCACCCTTCTTCTAAATATGCAAATACAGTCATGTTAAAGTTTTAATGCTAATGCTTGCAATCTAATGCTAGTGCTAATATCTGGTCATTGTCATACTGTATGTGTCCTCTATGATGGAACTAAGAGATCAGATGACATTTAAGCATTACCCTTAATGGCAATGTGAGATTAAATGGCATTAAAGCTTAACCCTTCTTGTACATATGCAAATACAGCAATGTTAAAGATTGAATTCTAATGCTAACTTGCTAATGCTAGCGATCTAATGCTAGTGCTAATATCTGCTCATTTTCATACTGTATGTGTCCTCTATGATGGAAATGAGAGATCAGATGCCTTTAAAGCATAACCCTTCATTGGAATATGAGATTAGATGGCATGAAATCTTAAGCCTTCTTGTAAATATGCAAATACAGTCATGTTAAAGTTTGAATGCTAATGCTAGCGATCTAATGCTAGTGCTAATATCTAGTCATTGTCATACTGTATGTGTCCTCTTTGATGGAAATAATAGATCAGATCAGATAAAGCATAACCCTTCATGGCAATATTAGATTAAATGGCATTGAAGCGTAACCCTTCTTGTAAATATGCAAATACAGCAATGTTAAAGTTTGAATGCTAATGCAAACTTGCTAATGCCAGCGATTTAATGTTAGTGCTAATATCTGGTCATTTTTCATACTGTACGTGTCCTCTTGATGGAAATAAGAGATCAGATGGCATTAAAGCATAACCCTTCATGGGAATATTAGATTAGATGGCATTAAAGCTTAACCCTTCTTGTAAATATGCAAAAATACAGTCATGTTTAAGTTTGCTAATGCTAATTGCTAATGCTAGCGATCTAATGCTAGTGCTAATATCTTGTCATTTTCATACTGTATTGTCCTCTATGATGGAACTAAGAGATCAGATGGCATTAAAAATAATGCATAACCCTTCATGGGAATATGAGATTAAATGGCATTAAAGCTTAACCCTTCTTTTAAAAATTCAAATACAGCAATCTTAAAGTTTGAATGCTAATGCTAACTTGCTAATGCTAGCGATCTAATGTTAGTGCTAATATCTGGTCATTTTCATACTGTACGTGTCCTCTATGATGGAAATAAGAGATCAGATGGCATTAAAGCATTACCCTTCATGGGAATATGAGATTAAATGGCATTAAATCTTAACCCTTCTTGTAAATATCAAATACACAAAATGTTAAAGTTTGAATGGTAATGCTAACTAGCTAATGCTAGCGATCTAATGCTAATGCTAATATTTGGTCATTTTCATACTGTTAAAGTGTGTCCTCTATGATGGAAATAAGAGATCACATGGCATTTAAAAGAGCATAACCCTTCATGGAATATGAGATTAAATGGCATTAAAGCTTAACCCTTCTTGTATATATGCAAATACAGCAATGTTAATTTTGAATGCTAATGCTAACTTGCTAATGCTAGCGATCTAATGCTAGTGCTAATATCTGGTCATTTTCATACTGTACGTGTCCTCTATAATGGAAATAAGAGATCACATGGCATTAAAGCATAACCCTTCATGGGAATATGAAATTAAATGCCATTAAAGCTTAACCCATCTTGTAAATATGCAAATACAGTCATGTTAAATATTGAATGCTAATGCTAACTTGCTAATGCTAGCAATCTAATGCTATTGCTTATATCTGGTCATTTTCCTCCTGTACGTGTCCTCTATGATGGAAGTAAGAGATCAGATGGCATTAAAGCCTAACCCTTCATGGGAATATGAGATTAAATGGCATAAAAGCTTAACCCTTCTAGTACATATGCAAATACAGCAATGTTAAAGTTTGAATGCTAATGCTAACTTGCTAATGCTAGCGATCTAATGCTAGTGCTAATATCTGGTCTTTCTCATACTGTATGTGTCCTCTATGATGGAAATAAGAGGTCAGATGGCATTAAAGCATAACCCTTCATGGGAATATGAGATTAAATGGCATTCAAGCTAAACCTTCTTGTCTATATGCAAATACAGCAGTGTTAAAGTTTGAATGCTAATGCTAACTTGCTAATGCTAGCGATCTAATGCTAGTGCTAATATCTGGTCATTTTCATACTGTAAGTGTCCTCTATGATGGAAATAAGAGATCAGATGGCATTAAAGCATAACCCTTCATGGGAATATGAGATTAAATGGCATTAAAAGCTTAACCCTTCTTGTATATATGCAAATACAGCAATGTTAAAGTTTGAATGCTAATGCTAACTTGCTAATCCTAGCGATTTAATGTTAGTGCTAATATCTGGTCATTTTCATAATGTACGTGTCCTCTATGATGGAAATAAGAGATCACATGGCATTAAAGCATAACCCTTCATGGGAATATGAGATTAGATGGCATTAAAGCTTAACCCTTCTTGTAAATATACAAATACAGTCATGTTAAAGTTTGAATGCTAATGCTAGCAATCTAATGCTAGTGCTGATATCTGGTCATTGTCATACTGTATGTGTCCTCTATGATGGAAGTAAGAGATCAGATGGCATTAAAGCATAACCCTTCATGGCAATTTGAGATTAAATGCCATTAAAGCTTAACCCTTCTTGTAAATATCCTAATACAGTAATGTTAAAGTTTGAATGCTAATGCTTACTTGCTAATGCTAGAAATCTAATGCTATTGCTTATATCTGGTCATTTTCATTCTGTACGTGTCCTCTATGATGGAAATAAGAGATCAGATGGCACTTAAGCATAACCCTTCTTGGGAATATGAGATTAAATGGCATTAAAGCTTAACCCTTCTAAATATGCAAATACAGTCATGTTAAAGTTTTTAATGCTAATGCTTGCTAATCTAATGCTAGTGCTAACATCTGGTCATTTTCATACTGTATGTGTCCTCTATGATGGAACTAACAGAAAAGATGGCATTAAAGCATAACTCTTCATGGCAATATGAGATTAAATGGCATTCAAGCTTAACCTTCTTGTATACATACAAATACAGCAATGTTAAAGTTTGAATTCTAATGCTAACTTGCTAATGCTAGCGATCTAATGCTAATGCTAATATCTGGTCATTTTTATACTGTACGTGTCCTCTATGATGGAAATGAGAGATCAGATGGCATTAAAGCATTACCCTTCATGGCATTGTGAGATTAAATGGCATTTAAGCTTTACCCTTCTTGTACATATGCAAATACAGCAATGTTAAAGTTTGAATTCTAATGCTAACTTGCTACTGCTAGCGATCAAATGCTAGTGCTAATATCTGCTCATTGTCATACTGTATGTGTCCTCTATGATGGAAATAAGAGAAAAGATGGCATTAAAGCATAACTCTTCATGGCAATATGAGATTAAATGGCATTAAATCTTAACCCTTCTTGTAAATATGCAAATACAGCACTGTTAAATTTGAATGCTAATGCTAACTTGCTAATTCTAGCGATCTAATACTATTGCTAATATCTGGTCATTTTCATACTGTAATGTGTCTCTATGATGGAAATAAGAGATCAGATGGCATTAAAGCATAACCCTTCTTGGGAATATGAGATTAAATGGCATTAAAGCTTAACCCTTCTTGTATATATGCAAATACAGCAATGTTAAATTTGAATGCTAATGCTAACTTGCAATCCTAATGCTAGTGCTAATATCTGGTCATTTTCATACTGTATTGTCTTCTATGATGGAAATAAGAGAAAAGATGGCATTAAAAAGCATAACTCTTCATGGGAATATTAGATTAGATGGAATTAAGCTTAACCCTTCATGTAAATATACAAATACAGCAATGTTAAATTTGAATGCTAATGGTAACTTGCTAATGCTTGCGATCTAATGCTAGTGCTAATATCTGGTCATTTTTATATACTGTCACGTGTCCTCTATAATGGAAATGAGAGATCACATGGCATTAAAGCATAAACCCTTCATGGGAATATGAAATTAAATGGCCATTAAAGCTTAACCCTTCTTGTAAATATACAAATACAGTCATGTTAAAAGTTTGAATGCTAATGCTAGCGATCTAAATGCTAGTGCTAATATCTGGTCATTGTCATACTGTATGTGTCTCTATGATGGAAATAAGAAAGATGGCATTAAAGCATAACCCTTCATGGGAATATGAGATTAAATGGCATTAAATCTTAACCCTTCTTGTAAATATACAAATACAGTAATGTTAAAGTTTGAATGCTAATGCAAACTTGCTAATTCCTAGCGATCTAATGCTAGTGCTAATATCTGGTCATTTTCAGACTGTAAGTTCTCCTCTTTGATGGAAATAAAGAGATCAGATGGCATTAAAGCATAACCCTTCATGGGAATATGAGATTAAATGGCATTCAAGCTTAACCCTTCTTGTATAGATGCAAATACAGCAATGTTATAGTTTGAATGCTAATGCTAACTTGCTAATCCTAGCGATTTAATGTTAGTGCTAATATCTGGTCATATTCATAATATACGTGTCCTCTATGATGGAAATAAGAGATCACATGGCATTAAAGCATAACCCTTCATGGGAATATTAGATTAGATGGAATTGAAGCTTAACCCTTCTTGTAAATATGCAAATACAGCAATGTTACAATTTGAATGCTAATGCTAACTTGCTAATGCTAGCAATCTAATGCTAGTGCTAATATCTTGTCATTTTCATTCTGTACTTGTCTTCTATGATGGAAATAAGAGATCAGATGGCATTAAAGCATAACCCTTCATGGGAATATGAGATTAAATGGCATTAAAGCTTAACCCTTCTTCTATATATGCAAATACAGTCATGTTAAATTTGAATGCTAATGGTAACTTGCTAATGCTTAATCTAATGCTAGTGCTAATATCTGGTCATTTTCATACTGTATGTGTCCTCTATGATGGAAAATAAGAGATCAGATGGCATTAAAGCATAACCCTTCATGGAATATGAAATTAGATGCCATTAAAGCTTAACCCTTCTTGTAAATATGCAAATACAGTCATGTTAAAGTTTGAATGCTAATGCTAGCGATCTAATGCTAGTGCTAATATCTGGTCATTGTCATACTGTATGTGTCCTCTATGATGGAAATGAGATCAGATGGCATTAAAGCATAACCCTTCATGGAATATGAGATTAAATGGCATTAAAAGCTTAACCCTTCTTGTATATATGCAAATACAGCAATGATAAAGTTTGAATGCTAATGCTAGAAATCTAATGCTATTGCTAATATCTGGTCATTTTCATACTGTACGTGTCCTCTATGATGGAAATAATAGATCAGATCATATTAAAGCATAACCCTTCATGGGAATATTAGATTAGATAGCATTGAAGCTTAACCCTTCTTGTAAATATGCAAATACAGCACTTTTAAATTTGAATGCTAATGCAAACTTGCTAATGCCAGCGATCTAATGCTAGTGCTAATATCTGGTCTTATTCATACTGTACGTGTCCTCTTTGATGGAAATAAGAGATCAGATGGCATTAAAGCATAACCCCTCATGGCAATATGAGATTAAATGGCATTAAAGCTTAACCCTTCTTGTATATATAAAAATACAGCAATGTTAAAGTTCGAATTCTAATGCTAACTTGCTAATGCTAGCGATCTAATGCTAGTGCTAATATCTTGTCATTTTCATACGGTACTTGTCTTCTATGATGGAAATAAGAGATCAGATGGCATTAAAGCATATCCCTTCATAGGAAGATGAGATTAAATGGCATTAAAGCTTAACCCTTCTTTTATAAATTCAAATAGAGCAATGTTAAAGTTTGAATGCAAATGCTAACTTGCTAATGCTAGCGATCTAATGCTAGTGCTATTATCTGGTCATTTTCATACTGTACGTTTCCACTATGATGGAAATAAGAGATCAGATGGCAAAAAAGCACAACCCTTCATGGAAATATGAGATTAAATGATATTAAAGCTTAACCCTTCTTCTATATATACAAATACAGCAATGTTAAAGTTTGAATGCTAATGCTAGCGATCGAATGCTAGTGCTAATATCTGGTCATTTTCATACTGTATGTGTCCTCTATGATGGAAGTAAGAGATCAGATGGCATTAAAGCATAACCCTTCATGGCAATTTGAGATTAAATGGCATTAGAGCTTAACCCTTCTTGTAAATATACTAATACAGTAATGTTAAAGTTTGAATGCTAATGCTAACTTGCTAATGCTAGCAATCTAATGCTATTGCTTATATCTGGTCATTTTCCTCCTGTACGTGTCCTCTATGATGGAAATAAGAGATCAGATGTCATTAAAGCATAACCCTTCATGGGAAATTGAGATTAAATGGCATTAAAGCTAAACCCTTCTTGTATATATGCACATACAGCAATGTTAAATTTGAATGCTAATGCTAACTTGCTAATGCTAGCGATCTAATGCTAGTGCTAATATCTGGTCATTTTCATACTGTACGTGTCCTCTATAATAAAAATAAGAGATCACATGGCATTAAAGCAGAACCCTTCATGGGAATATGAAATTAGATGCCATTAAAGCTTAACCCTTCTTCTAAATATGCAAATACAGTCATGTTAAAGTTTGAATGCTAATGCTAGCGATCTAATACTAGTGCTTATATCTGGTCATTGTCATACTGTATGTGTCCTCTATGATGGAAATAAGAGATCAGATGGCATTAATGCATAACCCTTCATTACAATGTGATTAAAATGGCATTAAAAAGCTTAACCCTTCTTGTTCATATGCAAATACAGCAATGTTAAAGTTTGAATTCTAATGCTAACTTGCTAATGCTAGCGATCTAATGCTAATGCTAATATCTGGTCATTTTTATACTGCGTGTCCTCTATGATGGAAGTGAGAGATCAGATGCCTTTAAAAGCATAACCCTTCATATGAATATGAGATTAAATGGCATTAAAAAGCTTAACCCTTCTAGTACATATGCAAATACAGCAATGTTAAAGTTTGAATGCTAATGCTTACTTGCTAATGCTAGCGATCTAATGCTAGTGCTAATATCTGGTCATTTTTCAGACTGTAAGTTTCCTTTGATGGAAATAAGAGGTCAGATGGCATTAAAGCATAACCCTTCATGGGAATATGAGATTAAATGCCATTCAAGCTAACCCTTCTTGTCTATATGCAAATACAGCAATGTTAAAGTTTGAATGCTAATGCTAACTTGCTAATGCTAGCGATCTATTGTTAGTGCTAATATCTGGTCATTTTCATACTGTACTTGTCCTCTATGATGGAAATAAGAGATCAGATGGCAAAAAAGCACAACCCTTCATGGCAATATGAGATTAAATGGCATTAAAGCTTAACCCTTCTAGTATATATGCAAATACAGCACTGTTAAATTTGAATGCTAATGCTAACTTGCTAATGCTAGCGATCTAATGCTAGTGCTAATATCTGGTCATTGTCATACTGTACGTGTCCTCTATGATGGAAATAAGAGATCAGATGGCATTAAAGCATAACCCTTCATGGGAATATGAGATTAAATGGCATTCAAGCTTAACCCTTCTTGTATATATGCAAATACAGCAATGTTAAAGTTTGAATGCTAATGCTAACTTGCTAATGCTAGCGATCTAATGCTAGTGCTAATACCTGGTCATTTTCATACTGTACGTGTCCTCTATAATGGAAATAAGAGATCACATGGCATTAAAGCATAACCCTTCATGGGAATATGAGATTAGATGGCATTAAAGCTTAACCCTTCTTGTAAATATGCAAATACAGTCATGTTAAAGTTTGAATGCTAATGC
Source organism: Gymnothorax javanicus (assembly GCA_029692085.1). Lineage (NCBI taxonomy): Eukaryota > Metazoa > Chordata > Actinopteri > Anguilliformes > Muraenidae > Gymnothorax > Gymnothorax javanicus. The sequence goes on from CM056199.1 coordinate 104,955,602, forward strand.
TAGCGATCTAATGCTAGTGCTGATATCTGGTCATTGTCATACTGTATGTGTCCTCTATGATGGAAGTAAGAGATCAGATGGCATTAAAGCATAACCCTTCATGGCAATTTGAGATTAAATGCCATTAAAGCTTAACCCTTCTTGTAAATATCCTAATACAGTAATGTTAAAGTTTGAATGCTAATGCTAACTTGCTAATGCTAGAAATCTAATGCTATTGCTTATATCTGGTCATTTTCATTCTGTACGTGTCCTCTATGATGGAAATAAGAGATCAGATGGCACTTAAGCATAACCCTTCTTGGGAATATGAGATTAAATGGCATTAAAGCTTAACCCTTCTAAATATGCAAATACAGTCATGTTAAAGTTTTAATGCTAATGCTTGCAATCTAATGCTAGTGCTAACATCTGGTCATTGTCATACTGTATGTGTCCTCTATGATGGAACTAACAGAAAAGATGGCATTAAAGCATACCTCTTCATGGCAATATGAGATTAAATGGCATTAAAGCTTAACCCTTCTTGTATACATACAAATACAGCAATGTTAAAGTTTGAATTCTAATGCTAACTTGCTAATGCTAGCGATCTAATGCTAATGCTAATATCTGGTCATTTTTATACTGTACGTGTCCTCTATGATGGAAATGAGAGATCAGATGGCATTAAAGCATTACCCTTCATGGCATTGTGAGATTAAATGGCATTTAAGCTTTACCCTTCTTGTACATATGCAAATACAGCAATGTTAAAGTTTGAATTCTAATGCTAACTTGCTACTGCTAGCGATCAAATGCTAGTGCTAATATCTGCTCATTGTCATACTGTATGTGTCCTCTATGATGGAAATAAGAGAAAAGATGGCATTAAAGCATAACTCTTCATGGCAATATGAGATTAAATGGCATTAAATCTTAACCCTTCTTGTAAATATGCAAATACAGCACTGTTAAATTTGAATGCTAATGCTAACTTGCTAATTCTAGCGATCTAATACTATTGCTAATATCTGGTCATTTTCATACTGTACGTGTCCTCTATGATGGAAATAAGAGATCAGATGGCATTAAAGCATAACCCTTCATGGGAATATGAGATTAAATGACATTAAAGCTTAACCCTTCTTGTATATATGCAAATACAGCAATGTTAAATTTGAATGCTAATGCTAACTTGCTAATGCTAGCGATCTAATGCTAGTGCTAATATCTGGTCATTTTCATACGGTACTTGTCTTCTATGATGGAAATAAGAGATCAGATGGCATTAAAGCATAACCCTTCATGGGAATATTAGATTAGATGGAATTGAAGCTTAACCCTTCTTGTAAATATGCAAATACAGCAATGTTAAATTTGAATGCTAATGGTAACTTGCTAATGCTTGCGATCTAATGCTAGTGCTAATATCTGGTCATTTTCATACTGTACGTGTCCTCTATAATGGAAATAAGAGATCACATGGCATTAAAGCATAACCCTTCGTGGGAATATGAAATTAGATGCCATTAAAGCTTAACCCTTCTTGTAAATATACAAATACAGTCATGTTAAAGTTTGAATGCTAATGCTAGCTTGAATCCTAAAATGTTAGTGCTAATATCTGGTCATTGTCATACTGTATGTGTCCTCTATGATGGAAGTAAGAGATCAGATGGCATTAAAGCATAACCCTTCATGGGAATATGAGATTAAATGGCATTAAAGCTTAACCCTTCTTGTAAATATACAAATACAGTAATGTTAAAGTTTGAATGCTAATGCTAACTTGCTAACGCTAGCGATCTAATGCTAGTGCTAATATCTGGTCATTTTCAGACTGTAAGTTTCCTCTTTGATGGAAATAAGAGATCAGATGGCATTAAAGCATAACCCTTCATGGGAATATGAGATTAAATGGCATTCAAGCTTAACCCTTCTTGTATAGATGCAAATACAGCAATGTTATAGTTTGAATGCTAATGCTAACTTGCTAATCCTAGCGATTTAATGTTAGTGCTAATATCTGGTCATATTCATAATATACGTGTCCTCTATGATGGAAATAAGAGATCACATGGCATTAAAGCATAACCCTTCATGGGAATATTAGATTAGATGGAATTGAAGCTTAACCCTTCTTGTAAATATGCAAATACAGCAATGTTACAATTCGAATGCTAATGCTAACTTGCTAATGCTAGCGATCTAATGCTAATGCTAATATCTTGTCATTTTCATACGGTACTTGTCTTCTATGATGGAAATAAGAGATCAGATGGCATTAAAGCATAACCCTTCATGGGAATATGAGATTAAATGGCATTAAAGCTTAACCCTTCTTGTATATATGCAAATACAGCAATGTTAAATTTGAATGCTAATGGTAACTTGCTAATGCTTGCGATCTAATGCTAGTGCTAATATCTGGTCATTTTCATACTGTACGTATCCTCTATGATGGAAATAAGAGATCAGATGGCATTAAAGCATAACCCTTCATGGGAATATGAAATTAGATGCCATTAAAGCTTAACCCTTCTTGTAAATATGCAAATACAGTCATGTTAAAGTTTGAATGCTAATGCTAGCGATCTAATGCTAGTGCTAATATCTGGTCATTGTCATACTGTATGTGTCCTCTATGATGGAAGTATGAGATCAGATGGCATTAAAGCATAACCCTTCATGGGAATATGAGATTAAATGGCATTAAAGCTTAACCCTTCTTGTATATATGCAAATACAGCAATGATAAAGTTTGAATGCTAATGCTAACTTGCTAATGCTAGAAATCTAATGCTATTGCTAATATCTGGTCATTTTCATACTGTACGTGTCCTCTATGATGGAAATAATAGATCAGATCGTATTAAAGCATAACCCTTCATGGGAATATTAGATTAGATAGCATTGAAGCTTAACCCTTCTTGTAAATATGCAAATACAGCACTTTTAAATTTGAATGCTAATGCAAACTTGCTAATGCCAGCGATCTAATGCTAGTGCTAATATCTGGTCTTATTCATACTGTACGTGTCCTCTTTGATGGAAATAAGAGATCAGATGGCATTAAAGCATAACCCCTCATGGCAATATGAGATTAAATGGCATTAAAGCCTAACCCTTCTTGTATATATAAAAATACAGCAATGTTAAAGTTCGAATTCTAATGCTAACTTGCTAATGCTAGCGATCTAATGCTAGTGCTAATATCTTGTCATTTTCATACGGTACTTGTCTTCTATGATGGAAATAAGAGATCAGATGGCATTAAAGCATATCCCTTCATAGGAAGATGAGATTAAATGGCATTAAAGCTTAACCCTTCTTTTATAAATTCAAATAGAGCAATGTTAAAGTTTGAATGCAAATGCTAACTTGCTAATGCTAGCGATCTAATGCTAGTGCTATTATCTGGTCATTTTCATACTGTACGTGTCCTCTATGATGGAAATAAGAGATCAGATGGCAAAAAAGCACAACCCTTCATGGCAATATGAGATTAAATGATATTAAAGCTTAACCCTTCTTCTATATATACAAATACAGCAATGTTAAAGTTTGAATGCTAATGCTAGCGATCGAATGCTAGTGCTAATATCTGGTCATTTTCATACTGTATGTGTCCTCTATGATGGAAGTAAGAGATCAGATGGCATTAAAGCATAACCCTTCATGGCAATTTGAGATTAAATGGCATTAGAGCTTAACCCTTCTTGTAAATATACTAATACAGTAATGTTAAAGTTTGAATGCTAATGCTAACTTGCTAATGCTAGCAATCTAATGCTATTGCTTATATCTGGTCATTTTCCTCCTGTACGTGTCCTCTATGATGGAAATAAGAGACCAGATGTCATTAAAGCATAACCCTTCATGGGAATTTGAGATTAAATGGCATTAAAGCTAAACCCTTCTTGTATATATGCACATACAGCAATGTTAAATTTGAATGCTAATGCTAACTTGCTAATGCTAGCGATCTAATGCTAGTGCTAATATCTGGTCATTTTCATACTGTACGTGTCCTCTATAATAAAAAATAAGAGATCACATGGCATTAAAGCAGAACCCTTCATGGGAATATGAAATTAGATGCCATTAAAGCTTAACCCTTCTTCTAAATATGCAAATACAGTCATGTTAAAGTTTGAATGCTAATGCTAGCGATCTAATACTAGTGCTTATATCTGGTCATTGTCATACTGTATGTGTCCTCTATGATGGAAATAAGAGATCAGATGGCATTAATGCATAACCCTTCATTACAATGTGACGTTAAATGGCATTAAAGCTTAACCCTTCTTGTTCATATGCAAATACAGCAATGTTAAAGTTTGAATTCTAATGCTAACTTGCTAATGCTAGCGATCTAATGCTAATGCTAATATCTGGTCATTTTTATACTGTACGTGTCCTCTATGATGGAAGTGAGAGATCAGATGCCTTTAAAGCATAACCCTTCATGGGAATATGAGATTAAATGGCATTAAAGCTTAACCCTTCTAGTACATATGCAAATACAGCAATGTTAAAGTTTGAATGCTAATGCTTACTTGCTAACGCTAGCGATCTAATGCTAGTGCTAATATCTGGTCATTTTCAGACTGTAAGTTTCCTCTTTCATGGAAATAAGAGGTCAGATGGCATTAAAGCATAACCCTTCATGGGAATATGAGATTAAATGCCATTCAAGCTAACCCTTCTTGTCTATATGCAAATACAGCAATGTTAAATTTTGAATGCTAATGCTAACTTGCTAATGCTAGCGATCTATTGTTAGTGCTAATATCTGGTCATTTTCATACTGTACTTGTCCTCTATGATGGAAATAAGAGATCAGATGGCAAAAAAGCACAACCCTTCATGGCAATATGAGATTAAATGGCATTAAAGCTTAACCCTTCTAGTATATATGCAAATACAGCACTGTTAAATTTGAATGCTAATGCTAACTTGCTAATGCTAGCGATCTAATGCTAGTGCTAATATCTGGTCATTGTCATACTGTACGTGTCCTCTATGATGGAAATAAGAGATCAGATGGCATTAAAGCATAACCCTTCATGGGAATATGAGATTAAATGGCATTCAAGCTTAACCCTTCTTGTATATATGCAAATACAGCAATGTTAAAGTTTGAATGCTAATGCTAACTTGCTAATGCTAGCGATCTAATGCTAGTGCTAATATCTGGTCATTTTCATACTGTACGTGTCCTCTATAATGGAAATAAGAGATCACATGGCATTAAAGCATAACCCTTCATGGGAATATGAAATTAGATGCCATTAAAGCTTAACCCTTCTTGTAAATATGCAAATACAGTCATGTTAAAGTTTGAATGCTAATGCTAGCGATCTAATGCTAGTGCTAATATCTGGTCATTGTCTTACTGTATGTGTCCTCTATGATTGAAGTAAGAGATCAGATGGCATTAAAGCATAACCCTTCATGGCAATTTGAGATTAAATGGCATTAACCCATTTATGCCCAGATTTTTTTTGGAGTTGTAAGGCATATAATTTTATCACTTGATTCATGTTATGTATTTATTTTTTCCATTTTGTACTTTGTTTTGAAGAAAATAGCATTTTTATGACTGGCAACAATTGTTGCCAGTGGTCACACAGCTTGTCACTAGGTCAAATGTCACCTAATAATAATATAGAAATAATAATAATAATATAGTAATAACAAAATAATAATATAGTCATAATTAATGATAACAAAAAGGTGGAGCTGGGGTGGGGGGTGCAAAATAAAAAAAAAAAAATATGTAAAAATGTACATGGATACCAGTGGATATTATCATCCCGGGAAGGTAGCTAATGATCATGGTTCAAACCTTGGTTCCCCCTGTATAAAATTCAAAACAACATACAATTTGAACTGGGTTCTTCATTCATAAATAACCTTTGTATTAGATATACATCTCAGACCAAGTCTGTATGATATAAAAACAATCTCCAACAGGTTAAAACATAAGGTTTGAAACATTGAATTCACGCTGCCAATCGAAAAACCGCCAAACAAGCGTGGGAACAAGTTGGTGGAAATAAAATCATATGTTGTTGCTGATTTTGCAAATGAAACAGAATAGAAATAATCATTTTTATGTCACAGAAATGCAATGCATATGAAATAGATAACCTACATATTCCCAAATACCCATATACTCGAAACCTCTAAAAACTGTTTTTTCTTTGAACCTCTAAAAACTTGGGGGGCTGTAGGTGTGGGCATTGGCTATGGTAAGTGCTTGTGTGTCAATAAAAGTGCACCTCCAACTGCACATCAAAATCTTTTACCTCAGTAAAGACAAGCTAATGTTAGCTAACAGAGAAAGATTGCTTAGCAGCTAGAAAGAAAATGATGAAAGGTAATGTATCAAAATCCTATAGACACAGGGCTTGAATACCTGTGAATTTATTTCGCTAGTAAGAGTATTCTAAGAGGAATAAAATGAGCCATTGTACATCATTCTACAATTTGAAATAAGTAAATTATTAGCAATCCTGCAGACAGTGTTTTCCTTTAGTTATCGACAAGCTATGTGCCTACTGGCAACTTTTGTTGCCACTCACAGAAATAAGGCCATGAACAAAAAAAAAATTTATCCCAGGTACAATTTTTTGTGGGAGGGTTACTCTAGAGACTTGAATGATTAAATAATTAGCAATATGTTTGGGGGAAAATCATAAGAAATTTATGAAAATTACCTCTTTCCAGGAGGATTTGCATTCGCCATGTCTTTAGCCAGAAGGAGCAAGAAGCAGATGATGTCATGTGACAGGATGCAGTTGGAAACTATTTTTTATAAACCAAAACCTTTGTTTAAGTTGTCTACTAGCATATAAGTGGAAAAAGTTGCATTAGTACCCTTGAGATTTTTTTTGTTGTGAGTAGAAAATGACAGTGATACATAACAATTGTTGCCAGGGGATTAAACGGGTTAAAAGCTTAACCCTTCTTGTAAATATACAAATACAGTAATGTTAAAGTTTGAATGCTAATGCTAACTTGCTAATGCTAGCGATCTAATGCTAGTGCTAATATCTGGTCATTGTCATACTGTACGTGTCCTCTATGATGGAAATTAGAGATCAGATGGCATTAAAGCATAACTCTTCATGGGAATATGAGATTAAATGGCATTAAAGCTTAACCCTTCTTGTAAATATGCAAATACAGTCATGTTAAAGTTTGAATGCTAATGCTAGCGATCTAATGCTAGTGCTAATATCTGGTCATTGTCATACTGTATGTGTCCTCAATGATGGAAATAAGAGATCAGATGGCATTAAAGCATAACCCTTCATGGCAATGTGAGATTAAATGGCATTAAAGCTTAACCCTTCATGTACATATGCAAATACAGCAATGTTAAAGTTTGAATTCTAGTGCTAACTTGCTAATCCTAGCGATCTAATGCTAGTGCTAATATCTGGTCATTTTCATACTGTACGTGTCCTCTATGATGGAAATGAGAGATCAGATGCCTTCAAAGCATAACCCTTCATGGGAATATGAGATTAAATGGCATTAAAGCTTAAACCTTCTATTACATATGCAAATACAGCAAGGTTAAAGTTTGAATGCTAATGCTAACTTGCTAATGCTAGCGATCTAATGCTAGTGCTAATATCTGGTCATTGTCATACTGTAAGTGTCCTCTATGATGGAAATAAAAGGTCAGAAGGCATTAAAGCATAACCCTTCATGGGAAAATGAGATTAAATGGCATTCAAGCTAACCCTTCTTGTCAAGATGCAAATACAGCAATGTTAAAGTTTGAATTCTAATGCTAACTTGCTAATGCTAGCGATCTAATGCTAGTGCTAATATCTGGTCATTTTCATACTGTACGTGTCCTCTATGATGGAAATGAGAGATCAGATGCCTTCAAAGCATAACCCTTCATGGGAATATGAGATTAAATGGCATTAAAGCTTAAACCTTCTATTACATATGCAAATACAGCAAGGTTAAAGTTTGAATGCTAATGCTAACTTGCTAATGCTAGCGATCTAATGCTAGTGCTAATATCTGGTCATTTTCATACTGTATGTGTCCTCTATGATGGTAATAAGAGGTCAGATGGCATTAAAGCAGAACCCTTCATGGGAATATGAGATTAAATGACATTAAAGCTTAACCCTTCTTGTCTATAGGCAAATACAGCAATGTTAAAGTTTGAATGCTAATGCTAACTTGCTAATGCTAGCGATATAATGCTAGTGCTAATATCTGCTCATTTTCATACTGTACGTGTCCTCTATGATGGAAATAAGAGATCAGATGGCATTAAAGCATAACCCTTCATGGCAATCTGAGATTAAATGGCATGAAAGCTTAACCCTTCTTGTACATATGCAAATACAGCAATGTTAAAGTTTGAATGCTAATGCTAACTTGCTAATGCTAGCGATTTAATGCTAGTGCTAATATCTGCTCATTTTCATACTGTATGTGTCCTCTATGATGGAAATAAGAGATCACATGGCATTAAAGCATAACCCTTCATGGGAATATGAGATTAGGTGGCATTAAAGCTTAACCCTTCTTGTAAATATGCAAATACAGTCATGTTAAAGTTTGAATGCTAATGCTAACTTGCTAATGCTAGCTATCTATTGTTAGTGCTAATATCTGGTCATTTTCATACTGTATGTGTCCTCTATGATGGAAATAAGAGATCAGATGGCAATAGAGCACAACCCTTCATGGCAATATGAGATTAAATGTCATTAAAGATTAACCCTTCTAGTATATATGGAAATACAGCACTGTCAAATTTGAATGCTAATGCTAACTTGCTAATGCTAGCGATCTAATGCTAGTGCTAATATCTGGTCATTTTAATACTGTACGTGTCCTTTATTATGGAAATAAGAGATCAGATGGCATTAAAGCATAACCCTTCATGGGAATATGAGATTAAATGTCATTAAAGCTTAACCCTTCTTGTATATATGCAATTACAGCAATATTAAATTTGAATGCTAATGCGAACTTGCTAATGCTAGCGATCTAATGCTAGTGCTAATATCTGGTCATTTTCATACTGTATGTGTCCTCTATAATGGAAATAAGAGATCACATGGCATTAAAGCATAACCCTTCAATGGAATATGAGATTAGATGGCATTATAGCTTAACCCTTCTTGTAAATATGCAAATACAGTCATGTTAAAGTTTGAATGCTAATGCTAGCGATCTAATGCTAGTGCTAATATCTTGTCATTTTCATACGGTACTTGTCTTCTATGATGGAAATAAGAGATCAGATGGCATTAAAGCATAACCCTTCATGGGAATATGAGATTAAATGGCATTAAAGCTTAACCCTTCTTTTATAAATTCAAATACAGCAATGTTAAAGTTTTTAATGCTAATGCTAACTTGCTAATGCTAGCGATCTAATGCTAGTGCTAATATCTGGTCATTTTCATACTGTACGTGTCCTCTATGATGGAAATAAGAGATCAGATGGCAAAAAAGCACAAGCCTTCATGGCAATATGAGATTAAATGGCATTAAAGCTTAACCCTTCCTTTTATATATACAAATACAGCAATGTTAAATTTGAATGCTAACTTGCTAATGCTAGCGATCTAATGCTAGTGCTAATATCTGGTCATTTTCATACTGTACGTGTCCTCTATAATGGAAATAAGAGATCACATGCCATTAAACCATAACCCTTGATGGGAATATGAAATTAGATGCCATTAAAGCTTAACCCTTCTTGTAAATATGCAAATACAGTAATGTTAAAGTTTGAATGCTAATGCTAGCGATCTAATGCTAGTGCTAATATCTGGTCATTGTCATACTGTATGTGTCCTCTTTGATGGAAATAAGAGATCAGATGCCTTAAAAGCATAACCCTTCATGTGAATATGAGATTAAATGGCATTAAAGCTTAACCCTTCTTGTATAGATGCAAATACAGCAATGTTAAAGTTTGAATGCTAATGCTAACTTGCTAAAGCTAGCGATCTAATGCTAGTGCTAATATCTGGTCATTTTCCTAATGTACATGTCCTCTTTGATGGTAATAATTGATCAGATAGCATTTAAGCATATCACTTCATGTGAATATGTGATTAGATGCCATTAAAGCTTAACCCTTCTTGTATATATGCAAATACAGTAATGTTAAAATTTGAATGCTAATGCCAACTTGCTAATGCTAGCGATCTAATGCTGGTGCTAATATCTGTTCATTTTCATACTGTTCGTGTCCTCTTTAATGGAAATAAGAGATCAGACGCCTTTAAAGTATAACCCTTCATGGGAATATGAGATTAAATGGCATTTAAGCTGAACCCTTCCTGTATATATGCAAATACAGCAATGTTAAAGTTTGAATGCTAATGCTAACTTGCTAATGCTAGCGATCTAATGCTAGTGCTAATATCTGGTCATTGTCATCCTGTATGTGTCCTCTATGACTGAAATAAGAGATCAGATGGCACTAAAGCATAACCCTTCATGGCAATATGAGATTAAATGGCATTAAAGCTTAACCCTTCTTGTATATATACAAATACAGCAATGTTAAAGTTTGAATGCTAATGCTAACTTACTAATGCTAGCGATCTAATGCTAGTGCTAATATCTGGTCATTTTCATACTGTACTTGTCCTCTATGATGGAAATAAGAGATCAGATGGCATTTAAACATAACCCTTCATGGGAATATGAGATTACATGGCATTTAAGCTTAACCCTTCTTGTATATATACAAATACAGCAATGTTAAAGTTCGAATGCTAATGCTAACTTGCTAATGTTTGGGATCTAATGCTAGTGCTAATATCTGGTGATTTTCACTCTGTTCGTGTCCTCTTTAATGGAAATAAGAGATCACATTTCTTTAAAGCATAACCCTTCATGGGAATATGAGATTAAATGGCATAAAAGCTTACCCCTTCTTGTACATATGCAAATACAGCAATGTTAAAGTTTGAATGCTAATGCTAACTTGGTAATGCTAGCGATCTAATGCTAGTGCTAAAATATGGTCATTTTCATCCTGTTCGTGTCCTATATGATGGAAATACGAGATCAGATGCCTTTAAAGCATAATCCTTCATGGGAATAAGAGATTAAATGGCATTAAAGCTTAACCCTTCTAGTACATATGCAAATACAGCAATGTTAAAGTTTGAATGCTAATGCTAACTTGCTAACGCTAGCGATCTAATGCTAGTGCTAATATCTGGTCATTTTCAGACTGTAAGTTTCCTCTTTGATGGAAATAAGAGATCAGATGGCATTAAAGCATAACCCTTCATGGGAATATGAGATTAAATGGCATTCAAGCTTAACCCTTCTTCTAAATATTAAATACTGTCATGTTAAAGTTTGAATGCTAATGCTAGCGATCTAATGCTAGTGCTAATATCTGGTCATTGTAATACTGTATGTGTCCTCTATGATGGAAATAAGAGATCAGATGGCATTAAAAGCATAACCCTTTTTTGGCAAAATGAGATTAAATGGCATTAAATCTTAACCCTTTAAGTATATATGCAAATACAGCACTGTTAAATTTTAATGCTAACTTGCTAATTCTAGCGATCTAATGCTTGTTCTAATATCTGGTCATTTTCACACTGTACGTGTCCTCTATGATGGAAATAGGAGATCAGATGGCCTTAAAGCATAACCCTTCATGGGAATATGAGATTAAATGGCATTAAAGCTTAACCCTTCTTGTATATATGCAAATACGGCAATGTTAAATTTGAATGCTAATGCTAACTTGCTAATGCTAGCGATCTAATGCTAGTGCTTATATCTGGTCATTTTCATACTGTACGTGTCCTCTATGATGGAAAAAAGAGATCAGATGGTATTAAAGCATAACCCTTCATGGGAATATGAGATTAAACAGCATTAAAGCTTCACCCTTCTAGTATATATGCAAATACAGCAATGTTAAAGTTTGAATGCTAATGCTAACTTGCTAATGCTACAGATCAAATGCAAGTGCAAATATCTGGTCATTCTCATACTGTATGTTACCTCTTTGATGGAAATAAGAGATCAGATGGCATTAAAGCATAACCCTTCATGGGAATATGAGATTAAATGGCATTAAAGCTTAACCCTTCTAGTATATATGCAAATAAAGCAATGTTAAAGTTTGAATGCTAATGCTAACTTGCTAATGCTAGCGATCTAATGCTAGTCCTAATATCTGGTCATTTTCATACTGTATGTGTCCTATATGATGGGAATAAGAGATCACATGGCATTAAAGCATAACCCTTCATGGGAATATGAGATCAGATGGCATAAAAGCTTAACCCTTCTTGTAAATATGCAAATACAGTCATGTTAAAGTTTGAATGCTAATGCTAGCGATCTAATGCTAGTGCTAATATGTGGTCATTGTCATATTGTATGTGTCCTCTATGATGGAAATAAGAGATCAGATGGCATTAAAGCATAACCCTTCATTGGAATATGAGATTAAATGGCATTAAAGCTTAACCCTTCTTGTATATATGCAAATACAGCAATGTTAAAGTTTGAATGCTAATGCTAACTTGGTAATGCTAGCGATCTAATGCTAGTGCTAAAATATGGTCATTTTCATACTGTACGTGTCCTCTATGTTTGAAAAAAGAGATCAGATGGTATTAAAGCATAACCCTTCATGGGAATATGAGATTAAACAGCATTAAAGCTTCACCCTTCTAGTATATATGCAAATAAAGCAATGTTAAAGTTTGAATGCTAATGCTAACTTGCTAATGCTAGCGATCTAATGCTAGTCCTAATATCTGGTCATTTTCATACTGTTTGTGTCCTCTATGATGGGAATAAGAGATCACATGGCATTAAAGCATAACCCTTCATGGGAATATGAGATCAGATGGCATAAAAGCTTAACCCTTCTTGTAAATATGCAAATATATTCATGTTAAAGTTTGAATGCTAATGCTAGCGATCTAATGCTAGTGCTAATATGTGGTCATTGTCATATTGTATGTGTCCTCTATGATGGAAATAAGAGATCAGATGGCATTAAAGCATAACCATTCATGGGAATATGAGAATAAATTGTATTAAAGCTTAACCCTTCTTGTACATATGCAAATACAGCAATGTTAAAGTTTGAATGCTAATGCTAACTTGGTAATGCTAGCGATCTAATGCTAGTGCTAAAATATGGTCATTTTCATCCTGTTCGTGTCCTCTATGATGGAAATACGAGATCAGATGCCTTTAAAGCATAATCCTTCATGGCAATATGAGATTAAATGGCATTAAAGCTTAACCCTTCTAGTATATATGCAAATACAGCACAGTTAAAGTTTGAATGCTAATGTTAACTTGCTAATGCTACCGATCTAATGCTAATGCTAATATCTGGTCATTGTCATTCTGTATGTGTCCTCTATGATGGAAATAAGAGATCAGATGGCATTAAAGCATAACCCTTCATGGCAATTTGAGATTAAATGGCATTAAAGCTTAACCCTTCTTGTATATATACAAATACAGCAATGTTAAAGTTTGAATCCTAATGCTAACTTGCTAATGCTAGCGATCTAATGTTAGTGCTAATATCTGGACATTTTCATACTGTCCGTGTCCTTTATGATGGGAATAAGAGATCAGATGTCATTAAAGCAAAACCGTTCATGGGAATATGAGATTAAATGGCATTAAAGTTTAACCCTTATTGTACATAAGCAAATACAGCAATGTTAAAGTTTGAATGCTAATGCTAGCGATCTAATGCTAGTGATAATATCTTGTCATTGTCATACTGTATGTGTCCTCTATGATGGGAATAAGAGATCAGATGTCATTAAAGCATAACCGTTCATGGGAATATGAGATTAAATGGCATTAAAGCTTAACCCTTCTTGTACATAAGCAAATACAGCAATGTTAAAGTCTGAATGCTAATGCTAGCGATCTAATGCTCGTGCTAATATCTGGTCATTTTCATACTGTTCGTGTCCTCTATGATGGAAATACGAGATCAGATGCCTTTAAAGCATAACCCTTCATGGGAATATGAGATGAAATGGCATTAAAGCTGAACCCTTCTAGTATATATGAAAATACAGCAATGTTAAAGTTTGAATGCTAATGCTAACTTGCTAATGCTAGCGATCTAATGCTAGTGCTAATATCGGGGTCATTTTCATACTGTTAGTGTCCTCTATGATGGAAATAAGAGATCTGATGCCTTTAAAGCATAACCCTTCATGGGAATATGAGATTAAATGGCATTAAAGCATAACCCTTCTAGTATATATGCAAATACAGCAATGTTAAAGCTTGAATGCTAATGCTAACTTGCTAATGCTAGCGATCTAATGCTAGTGCTAATATCTGGTCATTTTCATACTGTTAGTGTCCTCTATGATGGAAATAAGAGATCTGATGCCTTTAAAGCATAACCCTTCATGGGAATATGAGATTAAATGGCATTAAAGCATAACCCTTCTAGTATATATGCAAATACAGCAATGTTAAAGTTTGAATGCTAATGCTAACTTGCTAATGCTAGCGATCTAATGCTAGTGCTAATATCTGGTCATTTTCATACTGTATGTGTGCTCTATGATGTAAATAAGAGATCAGATGGCATTAAAGCATAACCCTTCATGGGAATATGAGATTAAATGGCATTCAAGTTTTACCTTTCTTATATATATGCAAAAACAGCAATGTTAAAGTTTGAATGCTAATTCTAATTTGCTAATGCTAGCGATCTAATGCTAATGCTAATATCTGGTCATTGTCATACTGTATGTGTCCTCTTTGATGGAAATAAGAGATCAGATGTCATTAAAGCATAACCCTTCATGGGAATATGAGATCAGATGGCATAAAAGTTTAACCCTTCTTGTAAATATGCAAATACAGCACTGTTAAATTTGAATGCTAATGCTAACTTGGTAATGCTAGCGATCTAATGCTAGTGCTAATATCTGATCATTGTCATACTGTATGTGTCCTCTATGATGGAAATAAGAGATCAGATGGCATTAAAGCATAACCCTTTATGGCAATGTGAGATTAAATGGCATTAAAGCTTAACCCTTCTTGTACAAAAGCAAAAACAGCAATGTTAAAGTTTGAATGCTAATGCTAACTTGCTAATGCTAGCGATCTAATTGAAGTGCTAATATCTGGACATTTTCATACTGTCCGTGTCCTTTATGATGGGAATAAGAGATCAGATGTCATTAAAGCAAAACCGTTCATGGGAATATGAGATTAAATGGCATTAAAGTTTAACCCTTATTGTACATAAGCAAATACAGCAATGTTAAAGTTTGAATGCTAATGCTAGCGATCTAATGCTAGTGCTAATATCTGGTCATTGTCATTCTGTATGTGTCCTCTTTAATGGAAATAAGAGATCAGATGGCATTTAAGCATAACCCTTCATGGGAATATGAGATTAAATGGCATTAAAGCTTAACCCTTCTTGTACATATGCAAATACAGCAATCTTAAAGTTTGAATGCTAATGCTAACTTGGTATTGCTAGCGATCTAATGCGAGTGCTAAAATATGGTCATTTTCATACTGTTCGTGTCCTCTATGATGGAAATACGATATCGGATGCCTTTAAAGCATAATCCTTCAAGGCAATATGAGATTAAATGGCATTAAAGCTTAACCCTTCTAGTATATATGCAAATACAGCACTGTTGAAGTTTGAATGCTAATGCTAACTTGCTAATGCTACCGATCTAATGCTAGTGCTAATATCTGGTCATTGTCATACTGTATGTGTCCTATATGATGGAAATAAGAGATCAGATGGCATTAAAGCATAATCCTTCATGGCAATATGAGATTAAATGGCATTAAAGCTTAACCCTCTTAGTATATATGCAAATACAGCACAGTTAAAGTTTGAATGCTAATGTTAACTTGCTAATGCTACCGATCTAATGCTAATGCTAATATCTGGTCATTGTCATTCTGTATGTGTCCTCTATGATGGAAATAAGAGATCAGATGCCATTAAAGCATAACCCTTCATGGCAATTTGAGATTAAATGGCATTAAAGCTTAACCCTTCTTGTATATATACAAATACAGCAATGTTAAAGTTTGAATCCTAATGCTAACTTGCTAATGCTACCGATCTAATGCTAGTGCTAATATCTGGTCATTGTCATTCTGTATGTGTCCTCTATGATGGAAATAAGAGATCAGATGGCATTAAAGCATAACCCTTCATGGGAATATGAGATTAAATGGCATTAAAGCTTAACCCTTCTTGTACAAAAGCAAAAACAGCAATGTTAAAGTTGGAATGCTAATGCTAACTTGCTAATGCTAGCGATCTCATGCAAGTGCTAATATCTGGACATTTTCATACTGTACGTGTCCTTTATGATGGGAATAACAGATCAGATGTCATTAAAGCATAACCGTTCATGGGAATATGAGATTAAATGGCATTAAAGTTTAACGCTTCTTGTACATAAGCAAATACAGCAATGTTAAAGTTTGAATGCTAATGCTAGCGATCTAATGCTAGTGATAATATCTGGTCATTGTCATACTGTATGTGTCCTCTATGATGGGAATAAGAGATCAGATGTCATTAAAGCATAACCGTTTATGGGAATATGAGATTAAATGGCATTAAAGCTTAACTCTTCTTGTACATAAGCAAATACAGCAATGTTAAAGTTTGAATGCTAATGCTAGCGATCTAATGCTATTGCTAATATCTGGTCATTTTCATACTGTTCGTGTCCTCTATGATGGAAATACGAGATCAGATGCCTTTAAAGCATAACCCTTCATGGGAATATGAGATGAAATGGCATTAAAGCTGAACCCTTCTAGTATATATGAAAATACAGCAATGTTAAAGTTTGAATGCTAATGCGAGCGATCTAATGCTAGTGATAATATCTGGTCATTGTCATACTGTATGTGTCCTCTATGATGGAAATAAGAGATTTGATGCCTTGAAAGCATAACCCTTCATGGGAATATGAGATTAAATGGCATTAAAGCTTAACCCTTCTAGTATATATGCAAATACAGCAATGTTAAAGTTTGAATGCTAATGCTAACTTGCTAATGCTAGCGATCTAATGCTAGTGCTAATATCTGGTCATTTTCATACTGAATGTGTGCTCTATGATGGAAATAAGAGATCAGATGGCATTAAAGCATAACCCTTCATGGGAATATGAGATCAGATGGCATAAAAGTTTAACCCTTCTTGTAAATATGCAAATACAGTCATGTTAAAGTTTGAATGCTAATGCTAGCGATCTAATGCTAGTGCTAATATGTGGTCATTGTCATTCTGTATGTGTCCTCTTTAATGGAAATAAGAGATCAGATGGCATTAAAGCATAACCCTTCATGGGAATATGAGATTAAATGGCCTTAAAGCTTACCCCTTCTTGTACATATGCAAATACAGCAATGTTAAAGTTTGAATGCTAATGCTAACTTGGTAATGCTAGCGATCTAATGCTAGTGCTAAAATATGGTCATTTTCATACTGTTCGTGTCCTCTATGATGGAAATACGATATCAGATTCCTTTAAAGCATAATCCTTCAAGGCAATATGAGATTAAATGGAATTAAAGCTTAACCCTTCTTGTATATATGCAAATACAGCACTGTTGAAGTTTGAATGCTAATGCTAACTTGCTAATGCTACCGATCTAATGCTAGTGCTAATATCTGGTCATTGTCATACTGTATGTGTCCTTTATGATGGAAATAAGAGATCAGATGGCATTAAAGCATAATCCTTCATGGGAATATGAGATTAAATGGCATTAAAGCTTAACCCTTCTAGTACATATGCAAATACAGCACTGTTGAAGTTTGAATGCTAATGCTAACTTGCTAATGCTACCGATCTAATGCTAGTCCTAATATCGGGGTCATTTTCATACTGAACGTGTCCTCTATGATGGAAATAATAGATCAGATGGCATTAAAGCATAACCCTTCATTGGAATATGCGATTAAATGGCATTAAAGCTTAACCTTTCTTGTATATAAGCAAATACAGAAATGTTAAAGTTTGAATGCTAAAACTAACTTGCTAATGCTAGCGATCTAATGCTAGTGCTAATATCTGGTCATTTACATTCTGTACGTGTCCTCTATGATGGAAATCAGAGATCACAAGGCATTAAAGCATAACCCTTTATGGGAATATGAGATTAGATGCCATTAGAGCTTAACCCTTCTTGTAAATATGCAAATTCAGTCATTTTAAAGTTTTAATGCTAATGCTAGCGATCTAATGCTAGTGCTAATATCTGGTCATTGTCATACTGTATGTGTCCTCTATGATGGAAATAAGAGATCAGATGGCATTAAAGCATAACCCTTCATGGCAATGTGAGATTAAATGGCATTTAAGCTTAACCCTTCTTGTACAAAAGCAAATACAGCAATGATAAAGTTTGAATGCTAATGCTAACTTGCTAATGCTAGCGATCTAATGCAAGTTCTAATATCTGGTCATTGTCATACTGTATGTGTCCTCTATGATGGAAATTAGAGATCAGATGGCAATAAAGCATAACCGTTCAAGGGAATATGAGATTAAATGGCATTAAAGCTTAACCCTTCTTGTACATCAGCAAATACAGGATTGTTAAGGTTAGAATGCTAATGCTAGCGATCTAATGCTAGTGATAATATCTGGTCATTGTCAGACTGTATGTGTCCTCTATGATGGGAATAAGGGATCAGATCTCATTAAAGCATAACCGTTCATGGGAATATGAGATTAAATGTCAGTAAAGCTTAACCCTTCTTGTACATAAGCAAATACAGCAATGTTAAAGTTTGAATGCTAATGCGAGCGATCTAATGCTAGTGATAATATCTGTTCATTGTCATACTGTATGTGTCCTCTATGATGGAAATAAGAGATCAGATGGCATTAAAGCATAACCCTTCATGGGAATATGAGATTAAATGGCATTAAAGCTTAACCCTTCTTTTACATATGCAAATACAGCAATGTTAAAGTTTGAATGCTAATGCTAACTTGCTAATGCTAGCGATCTAATGCCAGTGCTAATATCTGGTCAATTTCATACTGTTAGTGTCCTCTATGATGGAAATAAGAGACCTGATGCCTTTAAAGCATAACCCTTCATGGGAATATGAGATTAAATGGCATTAAAGCTTAACCCTTCTAGTATATATGGAAATACAGCAATGTTAAATTTTGAATGCTAATGCTACCTTGCTAATGCTAGCGATCTAATGCTAGTGCTAATATCGGGGTCATTTTCATACTGTTAGTGTCCTCTATGATGGAAATCAGAGATCTGATGCCTTTAAAGCATAACCCTTCATGGGAATATGAGATTAAATGGCATTAAAGCTTAACCCTTCTTTTATATATAAAAATAGAGCAATGTTATAGTTTGAATGCTAATGCTCACTTGCTAATGCTAGCGATCTAATGCTAGTGCTAATATCTTGTCATTTTCATACTGTACTTGTCCTCTATGATGGAAATAAGAGATCAGATGGCATTCAAGCATAACCCTTCATGGGAATATGATATTAAATGGAATTAAAACTTAAGCCTTCTTGTATAAATTCAAATACAGAAATGTTAACGTTTGAATGCTAATGCTAACTTGCTAATGCTAGCGATCTATTGCTAGTGCAAATATCTGGTCATTGTCATACTGTATGTGTCCTCTATGATGGAAATAAGAGATCAGATGGCATTAAAGCATAACCCTTTATGGCAATATGAGATTATATGCCATTAAAGCTTAACCCTTCTTGTAAATATGCAAATACTGTCATGTTAAAGTATGAATGCTAATGCTAACTTGCTAATGCTAGCGATCTATTGCTAGTGCTATTATCTGGTCATTGTCATACTGTACGTGTCCTCTTTGATCGTAATAATTGATCACATGGCATTTAAGCATATCCCTTCATGGGAATATGAGATTAGATGGCATTAAAGATAAATCCTTCTTGTATATATACAAATACAGCAATGTTAAAGTTTGAATGCTAATGCAAACTTGGTAATGCTAGCGATCTCATGCTTGTGCTAATATCTGGTCATTTTCATACTGTACGTGTCCTCTATGATGGAAATAAGAGATCAGATGGCATTAAAGCATAACCCTTCAAGGGAATATGAGATTAAATGGCATTAAAGCTTAACCCTTCTTGTACATGTGCAAATACAGCAAGGTTAAAGTTTGAATGCTAATTCTACCTTGCTAATGCTAGCAATCAAATGCTAGTGCTAATTTCTGGTCATTTTCATACTGTTCGTGTCTCTATGATGGAATTAAGAGATCAGATGCCTTTAAAAGCATAACCCTTTATGGGAATATGAGATTAAATGGCATTAAAGCTTAACCCTTCTAGTATATATGCAAATACAGCTATGTTAAAGTTTGCATGCTATTGCTAACTTGCCATTGCTAGCGATCTAATGCTAGTGCTAATATCTGCTCATTTTCATACTGTTCGTGTCCTCAATGATGGAAATAAGAGATCAGATGCCTTTAAAGCATAACCCTTCATGGGAATATGAGATTAAATCGCATTCAAGCTTAACCCTTCTTGTATATATGCAAATACAGCAATGTTAAATTTTGAATGCTAATGCTAATTTTCTAATTATAGCGATCTAATGCTTGTGCTAATATCTGGTCATTTTCATACTGTTCGTGTCCTCTATTGTGGAAATAAGAGATCAGATTCCTTTACAGCATAACCCCTCATGGGAATAAGAGATTAAATGGCATTAAAGCTTAACCCTTTCAGTATATGTGCAAATACAGTAATGTTAAAGTTTGAATGCTAATGCTAAATTGGTAATGCTAGCGATCTAATGCTAGTGCTAATATCTGGTCATTGTCATATTGTATGTGTCCTCTATGCTGGAAATAAGAGATCAGATGACATTAAAGCATAACCCTTAATGGCAATATGAGATTAAATGCCATTAAAGCTTAACCCTTATAGTATATATGCAAAAACAGCAATGTTAAAGTTTGAATGCTAATGCTAACTTGCTAATGCTAGCGATCTAATGCTAGTGCTAATATCCGGTCATTGTCATACTGTATGTGTGCTTTATGATGGAAATAAGAGATCAGATGGCATTAAAGCATAACCCTTCATGGGAATATGAGATTAAATGGCATTCAAGCTTTATTTTTCTTATATATATGCAAATACTGCAATGTTAAAGTTTGAATGCTAATTCTAATTTGCTAATGCTAGCGATCTAATGCTAGTGCTAATATCTGGTCATTGTCATACTGTATGTGTCCTCTATGATGGAAATAAGAGATCAGATGTCATTAGAGCATAACCCTTGATGGCAATAGGAGAATAAATGGCATTAAAGCTTAACCCTTCTTTTATATATAAAAATAGAGCAATGTTAAAGTTTGAATGCTAATGCTCACTTGCTAATGCTAGCGATCTAATGCTAGTGCTAATATCTTGTCATTTTCATACTGTACTTGTCCTCTATGATGGAAATAAGAGATCAGATGGCATTCAAGCATAACCCTTCATGGGAATATGATATTAAATGGAATTAAAACTTAAGCCTTCTTGTATAAATTCAAATACAGAAATGTTAACGTTTGAATGCTAATGCTAACTTGCTAATGCTGGCGATCTAATGCTAGTGCAAATATCCGGTCATTGTCATACTGTATGTGTCCTCTATGATGGAAATAAGAGATCAGATGGCATTAAAGCATAACCTTTTATGGCAATATGAGATTAAATGGCATTAAAGCTTAACACTTCTTATATATATGCAAATACAGCAATGTTAAACTTTGAATGCTAATGCTAAATTGCTAATGCTTGCGATCTAATGCTAGTGCTAATATCTGGTCAATTTCATACTGTACTTCTCCTCTATTATGGAAATAAATGATCCCATGGCATTAAAGCCTAACCCTTCATGTGAATATGAGATTATATGCCATTAAAGCTTAACCCTTCTTTTACATATGCAAATACAGTAGGGTTATATTTTGAATGCTAATGCGAACTTGCTAATGCTAGCGATCTCATGCTAGTGCTAATATCTGGTCATTTTCATACTGTTCGTGTCCTCTATGATGGAAATAAGAGATCAGATGGCATTAAAGCATAACCCTTCATGGGAATATGAGATTAAATGGAATTAAATCTTAACCCGTCTTGTATATATGCAAATACAGCAATGTTAAAGTTTGAACTCTAATGCTAACTTGCTAATGCTAGCGATCTATTGCTAGGGCTAATATCTGGTCATTTTCATACTGTACGTGTCCTCTATGATGTAAATAAGAGATCAGATGGAATTGAAGCATTACCCTTCATGGGAATATGAGATTAAATGGCATTCAAGCTTAACCCTTCTTTTATATATGCAAATACAGCAATGTTAAAGTTTGAATGCTAATGCTAACTTGCTAATGCTAGCGATCTATTGCTAGTGCTAATATCTGGTCATTGTCATACTGTACGTGTCCTCTTTGATCGTAATAATTGATCACATGGCATTTAAGCATATCCCTTCATGGGAATATGAGATTAGATGGCATTAAAGATAAACACTTCTTGTATATATGCAAATACAGCAATGTTAAAGTTTGAATGCTAATGCTATCTTGCAAATGCTAGCGATCTCATGCTATTGCTAATATCTGGTCATTTTCATACTGTACGTCTCCTCTATGATGGAAATAAGAGATCACATCGCATTAAAGCCTATCCCTTCATGGGAGTATGAGATTATATGCCATTAAAGCTTAACCCTTCTTGTAAATATGCAAATACTGTCATGTTAAAGTATGAATGCTAATGCTAACTTGCTATTGCTAGCGATCTATTGCTAGTGCTAATATCTGGTCATTGTCATACTGTACGTGTCCTCTTTGATCGTAATAATTGATCACATGGCATTTAAGCATATCCCTTCATGGGAATATGAGATTAGATGGCATTAAAGATAAATCCTTCTTGTATATATACAAATACAGCAATGTTAAAGTTTGAATGCTAATGCAAACTTGCTAATGCTAGCGATCTCATGCTTGTGCTAATATCTGGTCATTTTCATACTGTACGTGTCCTCTATGATGGAAATAAGAGATCAGATGGCATTAAAGCATAACCCTTCAAGGGAATATGAGATTAAATGGCATTAAAGCTTAACCCTTCTTGTACATGTGCAAATACAGCAAGGTTAAAGTTTGAATGCTAATTCTACCTTGCTAATGCTAGCAATCAAATGCTAGTGCTAATTTCTGGTCATTTTCATACTGTTCGTGTCCTCTATGATGGAATTAAGAGATCAGATGCCTTTAAAGCATAACCCTTTATGGGAATATGAGATTAAATGGCATTAAAGCTTAACCCTTCTAGTATATATGCAAATACAGCTATGTTAAAGTTTGCATGCTATTGCTAACTTGCCATTGCTAGCGATCTAATGCTAGTGCTAATATCTGGTCATTTTCATACTGTTCGTGTCCTCAATGATGGAAATAAGAGATCAGATGTCATTGAAGCATAACCCTTCAAGTGAATATGATATTAGATGGCAATAAAGCTTAACCCTTCCTGTATATAATGAAATACAGCAATGTTAAAGTTTGAAAGCTAATGCTAACATGCTAATGCTAACGATCTAATGGTAGTGCTAATATCTGGTCATTTTCATTCTGTACGTGTCCTCCATGATGGAAATATGAGATCAGATGTCATTGAAGCATAACCCTTCAAGTGAATATGATATTAGATGGCAATAAAGCTTAACCCTTCCTGTATATAATGAAATACAGCAAGGTTAAAGTTTGAATGCTAATGCTAACTTGCTAATGCTAGCGATCTAATGCTAGTGCTAATATCTGGTCATTTTCATTCTGATCGTGTCCTCTTTGATGGAAATAAGGGATCAGTTGCCTTTAAAGCATTACCCTTCATCGGAATTTGAGATTAAATGGCATTAAAGCTTAACCCTTTCAGTATATGTGCAAATACAGTAATGTTAAAGTTTGAATGCTAATGCTAAATTGGTAATGCTAGCGATCTAATGCTAGTGCTAATATCTGGTCATTGTCATATTGTATGTGTCCTCTATGCTGGAAATAAGAGATCAGATGACATTAAAGCATAACCCTTAATGGCAATATGAGATTAAATGCCATTAAAGCTTAACCCTTCTTGTATATATGCAAATACAGCTATGTTAAAGTTTGAATGCTAATGCTAACTTGCTAATGCTAGCGATCTAATGCTCGTGCTAATATCTGCTCATTGTCATACTGTACGTGTCCTCTCTGATGGAAATAAGAGATCAGATGCAATTAAAGCATAACCCTTCATGGCAATACAAGATTAAATGGCATTAAAGCTTAACTTTTCTTGGATATATACAAATACAGCAATGTTAAAATTTGAAAGCTAATGCTAGCTTGCTAATACTAACGATCTAATGCTAGTGCTTATATCTGGTCATTGTCATACTGTATGTGTCCTCTATGATGGAAATAATTGATCACATGTCATTAAAGCATAACCCTTCATGGGAAAATGAGATTAAATTGCATTAAAGCTTAACCCTTCTAGTATATATGCAAATACAGCAATGTTAAATTTGATGGCTAATGCTAACTTGCTATTGCTAGCGATCTAATGCTAGTGCTAATATCTGGTCCTTTTCATACTGTTCGTGTCCTCTATGATGGAAATAAGAGATCAGATGGCATTAACGGATAACCTTTCATGGGAATATGAGATTAAATGGCAATAAATCTTAACCCTTCTTGTACATATGCAAATACAGCAATGTTAAAGTTTGAATGCTAATGCTAACTTGCTAATGCTAGCGATCTAATGCTAGTGCAAATATCTGGTCATTTTCATTCTGTTCGTGTCCTCTTTGATGGAAAAAAGAGATCAGATGGCATTAGAGCATAACACTTCATGGCAATATTAAGTTAAATTGCATTAAAACCTAACCCTTCTACTATATATGCAAATACAGCACTGTTAAAGTTTGAATGCTAATGCTAACTTGCTAATGCTAGCGATCTAATGCTCGTGCTAATATCTGCTCATTTTCATACTGTACGTGTCCTCTCTGATGGAAATAAGAGATCAGTTGCCATTAAAGCAAAACCCTTCATGGAAATATGAGATTAAATGACATTAAAGCTTAACCCTTCTGGTATCTAAGAAAATACAGCAATGTTTAAGTTTGAATGCTAATGCTAACTTGCTAATGCTAGCGATCTATTGCTTGTGCTAATATCTGGCCATTTCCATACTGTACGTGTCCTCCATGATGGAAATAAGAGATCAGATGGCATTGAAGCATAACCCTTCATGTGAATATGATATTAATTGGCATTAAAGCTTAACCCTTCTAGTATATATGCAAATACAGCAATGCTAAAGTTTGATGTCTAATGCTACCTTGCTATTGCGAGCGATCTAATGCTAGTGCTAATATCTGGTCATTTTCATAATGTTCGTGTCCTCTATGATGGAAATAAGAGATCAGATGCCTTTACAGCATAACTTTTCATGGGAATATGAGATTAAATAGCATTCAAGCTTAACCCTTCTTGTATATATGCAAATACAGCAATTTTAAAGTTTGAATGCTAATGCTAACTTGCTATTGCTACCGAGCGAAGGCTAGAGCTAATATCTGGTCATTGTCAAACTGTATGTTTCCTCTATGATGGAAATAAGAGATCAGATGTCATTAAAGCATAACACTCTTCGAAATTTGAGATTAAATGGAATTTAAGCTTAACCCTTCTTGTACATATGCAAATACAGCAATGTTAAAGTTTGAATTCTAATGCTAACATGCTAATGCTAGCGAGCAAAGGCTAGAGCTAATATCTGGTCATTGTCATACTGTATGTTTCCTCTATGATGGAAATAAGAGATCAGATGTCATTAAAGCATAACCATTCTTCGAAATTTGAGATTAAATGGCATTTAAGCTTAACCCTTCTTGTACATATGCAAATACAGCAATGTTAAAGTTTGAATTCTAATGCTAACATGCTAATGCTAGCGATCTAATGCTAGTGCTAATATCTGGTCATTTTCAGACTTTTCGTGTCCTCTTTGATGGAAATAAGAGATCAGATGCCATGAAAGCATAACCCTTCATGGGAATATGAGATTAAATAGCATTCAAGCTTAACCCTTCTTGTATAGATGCAAATACAGCAATTTTAAAGTTTGAATGCTAATGCTAACTTGCGAATTATAGAGATGTAATGTTTGTGCTAATATCTGGTCATTTTCATACTGTACGTGTCCTCTATCATGGGAATAATTGATCACATGGCATTAGCATAAAGCCTTCATGGGGAATATGAGATTAGATGCCATTAAAGCTTAACACTTCTTGTAAATATGCAAATACAGTCATGATAAAGTTTGAATGCTAATGCTAGCGATTTAATGCTAGTGCTAATATCTGGTCATTGTCAAACTGTATGTGTCCTCTATGATGGAAATAAGAGATCAGATGGCATTAAAAGCATAACCCTTCATGGGAATATGAGATTAAATGGCATAAAAAGCTTAACCTTTCTTGTATATATACAAATACAGCAATGTTAAAGTTTGAAAGCTAATGCTAACATGCTAATGCTAACGATCTAATGGTAGTGCTAATATCTGGCCATTTCCATACTGTACGTGTCCTCCATGATGGAAATAAGAGATCAGATGGCATTGAAGCATAACCCTTCATGTGAATATGATATTAATTGGCATTAAAGCTTAACCCTTCTAGTATATATGCAAATACAGCAATGCTAAAGTTTGATGTCTAATGCTACCTTGCTATTGCGAGCGATCTAATGCTAGTGCTAATATCTGGTCATTTTCATAATGTTCGTGTCCTCTATGATGGAAATAAGAGATCAGATGCCTTTACAGCATAACTTTTCATGGGAATATGAGATTAAATAGCATTCAAGCTTAACCCTTCTTGTATATATGCAAATACAGCAATTTTAAAGTTTGAATGCTAATGCTAACTTGCTATTGCTACCGAGCGAAGGCTAGAGCTAATATCTGGTCATTGTCAAACTGTATGTTTCCTCTATGATGGAAATAAGAGATCAGATGTCATTAAAGCATAACACTCTTCGAAATTTGAGATTAAATGGAATTTAAGCTTAACCCTTCTTGTACATATGCAAATTCAGCAATGTTAAAGTTTGAATTCAAATGCTAACATGCTAATGCTAGCGAGCAAAGGCTAGAGCTAATATCTGGTCATTGTCATACTGTATGTTTCCTCTATGATGGAAATAAGAGATCAGATGTCATTAAAGCATAACCATTCTTCGAAATTTGAGATTAAATGGCATTTAAGCTTAACCCTTCTTGTACATATGCAAATACAGCAATGTTAAAGTTTGAATTCTAATGCTAACATGCTAATGCTAGCGATCTAATGCTAGTGCTAATATCTGGTCATTTTCAGACTTTTCGTGTCCTCTTTGATGGAAATAAGAGATCAGATGCCATGAAAGCATAACCCTTCATGGGAATATGAGATTAAATAGCATTCAAGCTTAACCCTTCTTGTATATATGCAAATACAGCAATTTTAAAGTTTGAATGCTAATGCTAACTTGCGAATTATAGAGATGTAATGTTTGTGCTAATATCTGGTCATTTTCATACTGTACGTGTCCTCTATCATGGGAATAATTGATCACATGGCATTAACGCATAAGCCTTCATGGGAATATGAGATTAGATGCCATTAAAGCTTAACACTTCTTGTAAATATGCAAATACAGTCATGATAAAGTTTGAATGCTAATGCTAGCGATTTAATGCTAGTGCTAATATCTGGTCATTGTCAAACTGTATGTGTCCTCTATGATGGAAATAAGAGATCAGATGGCATTAAAGCATAACCCTTCATGGGAATATGAGATTAAATGGCATAAAAGCTTAACCTTTCTTGTATATATACAAATACAGCAATGTTAAAGTTTGAAAGCTAATGCTAACATGCTAATGCTAACGATCTAATGGTAGTGCTAATATCTGGTCATTTTCATTCTGTACGTGTCCTCCATGATGGAAATAAGAGATCAGATGTCATTGAAGCATAACCCTTCAAGTGAATATGATATTAGATGGCAATAAAGCTTAACCCTTCTTGTATATAATGAAATACAGCAAGGTTAAAGTTTGAATGCTAATGCTAACTTGCTAATGCTAGCGATCTAATGCTAGTGCTAATATCTGGTCATTTTCATTCTGATCGTGTCCTCTTTGATGGAAATAAGGGATCAGTTGCCTTAAAAGCATTACCCTTCATCGGAATTTGAGATTAAATGGCATTAAAGCTTAACCCTTCTAGTATATATGCAAATACAGCAATGTTAAAGTTTGATGGCTAATGCTAACTTGCTATTGCTTGCGATCTAATGCTAGTGCTAATATCTGGTCATTTTCATACTGTTCGTGTCCTCTATGATGGTAATAAGAGATCAGATTCCTTTACAGCATAACCCTTCATGGGAATATGACTTTAAATGGCATTAAAGCTTAACCCTTTTAGTATATATGCAAAAACAGCAATGTTAAAGTTTGAATGCTAATGCTAAATTGCTATTGCTAGCGAGCGAAGGCTAGAGCTAATATCTGGTCATTGTCATACTGTATGTGTCCTCTATGATGGAAATAAGAGATCAGATGGCATTAAAGCATAACCCTTCATGGAAATTTGAGATTAAATGCCATTTAAGCTTAACCGTTCTTGTACATATGCAAATACAGCAATGTTAAAGTTTGAATTCTAATGCTAACATGCTAATGCTAAAAATCTAATGCTAGTGCTAATAACTGGTCATTTTCATACTGTACGTGTCCTTTCTGATGGAAATAAGACATCAGAAGGCATTAAAGCATAACCCTTCATGGGAATACGAGATTAAATGCCAATAAATCTTAACCCTTCTGGTATATATGAATATACAGCAATGTTAAAGTTTGATGGCGAATGCTAACTTGCTATTGCTAGCAATCTAATGCTAGTGTAATATCTGGTCATTTTCATTCTGTTCGTGTCCTCTATGATGGAAATAAGAGATCAGATGCCTTTAAAGCATCACCCTTCATGGGAATATGAGATTAAATGGCATTAAAGCATAACCCTTCTAGTATATATGCATATACAGCAATGCTAAAGTTTGATGGCGAATGCTAACTTGCTATTGCTAGCAATCTAATGCTAGTGTAATATCTGCTCATTTTCATACTGTTCGTGTCCTCTATGATGGAAATAAGAGATCAGATGGCATTAAAGTATAACCCTTCATCGAAATTTGAGATTAAATGGCATTTAAGCTTAACCCTTTTTATACATATGCAAATACAGCAATGTTAAAGTTTGAATTCTAATGCTAACAAGCTAATGCTAAAGATCTAATGCTACTGCTAATATCTGGTCATTTTCATACTGTACGTGTCCTCTATGATGGAAATAAGAGATCAGATGGTATTAAAGCATAATCCTTCATATGAATATGAGTTGAAATGGCATTTAAGCTTAACCCTTCTAGTATATATGCAAATGCAGCAATAGTAAAGTTTGAATTCTAATGCTAACAAACTAATGCTAAAGATCTAATGCTTCTGCTAATATCTGGTCATTCTCATACTGTATGTGTCCTCTATGATGGAAATAAGAGATCAGATGGCATTAAAGCATAATCCTTCATATGAATATGAGATTAAATGGCATTTAAGCTTAACCCCTCTTGTACATATGCAAATACAGCAATGTTAAAGTTTGAATTCAAATGCTAACAAGCTAATGCTAAAGATCTAATGCTACTGCTATTATCTGGTCATTCTCATACTGTATGTGACCTCTATGATGGAAATAAGAGATCAGATGGCATTAATGCATAACCCTTCATGGCAATATGAGATTAAATGGCTTTAAAGCTTAACCTTTCTTGTATATGTACAAATACAGCAATGTTAAAATTTGAAAGCTAATGCTAGCTTGCTAATACTAACGATCTAATGCTAGTGCTAATATCTGGTCATTTTCATACTGTACGTGTCCTCTATGATGGATATAAGCGATCAGAAGGCATTAAAGCATAACCCTTCATGGGAATACGAGATTAAATGGCAATAAAGCTTAACCCTTCTGGTATATATGAAAATACAGCAATGTTAAAGTTTGAATGCTAATGTTAGCTGGCTAATACTAACGATCTAATGCTAGTGCTAATATCTGGTCATTTTCATACTGTTCGTGTCCTATATGATGGAAATAAGAGATCACATGGCATTAAAGCATAACCTTTCATGGGAATATGAGATTAAATGCCAATAAAGGTTAACCCTTCTTATACATATGCAAATCGAGCAATGTTAAAGTTTGAATGCTATTGCTAACTTGCTAATGCTTGCGATCAAATGCTAGTGCTAATATCTGGTCATTTTCATACTGTTCGTGTCCTCTTTGATGGAAATAAGAGATCAGATGGCATTAAAGCATATCCCTTCATGGCAATATTAGATTAAATTGCATTAAAACCTAACCCTTCTAGTATATATGCAAATACAGCACTGTTAAAGTTTGAATGCTAATGCTAACTTGCTAATGCTAGCGATCTAATGCTAGTGCTAATATCTGCTCATTTTCACACTGTACGTGTCCTCTCTGATGGAAATAAGAGATCAGATGGCATTAAAGCATAACCCTTCATTCGGAAAATGAGTTTAAATGACATTAAAGCTTAACCCTTCTTGTATATATGCAAATACAGCAATGTTAAAGTTTGAATACTAATGCTAAATTGCTAATGCTGGCGATCTAATGCAAGTGCTAATATCTGGTCATTTTCGTACTGTATGTGTACTCTATGATGGAAAGAAGAGATCAGAATTCATTAATGCATAACCCTTCATATGAATATGAGATTAAATGGCATTAAAGCTTAAGCCTTCTAGTATATATGCAAATACAGCAATAGTAAAGTTTGAAAGCTAATGCTAACTTGCTAATGCTAGCGATCTAATGCTAGTGCTAATATCTGGTCATTGTCATCCTGTATGTGTCCTCTATGATGGAAATAACAGATCAGATGGCATTAAAGCATAACCCTTCATGGCAATATGAGATTAAATGGCAATAAAGCTTAAACTTTCTTGTATATATACAAATACAGCAATGTTAAAGTTTGAAAGCTAATGCTAACTTGCTAAAACTGACGATCTAATGCTAGTGCTAATATCTGGTCATTTTCATACTGTACGTGTCCTCTATGATGGAAATAAAAGAGATCAGATGGCATTAAAGCATAACCCTTCATGGGAATACGAGAATAAATGGCAATAAAGCTTAACCCTTCTGGTATATATGAAGATACAGCAATGTTAAAGTTTGAATGCTAATGCTAACTTGCTAATGCTAGCGATCTAATGCTAGTGCTAATATCTGGTCATTTTCATACTGTTCGTGTCCTCTTTGATGGAAATAAGAGATCAGATGGCATTAAAGCATAACCCTTCATGGCAATATTAGATTAAATTGCATTAAAACCTAACCCTTCTAGTATATATGCAAATACAGCACTGTTAAAGTTTGAATGCTAATGCTAACTTGCTAATGCTAGCGATCTAATGCTCGTGCTAATATCTGCTCATTTTCATACTGTTCGTGTCCTCTCTGATGGAAATAAGAGATCAGATGGCATTAAAGCATAACCCTTCATGGGAAAATGAGTTTAAATGACATTAAAGCTTAACCTTTCTTGTATATATGCAAATACAGCAATGTTAAAGTTTGAATGCTAATGCTAAATTGCTAAAGCTGGCGATCTAATGCTAGTGCTAATATCTGGTCATTTTCATACTGTACGTGTCCTCTATGATGGAAATAAGAGATCAGATGGCATTAATGCATAACCCTTCATATGAATATGAGATTAAATGGCATTAAAGCTTAAGCCTTCTAGTATATATGCAAATACAGCAATGCTAAAGTTTGATGGCTAATGCTAACTTGCTATTGCTAGCGATCTAATGCTAGTGCTAATATCTGGTCATTGTCATCCTGTATGTGTCCTCTATGATGTAAATAACAGATCAGATGGCATTAAAGCATCACCCTTTATGGCAATATGTTATTAAATGGCATTAAAGCTTAACCTTTCTTGTATATATACAAATACAGCAATGTTAAAGTTTGAAAACTAATGCTAACTTGCTAATATTAACGATCTAATGCTAGTGCTAATATCTGGTCATTTTCATACTGTACTTGTCCTCTTTGATGGAAATAAGAGATCAGATGGCATTAAATCATAACCCTTCATGGGAATATGGGATTAAATAGCATTCAAGCTTAACCCTTCTTGTATATTTGCAAATACAGCACTGTTAAAGTTTGAATGCGAATGCTTACTTGCTAATGCTAGCGATCTAATGCTCGTGCTAATATTTGCTCATTTTCATACTGTACGTGTCTTCTCTGATGAAAATAAGAGATCAGATGCCTTTACAGCATAACCCTTAATGGGAATATGAGATTAAATGGCAATAAAGCTTAACCCTTCTGGTATATATGAAAATACAGCAATGTCAAAGTTTGAATGCTCATGCTAACTTGTCAATGCTAGCGATTTAATGCTAGTGCTAATATCTGGTCATTTTCATGCTGTACGTGTCCTTCATGATGGAAATAAGAGATCAGATGGCATTGAAGCATAACCCTTCATGTGAATATGATTTTCAATGGCAATAAAGCTGAACCCTTCTGGTACATAATGAAATACAGCAATGTTAAAGTTTGAATGCTAATGGTAACTTGCTAATGCTAGCGATCTAATCCTAGTGCTAATATCTGGTCATTTTCATACTGTACGTGTTCTCTCTGATGAGAATAAGAGATCAGTTGGCATTACAGCATAACCCTTCTTGGGAATATGAGATTAAATGACATTAAAGCTTAACCCTTCCTGTATATATGCAAATACAGCAATGTCAAAGTTTGAATGCTCATGCTAACTTGCTATTGCTAGCGATCTAATGCTAGTGCTAATATCAGGTCATTTTCATACTGTTCGTATCCTCTATGATGGAAATAAGAGATCAGATGGCATTTAAGCATAACCCTTCATGGGAATATTACATTTAATGGCATTAAAGCTTAACCCTTCTAGTATATATGCAAATACAGCAATGTTAAAGTTTGAATGCTAATGCTAACTTGCTATTGCTAGCGAGCGAAGGCTAGAGCTAATATCTGGTCATTGTCATACTGTATGTGTCCTCTATGATGGAAATAAGAGATCAGATGGCATTAAACCATAACGCTTCATGGAAATTTGAGATTAAATGGCATTTAAGCTTAACCGTTCTTCTCCATATGCAAATACAGCAATGTTAAAGTTTGAATTCTAATGCTAACATGCTAATGCTAAAGATCTAATGCTAGTGCTAATAACTGGTCATTTTCATACTGTTCGTGTCCTCTTTGACGGAAATAAGAGATCAGATGGCATTAAAGCATAACCCTTCATGGGAATATGACATTAAATAGCATTCAAGCTTAACCCTTTTTGTATATATGCAAATACAGCACTGGTAAAGTTTGAATGCTAATGCTGACTTGCTAATGCTAGCGATCTAATGATTGTGCTAATATCTGCTCATTTTCATACTGTACGTGTCCTCTCTGATGAAAATAAGAGATCAGATGGCATTAAAGCATAACCCTACATGGGAATTTGAGATTAAATGGCAATAAAGCTTAACCCTTCTTGTATATATGCAAATACAGCAATGTTAAAGTTTGAATGCAAATCCTAAATTGCTAATACTAACGATCTAATGCTAGTGCTAATTTCTGGTCATTTTCATACTGTACGTGTCCTTTATGATGGAAATAAGAGATCAGAAGGCATTAAAGCATAACCCTTCATGTTAATATGGTATTAAATGGCATTAAAGCTTAACCCTTCTTGTACATAATAAAATACAGCAATGTTAAAGTTTGAATGCTAATGCTAACTTGCTAATGCTAGCGATCTAATGGTAGTGCTAATATCTGGTCATTTTCATACTGTTCGTGTCCTCTATGATGGAAATAAGACATCAGATGCCTTTAAAGCATAACCCTTCATGGGAATATGAGATTAAATGGCAATAAAGCATAACCCTTCTAGTATATATGCATATACAGCAATGCTAAAGTTTGATGGCGAATGCTAACTTGCTATTGCTAGCAATCTAATGCTCGTGTAATATCTGGTCATTTTCATACTGTTTGTGTCCTCTATGATGGAAATAAGAGATCAGATGCCTTTCAAGCATTACCCTTCATGGGAATATGAGATTAAATGGCATTAAAGCTTAACCCTTCTAGTATATATGCAAATACAGCAATGTTAAAGTTTGATGGCTAATGCTAACTTGCTATTGCTAGCGATCTAATGCTAGTGCTAATATCTGGTCATTTCCATACTGTTCGTGTCCTCTATGATGGAAATAAGAGATCAGATGCCTTTACAGCAAAACCCTTCATGGGAATAAGAGATTAAATGGCATTAAAGCTTAACCCTTCTAGTATATATGTAAATACAGCAATGTTAAAGTTTGAATTCTAATGCTAACTTGCTATTGCTAGCGAGGGAAGGCTAGAGCTAATATCTGGTCATTGTCATACTGTATGTTTCCTCTATGATGGAAATAAGAGATCAGATGGCATTAAAGCATAATCCTTCATATGAATATGAGATTAAATGGCATTTAAGCTTAACCCTTCTAGTATATATGCAAATGCAGCAATAGTAAAGTTTGAATTCTAATGCTAACAAGCTAATGCTAAAGATCTAATGCTAGTGCTAATATCTGGTCATTCTCATACTGTATGTGTCCTCTATGATGGAAATAAGAGATCAGATGGCATTAATGCATGACCCTTCATATGAATATGAGATTAAATGGCATTTAAGCTTAACCCTTCTTGTACAGAGGCAAATACAGCAATGTTAAAGTTTGAATTCTAATGCTAACAAGCTAATGCTAAAGATCTAATGCTACTGCTAATATCTGGTCATTCTCATACTGTATGTGACCTCTATGATGGAAATAAGAGATCAGATGGCATTAAAGCATAACCCTTCATGGCAATATGATATTAAATGGCTTTAAAGCTTAACCTTTCTTGTATATGTACAAATACAGCAATGTTAAAATTTGAAAGCTAATGCTAGCTTGCTAATACTAACGATCTAATGCTAGTGCTAATATCTGGTCATTTTCATACTGTTCGTGTCCTATATGATGGAAATAAGAGATCAGATGGCATTAAAGCATAACCTTTCATGGCAATATGAGATTAAATGCCAATAAAGCTTAACCCTTCTTGTACATATGCAAATACAGCAATGTTAAAGTTTGAATGCTAATGCTAACTTGCTAATGCTAGCGATCTAATGCTAGTGCTAATATCTGGTCATTTTCATACTGTTCGTGTCCTCTTTGATGGAAATAAGAGATCAGATGGCATTAAAGCTTATCCCTTCATGGCAATATTAGATTAAATTGCATTAATACCTAACCCTTCTAGTATATATGCAAATACAGCAATGTTAAAGTTTGAATACTAATACTAAATTGCTAATGCTGGCGATCTAATGCTAGTGCTATTATCTGCTCATTTTCATACTGTACGTGTACTCTATGATGGAAATAAGAGATCAGATGGCATTAATGCATAACCCTTCATATGAATATGAGATTAAATGGCATTAAAGCTTAAGCCTTCTAGTATATATGCAAATACAGCAATGCTAAAGTTTGATGGCTAATGCTAACTTGCTATTGCTAGCGATCTAATGCTAGTGCTAATATCTGGTCATTGTCATCCTGTATGTGTCCTCTATGATGGAAATAACAGATCAGATGGCATTAAAGCATAACCCTTCATGGCAATATGAGATTAAATGGCATTAAAGCTTAACCTTTTCTTGTATATATACAAATACAGCAATGTTAAAGTTTGAAAACTAATGCTAACTTGCTAATACTAACGATCTAACGCTAGTGCTAATATCTGGTCATTTTCATACTGTACGTGTCCTCTATGATGGAAATACGAGATCAGATGGCATTAAAGCATAACCCTTCATGGGAATACGAGATTAAATGGCAATAAAGCTTAACCCTTCAGGTATATATGAAAATACAGCAATGTTAAAGTTTGAATGCTAATGCTAACTTGCTAATCCTAGCGATCTAATGGTAGTGCTAATATCTGGTCATTGTCATACTGTATGTGTCCTCTATGATGGAAATAAGAGATCAGATGGCATTAAAGCATAACCCTTCATGTGAATATGATATTAAATGGCATTTAAGCTTAACCTTCTAGTATATATGCAAATACAGCAATGCTAAAGTTTGATAACTAATGCTAACTTGCTATTGCTAGCGATCTAATGTTAGTGCTAATATCTGGTCATTTTCATACTGTTCGTGTCCTCTATGATGGAAATAAGAGATCAGATTCCTTTACAGCATAACCCTTCATGGGATTAAGAGATTAAATGGCATTAAAGCTTAACACGTCTAGTATATATGCAAATACAGCAATGTTAAAGTTTGAATGCTAATGCTAACTTGCTATTGCTAGCGTGCGAAGGCTAGAGCTAATATCTGTTCATTGTCATACTGTATGTGTCCTATACGATGGAAATAAGAGATCAGATGTCATTAAAGCATAACCCTTCATGGAAATTTGAGATTAAATGGCATTTAAGCTTAACCCTTCTTGGACATATACAAATACAGCAATGTTAAAGTTTGAATGCTAATGCTAACTTGCTAATGCTAGCGATCTAATGCTAGTGCTAATATCTGGTCATATTCATACTGTTCGTGTCCTCTATGATGGAAATAAGACATCATATGCCTATAAAGCATAACCCTTCATGGGAATATCAGATTAAATGGCATTAAAGCTTAACCCTTCAGGTATATATGCAAATACAGCAATGTTAAAGTTTGAATGCTAATGCTAACTTGCTAATGCTAAAGATCTAATGCGAGTGCTAATAACTGGTCATTTTCATACTGTTCGTGTCCTCTTTGATGGAAATAAGAGATCAGATGGCATTAAAGCATAACCCTTCATGGAAATATGAGATTAAAT
Source organism: Gymnothorax javanicus (assembly GCA_029692085.1). Lineage (NCBI taxonomy): Eukaryota > Metazoa > Chordata > Actinopteri > Anguilliformes > Muraenidae > Gymnothorax > Gymnothorax javanicus. Next base: position 104,992,825 of record CM056199.1, read on the forward strand.
GGCATTAACGCTTAACCCTTATAGTATATATGCAAATACAGCACTGTTAAAGTTTGAATGCTAATGCTAACTTGCTAATGCTAGCGATCTAATGCTAGTGCTAATATCTGGTCATTTTCATACTGTACGTGTCCTCTATGATGGAAATAAGAGATCAGATGGCATTAAAACATATCCCTTCATGGGAATAGGAGATTAAATGGCATTAAAGCTTAACCCTTCTTGTATATAAGCAAATACAGCAATGTTAAAGTTTGAATGCTAATGCTAACTTGCTAATGCTAGCGATCTAATGCTAGTGCTAATATCTAGTCATTTTCATACTGTACGTGTCCTCTATGATGGAAATAAGAGATCACATGTCATCAAAACATAACCCTTCATGGCAATGTGAGATTAAATGGCATTAAAGCTTAAACCTTCTTGTATATATGCAAATACAGCAATGTTAAAGTTTGAATGCAAATCCTAAATTGCTAATGCTGGCTATCTAATGCTACTGCTAATATCTGGTCATTTTCATACTGTACGTGTACTCTATGCTGGAAATAAGAGATCAGATGGCATTAAAGCATAACCCTTCATATGTATATCAGATTAAATGGCATTAAAGCTTAACCCTTCTAGTATATATGCAAATACAGCAATAGTAAAGTTTGAAAGCTAATGCTAATTTGCTAATGCTAGCGTTTTTATTGCTAGTGCTAATATCTGGTCATTGTCATCCTGTATGTGTCTTCTACGAAGGAAATAACAGATCAGATGGCATTTAAGCATAACCCTTCATGGCAATATAAGATTAAATGGCATTAAAGCTTAACTTTTCTTGTATATATACAAATACAGCAATGTTAAAATTTGAAAGCTAATGCTACCTTGCTAATACTAATGATCTAATGCTAGTGCTAATATCTGGTCTTTTTCATACTGTACGTGTCCTTTCTGATGGAAATAAGAGATCAGAAGGCATTAAAGCATAACCCTTCATGGGAATACGAGATTAAATGGCAATAAAGCTTAACCCTTCTGGTAGATATGAAATTACAGCAATGTTTAAGTTTGAGTGCTAATGCTAACTTCCTAATACTAGCGATCTAATGCTAGTGCTAATATCTGGTCATTTTCATACTGTACGTGTCCTCTATAATGGAAATAAGAGTTCAGATGGCATTAAAGCATAACCCTTCATGGGAATATGAGATTAGATGCCATTAAAGCTTAACTCTTCTTGTAAATATGCAAATACAATCATGTTAAAGTTTGAATGCTAATGCTAGCGATCTAATGCTAGTGCTAATATCTGGTCATTGTCATACTGAATGTGTCCTCTATGATGGAAATAAGAGATCAGATGGCATTAAAGCATAACCCTTAATGGCAATATGAGATAAAAAGGCATTAAAGCTTAACCCTTCTTGTATATATACAAATACAGCAATTTTAAAGTTTGAATGCTAATGCTAACTTGCTAATGCTAGCGATCTAATGCTAGTGCTAATATCTGGTCATTTTCATACTGTACGTGTCCTCTATGATTGAAATAAGAGATCAGATGGCATTAAAGCGTAACCCTTCTTGGGAATATGAGATTAAATGGCATTAAAGCTTAACCCTTCTTATATATATGCAAATACAGAAATGTTAAAGTTTGAATTCTAATGCTAACGTGCTAATGCTAGCGATTTAATGCTAGTGCTAATATCTGGTCATTTTCATACTGTTCGTGTCTTCTATGATAAAAATAAGAGATCTGATGCCTTAAAAGCATAACCCTTCATGGGAATATTAGATTAAATGGCATTAAAGCTTCACCCTTCTAGTATATATGCAAATACAGCAATGTTATAGTTTATATGCTAATGCTAACTTGCTAATGCTAGCGATCTAATGCTAGTGCTAATATCTGGTCATTTTCATACTGTTCGTGTCCTCTATGATGGAAATAAGACATCAGATGCCTTTAAAGCATAACTCTTCATGGGAATATGAGATTAAATGGCATTAAAGCATAACCCTTCTAGTATATATGCATATACAGCAATGCTAAAGTTTGATGGCGAATGCTAACTTGCTTTTGCTAGCAATCTAATGCTAGTGTAATATCTGGTCATTTTCATACTGTTCGTGTCCTCTATGATGGAAATAAGAGATCAGATGCCTTTAAATCATAACCCTTCAAGGGAATATGAGATTAAATGGCATTAAAGCTTAACCCTTCTAGTATATATGTAAATACAGCAATGTTAAAGTTTGAATTCTAATGCTAACTTGCTATTGCTAGCGAGCGAAGGCTAGAGCTAATATCTGGTCATTGTCATACTGTATGTGTCCTCTATGATGGAAATAAGAGATCAGATGGCATTAAAGCATAACCCTTCATGGAAATTTGAGATTAAATGGCATTTAAGCTTAACCCTTCTTGTACATATGCAAATACAGCAATGTTAAAGTTTGAATTCTAATGCTAACAAGCTAATGCTAAAGATCTAATGCTACTGCTAATATCTGGTCATTTTCATACTGTACGTATCCTCTATGATGGAAATAAGAGATCAGATGGCATTAAAGCATAATCCTTCATATGAATATGAGATTAAAAGGCATTTAAGGTTAACCCTTCTAGTATATATGCAAATACAGCAATGTTAAAGTTTGAATTCTAATGCTAACTTGCTATTGCTAGCGAGCGAAGGCTAGAGCTAATATCTGGTCATTGTCATACTGTATGTGTCCTCTATGATGGAAATAAGAGATCAGATGGCATTAAAGCATAACCCTTCATGGAAATTTGAGATTAAATGCCATTTAAGCTTAACCCTTCTTGTACATATGCAAATACAGCAATGTTAAAGTTTGAATTCTAATGCTATCATGCTAATGCTAAAGATCTAATGCTAGTGCTAATATCTGGTCATTTTCATACTGTTCGTGTCCTCTATCATGGAAATAAGACATCAGATGCCTTTAAAGCATAACCCTTCATGGGAATATGAGATTAAATGGCTTTAAAGCATAACCCTTCTAGTATATATGCATATACAGCAATGCTAAAGTTTGATGGCGAATGCTAACTTGCTATTCCTAGCAATCTAATGCTACTGTAATATCTGGTCATTTTCATACTGTTCGTGTCCTCTATGATGGAAATAAGAGATCAGATGCCTTTAAAGCATAACCCTTCATGGGAATATGAGATTAAATGGCATTAAAGCATGACCCTTCTAGTATATATGCATATACAGCAATGCTAAAGTTTGATGGCGAATGCTAACTTGCTATTGCTAGCAATCTAATGCTAGTGCTAATATCTGGTCATTTCCATACTGTTCGTGTCCTCTATGATGGAAATAAGAGATCAGATGCCTTTACAGCAAAACCCTTCATGGGAATAAGAGAATAAATGGCATAAAAGCTTAACCCTTCTAGTATATATGTAAAAACAGCAATGTTAAAGTTTGAATTCTAATGCTAACTTGCTATTGCTAGCGAGCGAAGGCTAGAGCTAATATCTTGTCATTGTCATACTGTATGTGTCCTCTATGATGGAAATAAGAGATCAGATGGCATTAAAGCATAACCCTTCATGTAAATTTGAGATTAAATGGCATTTAAGCTTAACCCTTCTTGTACATTTGCAAATACAGCAATGTTAAAGTTTGAATTCTAATGCTAACAAGCTAATGCTTAAGATCTAATGCTACTGCTAATATCTGGTCATTTTCATACTGTACGTGTCCTCTATGATGGAAATAAAGATCAGATGGCATTAAAGCATAATCTTTCATATGAATATGAGATTAAATGGCATTTAAGCTTAACCCTTCTAGTATATATGCAAATGCAGCAGTAGTAAAGTTTGAATTCTAATGCTAACAAGCTAATGCTAAAGATCTAATGCTACTGCTAATATCTGGTCATTTTCATTCTGTACGTGTCCTCTATGATGGAAATCAGATCAGATGGCATTAAAGCATAATCCTTCATATGAATATGAGATTAAATGCCATTTAAGCTTAACCCTTCTTGTACATATGCAAATACAGCAATGTTAAAGTTTGAATTCTAATGCTAACATGCTAATGCTAAAGATCTAATGCTAGTGCTAATATCTGGTCATTTTCATACTGTTTGTGTCCTCTTTGATGGAAATAAGAGATCAGATGGCATTAAATCATAACCCTTCATGGGAATATGCGATTATATAGCATACAAGCTTAACCCTTCTTGTATATATGCAAATACAGCACTGTTAAAGTTTGAATGCTAATGCTAACTTGCTAATGCCAGCGATCTAATGCTCGTGCTAATATCTGCTCATTTTCATACTGTACGTGTCCTCTCTGATGAAAATAAGAGATCAGATGCCTTTACAGCATAACCCTGCATGGGAATATGAGATTAAATGGCAATAAAGCTTAACCCTTCTGGTTTATATGAAAATACAGCATTGTTAAAGTTTGAATGCTAATGCTAACTTGCTAATGCTAGCGATCTAATGCTAGTGCTAATATCTGGTCATTTTCATACTGTACGTGTCCTCCATGATGGAAATAAGAGATCAGATGGCATTAAAGCATAACCCTTCATATGCATATCAGATTAAATGGCATTAAAGCTTAACCCTTCTAGTATATATGCAAATACAGCAATAGTAAGGTTTGAAAGCTAATGCTAACTTCCTAATACTACCGATCTAATGCTAGTGCTAATATCTGGTCATTTTCATTCTGTTCGTGTCCTCTATGATGGAAATAAGAGATCAGATACCTTTAAAGCATAACCCTACATGGGAATATGAGATTAAATGGCATTAAAGCTTAACCCTTCGAGTATATATGCAAATACAGCACTGTTAAAGTTTGAATGCTAATGCTAACTTGCTAATTCTAGCCATCTAATGCTGGTGCTAATATCTGCTCATTTTCATACTGTACGTGTTCTCTCTGATCAGAATAAGAGATCAATTGCCATTACAGCATAACCCTTCTTGGGAATATTAGATTAAATGACATTAAAGCTTAACCCTTCTTGTATATATGCAAATACAGCAATGTTGAAGTTTGAATGCTAATGCTAAATTGCTAATGCTGGCTATCTAATGCTACTGCTAATATCTGGTCATTTTCATACTGTACGTGTCCTCTATGATGGAAATAAGAGATCAGATGGCATTAAAGCATAACCCTTCATATGAATATGAGATTAAATGGCAATAAAGCTTAACCCTTCTGTTATATATGAAAATACAGCAATGTTAAAGTTTGAATGCTAATGCTAACTTGCTAATGCTAGCGATCTAATGCTAGTGCTAATATCTGGTCATTTTCATACTGTACGTGTCCTCCATGATAGAAATGAGAGATCAGATGGCATTGAAGCATAAACCTTCATGTGAATATGATATTAAATGGCATTAAAGCTTTACCCTTCTTTTACACATGCAAATACTGCAATGTTAAAGTTTGAATGCTAATGCTAACTTGCTAATGCTAGCGATCTAATGCTAGTGCTAATATCTGGTCATTTTTCATTCTGTTCGTCTCCTCTATGATGGAAATAAGAGATCAGATGCCTTTAAAGCATAACCCTTCATGGGAATATGAGATTAAACGTCAGTAAAGCTTAACCCTTCTAGTATATATGTAAATACAGCAATGTTAAAGTTTGATGTCTAATGCTAACTTGCTATTGCTAGCGATCTAATGATAGTGCTAATATCAGGTCATTTTCATATTGATCGTGTCCTCTATGATGGAAATAAGAGATCAGATTCCTTTTCAGCATAACCCTTCATGGGAATATGACATTAAATGGCATTAAAGCTTATCCCTTCTAGTATATATGCATATACAGCAATGTTAAAGTTTGAATGCTAATGCTTACTTGCTATTGCTAGCGAGCGAAGGCTAGAGCTAATATCTGGTCATTGTCATAGTGTATGTGTCCTCTATGATGGAAATAAGAGATCAAATGGCATTAAAGCATAACCCTTCATGGAAATTTGAGATTAAATGGCATTTAAGCTTAACCGTTCTTGTACATATGCAAATACAGCAATGTTAAAGTTTGAATTCTAATGCTAACATGCTACTGCTAAAGATCTAATGCTAGAGCTAATAACTGGTCATTTTCATACTGTTCGTGTCCTCTTTGATGGAAATAAGAGATCAGATGGCATTAAAGCATAACCCTTCATGGGAATATGAGATTAAATGGCATTAAAGCTTAACCCTTATAGTATATATGCAAATACAGCACTGTTAAAGTTTGAATGCTAATGCTAACTTGCTATTGCTAGCAATCTAATGCTAGTGTAATATCTGGTCATTTTCACACTGTTCGTGTCCTCTATGATGGAAATAAGAGATCAGATGCCTTTAAAGCATAACCCTACATGGGAATATGAGATTAAATGGCATTAAAGCTTAACCCTTCTAGTATATATGCAAATACAGCACTGTTAAAGTTTGAATGCTAATGCTAACTTGCTAATTCTAGCCATCTAATGCTGGTGCTAATATCTGCTCATTTTCATACTGTACGTGTTCTCTCTGATGAGAATAAGAGATCAGTTGCCATTACAGCATAACCCTTCTTGGGAATATGAGATTAAATGACATTAAAACTTAAGCCTTCTTGTATATTTGCAAATACAGCAATGTTGAAGTTTGAATGCTAATGCTAAATTGCTAATGCTGGCTATCTAATGCTACTGCTAATATCTGGTCATTTTCATACTGTACGTGTCCTCTATGATGGAAATAAGAGATCAGATGGCATTAAAGCATAACCCTTCATATGAATATGAGATTAAATGGCAATAAAGCTTAACCCTTCTGTTATATATGAAAATACAGCAATGTTAAAGTTTGAATGCTAATGCTAACTTACTAATGCTAACGATCTAATGCTAGTGCTAATATCTGGTCATTTACATACTGTACATGTCCTCCATGATAGAAATGAGAGATCAGATGGCATTGAAGCGTAAACCTTCATGTGAATATGATATTAAATGGCATTAAAGCTTTACCCTTCTTTTACATATGCAAATACAGCAATGTTAAAGTTTGAATGCTAATGCTAACTTGCTAATGCTAGCGATCTAATGCTAGTGCTAATTTCTGGTCATTTTTCATTCTGTTCGTCTCCTCTATGATGGAAATAAGAGATCAGATGCCTTTCAAGCATAACCCTTCATGGGAATATGAGATTAAATGGCATTAAAGCTTAACACATCTAGTATATATGTAAATACAGCAATGTTAAAGTTTGATGTCTAATGCTAACTTGTTATTGCTAGCGATCTAATGATAGTGCTAATATCAGGTCATTTTCATACTGTTCGTGTCCTCTATGATGGAAATAAGAGATCAGATTCCTTTACAGCATAACCCTTCATGGGAATATGACATTAAATGGCATTGAAGCTTAACCCTTCTAGTATATATGCATATACAGCAATGTTAAAGTTTGAATGCTAATGCTAACTTGCTATTGCTAGCGAGCGAAGGCTAGAGCTAATATCTGGTCATTGTCATACGGTATGTGTCCTCTATGATGGAAATAAGAGATCAGATGGCATTAAAGCATAACCCTTCATGGAAATTTGAGATTAAATGGCATTTAAGCTTAACCGTTCTTGTACATATGCAAATACAGCAATGTTTAAGTTTGAATTCTAATGCTAACATGCTAATGCTAAAGATCTAATGCTAGTGCTAATAACTGGTCATTTTCATACTGTTCGTGTCCTCTTTGATGGAAATAAGAGATCAGATGGCATTAAAGCATAACCCTTCATGGGAATATGAGATTAAATGGCATTAAAGCTTAACCCTTATAGTATATATGCAAATACAGCACTGTTAAAGTTTGAATGCTGATGCTAACTTGCTAATGCTAGCGATCTAATGCTAGTGCTAATATCTGGTCATTTTCATACTGTACGTGTCCTCTATGATGGAAATAAGAGATCAGATGGCATTAAAACATATCCCTTCATGGGAATATGAGATTAAATGGCATTAAAGCTTAACCCTTCTTGTATATAAGCAAATACAGCAATGTTAAAGTTTGAATGCTAATGCTAACTTGCTAATGCTAGCGATCTAATGCTAGTGCTAATATCTAGTCATTTTCATACTGTACGTGTCCTCTATGATGGAAATAAGAGATCACATGTCATCAAAACATAACCCTTCATGGCAATGTGAGAATAAATGGCATTAAAGCTTAACCCTTCTTGTATATATGCAAATACAGCAATGTTAAAGTTTGAATGCAAATCCTAAATTGCTAATGCTGGCTATCTATTGCTACTGCTAATATCTGGTCATTTTCATACTGTACGTGTCCTCTATGATGGAAATAAGAGATCAGATGGCATTAAAGCATAACCCTTCATATGCATATCAGATTAAATGGCATTAAAGCTTAACCCTTCTAGAATATATGCAAATACAGCAATAGTAAAGTTTGAAAGCTAATGCTAATTTGCTAATGCTAGCGTTTTTAATGCTAGTGCTAATATCTGGTCATTGTCATCCTGTATGTGTCTTTTACGAAGGAAATAACAGATCAGATGGCAGTTAAGCATAACCCTTCATGGCAATATAGGATTAAATGGCATTAAAGCTTAACTTTTCTTGTATATATACAAATACAGCAATGTTAAAATTTGAAAGCTAATGCTACCTTGCTAATACTAATGATCTAATGCTTGTGCTAATATCTGGTCATTTTCATACTGTACGTGTCCTTTCTGATGGAAATAAGAGATCAGAAGGCATTAAAGCATATCCCTTCATGGGAATACGAGATTAAATGGCAATAAAGCTTAACCCTTCTGGTATATATGAAAATACAGCATTGTTTAAGTTTGAGTGCTAATGCTAACTTCCTAATACTAGCGATCTAATGCTAGTGCTAATATCTGGTCATTTTCATACTGTACGTGTCCTCCATGATGGAAATAAGAGATCAGATGACATTGAAGCATAACCCTTCATGTGAATATGGTATTAAATGGCATTAAAGCTTAACCCTTCTTTTACATAATGAAATACAGCAATGTTAAAGTTTGAATGCTAATGCTAACTTGATAATGCTAGCGATATAATGCTAGTGCTAATATCTGGTCATTTTCATACTGTACGTGTCCTCCATGATAGAAATGAGAGATCAGATGGCATTGAAGCATAAACCTTCATGTGAATATGATATTAAATGGCATTAAAGCTTTACCCTTCTTTTACACATGCAAATACAGCAATGTTAAAGTTTGAATGCTAATGCTAACTTGCTAATGCTAGCGATCTAATGCTAGTGCTAATATCTGGTCATTTTCATATTGATCGTGTCCTCTATGATGGAAATAAGAGATCAGATTCCTTTACAGCATAACCCTTCATGGGAATATGACATTAAATGGCATTAAAGCTTAACCCTTCTAGTATATATGTAAATACAGCAATGTTAAAGTTTGATGTCTAATGCTAACTTGCTATTGCTAGCGATCTAATGATAGTGCTAATATCAGGTCATTTTCATATTGATCGTGTCCTCTATGATGGAAATAAGAGATCAGATTCCTTTACAGCATAACCCTTCATGGGAATATGACATTAAATGGCATTAAAGCTTATCCCTTCTAGTATATATGCATATACAGCAATGTTAAAGTTTGAATGCTAATGCTAACTTGCTATTGCTAGCGAGCGAAGGCTAGAGCTAATACCTGGTCATTGTCATACTGTATGTGTCCTCTATGATGGAAATAAGAGATCAAATGGCATTAAAGCATAACCCTTCATGGAAATTTGAGATTAAATGGCATTTAAGCTTCACCGTTCTTGTACATATGCAAATACAGCAATGTTAAAGTTTGAATTCTAATGCTAACATGCTAATGCTAAAGATCTAATGCTAGAGCTAATAACTGGTCATTTTCATACTGTTCGTGTCCTCTTTGATGGAAATAAGAGATCAGATGGCATTAAAGCATAACCCTTCATGGGAATATGAGATTAAATGGCATTAAAGCTTAACCCTTATAGTATATATGCAAATACAGCACTGTTAAAGTTTGAATGCTAATGCTAACTTGCTATTGCTAGCAATCTAATGCTAGTGTAATATCTGGTCATTTTCATACTGTTCGTGTCCTCTATGATGGAAATAAGAGATCAGATGCCTTTAAAGCATAACCCTACATGGGAATATGAGATTAAATGGCATTAAAGCTTAACCCTTCTAGTATATATGCAAATACAGCACTGTTAAAGTTTGAATGCTAATGCTAACTTGCTAATTCTAGCCATCTAATGCTGGTGCTAATATCTGCTCATTTTCATACTGTACGTGATCTCTCTGATGAGAATAAGAGATCAGTTGCCATTACAGCATAACCCTTCTTGGGAATATGAGATTAAATGACATTAAAACTTAAGCCTTCTTGTATATTTGCAAATACAGCAATGTTGAAGTTTGAATGCTAATGCTAAATTGCTAATGCTGGCTATCTAATGCTACTGCTAATATCTGGTCATTTTCATACTGTACGTGTCCTCTATGATGGAAATAAGAGATCAGATGGCATTAAAGCATAACCCTTCATATGAATATGAGATTAAATGGCAATAAAGCTTAACCCTTCTGTTATATATGAAAATACAGCAATGTTAAAGTTTGAATGCTAATGCTAACTTACTAATGCTAACGATCTAATGTTAGTGCTAATATCTACTCATTTACATACTGTACATGTCCTCCATGATAGAAATGAGAGATCAGATGGCATTGAAGCGTAAACCTTCATGTGAATATGATATTAAATGGCATTAAAGCTTTACCCTTCTTTTACATATGCAAATACAGCAATGTTAAAGTTTGAATGCTAATGCTAACTTGCTAATGCTAGCGATCTAATGCTAGTGCTAATTTCTGGTCATTTTTCATTCTGTTCGTCTCCTCTATGATGGAAATAAGAGATCAGATGCCTTTCAAGCATAACCCTTCATGGGAATATGAGATTAAATGGCATTAAAGCTTAACCCTTCTAGTATATATGTAAATACAGCAATGTTAAAGTTTGATGTCTAATGCTAACTTGTTATTGCTAGCGATCTAATAATAGTGCTAATATCAGGTCATTTTCATACTGTTCGTGTCCTCTATGATGGAAATAAGAGATCAGATTCCTTTACAGCATAACCCTTCATGGGAATATGACATTAAATGGCATTGAAGCTTAACCCTTCTAGTATATATGCATATACAGCAATGTTAAAGTTTGAATGCTAATGCTAACTTGCTATTGCTAGCGAGCGAAGGCTAGAGCTAATATCTGGTCATTGTCATACTGTATGTGTCCTCTATGATGGAAATAAGAGATCAGATGGCATTAAAGCATAACCCTTCATGGAAATTTGAGATTAAATGGCATTTAAGCTTAACCGTTCTTGTACATATGCAAATACAGCAATGTTAAAGTTTGAATTCTAATGCTAACATGCTAATGCTAAAGATCTAATGCTAGTGCTAATAACTGGTCATTTTCATACTGTTCATGTCCTCTATGATGGAAATAAGAGATCAGATGGCATTAAAGCATAACCCTTCATGGGAATATGAGATTAAATGGCATTAAAGCTTAACCCTTATAGTATATATGCAAATACAGCACTGTTAAAGTTTGAATGCTGATGCTAACTTGCTAATGCTAGCGATCTAATGCTAGTGCTAATATCTGGTCATTTTCATACTGTACGTGTCCTCTATGATGGAAATAAGAGATCAGATGGCATTAAAACATATCCCTTCATGGGAATATGAGATTAAATGGCATTAAAGCTTAACCCTTCTTGTATATAAGCAAATACAGCAATGTTAAAGTTTGAATGCTAATGCTAACTTGCTAATGCTAGCGATCTAATGCTAGTGCTAATATCTAGTCATTTTCATACTGTACGTGTCCTCTATGATGGAAATAAGAGATCACATGTCATCAAAACATAACCCTTCATGGCAATGTGAGAATAAATGCCATTAAAGCTTAACCCTTCTTGTATATATGCAAATACAGCAATGTTAAAGTTTGAATGCAAATCCTAAATTGCTAATGCTGGCTATCTATTGCTACTGCTAATATCTGGTCATTTTCATACTGTACGTGTCCTCTATGATGGAAATAAGAGATCAGATGGCATTAAAGCATAACCCTTCATATGTATATCAGATTAAATGGCATTAAAGCTTAACCCTTCTAGTATATATGCAAATACAGCAATAGTAAAGTTTGAAAGCTAATGCTAATTTGCTAATGCTAGCGTTTTTAATGCTAGTGCTAATATCTGGTCATTGTCATCCTGTATGTGTCTTCTACGAAGGAAATAACAGATCAGATGGCTTTTAAGCATAACCCTTCATGGCAATATAGGATTAAATGGCATTAAAGCTTAACTTTTCTTGTATATATACAAATACAGCAATGTTAAAATTTGAAAGCTAATGCTACCTTGCTAATTCTAATGATCTAATGCTTGTGCTAATATCTGGTCATTTTCATACTGTACGTGTCCTTTCTGATGGAAATAAGAGATCAGAAGGCATTAAAGCATAACCCTTCATGGGAATACGAGATTAAATGGCAATAAAGCTTAACCCTTCTGGTATATATGAAAATACAGCAATGTTTAAGTTTGAGTGCTAATGCTAACTTCCTAATACTAGCGATCTAATGCTAGTGCTAATATCTGGTCATTTTCATACTGTAATTGTCCTCCATGATGGAAATAAGAGATCAGATGACATTGAAGCATAACCCTTCATGTGAATATGGTATTAAATGGCATTAAAGCTTAACCCTTCTTTTACATAATGAAATACAGCAATGTTAAAGTTTGAATGCTAATGCTAACTTGCTAATGCTAGCGATATAATGGTAGTGCTAATATCTGGTCATTTTCATACTGTTCGTGTCCTCTATCATGGAAATAAGACATCAGATGCCTTTAAAGCATAACCCTTCATGGGAATATGAGATTAAATGGCTTTAAAGCATTAAAGCATAACCCTTCTAGTATATGTAATATCTGCATTTCATACAGATGGAAATAAGAGATCAGATGCTAAAGTTTGAATATGAGATTAAATGGCATTAAAGCATAACCCTTCTAGCATATACAGCAATGCTAAAGTTTGATGGCGAATGCTAACTTACTATTGCTAGCAATCTAATGCTAGTGTAATATCTGGTCATTTTCATACTGTTCGTGTCCTCTATGATGGAAATAAGAGATCAGATGCCTTTAAAGCATAACCCTTCATTTGGAATATGAGATTAAATGGCATTAAAGCATAACCCTTCTAGTATATATGCAAATACAGCAATGCTAAAGTTTGATGGCTAATGCTAACTTGCTATTGCTAGCAATCTAATGCTAGTGTAATATCTGGTCATTTTCCATACTGTTCGTGTCCTCTATGATGGAAATAAGAGATCAGATGCCTTTTTAACCCTTCATTGAATATGAGATTAAACCCTTAATTCTAGTATATATGAAATAAGAATGTTAAAATGGCATAAAAATGCTAGTAACGGTCATTCTAGTATATATGATAAATACAGCAATGCCTGTTAAAGTTTGGAATAAGAGATAAATGGCATAAAAGCTTAACGCTTCTAGTTATATGCTACAGCAATGTTAAAGTTTGAATTTAATGCTAACTTGAGCTAATATCTGGTCATTGTCATACTGTATGTGTCCTCTATGATGGAAATAAGAGAGCAGATGGCATTAAAGCATAACCCTTCATGTAAATTTGAGATTAAATGGCATTTAAGCTTAACCCTTCTTGTACATATGCAAATACAGCAATGTTAAAGTTTGAATTTAATGCTAACAAGCTAATGCTAAAGATCTAATGCTACTGCTAATATCTGGTCATTTCATACTATGCGTGTCCTCTATGATGGAAATAAGAGATCAGATGGCATTAAAGCATAATCTTTCATATGAATATGAGATTAAATGGCATTTAAGCTTAACCCTTCTAGTATATATGCAAATGCAGCAATAGTAAAGTTTGAATTCTAATGCTAACAAGCTAATGCTAAAGATCTAATGCTACTGCTAATATCTGGTCATTTTCATACTGTACGTGTCCTCTATGATGGAAATAAGAGATCAGATGGCATTAAAGCATAATCCTTCATATGAATATGAGATTGAAAGGCATTTAAGCTTAACCCTTCTAGTATATATGCAAATACAGCAATGTTATAGTTTGAATTCTAATGCTAACTTGCTATTGCTAGCGAGCGAAGGCTAGTGCTAATATCTGGTCATTGTCATACTGTATGTGTCCTCTATGATGGAAATAAGAGATCAGATGGCATTAAAGCATAACTCTTCATGGAAATTTGAGATTAAATGCCATTTAAGCTTAACCCTTCTTGTACATATGCAAATACAGCAATGTTAAAGTTTGATTTCTAATGCTAACATGCTAATGCTAAAGATCTAATGCTAGTGCTAATATCTGGTCATTTTCATACTGTTTGTGTCCTCTTTGATGGAAATAAGAGATCAGATGGCATTAAATCATAACCCTTCATGGGAATATGCGATTAAATAGCATACATGCTTAACCCTTCTTGTATATATGCAAATACAGCACTGTTAAAGTTTGAATGCTAATGCATACTTGCTAATGCTAGCGATCTAATGCTAGTGCTAATATCTGGTCATTTTCATACTGTACGTGTCCTCCATGATGCAAATAAGAGATCAGATGGCATTGAAGCATAACCCTTCATGTGAATATGATTTTCAATGGCAATAAAGCTTAACCCTTCTGGTACATAATGAAATACAGCAATGTTAAAGTTTGAATGCTAATGCTAACTTGCTAATGCTAGCGATCTAATCCTAGTGCTAATATCTGGTCATTTTCATTCTGATCGTGTCCTCTATGATGGAAATAAGAGATCATATACCTTTATAGCATAACCCTACATGGGAATATGAGATTAAATGGCATTAAAGCTTAACCCTTCTAGTATATATGCAAATACAGCACTGTTAAAGTTTTAATGCTAATGCTAACTTGCTAATTCTAGCGATCTAATGCTGGTGCTAATATCTGCTCATTTTCATACTGTATGTGTTCTCTCTGATGAGAATAAGATCAGTTGCCATTACAGCATAACCCTTCTTGGGAATATGAGATTAAATGACATTAAAGCTTAACCCTTCTAGTATATATGTAAAAACAGGAATGTTAAAGTTTGATGTCTAATGCTAACTTGCTATTCTTAGCGATCTAATGCTAGTGCTAATATCAGGACATTTTCATACTGTTCGTGTCCTCTATGATGGAAATAAGAGATCAGATTCCTTTACAGCATAACCCTTGATGGGAATATGACATTAAATGGTATTAAAGCTTAACCCTTCTAGTATATATGCAAATACAGCAATGTTAAAGTTTGAATGTTAATGCTAACTTGCTATTGCTAGCGAGCGAAGGCTAGAGCTAATATCTGGTCATTGTCATACTGTATGTGTCCTCTATGATGGAAATAAGAGATCAGATGGCATATAAGCATAACCCTTCATGGAAATTTGAGATTAAATGGCATTTTAGCTTAACCGTTCTTGTACATATGGAAATACAGCAATGTTAAAGTTTGAATTCTAATGCTAACATGCTAATGCTAAAGATCTAATGCTAGTGCTAATAACTGGTCATTTTCATACTGTTCGTGTCCTCTTTGATGGAAATAAGAGATCAGATGGCATTAAAGCATAACCCTTCATGGAAATATGAGATTAAATGGCATTAAAGCTTAACCCTTATAGTATATATGCAAATACAGCACTGTTAAAGTTTGAATGCTAATGCTAACTTGCTAATGCTAGCGATCTAATGCTAGTGCTAATATCTGGTCATTTTCATACTGTACGTGTCCTCTATGATGGAAATAAGAGATCAGATGGCATTAAAACATATCCCTTCATGGGAATAGGAGATTAAATGGCATTAAAAGCTTAACCCTTCTTGTATATATAAGCAAATACAGCAATGTTAAAGTTTGAATGCTAATGCTAACTTGCTAATGCTAGCGATCTAATGCTAGTGCTAATATCTAGTCATTTTCATACTGTTCGTGTCCTCTATGATGGAAATAAGAGATCACATGTCATCAAAACATGAACCCCTCATGGCAATAAGAGATTAAATGGCATTAAAGCTTAAACCTTCTTGTATATATGCAAATACAGCAATGTTAAAGTTTGAATGCAAATCCTAAATTAAATGCTGGTTATCTAATGCTACTGCTAATATCTGGTCATTTTCATACTGTACGTGTACTCTATGCTGGAAATAAGAGATCAGATGGCATTAAAAGCAAAACCCTTCATATGAATATCAGATTAAATGGCATTAAAGCTTTTAACCCTTCTAGTATATATGCAAATACAGCAATAGTAAAGTTTGAAAGCTAATGCTAATTTGCTAATGCTAGCGTTTTAATGCTAGTGCTAATATCTGGTCATTGTCATCCTGTATGTGTCTTCTATAATGGAAATAACAGATCAGATGGCATTTAAGCATAACCCTTCATGGAGATATAAGATTAAATGGCATTAAAGCTTAACCCTTTCTTGTATATATACAAATACAGCAATGTTAAAATTTGAATGCTAATGCTACCTTTGCTAATACTAATGATCTAATGCTAGTGCTAATATCTGGTCATTGTCATACTGTACGTGTCCTTTCTGATGGAAATAAGAGATCAGAAGGCATTAAAGCATAACCCTTCATATGAATATGAGATTAAATGGCAATAAAGCTTAACCCTTCTGGTAGATATGAAAATACAGCAATGTTTAAGTTTGAGTGCTAATGCTAACTTCCTAATACTAGCGATCTAATGCTAGTGCTAATATCTGGTCATTTTCATACTGTACGTGTCCTCCATGATAGAAATGAGAGATCAGATGGCATTAAAGCATAAACCTTCATGGCAATATGAGATTAACTGGCATTAAAGCTTTACCCATCTTGTACATATGCTAATACAGTCATTTGAATGTTTGAATGCTAATGCTAGCGATCTAATGCTAGTGCTAATATCTGGTCAGTTTCATACTGTTCGTGTCCTCTATGATGGAAATAAGAGATCAGATGCCTTTAAAGCATAACCCTTCATGGGAATATGAGATTAAATGGCATTAAAGCTTAACCCTTCTAGTATATATGCAAATACAGCAATGTTAAAGTTTGAATGCTAATGCTAACTTGCTAATGCTAGCAATCTAATGCTAGTCCTAATATCTGGTCATTGTCATACTGTATGTGTCCTCTATGATGGAAATAAGAGATCACATGGCATTAAACCATAACCCTTCATGGGAATATGAGATTAGATGTCATAAAAGCTTAACCCTTCTTGTAAATATGCAAATACAGTCATGTTAAAGTTTGAATGCTAATGCTAGTGATCTAATGCTAGTTCCAATATCTGGTCATTGTCATACTGTATGTGTCGTCTTTGATGTAAATAAGATATCAGATGGCATTAAAGCAAAACCCTTCATGGCAATATGAGATTTAATGGCATTAAAGCTTAACCCTTCTTGTAAATATGCAAATACAGTCATGTTAAAGTTTGAATGCTAATGCTAGTGATCTAATGCTAGTGCTAATATCTGGTCATTGTAATACTATACCTGTCCTCTATGATGGAAATAAGAGATCAGATGGCATTAAAGCATAACCCTTCATGGGAATATGAGATTTTATGTCATTAAAGCTTAACCCTTCTTGTATATTTGCAAATACAGCAATGTTAAATTTGAATTCTAATGCTAACTTGCTAATGCTAGCGATCTAATGCTAGTGCTAATATCTGGTCATTTTCATACTGTACGTGTCCTCTTTAATGGAAATAAGAGATCAAATGGCATTAAAGCATAACCCTTCATGGGAATATGAGATTAGATGCCATTTAAGCTTAACCCTTGTTGCAAATATGCAAATACAATCATTTTAAAGTTTGAATGCTAATGCTAGCGATCTAATGCTAGTGCAAATATCAGGTCATTGTCATACTGTATGTGTCTTCTATGATGGAAATAAGAGATCAGATGGCATTAAAGCTTAACCCTTCATGGCAATTTGAGATTAAATGGCATTAAAGCTTCACCCTTCTTCTATATAAGCAAATA
Source organism: Gymnothorax javanicus (assembly GCA_029692085.1). Lineage (NCBI taxonomy): Eukaryota > Metazoa > Chordata > Actinopteri > Anguilliformes > Muraenidae > Gymnothorax > Gymnothorax javanicus. The sequence continues at coordinate 105,011,067 of CM056199.1, forward strand.
CAGCAATGCTAAAGTTTGAATGCTAATGCTAACTTGCTAATGCTAGCGATCTAATGCTAGTGCTAATATCTGGTCTTTGTCATACTGTATGTGTCCTCTATGATGGAAATAAGAGATCAGATGGCATTAAAGCATAACCCTTCATGGGAATATGAGATTAAATGGCATTAAAGCTTAAACCTTCTTGTACATATGCAAATACAGCAATGTTAAAGTTTGAATGCTAAAGCTAACTTGCTAATGCTAGCGATCTAATGCTAGTGCAAATATCTGTTCATTTTCATAGTGTACGTGTCCTCTATGATGGAAATAAGAGATCACATGGCATTAAAGCATAAACCTTCATGGCAATATGAGATAAGATGCCATTAAAGCTTAACCCTTCTTGTAAATATGCAAATACAGTCATTTTCAAGTTTGAATGCTAATGCTAGCGATCTAATGCTAGTGCTAATATCTGATCATTGTCATACTGTATGTGTCCTCTATGATGGAAATAAGAGATCAGATGGCATTAAAGCATAACTCTTCATGGGAATATGAGATTAAATGGCATTAAAGCTTAAACCTTCTTGTACATATGCAAATACAACAATTTTAAAGTTTGAATGCTAATGCTAACTTGGTAATGCTAGCGATCTAATGCTAGTGCTAATATCTGGTCATGTTCATACTGTTCGTGTCCTCTATGATGGAAATACGAGATCAGATGCTCTTAAAGCATAACCCTTCATGGCAATATGAGATTAAATGGCATTAAAGCTTAACCCTTCTAGTATATATGCAAATACAGCTGTTAAAGTTTGAATGCTATGCTAACTTGCAATGCTAGCGATCTAATGCTAGTGCTAATATCTGGTCATTTTCATACTGTAAGTGTCCTCTATGTTGGAAATAAGAAATCAGATGGCATTAAAGCGTAACCCCTCTTGGGAATATGAGATTAAATGGCATTAAGGCTAAACCCTTCTTGTATATATGCAAATACAGCACTGTTAAAGTTTGAATGCTAATGCTAACTTGCTAATGCTAGCGATCTAATGCTAGTGCTAATATCTGGTCATTTTCATACTGTTCGTGTCCTCTATGATGGAAATACGAGATCAGATGCCTTTAAAGCATAACCCTTCATGGCAATATGAGATTAAATGGCATTTAATCTTAACCCTTCAAGTATATATGCAAATACAGCACTGTGAAATTTGAATGCTAATGCTAACTTGCTAATGCTACCGATCTAAATCTAGTGCTAATATCTGGTCATTTTCATACTGTACGTGTCTTCTATGATGGAAATACGAGATCAGATGGCATTAAAGCATAACCCTTCAGGGGAATATGAGATTTTATGTCATTAAAGCTTAACGCTTCTTGTATATATGCAAATACAGCAATGTTAAATTTGAATTCTAATGCTAACTTGCTAATGCTAGCGATTTAATGCTAGTGCTAATATCTGGTCATTTTCATACTGTACGTGTCCTCTATAATGGAAATAAGAGATCACATGGCATTAAAGCATAACCCTTCATGGGAATATGAGATTAGATGGCATCAAAGCTTAACCCTTCTTGTAAATATGCAAATACAATCATGTTAAAGTTTGAATGCTAATGCTAGCGATGTAATGCTAGTGCTAATATCTGGTCATTGTCATACTGTATGGGTCTTCTATTATGGAAATAAGAGATCAGATGGCATTAAAGCTTAACCCTTCATGGCAATTTGAGATTTTAATGTTATTAAAGCTTAACCCTTTTTGTATATAAGCAAATACAGTAATATAAAAGTGTGAATGCTAATGCTAACTTGCTAATGCTAGCGATCTAATGCTAGTGCTAATATCTGGTCATTTTCATAGTGTACGTGTCCTCTATGATGGAAATAAGAGATCACATGGCATTAAAGCATAACTTTTCATGGTTATATGAGATTAGATGGCATAAAAGCTTAACCCTTCTTGTAAATATGCAAATACAGTCATGTTAAAGTTTGAATGCTAATGCCACCGATCTAATGCTAGTGTTAATATCTGGTCATTGTCATACTGTATGGTTCTTCTATTATGCAAATAAGAGATCAGATGGCATTAAAGCTTAACCCTTCATGGCAATTTGAGATTTTAATGGCATTAAAGCTTAACCCTTCTTGTATATATACAAATACAGCAATGTTAAAGTTTGAATGCTAATGCTAACTTGCTATAGCTAGCGATCTAATGCTAGTCCTAATATGTGGTCATTGTCATACTGTATGTGTCCTCAATGATGGAAATAAGAGATCAGATGGCATTAAAGCATAACCCTTCATGGGAATATGAGATTAAATAGCATTTAAGCTTAACCCTTCTAGTAGATATGCAAATACAGCAATGTTAAAGTTTGAATGCTAATGCTAACTTGCTAATGCTAGCGATCTAATGCTAGTGCTAATATCTGGTCATTTTCATACTGTTCGGGTCCTCTATGATGGAAATAAGAGATCAGATGCCTTAAAAGCATAACCCTTCATGGGAATATGAGATTAAACGGCATTAAAGCTTCACTCTTCTAGCAAATATGCAAATACAGCAATTTTAAAGTTTGAATGCTAATGCTAACTTCTTAATGCTAGCGATCTAATGCTAGTCCTAATATCTGGTCATTGTCATACTGTATGTGTCCTCTATGATGGAAATAAGAGATCACATGGCATTAAAGCATAACCCTTCATGGGAATATGAGATTAGATGGCATAAACGCTTAACCCTTCTTGTAAATATGCAAATACAGTCATGTTAAAGTTTGAATGCTAATGCGAGCGATCTAGTGCTAGTGCCAATATCTGGTCATTTTAATACTGTATGTGTCCTCTATGATGGAAATAAGAGATCAGATGGCTTTAAAGGATAACCCTTCATGGCAATATGAGATTAAATGGCATTAAATCTTAACCCTTCTAGTATATATACAAATACAGCACTGTTAAATTTGAATTCTAATGCTAACTTGCTAATGCTAGCGATCTAATGCTAGTGCTAATATCTGGTCATTTTCATACTGTATGTGTACTCTATCATGGAAATTAGAGATCAAATGGCATTAAACCATAACCCTTCATGGCAATATTAGATAAGATGCCATTAAAGCTTAACCCTTCTTGTAAATATGCAAATACAGTCATTTTAAAGTTTGAATGCTAATGCTAGCGATCTAATGCTAGTGCTAATATCTGGTCATTTTCAAACTGTTCGTGTGCTCTATGATGGAAATACGAGATCAGAAGCCTTTCAAGCATAACCCTTCATGGCAATATGAGATTAAATGGCATTAAAGCTTAACACTTCTAGTATATTTGCAAATACAGCACTGTTAAAGTTTGAATGCTATTGCTAACTTGCTAATTCTAGCGATCTAATGCTAGTGCTAATATCTGGTCATTTTCATACTGTACGTGTCCTCTATGATAGAAATAAGAGATCAGATGGCATTAAAGCGTAACCCTTCTTGGGAATATGAGATTAAATGGCATTAAGGCTTAACCCTTCTTGTATATATGCAAATACAGCAATGTTAAATTTGAATGCTAAAGCATACTAGCTAATGCTAGCGATCTAATGCTAGTGCTAATATCTGGTCATTTTCATACTGTACGTGTCCTCTATAATGGAAATAAGAGATCACATGGTATTAAAGCATAACCCTTCATGGGAATATGAGATTAAATGGCATTAAAGCTTAAACCTTCTTGTACATATGCAAATACAGCAATGTTAAAGTTTGTATGTTAATGCTAACTTGCTAATGCTAGCGATCTAATGCTAGTGCAAATATCTGGTCATTTTCATAGTGTACGTGTCCTCTATGATGGAAATAAGAGATCACATGGCATTAAAGCATAAACCTTCATGGCAATATGAGATAAGATGCCATTAAAGCTTAACCCTTCTTGTAAATATGCAAATACAGTCATTTTCAAGTTTGAATGCTAATGCTAGCGATCTAATGCTAGTGCTAATATCTGGTCATTTTCATACTGTACGCGCCTCTATCATGGAAATAAGAGATCAGATGGCATTAAAGCGTAACCGCTCTTGGGAATATGAGATTAAATGGCATTAAGGCTAAACCCTTCTTGTATATATGCAAATACAGCAATGTTAAATTTGAATGCTAATGCATACTTGCTAATGCTAGCGATCTAATGCTATTCCTAATATCTGGTCATTTTCATACTGTACGTGTCCTCTATAATGGAAATAAGAGATCACATGGCATTAAAGCATAACCCTTCATGGTAATATGAGTTTAGATGCCATTAAAGCTTAACCCTACTTGTAAATATGCAAATACAGTCATGTTAAAGTTTGAATGCTAATGCTACCGATCTAATGCTAGTGCTCATATCTGGTCATTGTCATACTGCATGTGTCCTCTATGATGGAAATAAGAGATCAGATGCCATTAAAGCATAACCCTTCATGGCAATTTGAGATTTTAATGGCATTAAAGCTTAACCCTTCTTGTATATATACAAATACAGCAATGTTAAAGTTTGAATGCTAATGCTAACTTGCTAATGCTAGCGATCTAATGCTAGTCCTAATATCTGGTCATTGTCATACTGTATGTGTCCTCTATGATGGAAATAAGAGATCATATTGCATTAAAGCATAACCCTTCATGGGAATATGAGATTAGATGGCATAAAAGCTTAACCCTTCTTGTAAATATGCAAATACAGTCATGTTAAAGTTTGAATGCTAATGCTAGCGATCTAATGCTAGTGCCAATATCTGGTCATTGTCATACTGTAAGTGTCCTCTTTGATGGAAATAAGAGATCAGTTGGCATTAAAGAAAAACCCTTAATGGCAAAATGAGATTAAATGGCATTAAAGCTTAACCCTTCTTGTATATATACAAATACAACAATGTTAAAGTTTTAATGCTAATGCTAACTTGCTAATACTAGCGATCTAATGCTAGTGCTAATATCTGGTCATTTTAATACTGTATGTGTCCTCTATGATGGAAATAAGAGATCAGATGGCTTAAAGGATAACCCTTCATGGCAATATGAGATTAAATGGCATTTAATCTTAACCCTTCTAGTATATATACAAATACAGCACTGTTAAATTTGAATTCTAATGCTAACTTGCTAATGCTAGCGATCTAATGCTAGTGCTAATATCTGGTCATTTTCATACTGTACGTGTCCTCTATGATGGAAATAAGAGATCAGATGGCATTGAAGCTTAACCCTTCTTGGGAATATGAGATTTTATGTCATTAAAGCTTATCCCTTCCTGTATATATGCAAATACAGCAATGTTAAATTTGAATTCTAATGCTAACTTGCTAATGCTAGCGATCTAATGCTATTGCTAATATCTGGTCATTTTCATACTGTATGTGTACTCTATAATGTAAATTAGAGATCAAATGGCATTAAACCTTAACCCTTCATGGCACTATTAGATAAGATGCCATTAAAGCTTAACCCTTCTTGTAAATATGCAAATACAGTCATTTTAAAGTTTGAATGCTAATGCTAGCGATCTAATGCTAGTGCTAATATCTGGTCATTTTCAAACTGTTCGTGTCCTCTATGATGGAAATACGAGATCAGATGGGATTAAAGGATAACCCTTCATGGCAATATGAGATTAAATGGCATTAAATCTTAACCCTTCTAGTATATATGCAAATACAGCACTGTTAAATTTGAATGCTAATGCTAACTTGCTAATGCTACCGATCTAAATCTAGTGCTAATATCTGGTCATTTTCATACTGTACATGTCCTCTATGATGGAAATACGAGATCAGATGGCATTAAAGCATAACCCTTCAGGGGAATATGAGATTTTATGTCAATAAAGCTTAACCCTTCTTGTATATATGCAAATACAGCAATGTTAAATTTGAATTCTAATGCTAACTTGCTAATGCTAGCGATCTAATTCTAGTGCTAATATCTGGTCATTTTCATACTGTACGTGTCCTCTATAATGGAAATAAGAGATCACATGGCATTAAAGCATAACCCTTCATGGGAATATGAGATTAGATGCCATTAAAGCTTAACCCTTCTTTTAAACATGCAAATACAATCATGTTAAAGTTTGAATGCTAATGCTAGCGATCTAATGCTAGTGCTAATATCTGGTCATTGTCATACTGTATGGGTCTTCTATTATGGAAATAAGAGATCAGATGGCATTAAAGCTTAACCCTTCATCGCAATTTGAGATTAAATGGCATTAAAGCTTAACCCTTCTTGTATATAAGCAAATACAGCAATGTTAATTTTGAATGCTAATGCATACTTGCTAATGCTAGCGATCTAATGCTATTCCTAATATCTGGTCATTTTCATACTGTACGTGTCCTCTATAATGGAAATAAGAGATCACATGGCATTAAAGCATAACCCTTCATGGTAATATGAGATTAGATGGCATAAAAGCTTAACCCTTCTTGTAAATATGCAAATACAGTCATGTTAAAGTTTGAATGCTAATGCTACCGATCTAATGCTAGTGCTAATATCTGCTCATTGTCATACTGTATGGGTCTTCTATTATGGAAATAAGAGATCAGATGGCATTAAAGCTTAACCCTTCATGGCAATTTGAGATTTTAATGGCATTAAAGCTTAACCCTTCTTGTATATATACAAATACAGCAATGTTAAAGTTTGAATGCTAATGCTACCGATCTAATGCTACCGATCTAATGCTAGTGCTAATATCTGCTCATTGTCATACTGTATGGGTCTTCTATTATGGAAATAGGAGATCAGATGGCATTAAAGCATAACCCTTCATGGGAATATGAGATTAAATAGCATTTAAGCTTAACCCTTCTAGTATATATGCAAATACAGCAATGTTAAAGTTTGAATGCTAATGCTAACTTGCTAATGCTAGCGATCTAATGCTAATGCTAATATCTGGTCATTTTCATACTGTTCGTGTCATCTATGATGGAAATAAGAGATCAGACGCCTTAAAAGCATAACCCTTCATGGGAATATGAGATTAAACGGCATTAAAGCTTCACCCTTCTAGTATATATGCAAATACAGCAATGTTAAAGTTTGAATGCTAATGCTAACTTCTTAATGCTAGCGATCTAATGCTAGTCCTAATATCTTGTCATTGTCATACTGTATGTGTCCTCTATGATTAAAATAAGAGATCACATGGCATTAAAGCATAACCCTTCATTGGAATATGAGATTAGATGGCATAAAAGCTTAACCCTTCTTGTAAATATGCAAATACAGTCATGTTAAAGTTTGAATGCTAATGCTAACGATCTAATGCTAGTGCCAGTATCTGGTCATTTTAATACTGTATGTGTCCTCTATGATGGAAATAAGAGATCAGATGGCATTAAAGCGTAACCCCTCTTGGGAATATGAGATTAAATGGCATTAAGGCTAAACCCTTCTAGTATATATGCAAATACAGCACTGTTAAATTTGAATTCTAATGCTTACTTGCTAATGCTAGCGATCTAATGCTAATGCTAATATCTGGTCATTTTCATACTGTACGTGTCCTCTATGATGGAAATACGAGATCAGATGGCATTAAAGCATACCCCTTCATGGGAATATGAGATTTTATGTCATTAAAGCTTAACCCTTCTTGTATATATACAAATACAGCAATGTTAAATTTGAATTCTAATGCTAACTTGCTAATGCTAGCGATCTAATGCTAGTGCTAATATCTGGTCATTTTCATACTGTACGTGTCTCTATAATGGAAATAAGAGATCACATGGCATTAAAGCATAACCCTTCATGGGGAATATGAGATTAGATGCCATTAAAAACTTAACCTTCTTGTAAATATGCAAAATACAATCATGTTAAAGTTTGAATGCTAATGCTAGCGATCTAATGCTAGTGCTAATATCTGGTCATTGTCATACTGTATGTGTCTTCTATGATGGAAATAAGAGATCATATGGCATTAAAGCTTAACCCTACATTGCAATTTGAGATTAAATGGCATTAAAGCTTACCCCTTCTTGTATATAAGCAAATACAGTAATGTTCAAGTTTGAATGCTAATGCTAACTTGCTAATGCTAGCGATCTAATGCTAGTCCTAATATCTTGTCATTGTCATACTGTATGTGTCCTCTATGATGGAAATAAGAGATCAGATGGCATTAAAGCATAACCCTTCATGGGAATATGACATTAGATGGCATAAAAGCTTAACCCTTCTTGTACAAAAGCAAAAACATCAATGTTAAAGTTTGAATGCTAATGCTAACTTGCTAATACTAAAGATCTAATGCTAGTGCTAATATCTGGTCATTTTCATACTGTTCGTGTCCTCTATTATGGAAATAAGAGATCAGATGCCTTTAAAGCATAACCCTTCATGGGAATATGAGATTAAATTGCATTAAAGCTTAACCCTTCTTGTATATATAAAAATACAGCAATGTTAAAGTTTTAATGCTAATGCTAACTTGCTAATACTAGCGATCTAATGCTAGTGCTAATATCTGGTCATTTTAATACTGTATGTGTCCTCTATAATGGAAATAAGAGATCAGATGGCTTTAAAGGATAACCCTTCATGGCAATATGAGATTAAATGGCACTAAATCTTTACCCTTCTAGTATATATACAAATACAGCACTGTTAAATTTGAATTCGAATGCTAACTTGCTAATGCTAGCGATCTAATGCTAGTGCTAATATCTGGTCATTTTCATACTGTTCGTGTCCTCTATGATGGAAGTAAGAGATCAGATTCCTTAAAAGCCTAACCCTTCATGAGAATATGAGATTAAACGGCATTAAAGCTTCACCCTTCTAGTATATAAGCAAATACAGCAATGTTAAAGTTTGAATGCTAATGCTTACTTGCTAATGCTAGCGATCTAATGCTAGTCCTAATATCTGGTCATTGTCATACTGTATGTGTCCTCTATGTTGGAAATAAGAGATCACATGGCATTAAAGCATAACCCTTCATGGGAATATGAGATTAGATGGCATAAAAGCTTAACCCTTCTTGTAAATATGCAAATACAGTCATGTTAAAGTTTGAATGCTAATGCTTGCAATCTAATGCTAGAGCCAATATCTGGTCATTGACATACTGTATGTGTCCTCTTTGATGGAAATAAGAGATCAGATGGCATGAAAGCAAAACACTTCATGTCAATATGAGATTAAATGGCATTAAAGCTTAACCCTTCTTGTATATATTCAAATACAGCAATGTTAAAGTTTGAATGCTAATGCTAACTTGCTAATACTAGCGATCTAATGCTAGTGCTAATATCTGGTCATTTTAATACTCTATGTGTCCTGTATGATGGAAATAAGAGATCAGATGGCTTTAAAGGATAACCCTTCATGGCAATATGAGATTAAATGCCATTAAATCTTAACCCTTCTAGTATATATGCAAATACAGCACTGTTAAATTTGAATTCTAATGCTAACTTGCTAATGCTAGCGATCTAATGCTAGTGCTAATATTCTGGTCATTTTTCATACTGTAACGTGTCCTCTATGATGGAAATATAGATCAGATGGCATTAAAGCATAACCGTTCATGGGAATATGAGATTTTATGTCATTAAATGCTTAACCCTTCCTGTATATATGCAAATACAGCAATGTTAAATTTGAATTCTAATGCTAACTTGCTAATGCTAGCGATCTAATGCTAGTGCTAATATTTGGTCATTTGCATACTGTATGTGTACTCTATAATGGAAATAAGAGATCAAATGGCATTAAAGCATAACCCTTCTTGGGAATATGAGATTAGATGCCATTAAAGCTTAACCCTTTCTTGGTAAATATGCAAATACAATCATCTTAAAGTTTGAATGCTAATGCTAGCGATCTAATGCTAGTGCTAATATCTGGTCATTGTCAAACTGTATGTTTCTTCTATGATTGAAATAAGAGATCAGATGGAATTAAAGCTTAACCCTTCATGGCAATTTGAGATTAAATGGCATAAAAGCTTAACCCTTCTTGTATATAAGCAAATACAGGAATGTTAAAGTTTGAATTCTAATGCTAACTTGCTAATGCTAGCTATCTAATGCTAGTGCTAATAACTGGTCATTTTCATACTGTACGTGTCCTCTATGATGGAAATAAGAGATCACATGGCATTAAAGCATAAACCTTCATTGCAATATGAGATAAGATGCCATTAAAGCTTAACCCTTCTTGAAATATGCAAATACAGTCATTTTAAAGTTTGAATGCTAATGCTAGCGATCTAATGCTAGTGCTAATATCTGGTCATTTTCATACTGTACGTGTCCTCTATAATGGAAATAAGAGATCACATGGCATTAAAGCATAACCCTTCATGGGGAATATGAGATTAGATGCCATTAAAACTTAACCCTTCTTGTAAATATGCAAATACAATCATGTTAAAGTTTGAATGCTAATGCTAACTTGCTAAATGCTAGCATCTAATGCTAGTGCTAATAACTGGTCATTTTCATACTAATACGTAAGTCCTCTATGATGGAAATAAGAGATCACATGGCATTAAAGCATAAACCTTCATGGCAATATGAGATAAGATGCCATTAAAGCTTAACCCCTTCTTGAAATATGCAAACACAGTCATTTTAAAGTTTGAATGCTAATGCTAGCGATCTAATGCTAGTGCTATTATCACAAGTCATTTTCATACTGCACGTGTCCTCTATAATGGAAATAAGAGATCACATGGCATTGAAGCATAACCCTTCATGGGAATATGAGATTAGATGCCATTAAAGCTTAACCCTTCGTGAAAATATGCAAATACAATCATGTTAAAGTTTGAATGCTAATGCTAGCGATGTAATGCTAATGCTAATATCTGGTCATTGTCATACTGTATGGGTCTTTTATTATGGAAATAAGAGATCAGATGGCATTAAAGCTTAACCCTTCATGGCAATTTGAGATTAAATGGCATTAAAGCTTAACCCTTCTTGTATATAAGCAAATACAGTAATGTAAAAGTTTGAATGCTAATGCTAACTTGCTAATGCTAGCGATCTAATGCTAGTGCTAATATCTGGTCATTTTCATAGTGTACGTGTCCTCTATGATGGAAATAAGAGATCACATGGCATTAAAGCATAACTCTTCATGGTTATATGAGATTAGATGGCATAAAAGCTTAACCCTTCTTGTAAATATGCAAATACAGTCATGTTAAAGTTTGAATGCTAATGCTACCGATCTAATGCTAGTGCTAATATCTGGTCATTGTCATACTGTATGGGTCTTCTATTATGCAAATAAGAGATCAGATGGCATTAAAGCTTAACCCTTCAAGGCAATTTGAGATTTTAATGGCATTAAAGCTTTACCCTTCTTGTATATATACAAATACAGCAATGTTAAAGTTTGAATGCTAATGCTAACTTGCTATAGCTAGCGATCTAATGCTAGTCCTAATATGTGGTCATTGTCATACTGTATGTGTCCTCAATGATGGAAATAAGAGATCAGATGGCATTAAAGCATAACCCTTCATGGGAATATGAGATTTAATAGCATTTAAGCTTAACCCTTCTAATATATATGCAAATACAGCAATGTAAAAGTTTGAATGCTAATGCTAACTTGCTAATGCTAGCGATCTAATGCTAGTGCTAATATCTGGTCATTTTCATACTGTTCGGGTCCTCTATGATGGAAATAAGAGATCAGATGGCATTAAAGCATAACCCTTCATGGGAATATGAGATTAGATGGCATAAAAGCTTAACCCTTCTTGTAAATATGCAAATACAGTCATGTTAAAGTTTGAATTCTAATGCTAGCGATCTAATGCTAGTGCCAATATCTGGTCATTTTAATACTGTATGTGTCCTCTATGATGGAAATAAGAGATCAGATGGCATTAAAGGATAACCCTTCATGGCAATATGAGATTAAATGGCATTAAATCTTAACCCTTCTCGTATATATGCAAATAAAACACTGTTAAATTTGAATGCAAATGCTTACTTGCTAATGCTAGCGATCTAATGCTAGTGCTAATATCTGGTCATTTTCATACTGTACGTGTCCTCTATGATGGAAATACGAGATCAGATGGCATTAAAGCATAACCCTTCATGGGAATATAAGATTTTATGTCATTAAAGCTTAACCCTTCTTGTATATGTGCAAATACAGCAATGTTAAATTTGAATTCTAATGCTAACTTGCTAATGCTAGCGATCTAATGCTAGTGCTAATATATGGTCATTGTCATACTGTATGTGTCCTCTTTGATGATAATAAGAGATCAGATGGCATGAAAGGAAAACCCTTCATGTCAATATGAGATTAAATGGCATTAAAGCTTAACCCTTCTTGTATATATACAAATACAGCAATGTTAAAGTTTTAATGCTAATGCTAACTTGCTAATACTAGCGATCTAATGCTAGTGCTAATATCTGGTCATTTTAATACTGTATGTGTCCTCTATGATGGAAATGAGAGATCAGATGCCTTTTAAGCATAACCCTTCATGGGAATATGAGATTAAATGGCATTAAAGCTTAACCCTTCTAGTATATATGCAAATACAGCAATGTTGAAGTTTGAATGCTGATGCTAACTTGCTAATGCTGGCGATCTAATGCTAGTCCTAATATCTGGTCATTGTCATACTGTATGTGTCCTCTATGATGGAAATAAGAGATCAGATGGCATTAAAGCATAACCCTTCATGGGAATATGAGATTAGATGGCATAAAAGCTTAACCCTTCTTGTACAAAAGCAAAAACAGCAATGTTAAAGTTTGAATGCTAATGCTAACTTGCTAATGCTAGCGATCTAATGCTAGTGCTAATATCTGGTCATTTTCATACTGTTCGTGTCATCTATGATGGAAATAAGAGATCAGATGCCTTAAAAGCATAACCCTTCATGGGAATATGAGATTAAACGGCATTAAAGCTTCACCCTTCTAGTATATATGCAAATACAGCAATGTTAAAGTTTGAATTCTAATGCTAACTTCTTAATGCTAGCGATCTAATGCTAGTCCTAATATCTGGTCATTGTCATACTGTATGTGTCCTCTATGATGGAAATAAGAGATCACATGGCATTAAAGCATAACCCTTCATGGGAATATGAGATTAGATGGTATAAAAGCTTAAGCCTTCTTGTAAATATGCAAATACAGTCATGTTAAAGTTTGAATGCTAATGCTAACGATCTAATGCTAGTGCCAATATCTGGTCATTTTAATACTGTATGTGTCCTCTATGATGGAAATAAGAGATCAGATGGCATTAAAGCATAACCCTTCATGGGAATATGAGATTAAATGTCATTAAAGCTTAACCCTTCCTGTATATATGCAAATACAGGAATGGTAAAGTTTGAATGCTAATGCTAACTTGCTAATGCTAGCGATCTAATGCTAGTCCTAATATCTGGTCATTGTCATACTGTATGTGTCCTCTATGACGGAAATAAGAGATCAGATGGCATTAAAGCATAACCCTTCATGGGAATATGAGATTAGATGGCATAAAAGCTTAACCCTTCTTGTACAAAAGCAAAAACATCAATGTTAAAGTTTGAATGCTAATGCTAACTTGCTAATGCTAAAGATCTAATGCTAGTGCTAATATCTGGTCATTTTCATACTGTTCGTGTCCTCTATTATGGAAATAAGAGATCAGATGCCTTTAAAGCATAACCCTTCATGGGAATAAGAGATTAAATGGCATTAAAGCTTATCCCTTCTAGTATATATGCAAATACAGCAATGTTAAAGTTTGAATGCTAATGCTAACTTGCTAATACTAGCGATCTAATGCTAGTGCTAATATCTGGTCATTGTCATACTGTATGTGTCCTCTTTGATGGAAATAAGAGATCAGATGGCATGAAAGAAAAACCCTTCCTGTCAATATGAGATTAAATGGCATTAAAGCTTAACCCTTCTTGTATATATACAAATACAGCAATGTTAAAGTTTTAATGCTAATGCTAACTTGCTAATACTAGCGATCTAATGCTAGTGCTAATATCTGGTCATTTTAATACTGTATGTGTCCTCTATGATGGAAATAAGAGATCAGATGGCTTTAAAGGATAACCCTTCATGGCAATATGAGATTAAATGGCATTAAATCTTAACCCTTCTAGTATATATACAAATACAGCACTGTTAAATTTGAATTCTAATGCTAACTTGCTAATGCTAGCGATCTAATGCTAGTGCTAATATCTGGTCATTTTCATACTGTACGTGTCCTCTATGATGGAAATAAGAGATCAGATGGCTTTAAAGCGTAACCCTTCTTGGGAATATGAGATTTTATGTCATTAAAGCTTAACCCTTCCTGTATATATGCAAATACAGCAATGTTAAATTTGAATTCTAATGCTAACTTGCTAATGCTAGCGATCTAATGCTAGTGCTAATATCTGGTCATTTTCATACTGTATGTGTACTCTATAATGGAAATTAGAGATCAAATGCCATTAAACCATAACCCTTCATGGCAATATGAGATAAGATGCCATTAAAGCTTAACCCTTCTAGTAAATATGCAAATACAGTCATTTTAAAGTTTGAATGCTAATGCTAGCGATCTAATGCTAGTGCTAATATCTGGTCATTGTCATACTGTATGTGTCCTCTATGATGGAAATAAGAGATCAGATGGCATTAAAGCATAACCCTTCATGGAAATATGAGATTAAATAGCATTAAAGCTTATCCCTTCTGGTATATATGCAAATACAGCACTGTTAAATTTGAATTCTAATGCTAACTTGCTAATGCTAGCGATCTAATGCTAGTGCTAATATCTGGTCATTTTCAAACTGTACGTGTCCTCTATGATGGAAATACTAGATCAGATGGCATTAAAGCATAACCGTTCATGGGAATATGAGATTTTATGTCATTAATGCTTAACCCTTCCTGTATATATGCAAATACAGCAATGTTAAATTTGAATTCTAATGCTAACTTGCTAATGCTAGCGATCTAATGCTAGTGCTAATATTTGGTCATTTTCATACTGTATGTGTACTCTATAATGGAAATAAGAGATCAAATGGCATTAAAGCATAACCCTTCATGGGAATATGAGATTAGATGCCATTAAAGCTTAACCCTTCTTGCAAATATGCAAATACAATCATCTTAAAGTTTGAATGCTAATGCTAGCGATCTAATGCTAGTGCTAATATCTGGTCATTGTCATACTGTATGTTTCTTCTATGATGGAAATAAGAGATCAGATGGAATTAAAGCTTAACCCTTCATGGCAATTTGAGATTAAATGCCATAAAAGCTTAACCCTTCTTGTATATAAGCAAATACAGCAATGTTAAAGTTTGAATGCTAATGCTAACTTGCTAATGCTAGCGATATAATGCTAGTGCTAATAACTGGTCATTTTCATACTGTACGTGTCCTCTATGATGGAAATAAGAGATCACATGGCATTAAAGCATAAACCTTCATGGCAATATGAGATAAGATGCCATTAAAGCTTAACCCTTCTTGAAATATGCAAATACAGTCATTTTAAAGTTTGAATGCTAATGCTAGCGATCTAATGCTAGTGCTAATATCTGGTCATTGTCATACTGTATGTGTCCTCTATGATGGAAATAAGAGATCAGATGGCATTAAAGCATAAGCCTTCATGGGAATATGAGATTAAATGGCATTAAAGCTTCACACTTCTTGTACATATGCAAATACAGCAATGTTAAAGTTTGAATGCTAATGCTAACTTGGTAATGCTAGCGATCTAATGCTCGTGCTAATATCTGTTCATTTTCATACTGTTCGTGTCCTCTATGATGGAAATACGAGATCAGATGCCTTATAAGCATAATTCTTCATGGCTATATGAGATTAAATGGCATTAAAGCTTAACCCATCTAGTATATTTGCAAATACAGCACTGTTAAAGTTTGAATGCTAATGCTAACTTGCTAATTCTAGCGATCTAATGCTAGTTCTAATATCTGGTCATTGTCATACTGTATGTGTCCTCTATGATGGAAATAAGAGATCAGATGGCATTAAAGCATAACCCTTCATGGAAATATGAGATTAAATAGCATTAAAGCTTAACCCTTCTTGTATATATGCAAATACAGCACTGTTAAATTTGAATTCTAATGCTAACTTGCTAATGCTAGCGATCTAATGCTCGTGCTAATATCTGGTCATTTTCATACTGTTCGTGTCCTCTATGATGGAAGTAATAGATCAGATGCCTTAAAAGCCTAACCCTTCATGGGAATATGAGATTAAACGGCATTAAAGCTTCACCCTTCTAGTATATATGCAGATACAGCAATGTTAAAGTTTGAATGCAAATGCTTACTTGCTAATGCTAGCAATCTAATGCTAGTCCTAATATCTGGTCATTGTCATACTGTATGTGTCCTCTATGTTGGAAATAAGAGATCACATGGCATTAAAGCATAACCCTTCATGGGAATATGAGATTAGATGGCATAAAAGCTTAACCCTTCTTGTAAATATGCAAATACAGTCATGTTAAAGTTTGAATGCTATTGCTTGCGATCTAATGCTAGTGCCAATATCTGGTCATTGTCTTACTGTATGTGTCCTCTTTGATGGAAATAAGAGATCAGATGGCATGAAAGCAAAACACTTCATGTCAATATGAGATTAAATGGAATTAAAGCTTAACCCTTCTTGTATATATTCAAATACAGCAATGTTAAAGTTTGAATGCTAATGCTAACTTGCTAATACTTGCGATCTAATGCTAGTGCTAATACCTGGTCATTTTAATACTGTATGTGTCCTCTATGATGGAAATAAGAGATCAGATGGCTTTAAAGGATAACCCTTCATGGCAATATGAGATTAAATGGCATTAAATCTTAACCCTTCTAGTATATATGCAAATACAGCACTGTTAAATTTGAATTCTAATGCTTACTTGCTAATGCTAGCGATCTAATGCTAGTGCTAATATCTGGTCATTTTCATACTGTACGTGTCCTCTTTGATGGAAATACTAGATCAGATGGCATTAAAGCATAACCGTTCATGGGAATATGAGATTTTATGTCATTAAAGCTTAACCCTTCCTGTATATATGCAAATACAGCAATGTTAAATTTGAATTCTAATGCCAACTTGCTAATGCTAGAGATCTAATGCTAGTGCTAATATTTGGTCATTTTCATACTGTATGTGTACTCTATAATGGAAGTAAGAGATCAAATGGCATTAAAGCATAACCCTTCATGGGAATATGAGATTAGATGCCATTAAAGCTGAACCCTTCTTGCAAATATGCAAATACAATCATCTTAAAGTTTGAATGCTAATGCTAGCGATCTAATGCTAGTGCTAATATCTGGTCATTGTCATACTGTATGTTTCTTCTATGATGGAAATAAGAGATCAGATGGAATTAAAGCTTAACCCTTCATGGCAATTTGAGATTAAATGGCATAAAAGCTTAACCCTTCTTGTATATAAGCAAATACAGCAATGTTAAAGTTTGAATGCTAATGCTAACTTGCTAATGCTAGCGATCTAATGCTAGTGCTAATAACTGGTCATTTTCATACTGTACGTGTCCTCTATGATGGAAATAAGAGATCACATGGCATTAAAGCATAAACCTTCATGGCAATATGAGATTAAATGGCATTAAAGCTTAAACCTTCTTGTATATAAGCAAATACAGCAATGTTAAAGTTTGAATGCTAATGCTAACTTGCTAATGCTAGCGATCTAATGCTAGTGCTAAAATCTGGTCATTTTCATACTGTACGTGTCCTCTTTGATGGAAATACTAGATCAGATGGCATTAAAGCATAACCGTTCATGGGAATATGAGATTTTATGTCATTAAAGCTTAACCCTTCCTGTATATATGCAAATACAGCAATGTTAAATTTGAATTCTAATGCCAACTTGCTAATGCTAGAGATCTAATGCTAGTGCTAATATTTGGTGATTTTCATACTGTATGTGTACTCTATAATGGAAGTAAGAGATCAAATGGCATTAAAGCATAACCCTTCATGGGAATATGAGATTAGATGCCATTAAAGCTTAACCCTTCTTGCAAATATGCAAATACAATCATCTTAAAGTTTGAATGCTAATGTTAGCGATCTAATGCTAGTGCTAATATCTGGTCATTGTCATACTGTATGTGTCTTCTATGATGGAAATAAGAGATCAGATGGCATTAAAGCTTAACCCATCATGGCAATTTGAGATTAAATGGCATTAAAGCTTAAACCTTCTTGTATATAAGCAAATACAGCAATGTTAAAGTTTGAATGCTAATGCTAACTTGCTAATGCTAGCGATCTAATGCTAGTGCTAATATCTGGTCATTGTCATACTGTATGTGTCCTCTATGATGGAAATAAGAGATCAGATGGCATTAAAGCATAAACCTTCATGGCAATATGAGATAAGATGCCATTAAAGCTTAACCCTTCTTGAAATATGCAAATACAGTCATTTTAAATTTTGAATGCTAATGCTAGCGATCTAATGCTAGTGCTAATATCTGGTCATTGTCATACTGTATGTGTCCTCTATGATGGAAATAAGAGATCAGATGGCATTAAAGCATAAGCCTTCATGGGAATATGAGATTAAATGGCATTAAAGCTTCACACTTCTTGTACATATGCAAATACAGCAATGTTAAAGTTTGAATGCTAATGCTAACTTGGTAATGCTAGCGATCTAATGCTAGTGCTAATATCTGGTCATTTTCATACTGTTCGTGTCCTCTATGATGGAAATACGAGATCAGATGCCTTAAAAGCATAACCCTTCATGGCAATATGAGATTAAATGGCATTAAAGCTTAACCCTTCTAGTATATTTGCAAATACAGCACTGTTAATGTTTGAATGCTAATGCTAACTTGCTAATTCTAGCGATCTAATGCTAGTGCTAATATCTGGTCATTTTCATACTGTACGTGTCCTCTATGATGGAAATAAGAGATCAGATGGCATTAAAGCGTAACCCTTCTTGGGAATATGAGATTTTATGTCATTAAAGCTTAACCCTTCTAGTATATATGCAAAAACAGCAATGTTAAATTTGAATTCTAATGCTAACTTGCTAATGCTAGCGATCTAATGCTAGTGCTAATATCTGGTCATTTTCATACTGTATGTGTACTCTATAATGGAAATAAGAGATCAAATGGCATTAAACCATAACCCTTCATGGGATTATGAGATTAGATGCCATTAAAGCTTAACCCTTCTTGCAAATATGCAAATACAATCATCTTAAAGTTTGAATGCTAATGCTAGCGATCTAATGCTAGTGCTAATATCTGGTCATTGTCATACTGTATGTGTCTTCTATGATGGAAATAAGAGATCAGATGGCATTAAAGCTTAACCCATCATGGCAATTTGAGATTAAATGGCATTAAAGCTTAAACCTTCTTGTATATAAGCAAATACAGCAATGTTAAAGTTTGAATGCTAATGCTAACTTGCTAATGCTAGCGATCTAATGCTAGTGCTAATATCTGGTCATTTTCATACTTAACGTGTCCTCTATGATGGAAATAAGAGATCACATGGCATTAAAGCATAAACCTTCATGGCAATATGAGATAAGATGCCATTAAAGCTTAACCCTTCTTGTAAATATGCAAATACAGTCATTTTAAAGTTTAAATGCTAATGCTAGCGATCTAATGCTAGTGCTAATATCTGGTCATTGTCATACTGTATGTGTCCTCTATGATGGAAATAAGAGATCAGATGGCATTAAAGCATAAGCCTTCATGGGAATATGAGATTAAATGGCATTAAAGCTTCACCCTTCTTGTACATATGCAAATACAGCAATGTTAAAGTTTGAATGCTAATGCTAACTTGGTAATGCTAGCGATCTAATGCTATTGCTAATATCTGCTCATTTTCATACTGTTTCTGTCCTCTATGATGGAAATACGAGATCAGATGCCTTTAAAGCATAACCCTTCATAGCAATATGAGATTAAATGGCATTAAAGCTTAACCCTTCTAGTATATTTGCAAATACAGCACTGTTAAAGTTTGAATGCTAATGCTAACTTGCTAATTCTAGCGATCTAAAGCTAGTGCTAATATCTGGTCATTTTCATACTGTTCGTGTCCTCCATGATGGAAATTAGAGATCAGATGCCTTAAAAGCCTAACCCTTCATGGGAATATGAGATTAAACGGCATTAAAGCTTCACCCTTCTAATATATATGCAAATACAGCAATGTTAAAGTTTGAATGCTAATGCTAACTTGCTAATGCTAGCGATCTAATGCTAGTCCTAATATCTGGTCATTTTCATACTGTATGTGTCCTCTATGATGGAAATAAGAGATCAGATGGCATTAAAGCATAAGCCTTCATGGGAATATGAGATTAAATGGCATTAAAGCTTCACCCTTCTTGTACATATGCAAATACAGCAATGTTAAAGTTTGAATGGTAATGCTAACTTGGTAATGCTAGCGATCTAATGCTATTGCTAATATCTGCTCATTTTCATACTGTTCGTGTCCTCTATGATGGAAATACGAGATCAGATGCCTTTAAAGCATAACCCTTCATGGCAATATGAGATTAAATGGCATTAAAGCTTAACCCTTCTAGTATATTTGCAAATACAGCACTGTTAAAGTTTGAATGCTAATGCTAACTTGCTAATTCTAGCGATCTAAAGCTAGTGCTAATATCTGGTCATTTTCATACTGTTCGTGTCCTCCATGATGGAAATAAGAGATCAGATGCCTTAAAAGCCTAACCCTTCATGGGAATATGAGATTAAACGGCATTAAAGCTTCACCCTTCTAATATATATGCAAATACAGCAATGTTAAAGTTTGAATGCTAATGCTAACTTGCTAATGCTAGCGATCTAATGCTAGTCCTAATATCTGGTCATTTTCATACTGAATGTGTCCTCTATGTTGGAAATAAGAGCTCACATGGCATTAAAGCATAACCCTTCATGGGAATATGAGATTAGATGCCATTCAAGTTTAACCCTTCTTGTAAATATGCAAATACAGTCATGTTAAAGTTTGAATGCTAATAATAGCGATCTAATGCTAGTGCCAATATCTGGTCATTGTCATACTGTATGTGTCCTCTTTGATGGAAATAAGAGATCACATGGCATTAAAGCATAACCCTTCATGGCAATATGAGATTAAATGGCATTAAATATTAACCCTTCTAGTATATATGCAAATACAGCACTGTTAAATTTGAATGCTAATGCTAACTTGCTAATGCTAGCGATCTAATGCTAGTGCTAATATCTGCTCATTGTCATACTGTATATGTCTTCTATGATGGAAATAAGAGATCAGATGTCATTAAAGCTTAACCCTTCATGGCAATTTGAGATTAAATGGCATTAAAGCTTAACCCTTCTTGTATATAAGCAAATACAGCAATGTTAAAGTTTGAATGCTAATGCTTACTTGCTAATGCTAGCGATCTAATGCTAGTGCTAATATCTGGTCATTTTCATACTGTACGTGTCCTCAATGATGGAAATAAGAGATCACATGGCATTAAAGCATAAACCTTCATGGGATATGAGATAAGATGCCATTAAAGCTTAACCCTTCTTGTAAATATGCAAATACAGTCATTTTAAAGTTTGAATGCTAATGCTAGCGATCTAATGCGAGTGCTAATATCTGGTCATTGTCATACTGTATGTGTCCTCTATGATGGAAATAAGAGATCAGATGCCTTAAAAGCTTAACCCTTCATGGGAATATGAGATTAAACGACATTAAAGCTTCACCCTTCTAGTATATATGCAAATACAGCAATGTAAAAGTTTGAATGCTAATGCTAGCGATCTAATGCTAGTGCCAATATCTGGTCATTGTCATACTGTATGTGTCCTCTATGATGGAAAAAAGAGATCACATGGCATTAAAGCATGACCCTTCTGGCAATTTGACTTTAAATGGCATTAAAGCTTAACCATTCTTGTATATATACAAATACAGCAATGTTAAAGTTTGAAAGCTAATGCTAACTTGCTAATGCTAGCGAACTAATGCTAGTGCTAATATCTGGTCATTTTCATACTGTACGTGTTCTCTATAATGGAAATAATAGATGACATGGCATTAAAGCATAACCCTTCATGGGAATATGAGATTAAATGCCATTAAAGCTTAACCCTTCTTGTAAATATGCAAATACAATCATGTTAAAGTTTGAATGCAAATGCTAGCGATTTAATGCTAGTGCTAATATCTGGTCATTTTCATACTGTACATGTACTCTATAATGGAAATAAGAGATCAGATGGCATTAAAGCATGACCCTTCATGGCAATTTGACTTTAAATGGCATTAAAGCTTAACCCTTCTTGTATATATACAAATACAGCAATGTTAAAATTTGAATGCTAATGTTAACTTGCTAATGCTAGCGATCTAATGCTCGTGCTAATATCTGGTCATTTTCATACTGTACGTGTCCTCTATGATGGAAATAAGAGATCACATGGCATTAAAGCATAAACCTTAATGGGAATATGAGATAAGATGCCATTAAAGCTTAACCCTTCTTGTAAATATGCAAATACAATCATGTTAAAGTTTGAATGCAAACGCTAGCGATTTAATGCTAGTGCTAATATCTGGTCATTGTCATACTGTATGTGTCTTCTATTATGGAAATAAGAGATCAGATGGCATTAAAGCTTAACCCTTCATGGCAATTTGAGATTAAATGGCATTAAAGCTTAACCCTTCTTGTATATAAGCAAATACAGCAATGTTAAAGTTTGAATGCTAATGCTAACGTGCTAATGCTAGCGATCTAATGCTAGTGCTAATATCTGGTCATTTTCATACTGTACGTGTCCTCTATGATGGAAATAAGAGATCACATGGCATTAAAGCATAAACCTTAATGGGAATATGAGATAAGATGCCATTAAAGCTTAACCCTTCTTGTAAGAATGCAAATACACTTATTTTAAAGTTTGAATGCTAATGATAGCGATCTATTGCAAGTGCTAATAACGGGTCATTGTCATACTGTTTGTGTCCTCTATGATGGAAATAAGAGATCACATGGCATTAAAGCATAACCCTTCATGGGAATATGAGATTAAATGTCATTAAAGCTTAACCCTTCTTGTACATATGCAAATACAGCAATGTTAAAGTTTGAATGCTAATGCTAACTTGGTAATGCTAGCGATCTAATGCTAGTGCTAATATCTGCTCATTTTCATACTGTTCGTGTCCTCTATCATGGAAATACGAGATCAGATGCCTTTAAAGCATAACCCTTCATGGCAATATGAGATTAAATGGCATTAAAGCTTAACCCTTCTAGTATATATGCAAATACAGCACTGTTAAAGTTTGAATGCTAATGCTATCTTGCTAATGATAGCGATCTAATGCTAGTGCTAATATCTGGTCATTTTCATACTGTACGTGTCCTCTATGATGGAAATAAGAGATCAGATGCCATTAAAACGTAACCCTTCTTGGGAATATGAGATTCAATGGCATTAAAGCTTAACCCTTCTTGTATATATGCAAATACAGCAATGTTAAATTTGAATGCTAATGCATAGTTGCTTATGCTAGCCCTATTATCTGGTCATTTTCATACTGTACGTGTCCTCTATAATGGAATATAGAGATCACATGGCATTAAAGCATAACCCTTCATGGGAATATGAGATTAGATGCCATTCAAGTTTAACCCTTCTTGTAAATATGCAAATACAGTCATGTTAAAGTTTGAATGCTAATGCTACCGATCTAATGCTAGTGCTAATATCTGGTCATTCTCATACTGTATGTGACGTCTATGATGGAAATAAGAGATCAGATGCCATTAAAGCATAACCCTTCATGGCAATATGAGATTAAATGGCATTAAAGCTTAACCCTTCTTGTACATAGGCAAATACAGTCATTTTAAAGTTTGAATGCTAATGCTAGCGTTCTAATGCTAGTGCTAATATCTGGTCATTTTCATACTGGTCGTGTCCTCTATGGTGGAAATAAGAGATCAGATGCCTTTTAAGCATAACCCTTTATGGGAATATGAGATTAAATGGCATTAAAGCTTAACCCTTCTATTATATATGCAAATACAGCAATGTTAAAGATTGAATGCTAATGCTAACTTGCAAATGCTAGCTATCTAATGCTAGTCCTAATATCTGGTCATTGTCATACTGTATGTGTCCTCAATCATGGAAATAAGAGATCACATGGCATTAAAGCATAATCCTTCATGGGAATATGAGATTAAATGTCATTAAAGCTTAACCCTTCTTGTACATATGCAAATACAGCAATGTTAAAGTTTGAATGCTAATGCTAACTTGGTAATGCTAGCGATCTAATGCTAGTGCTAATATCTGGTCATTTTCATACTGTTCGTGTCCTCTATGATGGAAATACGAGATCAGTTGCCTTT